>JBAMNC010000093.1:3605000-4212500 GCA_037902135.1 Cetoscarus ocellatus
GCGGGCCTGTCTGTGGCTAAAAGACGGATGATGATGGACAAAGGAACACACTATCCTGATTGATAGTCATTGCACCTGTAGATGAAGTGTAAATCTACTCTTTAAAGAAGGAAAATTTACTGCATCAAACATCACCACTGAGTTTGAACATACCAAGGTTTGATCAGTTCTGATTTAAAAATATTTGTATCTCCCATAAAGTAACAAGTACTTATTTTTCCTGAATGAAATGCATAAGTATCCTAAAATGTGTAAAGTTTTGTCCTCTGGCAAGGTTAAAGGTTAAAATAATGTGGCCCTTTGGCTGACTCTTCTGTTAATATGTGGGAGACATCAGGTCAAGTATCACCTCTAGAGGGTTTGTAACCCAGCCATGAAGTTCTGTGTTTTTTTTTAATGTATCTGTGGATCCAAAGCTATAAATCTGTTATTGGTTGTTCTTTTATTACATTTCTTGATGAAAAATATTATCTGAGAAAGTGACAACCTCCTGTCTGCCTGTTGACCAATCAGATGCTCCCAGCTTCTACTTCTCTGGTTTTCTTGACAGTAACATCCAATCAGGGGCAGCCAAAGGTCAACATGAGAATAGATAATGACCTGTATGTTTCTGAAGTAATTTGAAAGGAAATATCTGCAATTTGATGTTGCCCTTTGTAACATTTGGGAGATATTAATATAAATATGTCAGTGGTTTTTGTTGTGTTTCTTTGCATACTTTTTTCTCTAATATTTTCCCAGGCTTAATACAGAAGTGGGCAACTGGTGGTCAATTAAACTAAAATGTAAACATAAAGATGAAAAAGAAAACTATGACACCATGTACAAAGACAAAAACATCTTTAATAACTGGTTTTGTTTTATTAATTACAGGACATTTTTGTGTATATAATGTATATGATATGATGTGTGAAATGTCTTGAAGCATTATTTATGCATTTGGAAAAAAAAATGTGAGTCAACTGAGCTTAAATAACAATTAAAAAAAACATGTTTTCCATGTCTGCCACCTTGGCCATGTTACTTCTGTTGGACAAGTTTTATTTTCAATGGGACATACTAGTAAAACCAGAAGTTAAGATGGCTTAATTTTGTCTTCATCTCACCTTAGCTTAAGTACTTGAGATGGAAATTATAAATATACACTCTTCTAAAAGCCAGATAGTTTGTAATTTGTTGAATATCTTGATTGCCTTATTGATATTATTGGCCCTTTGAAAGAGACAATGACATAGTGGCCCTTGTTATAACCAAAGTTGCCCACCCCTGGCTTAATAGAACTAAATTCATACCTAAACCGCTTGTTTATCATTGATCTCATGGTGTGGTTTGTCAAACTTCTAAATCTAAATCCTTTGATTTTTTTGGTTTTGTCTCAGATTATACTACTTTAAATACATTAATCTGGCAGCATTATGGCACAACTATTCTGGCAGCGCATGTTGTCCTAAAAAAAGTCTCTTTTGGTTATGCTTGAAAGTCTTCAGCTTTTACATTCATTATTGCCAAAAAAATCCAGGTGGACTTAATGAGGGCAAAAAATGTCCTGGAGCTGATAAGGTTCAACCCCGTTTGACCTCAGTGTGACAGCCTGGTTTCTGTCTCTCTATTGTGTTGTGTGAGTTACTAAGAGCCCTGAGTCTAGCATTGAAAACGAGCTTGAGCAGCTCCAGAGGAGTGTGACTGTAATGCCCTCTTGACTCTGACACCCTCCTCAGCCTGTCCCCGGGTGTCACCTCTTTAACCAGGTCAGATTTATTGTAGTAACGGCACCTTGGCAACGGCCCGGGTCCACGGAGACCGTTTGTGAAGGAATGAGAGTATCCAGTGTGAAATATCGCAGCGAAAAACACGACGACAAACATTCAACCCAGCCACATTTATGACTTTAATGGACATTTATCTATCACTGGGGCTTTGAACTGAAAATGGGATGCGCCAGCTCCACAAACACTGTGGTCCGTCCGCTGACACCGGAAGAGGTGAAGAAAGACGAGGTGAGCTGCGTGTGCCTGGACCTGCCACTTTGAGTCGACTAATTCTGTAAAGTATTTAATTTATCGTCGAAAAACAGGACAGAAGGGAATGTGTATGTGGGGGAGGTTTAAGTTTTATTACAGGAGTTAAACGAGAAGCCGTTTTGGGTGTAAGAAAAATTTGGGGTCAGTCAGTTTAGTGACGTCGAGAGGACCATTTTATGAACCGGTAATTATCTTGTCGCTGCGCCATGCCTGAACATTTTGTTGATTTCCCTTACAATGCAGCTGCCAAGTACATTTTTGGGCGATAAATATATCAGATGCATGGTGCAGGGATAAAAAATACCTCACCTTTGAGTTTGACAAGATTTTATAATCTAAAACAGTGACAATTAATACTAAACCTTCTCTAAAGGTCTTTGTACAGCACCGTGTGTGCACTGTTGTGGACATTCATATTGACAAAGAATCCCCTTAAAACTAAATTGCAGTGATCAGGAGCTGCTGGTGACACCTGTGTGGCACCTCACAGCTTTGAAGAAACCGATTGGTTCCCCATTTGACCCCCCATTCAATATGAAATGGGTGCACAGGAAGTGGTTCTTAATACCATTGCATAACTCTTAAATTCAGGACTCACAATGCCTTTAGTGTAACTGCAGCAACAAGCACAGCCAAATTTTGGTGCCCCCCTAATTAAACCTATGTTACTCCTTGTGCCCCCCATGTAAAGAAGTCTGGCTCCGGCCCTGGTTATTAAGGATGTTTGTCCTTGCAGATCAGCTGGATTGTTTGACACAGGAAAGCAACACCACCATTTGGCTCTCTGTTCAGTTTTGTGAGGTTTCAAGAAAAATGGTTAAATTCCTGTTAGTGTGTGAAAATTAACTTTCATTTCATTCTGTTTTTCTCCTCTACCCCTCTTATTCTGTGGCTCCTACCCCATCTTTCATTTTGGGTCAAATTTATTCTCTTCTATCATGTCTATAGATTTAGTGGGTTGCGTTGGATAAAATGACACATTTTTAAAATTTTGTCAGATTTGCAGTTTCTTTTAAGTTTCCTACATTGCAACATGGTCTTAAGACTAAAGACTAAAATTCTTATTACATCTTAATTTTACCCATTAAACATTTTAATCATGGCCTTTTTTGTAGCTATGTATCTTTTTTGTTTTTCACGAAAAAAAGGTAAACCACTGTCATAGACTATCATAAATAGACTTTAGATCAATGTCATTGGTATATCAAGGCGACATTTGGATGCTTTATTGATACAGCATGAAAAATGTTAACATTTCAGTACACATGTACACTCTGTTGAACATGTAGCTGTATTTTGTAGTATTTAACTAATTTTGTTTAAAAAATCTAAAATACTGTACTCTTTGTTTCTGTGTTAGGGATTTGTACAGTGATAATTTATCATAACAAATATAAAACAAACTAAAGAATGTTTAACTTTATCTTACTTTATAAATGCAGTTGTTCTCATATTTAAGTGTAGGTTTGGTTTCATTTAAAAACTTTTATAATACCCTCAGGGAGCCATATTTTTGCTGTCTGTCCCATTTATCAGTTAATCTATTTTTTTTTAAAAATGTTACTTGCCAAGTTTCCATTTGTGTTTCTGGATTTATGAAATTTAATAAAGTTCCAAGTAAATCCCTAAATAATTTTGTTGATATTTTTTTAGCATCACACTGATTTGTAAATTTAGTAAATCAAGATGAACACAGACTGTACAGATTGGCTATAAGGCTATCTTGTATGGATATGAATCTGGTGTGCCTTGAGATGTAGTTTGACTTTGGTGCTTTGGGAGAAAAAGTTTGAAAAGCACTGATCTATGCCATCAGGATGAGACGGGGAGTAAACTCGATGGCCGTGGAGACTCTGCAGTGTCAAAGGGCACCACAGACAGCGGGGTGGTGATGGACAACAGAGAAATCTCTGACCTACCAGGAGCAGTGCCCAACAAACTCCCTCCTTTAACATCTGTCAGAGAGAGTGAGACTGACCAAGTTACACAAGATGGTGTGTATGATTACCAAACATATTGAGTCAGAGCAGCATGGCAGAGAAAATATACCGTCCTAAACTCTATATATCACTGTTATATCACTCTTTCGCCAGGCATGCTGCAGCAGGAAAACGCTGCACAGGAGCGCCAAAACTCCAGTGAGATCCTGGAGGAGCTATTGCTCCAGGGCATCATACCAGCAGGACAGAGCAGAGAGACGAGCAGTGGTGCAGGGGAGGCATACAGCATCATGGTGGGTACCTGGTGCACGCTGGAGACAACAAAGGGAAACCTTTCTTATGTGTTCATTTTTCAACGGGTCTGACTACCTTAAAAGAGTATTTTTAAACTAAGTTTTGTTACTACTTTAAAATATGTATTTTGTACTAGTCAACAAATCAAACTTTCATAGCATAAGAATTAAAAATGTCTCTACAGCTGGTTTCCTTCCTCAGTGGCATGACACTAGTGAGCATACTGGAGATTTTCGATTGCTTTAATTTGAGCTTGTCATTTAGGATGTATATTTGTTGTTGTTGTTTATACTTGTTTTAGAGTCATTTTTTCTTTTTAGGCCTTACTTACAGAGACAGGACAATAGTTAGTACAGAAAATAAGGAAGAGGGATTGGGGACTGACAGGAGGAAAAGGAGCCACAGGTCAGATAGTGGTCCTCTTGGAAGACTATAGCCTCTGTGCGTGAAGTCTTGATGTCGTCCACTGAGAACACAAACAACAAAGCTATGAGGGCCTCGGTAGTTTACAAAAATGACACTAACACAAAGAACAGTGGTATAGAATAGATCTGAAGCTAAAGAAAACTTTCTTAGTGGGTTCTTCCACCATGTCCTTCTTCACTTACAAGTACTCTTACTGTCCACTGTTAATGTAAAACTGACCAATACAGCGGAGGTTGTGGAACAGTGATCAACTTTTAGCCCCAGGCAACACCAGGCCCCCCACAGCTTCCCAACCGACCCCCAGAATATATTTAAACTCAGCAAATGTCAGGAGGAAAAATATATACTGTATTTAAAGGGTATCTTTTGTTTTGCTAGAACCCTAAAGCTATGAAAGCAACTCACAAAAACATGAGACTGAAATTAGTTAATGTGGAATGACTTAATGTTTGATCAGTTTTATTAGTGAATGTTCACCCAACACTTAAACCAGGATCAAGGTTCATCAAAGCTGTGATGGATTTCCACCATCTGTTATATTTGTTGTAGTGATTAGTCACTTTTAAACTCACATGTTAAAAATAAGTATTTTATCATGTAGCGTAGAAGCAGTCTTGCATTGTGTGGCACTCTGATGTGCTTTATCGGTCTGTTTTAATGGCAAGCAACATGTAACTCAGGTTACCTGCAACAACAAAAACATAAGTGCCCTTGAACTGTTGTATCACCTACTGCACAGTGACACACAACAGGTGATACAACAGTTCAAACTGCTTTGCAGCAACTTGTTCTCTCACATTTTAACTCCTTTGAAACACCTTCCAGATGTTTTATCAGCATTATAAAATAATCTTAGCTGACTTTATACTGAAGTTGCTGCACGGCCTTAAGGTAGCTTACTTTTACCGTGCTTTACTGCACTGATGCACATGTGTATGGAAATCATAACTTGGCTTATCAGATTTCCAATTCAGATCAAAGAAACAAAATAAAATAGAAAATAGAATTCACACAAAGATATGTGAAATTAAATTGATATAAATTATATGCTGAATAGGGATCAAGCAGATAAGCTGCAGAAAAAAGGAGGGATGATTACATCCATACATTACAGCATTGAATCCAATATAATAAACACTTATAAATGTTCAGCTCTGCCTTATTATTTTTGTATCGTTGGAGCTATTCTTGATATTTTGTCTAATTAAATAATTTAAATGTAGTTATTTATTTAGATGTTGTCTTGTTTAAATATGATAAAGAATTCAGTGAATTATTGCTAGTCTTATTAGTTAGAATTTTAGAAAATTTATTTGGGCTTTTATTTTGATAGGTTTGGTAGTTTTGCTCTGGGTGATATGGATTTGGAAATGTAGGTAAGACAGGATGGCTTGGCACCAGGGAAGTAAATGGTTTTTTTTTGTTTACTAGGAAGCCAGGAAGCCAAGGGCGCACAACAAGGATGATAATTTTGTTTATAATCTTCAAAAAATACCAAAGAAACGGCGTCTTTTGGCTTGGACATTGAAATTTTTGATCATGCACAAGATCCCCTCTCCCTGTGCCACTGTGGCCGTTTTTAGTTGTTTAGTTGTTTGTTTATTGACAAGGTCAAATGGATGCGGATTTTATCACAATGATTAAACCATGAACATTACAACTCACAGCATTAATATATTATCCCCCAATCTGGCAAAAAAAAAAAAGGTCAAAATGGATGCTACAAGTATGGTGTAGTTTTACCAAGATAAGTTTGACTACAGTTTGACAATTTTAAGAGGTTATGAGACTGAAATATAAATATTTATGTACTAATCCATTAAAGAGATACTCATTACTTTTCTACTGACTTTTCAGTTTATGGTATCAAACCAAAGTTTTCTTTTCTTGTAGTTCAATCTTAAAATGCTCTACAGACCATAGTAACCAAAAATGTCTTGTGTGGGAGACACCCCCCACCCCCACCCCACCCCCAGATCCCATCTGCATTTATTTCACAGTCACATTTTGACTTCTTTCTTAATGTTTTCTTTATTCAAGAATACCTGTAACAGGTGACAGTGAGCTAATTTTTTTAGGTCATGCACTTCATTGTAGACTTCATTTTTCGGCAATAACATGTTGAAAAGAGCCACGTGAAGGCCAAATCTGTAGACCAGAAGAGTTCAGATAAAATCATTTAATCTCTCAGAAACATCATTGAAAGTCACTCAGAGCTTTTGTGAGGAGCTTCTCTATTTTATAAAATCTCTGTCAAAAATATTTTTTTTCTGCTTTGGTCCCTGAACATGTAATATTTTTGTTTTATTTTATTTTACTTTTGCAGAGACATGCCGCCATGTCCACTTACCAAGTGAAATTGCGATGCACAGAAGAAATAAAAAAATGGTTAATATTTATATAAACCCCACTGGAATTTAAAGGAATGCCTCAAAAGTTTATGATTTTGTCTTTGCTGCCAAATTAATACCTTTTTTCTGATAGCTTTAGTATTAATCTCCACTTGGTGTTTGGTTTTATGTTATGTGTTTCTCAGCTCAGTGACAGTGAGAGAGTCACTCGGAGACCCCCAGCAAGGCTGGAGTCCCTGAGAACCAAGAGTCTCCCCAGCAGAGAGGAAATTGAGGAGAAAATAAGACTTGCTGATGAGAGACGAAAGGTAAACAGCAGGTTTTTGTTTTTTAATGTGAACTGGATCATCTTATAATAATAATTTTTGTACCTCAAACTGTTCCCCCACTTTCTTTGTCCCTCAGTCAAAAGAAGAGGAGCTCAAGAAGCGTTTGAGGTCCAAGTCTGCGCGTGTCCGTGGACCTGCACCCACTTTCACCACAGAACACAACACAGATTTTACACCTGTAGAGACACTACAATCACCCATCACCCCTGACCCCCAGAGCCCACCACCTCACAGCCAGATCCCCCGGGAGGCAGCAGAGGGGGGAGAGATGGTGAGAGAGGCCGCAGGCGATGGCAGGGAGAGTAAGAGAGATACGAAAAGAACAGAGAGCAGACAGGGCAAAGAGGAAGGAGGAGGAGAGGAAGATGGAGGAGATGAAAAAGGGAGAGGTGAGAATGGGGATGGAGAAGAGGAGAAGGAGGAGGAGCTGACTAAGGTGGAGGAGCTCCTCATATCCTCAGAGGAGCTGGAGTGTGATACGAGCTTCCAGCAAATGGACAAGATCTTTTAATTTAAAGAAAACAGAGCCACAGATAAGCACTAAAAGAGATTACGTGAGAGCCAAATTTATTTTTTGCACTGAAGACATGCTTTTTACACTTGAAAATAGAAAAATGTAACAAAATGTACACAGAAATCTTCATATGCCTTAAAAAATACATGTTAAGCTAAGATTGGCCTATTTTGTACCTCACAGGATATGAGGGTTTTACTTCTTTTGCAGTTTGATTATGTCGATAAATATTTAACTTTACATCCTTTAGACTTTAAATCCCATGCTTGTACTGAATAAATTCAACTTGAATCAATTTTTAACTCTGACGGTCTCGTTTTGATTACGAGTGGTGCACTTTAAGCAGTTCTGTACTTGTACATTAGATGGCGCTGTTTCAGTGGAATAAAGTCTCAGGTCTAGGGAGCCAGTCATTTCAGGAGGACCCATGCAAGGAAGTGCACTCAGTGAATAGAAATGTAATGTTATGGCTCAAATAAGTTCACACCTAATCAAATGTGTCAATTTTAAAACTTTTAAGAGTGTTCTCAAATGAGCTGAATAAGAGCATATCTTGGCTTTAAAGCCGCTGTTAGAAGTATTTATCTGGTAAAACAGGTAGCTCTGTGTTGTTTTAATAAATACCTGAAACCAATGATTCAGGGTTGTTTAGATGAAGTCATTTCCAGCACACTCAGATTCCTCACTGAGGAAATCAAGCATATATTTTGCCAGCGGAAACAGTATTTTAGTTGTACTGAAAAGATCCTTAAAGTACTATGAGGCACTGCTTCATCTCCAGGAGAAGGCACATTTAATTCAAAGCTAAAAGAACCATATTTCACATCTTTTAACACTCGTCCAGGATGTCCCCAGAATATGTTGTTAAAATTTTTTGCCTGAAAATCCATACAGATGGTGGATTTTGACATGTCCACCCCTCTGTTTCTTTCCTGCTCAGAACTGTTTTAGAGTAAATCTTCATGATTTATTTCGTACTAAGCCTCTGAAATCGTGGCTGTCTTTAGCTTTCAAGTGCTGTGCTCTAATGTTCACTGTGGCTGCACCAACATGCCTCAACATGTTCCCGCTACTGAAGCCAGCTGTGGGCCAAAGAAGTATCTGGATCGGGACATGTCTCTCATCTGGGGGATTGGCATTCCCTTTAATGTCATCTTTAGGGGATAATTTTCAAAAAGACTGTTTACACACACATGCTCTACAAGGGATGCAAGAGAAAGAGGATGGTTTTCTGTCTTTTGGGAGGTGGGGGTGTTGACAGGCCCTGGATGCATATGTTTTATACCATTAAAATGTCTATTGTGTATTTTGCATAAAATGTGACCTTTAAAGATCCTCACAGAAACTTTAAAATGTAGATCATCTTCTTCGTTGGAAAAAGGTTTTTTTTAAGGGATGCTGTGGGGGCTCGGTTCTTAAATAAGTTGAATAAATTGTTCTAATATTTGTATTTTTCTAAAATGTATTAATTTTGCCTATAAAAGTGTATTTTGGTTACTTATTTCTTGGGTTACCATTATGTCTTTCATTCTGGTTGAATATTTGCCCACAGTGGCTAACAGGCTGATCTCTGTAAAACAGATAAATACAAAAATGTAACTTTTATATAATTTCTTTAATATCAACTGTCTTAGGGGTTTGCTTTGGTGACTGTAGGGCTTTAGCAAAAAAAAAAAAAAAGCTACCTTTTTAACCACAGCACATTTTCCTTCTATACATTTTCTGAATTTGATCATTTTCTGGAGGCTTGATCAGGGCCCAGATGTGGCCCTGGGCAGCCAGTTTATGACCACTTCTGATGATGGGTGTGATGATGTTGTTTTTTGCTCTTTGGTGAGCAGGTGTTGGATATTCAGCTGTTCTGGCTCCTTTGGTTTGTATCTAACTAACAGGTGGTTACAGTCTCAGCTTTCAGTCGCTGCAGCCTTTGTCTTCAATTAACTTTCTTTTTTAATTGTATTTTACAAATGGAAACATGAATGATCTGACACATTCTCCTTACATTGTAAAGTTGGAGTGTATCTGAAGCAGTGAGCTAGAATTTCTCTTAAAGGTTTAGGATAAATTAGATTAGTCAGCATTTTGCACATGAGCAGAAAACAACTGAACGCAACCTGACCAGATCCTCATTGTCTGTGGGTTGCGTGGGGTGGGGTGGAAGAGAAGGGAAACTCAATACTGGCCCCCCCTTTTTCAGGACTCCTCTTGGACTTTGAAGCTGGTGGCTGCATGAATAAAACAGTGAATGAGCAGAGACGGAGATGCTCAGGTGGCATTTCTTTGTCACTTTGTTTGACTTTCTTTAAAAGTCTCTTGGTTGTGATGCACTCTGAATGTGTATTGTGCTTTCCTGCTGAAGTGGTTTACTTTTATCAGTTCCACAATGTTGTGACTTATTTTCTACTCAACAGGTAGAAAAGAAAAGAAAAAAATCTAGAGGTCAGGTGCCAGTTTGAATAGTATGTTTACATAATTTTACTTCATCATCCATAACCACCTGTTTGCACAAAAAAAGACCTACAATGATGTTAAAAATGCTTAAACTCACTGTGTAGCATTGATGGACATTGAGGGATCTAGGTAGGCCAGGATGAGTCAGAGGGCTCACTAACAGAATGAATGATTTACATCTCCCGCTGTCTCACATTACTGGATCAGAATGACTCGTCCTTCTGCTCAAACACACAGCTGTCAGTCAGCTGAGCACAGAGCAGGCCGAGCTTCGCAGCATACTTTAATCATTTATGATCAGAGGCTCTTGATTGAATCGATCTCTGATGGTTTCCGCTTTACTTTTTCACCATTTTAGTGATGTGACTCCATGATATGCTGCACATTTGTCTCCTTTATGCTTAAAATAATCAGTGGTTTTATAAAGTGTAGATGATTCAGATTCAAGTTACCAAAAAGGTAAACTAGGAGACCACTTGCTGATAGGATTTTTTTAAGCTTTGCCCTGACCTTTTTCCTTTTTTACAGACTTAAAGAAATACTAATACTTTACATTGATGTGAAAAGCTCAACAGAAACACTATTAGAAAATAGATGGCTTGTTTATAGTTATTTTATCTTCCTGTCAACCCTCTGCTGCAGGATGTCGGACAAGGCAATGATGGTATGCCAGTTTATACTTTTGTCTGGGGCCAGAAATGAATTGTCCTTTACTTGTTGGATATTTAAATAAAGCATAAAGAGATTTTTTGGTCAGAAACTACTGCACAGGGCTGAACCAACAAAGATATAGATCATCCTTCTTTTTCCAGTGAGGCTGCCAAAATCAACAATCCAAAAGTTACTCTAAGGGAGCCTTAAATAAAACGTCAGAAGAAAAACCATACCTCTCAACTCTTGCTGTATGTCTCATGGTATACATGAACTCAGAGACTTGTCACAAGTCTATTGTTGGCCCCAGAAATGGGCTGTCATGACTGCACCTGTCTGTCTTCTCCTGCCTAACAGCTGTTTTCTATAGGACACCTATCTGCAAGCCTACACAAACAGCTTAAGGACATTTTGTGGAAAAGCAAAGCCTAAACATATCATTGATAAATCCCTCTTGAGAGAAAATATTTGTCTGCGTGGACTCAGAAACATGTCAAGACTCTATTGAACCCACTGCGAATAGGCTGCTTCCTCATGTCTGCTGCTTAACAGCTGTGTATTTGTTGGACCTCTCTTTACTGTAGGCCAGTGTAGTGTAAAAGGACATTTTTCATGGAGCAGACCAAGTATGACGAATTATTTATGTATCTCCAAAGAGAAATACTGTTCTACATCACTCAGAAACTGGTCAAAGACTTTTGAACCCTCACAAATGGGCTGTCTTTACTGCACCTGTCTGTCTGTCTGCTGCCTAACAGCTGTCTCTTCAGGGCGTCTAATGTCTGGACAGCTTAAGGACATTTGTCATGAAAACGTAAAGCTCAACCAACCATCTTACCCTCAAAAGAAAATATTTGTTTACAGGGATTCAGACAAACAATGTTTATTGATCATGACTTTACCTGTCTTACCTGTCCTCTTTTTCTTTGATTAAGCAGGACTCATTAAATCTTCAAGCATACAAAGAATCTTGCCAAAATGCCATCGTCGCCCAACAAAATGGATTGTCTTCACAATGCTGCTAACAGGTTCGGCAAGCCTAAGTGGTGCATGAAAGAGTGCAAACATGACCGCTGCTTTATCTTTCCAAAGAGAATATATATTAGTCTACATGGGCTCAAAGCCTGTGTGGGCTCCGTCAAATCCCCTACAAATACACAAACATCTAATGTCTGCTTGCTTTTGTTTAACTACTGCCTTTTGCAGGACATTTAATTTCTGCAAGCCTAAACAGAGAGTTGAAGTACATCTTTAATGCAAGAGTCCAAGTATGATTGACAGTTTATTTCTCTATAAAGAAAATATTGATCAACATCGACTCAAGACTTGAAAAACTCTGTAGTTGGACGCTTTATATTTTCAGTTCTCTAGATTTTTTTTTTTTACAATAAGCATGATCCACAAGTTATTACAATAAAATTATAAGTTTTCAGAAACTTGGCTTCAATCTATATAACCCCAATTAATGAGCTCACTTCAGATGTCAGTTTTCTGCTTCCTAACATCTGCTTTATTTATGTCTGCCAGTCTTCTCAGACAGTTTAATCACATTTTTCACTGTAGAGTCAAAGTATGCTCACTGATTTATTACTTTAAAGGGAAATATTTTTTTACATTTACACAGGAAGTGACACAAGGGGGCTGTTTGCTGCTGCATCTGTTAGTCTGCTGCTGCCCAACAGCTACTTTTCTGTTGGAGACTTAACATCTAAAAGCTTATGCAGACAGCTTAACAACATTTTACATGGGAAAGCCCAAGTATAAGCAGTTATTTATCTCTCCCATCAAGTGGGCGTCTGGAAGCACCTGTCTGTCTGTCTGTGCAACAGCTGCTTTTAGCGAGTCACCTGATTACTGCTCTTATAAAGACAATTTCAGGTTGCTGTCAGTGGAAAAGTCCAAGCATGATATGTCAATTGTCTTTCCAAATAGAAAATATTGGTCTATAAATGGGCCATGTCAGAGCCCCATCAATCCCCCAGTGGACCCTCTCCACTTCGCCCAACAGTCTGTTGCTGCCTCACAGCCGCATTTTGCCAGAGGGCTTCTTTCTGACAGCCTTTTCGAAACCTTGCTGACATTTTGGAGGAATCCAAGGGTGACCAGCGATTTCTCTCCCCACCAAGACAAAAAGACCAGAAAAAAAGGAGGGTCATTTGTTTACAAGGCTGTCAAACCTCCATCTCTCTATGATCAACTTTTCATCTTTATCCTGGAATTCCCTGCTCCTTTTTAGCCCATCTTATTGTCAAAGAAGTCCTTCTCTAATGCCCCCTCATGGTAAATTGGCCGTGACTCGTGTTAAAACAGCTCGCAGGTCTTCATGTGAGGGAGCTCCAGGGTTCGGCACCGCGGCGCAGGTTTCCCAGCTGTTAGTGCGCGCCGGGGGGGGCGGGCACAGATACGGGCTGAAAAAAGTTGGGTGGAGTTAGACAGCAGCGCTTTTAGGAATGGGTCCCAAAGCGGTTTAGTTAGACAGCAGAGTTACCCAAGAAGAGCTGGAAACACCTGATGGTCTATGTGGGACAATCCGCTCCAACACATCCCTCTCTTCACTGTCGGAACATCAATCTACCTCCAGACTTCATTTTTGTAGACTTATTTTTTTGTTTTCTCATCCGAAAGAGTACCAGAGCCAGCTGATCTTTCCTTTCCTTCTCCTCCGCCAAAGAAACACTGATAAGGAGACTTTGCACTACTTTTATATTGTTTATATTTATTGTATTTTTTTTTGCACTAACGATGCACACCACGCAGAAGGACACGACTTATACGAAGATTTTTGTCGGGGGTCTTCCCTACCACACCACGGATTCAAGTCTCAGGAAATATTTCGAGGTGTTTGGAGAGATTGAAGAAGCGGTGGTCATTACCGACAGACAGACCGGAAAGTCGAGGGGTTATGGATTTGTGAGTATCTCTTTTCAGTCATCACTTTTCCATCTGGTCAAGTTTTTACGCATGTTAGAGAAAAGTCGTGCCATGGCGCGTTTCTGCCCTTTACAGCATTCAAACTAGCATAAATGTAGCCGCACTTATCTTTGAGTGTTTGTGTTTTGATAAGAAAGTCCCACCTCAATTTGACACTGGCTTCTGTTGCAATCTCACACCCACCGACTTGCTGCGCTTCGGCATGCGCCCTGACACGTTTAAAAGTAAGTTGACAGCTGTGGTGGGCGCAGGGGGGCAAACCGCATGATGTCTCGATATTACATGGCAATAGTTTCATCATACAGAAGCTGTTTACAACTTTTCTCCAAACCATTACACTCCTACTTGACACAAAGCTTCAAATTCAGACTTGGAGACGGAGAGCAACCAGAAGACAGAACACTTAATCATTTCATACTCATAAACTAAGACATAACTGATGAGTTTTACATAATGGCCATCAGAGCAGCTTAGAGATGATAAATAGGCCTACAACTTCATAAGGACAATTTTTGGCTATTAAGAACTTTATAAGTACTTTTTTTGGGGAGACTTGAGCCATGATTCAGTAAACAAATGAGTCATATGTCCTTTTAAACAGTCAAAAATGAGAGCACATAAGGTTACTTTAGCACGATACTATTGACAGAGTGTTTATATTGGCAGATAACATTTTAAAGGTTGAACATTTCTGCCAGTATTTTCAGCTAATATATTTAGGTTATATATTGCATATATCTGCTGGAATATCAGTAGCATGTACCATGAAGCATTATCCTATCATGACTTAATGTCCACATTGAAAAACTGCACTGTAGTATCTTATAAATGAAATATTTTCTCTTGTTTAACATCTATTCCTAACAAATACTGTCACAAAGAGAGCAACAGGCCAGTTTCAGTTTGGTAACAGGGATACTTGGTGTTCTCAACCATATAAAAGTGTACATATCATTATCCGTATCAGCTTAAATGAGTGTGGAAATGTCAGTTTTTCAAACATGGTCAAAAATCCAGTGTGCCTCCTCATTATCTATTCATCACATTTAGATTTGATAAAGAAATACCTTTAAGGATTACACAAAAGTTGTGCATGTTAACCTCACTAATGTTGAACTGAGAAATGATAAACTGACACTGATGAGTATGAAAATATGTCCTGAAAAATTGTTGATCTATTTAAGCATTAAATGAATTTAGTCTTTATGTAAATACGTAAAAACTTCACATTAAAATCTTGTGATAATGAAAGCTACCTTTGAAGATTCAGTTCAGTTTATTCACTAAAAAAACAGTTAAAAAGTGAATTCAATTAATCATATTATTATCAATTATAGATTTTGTAAAAGCCTATGATTTGACGTGACAGTAATGTGCTTCTGTTATCTGAGGGATTATAACTTTAATCAATAGTTGAAATTATAAGCTCTGAAACTAAAATAAAAATTGTTGTCACTTATTATGGTGTTTATAAGTTTAAGAGTGTATTATTTTACATGCATTTTCAACATTCATATTAATAGTCAAGGCCATTTGTGCTTTGGAAATTCAGAGCCTCATTGTTAAGTACCTCACCCAGGTACAAACATGATTTATCATTTTACTTTACAAGTAATCTTTGTTTGCATGGTCATATTCATAACAAATTAAACTGTAAGGCTATTAAAAGTAGGTCATGATAGTACACTCTATTTTATTGTTTAAAGAGACCCAACACTGATACGCCCTGAGCACAGGTCTTTGTAACATTTAGCAAACTAACACTAAGAAAACATAATTTTGCATCCAATAACAACCATGTGATGGATTCTTTCTTATTTTCAGATACCATAAAAATACAATGAAACCGTGTGCAGGAAAAACTTTGCACAGAAGCTGAAGTTACATTTTCACCCTTAATACTTTCAGACTAGGGCGAGTAAAGCCAAAACTTGCCCCAGATTCACTCATTACTTGCATCTTCCCCAAATGTGTTCAATTATAGTTCCATTTAACAACCTTTGGTCCTGAAGTACCAACAGAAGTGTGTGTTGAAATTCTAGTCATAGTGCTTAAGTTTAGGTTGTTGTATTTGTAGTGATAAAGAGGCAGTGATCTGTCAGCAAGGCTCCAATTCACCACTGATAATTTCAGTTCTTACACATGATCGATGTGTGTCTGCAGATAACCCCCCTGAAACTATGAGCCTCTATCTGCATTCAGTCATTTTGAGTCATCAGGCTTAAAGATTTTGATATTGAAAATTGTTAGATCTCTTTTTGTTGTTGTTGTTTAAAAGACATTAAAAATGCTTAAAACTAACAGTATTGTGTGTTACAGCTCAGTCAGATAGACCCTTATACTTTCAGTACCAGAAGGAAGACTAACATGTTTCTTTGAACGAGAATACATATTGTCCTCACTTGACAGGGTTTATAAATCCCTGTATGTGCTGTTTTACTGCCACTTTCTAAAGCTGTCTTTCCACTATCTGATTCAGGTGACGATGGCGGACCGCTCTGCTGCTGACCGGGCCTGCAAGGACCCCAACCCAATCATTGATGGCAGGAAGGCAAATGTCAATCTGGCCTACCTGGGGGCCAAGCCACGGGTGATGCAGCCAGGTAAATTAGTACAAAAATTAAAATGTCATCTACTACAAGCCTCCGATTGTTTTATTTTTTCTAAATATGTTGTCCAATGGGCAGATATGACTCTTTAGAGGTCCAGCAGCTTGTTCTATCAAAATAGCAAGTTTCTTTGTTCCCACTGTGTTTGTCAGGGAGTGTGGAGTCAGTTTATGTCACAAAGCAGCAAACAAGAAAATCAAGTCAGTCCTTCCTAATTTTTACCTCAGGGTTTGTGTGGTTTTTCCAGAAAGTTGGAGCAAATGTAAAAACACGTTTGCAGGTTAGTACAGACAATCAGCTCATGTATTCAGGCATGTGATTTACCTTAGTATTTGTTTATTTAACACCTTTTCAATATTCATTTGTGCAACCAACTGCCTTGTTTAATGTAGCTTTATCATTTGTTTATATTCCCTTCTCCTTACAAACATTTGGAGTTTTTAACCCTTGTGTCTCATTCTAAAATGTTACAAATTGCATCTTGAAAGAGGAAGTGTCAGAAAAGTGACATCATATATTATTATTTTCACTGCATCCAATATGTTCACCAACTTCAGGCCTGTTCATAATTAAGAAAAAATCTGAGCTGAACTCTCTATATAAAAGTGTCATTACATGGTACACTGTCTTTTTTGTGGAAGAAAAATAAAACATACTCACACTCTAAAAAAATGGATTAACTTAGTCTAGGTCAAGAAAAATCAGTCAGTGCTGGATCATTTTCATTATGTGTGTGCACCTCCTTAGAAAAGTCACACATAGGGTTTTGTGGACCAAAAAGTGGTCACATCAAAAACAGTGTAAATGGATTATTTTAATTTTCTTTTTTTCAATTTTACTGCATCAGACATTTTCACTGCCCTTTTGCATGCCAATTTGTGTGCTTTATGCCATCCATCCATCTATTATCTATACCGCTTGTCCTTTTTGGTGGGGCTGGGTACAACCTGGTCACCAGCCAATCACAGGGCCACATAGAGAGACAGACAACCATTCACACATTCACCCACACCTAAGGGCAATATAGACTCTCCGATTAACCTAAAAAACGTGTTTTTTTGCCTGTGGGAGGAAGCCGGAGTACCTGGTGAGAACCCATACATGCTCAGAGAGAAAATGCAAACTCCACACAGAAAGGCCCTGACTGGCTCAGGGTTCGAACTAGCAACCTTTTTGCTTTAAGCCACTACCTGCTGGGCCACCATGCCATCCATGCTCATTGCCACTGAAACGTTAATGGGAAAAAAAAAGTTAATTTTCATGGACAAATAAATAATAAAACTACTTTTCGGGTTGACATAGCCAGTTGGTAACCAACAAAACTAATTTTGGTGTTTTTATTTCTGTGTCACCTATTAATTAATCACGCTTAGCTCACTGCAACCCAAAACTTGACACTACTTGGCTATAATATTATGAAATAATTTTTTTTTTTTAGTATTTCCACAACACACCTTTTGAATATATTTTCATTTTCAGTAATTCAACCCTTTTATGCTAGTTTTTGTACATTGTGTCCTTGAAATTTGTTTTGAAGGGCAAAAAATACTTAATAATGACTTTTACCCCAACACAAAATCCTAGAAGGGATTTTTTTGTGGATTAACACAGTTTAGGACATGTCAATATTTATCAACAACATTTATTATGATACGTTTTTTTTTTTATCCTGTGTCAGCTTAAAGAGGAAAATCCTGTTTTTAAATTCTAAATTGGTCACCAGGTAATTTTCATTTTCTTGCTCCGTGGAACTAAAATAAAAAAGTGGGGCCATTTGATTGAAAATAGTAAAAACTCCAATTTGATGCCTTGCCTGCAAATTAAAAGCAATCATGTGACATGTCATGTTTTTTATGATATGGAGGCCATTAGGGCTGAACGGTATGGACAAAATTTCATATCTTGATATTCATGCCAGATATCGCAATATCGATACGATACAATATGACTACGGGTTTGGTGAAAACAAGCATTTTTCAGAAAAATAAAAACGGTTTGAAAATAAAAAAGGTTTGTGGTTGGCTGGCCTTAGTGGTGCATTCAAGGGCAATCATAAAAATGAAATTTGTTGTGACTTCCAGAGCTGTACACGCAGGACGAGCGCGGGGGAAATCTATATTGTTTATATCGTTGCTTTTTCGATATTAATATCTTGAATGTTCATATCTCGATATAGATACGATAAAGATATATCTTTCAGCCCTAGAGGCCATATGATCAAAATTCACATGATTGAAATATGTCTGTCTCTGGGCCTTACTGGGTTAAATTAACATGGTACACCAGATATATTTTACTTGTCCATCTGGGAAAGAGCCCATAGAAAGTGTTTGGGGAGGGCTGAACCTTTCAGATGCATATTCAGCAGGTGATTGGACAATTGTTCTGTCAATCACATTCATTACGAGCCAATCAGATAATATAGTAGGTGGAGTTAGAAGTGGAGCGAAAATATCCTTACTATAGAGAAATTTGTAGTGCTGTCATTTGTTTTTCATTTAATAAAGAAATGTGGCCCAGATCTGATAAAACTGCCTGTGAAGCTGTTAACATCTATGTCAGCTCTCTTCTCTTCCTGCTCTAAAACACACTGATTGGGCAGCTCACAATTGTTGTAGATTAGAGCCTGGCAAGATGGATCTTGTCCGATCACAGACACTGAATCAGGCAGGTCCATCTGCTGCACAGGGTTAGGGTTAAATTCCACAAGAAACTTTAGCCCTACAACAAAAGTTGGAGTTCAAATTTCAAAATTTCTAATGAGGCATATTTCTGCCAAATTACTTTACATGTGGATAAGGAATGGAAAAATAAACTTCAAAAAAATATGTATGTCTCTAGAGGGGGGACATGAGGGCTAAGTGTGTTTTGTGTTTTTTACTTTATGTTTTAAGTATGTTTTCTAGTTTCTTTAAAGTGCCGTACATTATTACACATGCAAGTCAAAGACTAATCTCAGCCTTTCTGTGCAAATATAGACAGTTTTCTATTCAACTGCATTCAAGTCAAAATGTGTAATTACTTACCTCTGAACCATGTGAATTCACCCTTTTGTCTCTTTAAATTGTTTGTTTTGTAGGTTTTACTTTTGGTGTTCCCCAAATTCACCCTGCGTTCATCCAGAGACCTTATGGGTAAGTACTATTGAATTTATACACATTTAAAACAGATGTCAGGATTCTTTATGTAGAAGTTGAATTATCAACATATTGTTAATTCATTATTGTAATGAATTACTCTTTAAATCTTTTTTAAACGATTTTATCCTCTTTTCTCCCTATAATGGATGGCTGATCATTTGAGATGGACTCTAAGTTTTGTGAAGTTTTGCCATCACTAAACAGCCAGGCAAACTGCCTTTTCTAGGTTTGCCTGTTTGAAAAAATGTGTGTGAGTGTATGTACATACTGATGTGTGTGTGTGTTGTGTAGTGAGTGTGAGTGGACAATGATGGAAGCTACCAGCCTGACTCAATGCTGTCTATCTTTCTCTGGTCCGACAGGCTCGCTCTCGGTTAAGCTAACTCTGCTGGTTTGAGGAATAGTTCAGCGAGCGTTATCACAGATCAGAGAAAAGGAATAACCCGTAAACTCAAACACACACAAACAAGCTCTTGAAATGGTGATTATAGATGCATGTACGTGGATTTTGACCTTTTTTAATAGAACTTAGAGCTTTGTGTGCAGTTATGAAGTGGTGTTGTTAGCTAAACCGTGTGCTTTCCTACTTTATTCACATAGAAATACGTTGGATTGATTGATTGAATTTTTTTGGGGTGCTCTTTTTTTCATTTTTGTTGAAGCGTGTTAACTTTGCCAAGGTTGAGCAAAGTTTGTTTGAAATCTATTTTTTTATTAATTCCAGCCTGTGGTTGTTTAACAGGATGTAGTGTTTTATGTGTCGTTATGTGTTATTGTTGGAGTGAGTGGTGAATTTTTGTGTGATTTGTTCTTCCATCTTTTCTTTCTGTAACCCATTTATGACATTATACCCTCAAAGTAACAAACCCATCAGTGCTTGTGTGTGCTTTCTTCATATTCCTGCTTTATAAGCATTGTCTTAGGCCTGGTCCACATGCAGATGGGTATTTTTGAAAATGTAGCTTTCTCTGTGAGTTTGACCTTACATACACATGCAAAGTACTTATGAAGTTACCGAACAGTCACATCTTGGAAAACTTTTACCAGAGTGATATTTCTAAAACTCTGTGTGCCGTCTTCACATGACCAAGACTGAAAAATCTGTTTTGGGCTTGTAACATCACACTGTGCCCCACTTCTTCCTCTGTGTGAAGTTATCATGTCTGCTTACATGAGGGTTGCAAAACCTAGAAGTCAGTGGTGTTTCATGCTGCACTCAGAGAGAGCAAACCCAACTGCCAGCATCTGCAGTTTTTGGACGAGAGCTGATTGGACACAACCTGACACACCAGATGGATCTTACAACATATTTCACTTGTCCATCTGGGACAGAGCTCATAGAAAGTGTTTGGGAATGGGCAGAACCTTTCAAAAGCATATCTAGCAGGTGACTGGATGATGAAACTGCTACTGAAGCTGTTAGCATCTGTGCTCATCTCTTTGAGCAGTCACTTCCTGCTGTTGTCTCGGTCATAGCTCCCACCTCTTCCTGCTCTAAAGAAGTCTGATTGGGCTGTGCCGCTTTGGGCCACTCACAATCATTGTAGATTGAAGCCTGGCAAGACGGATCTGCCGGATTACAGACATTGAATCAGATGGATCCAGCTGGTCTGCAAGGTTAGATTGGACAACATTAAAAGTGAAATCTCATTGCAAAGGGATGGCATGAAAATGTTCATATAAGGGACTTTGTTGTTTACCATTGATTGCTTTTGTGTGATTTTACACACTTATGGACTCCCCTAGTGGGAAACAGATGCCTCTCTCTGCTTTTCAAAGTAGTTATTGTCATTATTTATTTATTTATTTATTTATTTATTTATTTTCATAGAATATTGTTTTATGTCATGTGGAAGCACTAATCTATTTGGGCACAATCCTGGACTTAACTACTACAGAACTCTATCTCAGAGAGAAAACCCAAAGAGGGGCAAATAGGGGATTAATGCTGTCAGACCATCCTCTATGTCTGTATGTCACAAAAGCAGTAAAGCTGAAAACATTGACCTTAATATTTACAAAATCCTAGAGTTGAGTGATAAGAGTATTACTTCCATTAACAAAATTACTGCCCAGAAACACTGACTGTAGTGACAGCTGACAGTCTTCCTGATATGTCTTTAAAAAAATGATCAAACTTGTTAGCCTTCTACTCACCAGTGTTTTGATTGTGACAGATTTCTTGTTCCTAACTTTCCAAAAAGCAGATTTTTGATGTAAACACATTGAAAATACATAGCCTGGCCATATTTCTGCAGATTTTCATCCCATGATGTCAGGAGATGAATCCCCCATTATTACAACATGTAAACTTACTTGTAGGGATGTTCTGGCATAGACTGTGCTGTTAAAAGTGATATTTAATGTCCAGGTGCTGCACCAGAGTCCAAAGTGCCTAAAACTTACAGTTTATAGTAATATTTCCATTTTGCTGCTTTTTCAGTTACAGTTAAGATCTACAAACATGTAACATTTTCAGGATATAAAAATTGAAAAAGCCTGTGCCACAGCCCCACACAGTGTTCATGTCTGTCTTACACTGTTTTTGCCCTCCAGTCCTTCGCAGTGGTCACATGACTGAAAGCTACCAAGAAATTACCTGCCTGTGTGGACTAGGCCTAACTTTGACACAACTGAGGAGTTGTGGCTATTTCAGACTGCATGTATTTTCGTCAAGTTACAGCTGCATCATAAAGTTTCATTTTGATCAGTATGTCAATAAGTCTAGATTTTCAGATTACCGGCTCTGTCTCACACATGTGATAGATCCAGAGAAGAAAAAGGGTGAATCCCAATTCTACCCCTTAGCCCTTCCCCTTTGTCTTACCCCTTCCCCTTAGCCCTCTGTTTTGAGGGCCAAGGGGACGGGGTGAAAACACGCTCCTGAGAAACAAGATGCCACTTGATTCCCATTACGTCATCACCCAGAGCCGCTCGCTGGCTGTGACGTAGGCAGATGCGACAATAGCCTTAGCTACAGCTGGGAAAGCTAGCTCGTTATAATGAGAAATTGTAAAATACGACCAACAATTCAAAATATGATAAATATTTACTTGATGATTTAATAATTACCTATAATTATACGCTTCCTTCGGTCTCTGCTCTGTCTTCTTGTCAGCAGGCATGGTGTATTATGGGAAATTCTCATACCCCTTCCTTTCAAGCGAGGTCCCGATCTGTCTACGTTTCAAGGGCTGTGTAGCCCTTCGTCTTAGCCCTTCCCCTTAGCCCTACGGAGAACTGGGACACCCCTTCACTAGACATGAACACGCAAAACCAAGGGGTAAGGGGTAAGACAAGGGCTAAGGGGTACAATTGGGATGGACCCTAAGAGTCTGGCTTCATGGCCAAAACAGATAGGAAAATGATAACCAGAGAGCCATATATACCTTGTTTTAGCATAGAAGTGGATCCATACTGGCTGCATGTGTCACAGAGAAGATAAACAAAGCATGGTTACACTCCTGTTTGTGCTCTTTAAAGTAAGAGCCAGCTTTGACATTTCTGTGGAGAAACTTGCCAAGCTTTAATTTGGTGTTTTCAAATTTAGTTATAAAAGAAATTAAACCAGTTGTTGGGAGATTTATTGTGGTTCTTTCTAAAGAAAGACAGGACTGTTGTAATAGGTAGACAAGGCCAGCACACATGCGCCTGGTGTGAAAGCTGTCGCATAGCCAGCTGGAGCTGACACAACCTGCTGCCATCATGCATTCAGTCTGAATCAGCCATAACAAATCCACTGTGTTTTTCTTTCAGATTATTCTTTGTCACACCATCACAACTCTTCTGTCCTCTTTTCAGCTTCAATCTCTTTTTGCTCTTCCTCTCAGTACAGACTTGTGGACATTTACCAGAGGAAGTATGTATGTAGATGTTTTATGAATGACAGACAGGCCTATCAGTTTATATGTGCACTCTAACCATAGTATGGATTTGGCCTCTGATTGTGTGTCTTTGTCCACAGTGTGACACAAACAAATGTCTGGATGTCTCTCCCTCACTCTCTCTCCCGCTCTCATTCTCTCGGAGCGAGCTTTCGTCACATGGGCCTGTGGTGTTAAGGAAAACAAGTGCACCCATTGTGCCACACAAAGCCCCAAATGCTGACACTGCAGTCGCATGAAACCATGTTGTGTGTATGAGTGTGTGTTGGGGGGTCTGGTGACGGCGCGGTAGTGTCTCTATCTGTCATGTAAGCAGAGCAGAGCAGGGGGCATTTAAACATAGCAAGTGACTGATGCAGGGGGCCCATAAACAGAAAGGCTTCCTATGTGTATATGTTTCAGTAAATTTCTGGCAAAAGATATGGCCAAACGTTAGACGCCTGGATGCAGATTTTGTGTTAGTAGAAGTAGAAAATGCGAAGGCACTTTCATGCAAAATATGTTATGAAACCAAGAAATGAACCAATTGATGCCTCAGACTTCTAATACTGCTGTTCAAAGAAAGGCAGCAATAGTGTTTGCTTTTAAAAAGCATCATATCTAAGTTAAAAATTCGAATAACCATAATTTGGTTGATTGAGTTTTAACCCTATTTAAGTTTTGGGGGATTTCATTTACATTCTAGAGCAGCTCTCATAGCAACATCACACACAAGGCTCTCACCTCACATAAATTAGATACTCTCACCTCAGTTTGTCCTTGCACTTTCTCCTTCAGCAGACTCCAAGCATGACGGCAGAGAACCTTTATTTTAGACCTGAACCTCAATGTCTGCTGGCTTGTATGAATACAGCATTCTAGTAACACGAACACAATCACACACAGAGACATGTAGAACAAGTTATTACACTACTGTTGACCTGACACACCAGATGGACCATTCAATATATTTTATTTGACCATCTGGGAAAGAGCCCATAGAAAGCGTTTGGAAGTGGGCAGAACCTTTCAAAGCAAATCTAGACGATTGTTCCATCAATCACATTCTTTATGGGCCATTCAGATAACATGGTAGGTGGGCCCTGCTGGCGCAGCATAAAGGACAAAACGTAACAACTTCTTAGAACTAACTCTCTTCAGAACATGTCAAAAGTGGAACAAAAATATCCTTTCGATAGAGAAGTTTGCAGTGTTATTATTTGTTTTTCATTAAATAAAGCAATGCGCTCAAGATCTGATAAATTGCTGCTGAAACTGTTAGCATCTATGCTAATCTCAGTCACTTCCTGGTGTCAGCTTGCTCATAGCTCCCACCCCTTTCTGCTCTGAAGGATGCTGATTGGACCTTGCCGCTTTGGGCTGCTCAAAATGATTGTCGGTTGTAGCTTGGCAAGATGGATCTGCCTGACATTAAATCAGGTTCATCCATCTGCACTGCAAGGTTACTGTGTTGAAGGTACAAGCATGGTTCAGGAAATAGGGTCCTTTTTATTGTGATGAATCTAATCTCCCTTTTTTTTACAACAGGGCTACCCCAAGGGACTAGAGAGTAATCTTTTACAATGACTCAGCCTGTTGAATTTCTCATGGCCTCAACATGTTCATATGGACAATAGTCTGCCAAACCATGCCATAAACAGAGATGGTAAAACAGTCCTACTGAAGGATTGCACCTCAATAACAGTTAAATCCAGGGGTTTAACCCACAAGAAGCGGCCTACTTTTGGAAAATATTTTAATCTAAAATGCGTGTATCTTTTACTCACAGCCTCAAGCATCACCAACATGCCATGACTACATTAAGTCTATTTCTTTTTTCTTTTTCTTTTTTTTTTTGTTAGCAAAAGAAGTCACCATATTTACATGGTTGCCATTTACTGAGTACACTTTATTCACCTGTTTGCTCTCTCTGTCTGAAATGCTCTGTTAGAGCTCCTGCATAACATAATATACTCAAGTAAAATTGCAGGTTTAAAAAAATATTTAAAAAAGTATGAGCGCATAGAGAAGCTACTAAATTACAATAACTTAAGTAAACTCTCTCTGCTTTCCAACTCAAGCAAAGAGGGTATAACCGTTATAATTTCTTTGCTAATGAAATATCAGAAAGTTTCAGAGGACCAGTGTGAAAGTTAGCATCTCACTGGTCCTCTGGACTAAAAGCCTATGGGAATTTTTGATGTAGTTTTGATTATTGCAGATAGTGAGGTAAAATAATATGAAAATTACACATTCTATTCTTGAGATACTCGAAACAAACAAACTTACTTTTAACAATTTTTAAGCTTAAATTTAATTGGGGAGAATGAAAAGCTATTATTAAGCCACTGTGAAACTATAACATGCCGGTTCCATTAGATGCAACTACAATATTTCCAATGTATAACATCTTGTTGTGACCTCTTGTTTGAGAGGTTTTTTTTTTATTCGAATTACCTGATAAAGTTGGTCCTCATGGCTTCGGCAATGGTATATGAATTATTGTTTATTAAAAAAAGATCAGAAATGCTTGCAGCAGGGTCCCCGTCTACTATTTTAGTCCTATTTGGCAGTTCACAGGCAACCATCTATTTAAATACACTACAAGGCTTTGAAATTTAATTCATTCAGCATTCAGATTTATGTTATTATTTCTGATCACACTTTAAAATATTTTGCATTTGTGTTAATTGCAAACTTTGTTTCAGGCATTTACTCAAACCGGTATTCTAAATCCCCATGTACTTTCTCCCTTGGGAACAGGGAAGTGCTAAATGCTAACTCACTTCTGTGGCTGAAACACTGTATTTGGAGGAGCATCAGGTCATAGTTCAATGTGAAACCTCTTTTGGAAACCCTTAACTAAAGTTAGCATCGTCACTCCACTTATAACTAACATTACTGTTTGATATTTTAACAGTTTGCTAAGTGATGGTGGACTAAAATAGTATTATTATCTAATGGTAACTTCATGGCTATGAAACAATGCTGATGATAGCTGTCATAACTCATCAAAAATAAAACCCTTAATTCTTCAAAAATATTACATGTATCTATGCATTTACTCTTCAACTAGTAGGCTACACATTAAGGTATGTAATCTGGTAAATAGGTAGGAAATTATACCATTGGCTTGCTGATCAGCAAACTGTTATAAAAGCTTAAATCTCGCCAACATAAGCTAATGTAGCTAAGCAAAAGATAGTTGCCTATATCTATCTATTTATCTATCTATGCAGGTGACTTGGTCAGAACGGGCATTATAAAGAAATTCATCATAATCTCTGCTAACAAGTGTGTTAGCTCACCAAACTATTGTTTACTAGAACATGCATTTTTTGGTGTGTGTGTTATTATTGTTTGTTTATTATTGGTGTTTTTTGTTGAAATAAGCTGAAAAAATTCAAGACATATATTGCTTAAAAAATAATTTTCTAGCTTGTACCTTAACCAAATGCTTGTGTTAGCTGTAGTAAATGTAGTCTTGGAGGTTTTTACAAGAAAATCCTCAGATGAATATGAAATTTTAATTTAATCTGTTGTTTCAGATGTTTTACAGCAACAAAGTTAGCATAAATGTTCTCTTTCCTGACCATTACCACAACAGTAGGACATTATGGACATGAATACTTTTGTTGTGGGATTTATTCATTTCAAAGAACATTTTGTCTCTGGCCTCCAGTCTAATCTGTCTGTGCTTGTGATTGTGCGTATACCTGGGTGTATATGTGTGTACATATTTGTGTCTTTAGCTTAGTATGTATGTATTAAAAGTGACTTTTGCCCTTTAGCCACTGACAACAACACAAAACTCTGCCTCTACCCATAAACTCGTATCTACATCCAGTATTTATTTTTTTTTAGTTGAGTGACTGTGCTGTGAACTTGTCATTGTCTCTGTAATCAGTCTAGTTTAGGTGGACTTTTTTTTTTAACTTAATTCTTCCTCTCTGACGCCTTGCTGCTGTTCTGTTTTTCCTGTTTTTCCCTTTACGCACTGTTTTGGATTGAGATGTTGGTTGGATTGGATAATGGAGTGCTGACTATAGGGTTGCCACGATAGATCCTGCTTTTCAAACTTTATTTACTGTTAGTTACTGCAAAACTGTTTTCTTCTCTCCCAGTGCAGACTAAAAAAGCAATCACCTGTTGATAATTTATGCAGACTTTGCTGATTCCTTTTATTTATTTTTTGCTCCAATTTCAAAGCCAGCCTCCTTTCTACTTACCCAGTCACAAAGAAGTTGCTGAGGCCTTTGCGGCAGACATAAAGTTATTTCATTGAAAGTTGATGCTTCTCATTTGACTCAAATTAAAACAGATTTAATTTGTCTCTTCTTTCATCCTTGAAGTGGAGGGATGGCTGTTTCTGTGAACACCAGATCCTGAAATTTGTGAAAGACCCCTTCATCTTTTTTTCTTGTATATCCCCTAAAGTGCTGAGTTATTTGGATTTCCGGGCCTTCTGGAGTCTGGGGCTGAAATAAGGCTATGTCACTGAGGGCAAAATGTGCTCATTGTTCATAGTTGTTTATTTAATTGAAACATCCCTCTGGGTGCTAACCTAGTCCCGACTCCCCCCTCTGCCTCCCAGGCTTTTTGTCCCAACACAGAGGGGGAAATGGCCAGCAGGGTCCCTTTTTGAAAACTGTCCAGCTGTCAAAGTGGCAGTGACATTTTCACAATGCTTCTCTTGGCTCATCTCCTCTGTCCACATCCCAACCCCCCTGCACTGTAAGCCTCCCCTCCCTTTCCTCCCCCACCTGCCCACCCTCCGGCAGGCAGTGGGACAGCACCACCACAGCCAAATCCCAGAGGTGACAGACAATCAGGTCACGTTTTCCTGTCATCTGACCTCTTTAAAGTTGTTTGTCCACAACTACAAAATTGAAAATGATGCTTGTGTTGTTTCACACAGAGATCAGACCATCACCTCTTCCAGAAGTTGTCAAAGTGGTGTTCATTTGTAGAAGATCTGAGAGACCAAGAGGTCAAACACCTCAGCAGGTTCAAAGTCTACCTCAACTTCCTGTCTTCTTTTCACAGAGAGATTTCTATTTTGGCAACCCTATATACTGTTCTAATCCCTACTAGCAGGCATTTCTTTGGTGTTCTTGACTGGTGGATTGGGGCTTATTGGTGGGTGGAGGGTGGACAGGCACTTGGTGGAACTGGGTTTGGATTTTAGGGTAGGACCAACTGATCTGAACATCAAACTAACCTGTCATATGTGTGTTTGCTTCACAGTATCCCGGCCCACTACGTGTACCCTCAGGCCTTTGTTCAGCCCAGTGTGGTCATCCCACATGTGCAACCTGCAGCCGCTGCACCTGCTGCTGCTACTTCCCCCTACATCGACTACACAGGAGCTGCCTACGCTCAGTATTCTGCAGCTGCTGCCAGCGCTGCAGCAGCTGCTGCATATGAGCAGTATCCATATGCTGCATCTCCAGCTGCCGCAGGCTACGTGGCTACTGCAGGCTACGGTTATGCAGTTCAGCAGCCTTTGGCCGCTGCAGCTCCCGGCTCAGCTGCCGCCGCAGCTGCAGCTTTCGGTCAGTACCAGCCTCAGCAGCTGCAAGCTGACCGCATGCAGTAGCAGACACTGCAACTAATGGACATGTACGGCGAGGAGGCCAGGCCCCGGCCACAGCTGTTTGATCATGAGAAGGGGCAGCAAAGGAAAAGGAAGCAGTGGTGGCCTTAAGGGTGAGCGTGTCAGCGACTCTGAGGCAGGATTGCTCTAATGGTGATGATGATGAGGGTGGTGGTAGTGATATGGTGATGATGGTGAGGTGGAAACTTTTTCCAGTAACTTTCCAACTTGCTGTGCTTCAACCAAAAATGAGAAAAAGAAAAAAAGATGCAGAACAAATAATGGAAAGAGATTTACTATTATTATTATTATTATTATTATTATTATTGTTATTGTTGTTACAATAATTATTATTATTATCATTACTATTATCATTGTAATAGAGTACTTATTTCTAGAGAAAATGCAGGAACTAATCCCTGTGGTTGGTGTAGATGTTGAACTAAGCCTTTCAGTCCTATTGCTGTCTTAATGTTGGTTAAGGAAACTGTTCTCCTTCATCTTTTATTTTGATTATTTAATGCCCTCATAACATTTATATTTATTATAATTATTGTTAAACAATGGGGGCTTTCTTGTCTTTTTTTGTCTTTTCAAATGCATATTTTTTCGAGTAAATATTTTCTGATAATCAGGGAAATGGAACCGTTTCCAAAGTGTTAGCTACGATAAAGTGACCTCTGTCAGGAAGTCGAGGAGTCCTAACTCATCGTGTCACACACATTTGAAGAACTACCTTTTTATCTTCCTGATGCTGAATGTCCCTTTTTTACTCTGTGTCTCGACCTCTTGACCTATGCAAAGAAAGCGAATCACAAGGAGACAAAATGACAAAGAAAGAACAAAAAACTGAAAATGTCATCAACTCTGACTCTATTCTTGGACTAAAAGGGGGACTTGGCAAACAAAACAAACGCACTGACAAAAGGAGCGAGGTTGAACATGGCTTCAGACAATGAGAAACACTAAATCAGTCGCTTTTCCACATGTTTCACTCACTCACACATACAGCGACACATGCTGCACACATAGCGGTCAAAGACAATGGCAGCACAGTTGTGTTTCTCTTTGGCTCTGGACGGACAAGGCTGAGAGAAAGAGAGGGAGGGAGCAGCTGCTGGTGGGGGTGGACAGAGCCGCTCTAGTGCCACACAGACAGATCGCTCTGGAAAGAACGCATCACTTGTGCTCGTTTGTTGAGCTGTCACATTTTAATCCCTGGCCGGGCCCATTTGGGAACCAACTTCACAGCCCTCCACCCAGCACAAAGCCCCCACCTCACCAATTCAGGCCTGCAGCTGTCAGCACTTCCACCTCTGTGCTGCTGTAGCTGGGTGTCAGGTAAACACTTACAAAAGGTGCTCTTCAACAGCAGGAGTCTCCCCCAGGAGGTGGGGATCTTTTGAGGAACTTTGTGGGTTTTTACAGCAGGAACGGGGGTCCAATTAAGTTCAGGGATAACTGATCTACCCTTGAAAAGTAATGCCCCTCCTACTGGTATGGTAGTCCTTTCCAAAGGCCCAGGGACTTTTGGGGGAGGATTCTGCAGTGCTGATACTTCTGTTTTACTTAAGGTGCATGTTTATGCCAAAATGAGGGAGAAATGCTGTTAAAATAGTAATCGCTAACCTTGTTCTACTGCATGCTACAAGCAGTAAAGCTGATGCAATAAACAAATGAACAACAACCCAATTAACTGGTGCCTCTTTACCAACCTTTCTCCCTCAAGTTTCTCATAAAAATGCTTTGAAATAAAAATGTGATGTGACTATTGCAGATTCCTTCAGGATAATAGTCAGGTTAAATTGGGAGCTGAAGTAAAAACAAAATTTACCAAAGCTAGGTGCCACTAGCCTATTTAGCACATAGCTAATTAATTGACCCTTTGTTAACTCTCTGGCCCACCAATCAGACAGCCCCCTTTCATAAAAACCTTTGCAACGGTACATTCAGGTAGATAAACTGTGGAAAAGTCTTTTTTTAGGTGCACAGCACTGAAACTGTGATCTAAATTTGCTAATTAAACAGTATTAAAAAGTGTGCTTGGGCTGATTGTAACAGCGATTTTAAATAACCACATCATAAGCGTGAAGTGTTTTTCTATCCCATTCCCTTAACTAAAGGATATCTTTGGGAATTGCCAGCTTTGTAACAGACCAAAGACAACCACATAGGTGATTCAACCTATCTACAATCACAATTAATATTTTTGTAATTATTTTATTTTATTTATCTGAGCAGAAAAAACAACTGGATATCAAATGTTGGAAGGTAGGAGGACACATTCTGACAAAATGTCATGCTCTTTTAATGAGAAGTAGGTAAAATATAAGCTACTAAAACAAAATTGCTAAATTCACATCGCTAGTTGCATTAACTGAAAATAATGTTGATTCTGTAACTTTAATTAACTAGCACTATCATAAAAACTAAACTAAACTTAACTAAACTAATGAAAATGTTAATGATAGGATGTGAAGCAGAGACTCACTTAAGCTCCTGCCTTACATCAAAGTATCAGACTTCATTCATACTTATATTTTACATAACTAAACTAATTTTTAGGGATTTCCAGTTATTCTCATACACTCTGCTGTATCTTTATCTTTATTCTGTTACTGAGGCCAGTAATAAAGATATTGATTAACATGAATGAATATACAAGTTAGTAAAATTTAGAGTTTTTTCAGTATTTTTAAATCAACCATATGTGCATTCGCACACAGTGGTAGTGTATTGGTGACAGGCAATGTGGGAGGATTTTTGAGTCATACTCTTGTTGGGCTCAGCGAGTCAACTATTTAACTGAGAGGACAGAGTTACGGTGGGCAGACATCTACATATAACCTGTGAAAGAAAACATAGAGAAAAACTCAGGAAAACAAACTTATTGATGATTTCATACTTTGCAATCATGTCAAGGACATTGTATACTGAGATTCATCAGATACTTTTGTGAATTTGGGACCAACATAATGCAGAGTGTAATGGCTGAAAAAGCAACCTCGTAAACGACTGATTTTCAGGTAACTGTCAGATACAGGCTTAATGGTAGCTCTTGACACCATAACACCATGTCAATGAAAAGGACGTAAGAGCTTAAGTTGATGTGAGCCATCATAAACACGTTAAAGAACTTCAAATGTAACTGTGAACCAACTTTTTATTGCTGGATGAACTTTAATTCTTTGTCATTTATTCAACTAATTGTCTAATGACTGGTATGACAATGTAAGTCGCTGCTATCAGGTACTACTTCTGTATTGTACTTTAGTGAGTGTCTTCAGTGACAATTATTCATAGCAATGGTTTTTCACTTTCCAACACTGACATCCTGTGGAAAATTGGATATTTCCCCCATGACCAGAAATCTTCACTGCATCCTGTAGTTATCTCAACATGTTGACACAGTTTTATTGGCATCAGTAGATGTGGAACTGCTGTATTGTAATTGTGACTTCAACACCAAATTGGTCTATAACAATGAGCCTGTTACAAGAGATTTTGTTCTACCTATTTACAGAAATCAAGGGGCAAGGGTTAACAAAGGGTCTGTTAACATTACCAACAGCTTCATCTCCTCACTTAGCATTAACAATAAACTTTTAATCTCTGATTATCTGGCACAGATGATAGTAAAAAAAAAAAGGAGTAAGAGAAAAAAGGTCAACGATCAATGGTTCAATACAGCACGATCAAAAACAGCACAAACAGAACCTCCTCTGTAATAACAGGCTATCTGTGATGTTGAAAAAACGATGGTGTCTATCACATAACATTGCGCCATCTTAGCTTTGTGGCCTGTATCTTCTCCTTATCGCCATCCACTGGACTGGTGGTGTATTGTAGCTACTTTACTGTCTCTCCATACATCACTGGCCTACTTGTATAATCTTTTTGGGATTTTAGGGAGCTGTGAAAACACAGATGACAATGGGCCAGGGGAACTATTTAGTTCTTTTAAGAGGAGTTCCTGGAACTCAAAGTTCCTAAAACTTTTGTTTGAAAAGCACCTAAACACACGCTTTTACCAAAGTCAACCCAACAACTGGCCTGCCTCATGTCTGTGAAGAGCACCAGGCGGCGTGAAGGGGACGGGGTTGGACTCTTTGACGTTATGTTGGTCTGTGTGCCTTACATTTTTAATGCTACTTAAGAGAGAAAAAACAAAAAAAAAGAAAGACATTACTATTTAAGATATTTATTTTTGAGGGTTGACTATGTTGACACTCTGAGAATAGAGACTTAGTGGTGGTACTGTATTAATAATATTATGTACTCATCTCAAGGCATATATAAGTTATTGATTAGTTTAGTAATAATATTATTATAATCATTATTATTATTATTATTAATATTATTATTATTAACATACTCAACCAAAAATGTTGATGTAGGACTTATTTAAGATACTGTTATGTGCACTGTACTTTTATTTTTTATTTTTTGATTCTTTAGAACATGACATCAAATATTAGCTCAATGCCTTTATGCCTTTTTGTAGGGGAAAAAAACTTTATTTAAATGCAGGCCTGTTTGCATGCAGATTGTACTCTGCCTCTTCTGTATTTAGACGAGAGCAAAACACAATAATTTTTACAAAAAAAGCAAAAATGCTGCTTTCTCCACTAGAATGTATAGTTGTTGTCGAGGTTTCAGTAGCTGTGCTCCTCTTGCTTAATATTCATCAGATGGGCTATTTTACACTGTTGGGAATTTTTATACTTGAACTATTTCTTACAAGGGAAATATGAAAAATAAATGAAAAAAAAAAACTTTTTAAGGAAGCTTTTCATTGTCACTGGATGAAGGCATGTAAAGTGTTACTATTTAAATGCAAAGGTCCTGTTGATATGGAAACCTTTACTTTCAACACCATTTACCCAAAATTGAAATAAAAGATTATATTTAAAACCTCTGTGGCTGTGTTTTGTTTGTTATACACTTGTTTTGTCTCAGACCCAAGCTAAAACCTGATTAAAATTGGTGTTTTTTCAACAGTCAAAATCCATCACATTTTACCAGTAATACTATTGGACAGTTACCTGAATTTTGTTCCCAAATCACCTGTGAATGACTACTGCAAGTTTAAATCACCCAAAGTGTCCCAATATTCATTAAAACTTTCAATAGTTTCTAAAAAAGCAAAAATAATACTCTACTTTCTGAAAACCTATTTGAAAAATACTTTTTAAAATTTGGAATAACACAAAAATGTCTTTAAATGTTATGGAAGTTTTCTATAAAATCCCTATATTTCCACATGATTGTGATTGAAAAATCCTCAGAATATTATTCATTGAATATTTCCAGGAGTATCTGAAAGTTTTGATGGAAAATTATGCTAAATTGAAGCAGTGTTTCTCTATGTCAAACATTATTATTGTTTTAACTCATTTTATTTGTAAAGGGACCATTTACAGTATTATAAGCTAATGTTTCCATTTGATGCATTGTACCAGCACCAGCTTAAAGCTGATTTATATCTGCTGACTTTTACACACTGGACTTTAAAGTGCAAAACATGGCAGCACAAAGGTGTACATCACTGACAAACACACACACACACATTACACAGTGTAAAAGCACTGCTATAATATGCCTGGGCAATTCAATGGTTATGAAACTGAAGTATCTTTTAGCAAATTCTTCACTTTGTTTCTAAAATTGCCTGTTGAGTTGAAAGTCTTAATGTTATCTGACAGAGCGTTCCACTGAGTCATGTCTTTCAGAGAAAAAGTTGACTTCCTAAAAGCAGCTAAAGGGAACAGAACAAAGTCTTGCTGAAGATATTGTTTAGATAACTATTATTCAAAGAGTATCTTTAAACTGCCACACTTAAGTGCAAGTATAACAAATTACTTGTGATAAGTAGGTCCCCCAAAAATTCCCCAAATTTACATTGAAATACCTCAATTAAAAAAAAAAAATTAAGCCAAATATTTTTTCAAAAGGTTTTTCAAAAATCATAAAAAATCACAGAAAATTTCAAGTTTCAGAAAACTTTAAGTGAAACTCCCAGAAGTATTTAGTTCATTTTGGAGAATATCAAATCTGAAGTTTTTCTTTGGAAATTCTTGAATGTTTAGATTTAATATTTCCAGCAGTCTCTAACAGTTTTCATTATAAATTCTGCTGTTATCAGAGTGCTACTCTTTCATATGTATTATAACGATCAATAATACTCAAATACTTCAATTACAAAGACATATAATCAACAGTAATAGTGTCAAATATTTATAGTTACCCAAAGTTTCCCAAATGCCTCTATTTAAATACCCCAAAGTTTCCAAAAAGTAAGAAAAACACTGCTGAAATTAAGTTCTCAAAATAGTTTAAACAAAACTTGCCAAAAACTTTAACAAAGAAAATTAAGAGGTATTTCTTGAATTATTGGTAAATACTAAGATATATAACATAGTCATTAAAGCGCCCTGAACAATACCATCAAATATCCTCAAGAGTTTTGTAAAGTTTTCATCAAAGATTCTTGACTGTGCAACTGCAATTGTGCTTCATTGCTCCTTGTCACTGTGAAATATACAGAGACAACTTTATTCAAACGTTACTTTAATCCACAGTTAACATGGATAAAACACACATAATAAAGTTTCTCATGACTCTGTCTATCAATGATTGATGTGTTCTCTAATCAATAATTGATTTCAGGAGGACTCTGCTGCCGTGCCTCTGCCCTCTTTTGCTCAGCTACAGGGTGTATTTTGGTCTTTGGGGAAACATGAACTGTCCCACTGTGGGTCTGTGAACACAACAAAGCATGGACACATCAAGGCCTAGTGTGTAAAATCAGCAGCTATCATTGTGTCTGACTCAAGATAATGCTCCATGTCATTCGAGCCACATCTGTTGTAAAGTCATGGAGTTCAAATTTTAGATAATTAGAAAAGATAATTTGATAGAGATCGGCCAAGCTAGCTTTAAAGTTTTCTTTAGTCTGTGCCGGTTTCAGAGAGACAATATTTAAAGTTAGTGGTACGTTTGTCCGTTCAAAAGGCTAAAATAGAAACGACATTGGAAATACCAAGGAATTCAAAAAGAGTAATTTAGATTGTTGTTAGCAATATGAAAAATGCCAGCATGTTTTCAAAATTAGCTCTTTAATGTCATCCAAAGTGTGATGTATATGATTTATCAGCAGCAAAGGCCAATTGACTTGAAAAGCTCAAGTGCTGTCATAACCTCCTACTGCTGTACTCCACATAAATTATTTCAGACAAATCATTGTCGTTGTACCTTTTCTAAGGTTATCGGTCATTTAAATAATGGTGAAGAGTGAAATATGTAGAAAATACAACAAACACAAGAGATACAGGGCTTTGGTACAACTGGGTTGAGGACCATGAAGTGAAGGTCAGTAACTGATTTGAGTCTGGAAGGGGTCTGACAAATGTCTAAGGTCACATAGTTTAAAGTCATGGCCACATATTATATTTGGTCTGTCTACAACCCCTCTACCCTTCCCTAAAACTCAAGGATTATCCTCCTGCTCCTTTTACTTGCTCCATCTTTCAGACAATGTGTATTCAAACACTCTATTTGAATTTTTTCCCCCTAATGATGACACTAGGGAATATATCCCCTCCTCTGCAGTGGAGACACTCTCTGAGCCAGATGTTTGCTTAGTCCACAGGCAACCTCAGTAGAAGGACAATGCCATGTCTGGGAAGCCACAGTAAACATTTCAGCACCTAACCAAAAAGCTGAAAAAAAATCCATATCCTGAGAGGGGCGTGGTCAGACACAGCTCATGAGGATTTAAAGCTACAGACACATTACAGACTGTTTAAAACAGGGCTCAGTGAACAGGTTTGCCAAGTTATGAATCTGACTGGTTATTCATTTCTAAAAAAATATGATCTGGCATTTTAAACAAACATTTAACAAACTCTTTCCAATCCAATTTATTTATACATCACATTTTAAAAAAAACTACTAAGTACTAAAGTGCGGCACAGTAAAAACTATTGATTAAAATCAATTATAAAAGCACTATAAAATATGAAAGCTTTTAAAACACATAAAAACACAAGACAAACGGTTAAAATAAAAGCCAATTTAAGAGAATGAAAGACATCAGACAGAAATCATGCAGTCTTTTTAAGTGCTCTGTAGCTATAACATTGGTTATGTTTTAGTTTGATAAATAGTATTCATGAATGTTGGCATGTATTTTATATTTTAGGGTGAGCTGCTTGCATGATGGTGCTATTTTTTAAATAGTTTTGAATGCAGCAGAAAGTATTCAGGAACATTGGTGAGCCAGCCAAGCCGATGACTTTTAAATCATTGGACTGGTGAACATCCAATTTAATTGTTTATCAAAAAGTAAACTACTTGACATTCTTTTCAGCTTGCAAGTGCTGTGTATGTTAATCGCCTCTCAGTTTCTGGAAAAATCTGAGTGAAACTAGAGTGAAAAATATGGATATTTGCATTTACAAATGCTGTTTTCACACATGCACATGTATTCCGGAAGATTTTTAGAACATTTTTTGTTCTCTTTTGGGAAAAGTTTTCCCTTACATTATTAACAAAAATGAAAACCATTTGATATTTTTAAATTCTTGGTGAGCTGCATGTGTCCATGCAAACCATTTTATTTCAGGCAACCTGATTTTATTTTATTTTTTTATGACTGCTTTTTATCACTCCCTTCCCCGTCCTGCTTTGCCTGATAGGGAAAACTGAGGGACACATATGAACTAACCTGGCAAAGAAGCACGATCAGTCAGATTCCTTTCCTGTCATCAGGCAGGTTCATCTGGCATAGATTTAAGCAGAAATGATTAATCCTAGTCAGAAAATGACCAGGCTTTTCAGCATCTTTAATGTCAAAGAGGCAGCAGCTACACATGAGGGCTAGTTGAGCTGAAAATAAGAGGTCACTGACTAGCCCTTAATGAATGTGATGGAAAAAACTTTGCTCGCCAATCACTTTTTATGGGATGGTGCCCATGGATATTTGAGACAGTCCATCTGGTGTATTGGTTCGGTATGAGCAAGCAAGTCCGGTTATTCTGAAAACAGTTAACCCTAACGTTTTCATAAAAAAGATAATTCAGGAGTACATGTGAGAAAAGGTATCTTGTGAGGCAAGGGAGGGGTTCACGGTGCCATTTTAAGCCGTAATAATTCTGCCTCTGTGATGGTTTGCCTCCACCGTGAATGTTGTGGAGACTGGATGGGGAACAAGTTAACCCCCATTTGCGTCGCTATTAGAGGTTGTATCTGATGTGTAATATTAGTGAGAGCCGCACACAGTGCCGTTATGTTCTTGGGAAATTAAAGGGATAGTTTGGGATTTTTGAAGTGGGGTAGTATGAGGTTTATAGTATTAAACTGAAAACTACACACAATGACAGACTGTAGCTCTGCAGCAACATGTGAGCTCAAGTTTTGAGCTCATGCCTCAAATGGATGAAGTAAGAACGTGACTTCGAATTATCCCTTCAGAATGTTACAAAACATTTAAAAATTTGTAAATTTAACTAATCTTGTTTGGGGATGTAGTGATATGTTGGTGATAGGGCAGTCAGGCCGTATTTCAATCGGGATGCTTCTGGCCAAAGGACACGCTGGCTTTGTGTACTGGTGTATTGCCTAAACCAGGGGTGACCAAACCATGGTAAACTGTGGCGTCTCTGCCCACTTTTAGTAGCAAGTTCCAAAAAATAAAGGAAAATTGGCCCACATTAGATCTTAAAGCTTGAGACTGACAAATGAATAAAGAAAACTGGTTACAGCTTTTAAAAAGTAGCATGAATTCCCCTTGATTGCTCTTACTCTACTTTCTTTCAAGGTCCTGTTTACAAAGAATATTGTACTGGTCAGCTTAGTTTGTTTGTAAGTCTTTATTGTCCCCAAGGAGCATTTTGGGTGCAGCATAACCAGACAACACACTAGGCATAAATGCACAAATACAATACAATTAAAAGGCCACAAATAAACTATGCAAGTGCGAACCACCTACCAGTAGTCAGATAGTGCAAAGCGTTATAATTCACAGAAACAGAGATTAAAATACATAAACAGATACAAAATAAGGTGCAGATGAAACTACAGATACAGGAGGAGAGATGCAACCTATAATTGTTTATTAAGAGCCACAATGGCCTTACTTATAGCTTTTTACTCTTGCCAATTATGTTTCAGCTTAAAAACGGCAAAAAGTAGGTTCATTTGTTAAGATTCTCACAAAAAGCACTGCATGAAAATTCCATTATTTTTGTTCACAACAGAGCTTATTATCAGCAATGATCCAAACTTCAGTAAAAATCCAGTAGGCTTTGGCTTGCAGTCGAGGGAACCAGAAAAATTCGTCATCCCTAAATCACTCCATTAGCAGCTGTGTATAGTCCAATGAGAGCTGCTGTTTGTCAGTGTGGCTAGTATTCAGGGCAATGATAAACATCCCTAAAAAAATGTCCCAAACTATCCCTTTAATGTGAATGCCTCTATGCCTCTAGGTGTTATTTTTAGGAAGCTTTGTTCCTGCGCTTTGGATAAACACTGTGAAAAGTGCAGGGGAAAAAATGGCTGCTTTCACAGTTCACTGAGGAAAATGAAGTAAATTTCCAGAAATTATGTGCAGGTGTGAACATGGCTAAAGTAAAACTTGTAAAGTTCTGGACCTAATGACTATTTATTCTTCCTCTCATTCGGAGTTGTTTCTCAAACCCTGAGTGTACCCCCAGTGATGCCTGAAGTTCAGGTCCCTGCCCTCAGACATTTCCCCCTGTCCGACACTCCGGTTTATTTATAGCTGAACTCTGTGAGGCTGCCATGTTGCCGGCGAGGTACTAACACGAGCTGCCCAGCCTGGATCCTGCAGCACTGAGTCATGGTCCCGCTGTGAGCTCTGTGTGGCTCTCAGGTTCATCGTGTGGCTTAATTTGGAGATCCCGGAAGAGTCCCGGCGCTGTGTGAGGCTGAGTGACGGGACAAGGAGGCAGGAGGGACCGCAGGACAACAGAGCACCGACACGGAGCCGTCCGAGGAAATCCACAGACTCGACTGTACATCTCAAAGTCAGAGAAAGGAGGGCCACAGGAGGAGGTAAGACGTTTCTGTTGCGAGTTTCTAGGACAGAGAATGTGGATAAACTTCAGGGTGGGGGCGGAGGGGATCTGAGCTTATGAAGACATGTCCTGAGGCTTCACCTGCTGCCTGAGCGAAAAGCTTCCTTCATGAGGACTATGATGCCCATAGTCTCAGGTAAAACCAACGCGGTGCTTACGTTTGCTTTGCATTTTTCACGTTTTTTTTTCTGATAAAACTGGGATATCATTTCTGTCTGATGAAGCATCATTTGTTAGGGGCGGGGAAAGTCCTGTTCATGTCAGGTTTTATTTATAAGTCTGCTCACCTCCTCCTGTCAGGGAGGACCAGCTGTGGGCTGCAGGCCTATTCTTCATTTCATGAGTTCACAAAGTGATATTTTTTTTCGCAGTATTTAGTTGACAATTAATCCATGTGGTGTTGAAGCTTTGTTTATTGGCTTAAAGGTTAACTTTACTTAAATCAGGGTTGTGATATGAAGTCATGAAGACGTTACAATAACATATAATGTCACAATTGTCAATTTTTAACAAGACAAAAATTAAATAATGAAAAAAAGTCACTTGTTTAATGTAAAGCACAAAGCAATTCAAAAAAGGACATTTTTTTGTGGATAAAGCCATTATCATGTTACTTAAAGATAAAGGTCATTATTATTAAATTAAAAAAATCAAAATATAAGAAGTTATTTCCACGAGATAAGTTATAAAAAAACACAAGGTAAAATGTCAAACATATGAAAAAATAAGTTGGCAAAATTATGAGTGAATGCATTATAAGATACATAATCATAACTAAAATATCTATCCGTCCATTATCTATACCGCTTATCCCTTTTTAAGGTCACAGGGAGCTGAAGTCACTTATTAACCCAAAAGCGTGTTTTTTGGGCTGTGGGAGGAAGCCAAATGCTTGCAAATAACCCATGAATGCACAGGGAGAACATGGAAAGTCCACACAGAAAGGCCCTGGTTGACACAGAGTCAGTCCAGCAACTTTCTTGCTGTGGGACATGTGCACTGGCCTGTTGCGCCACCCAATAATGCAGTAATTATGATGGACTAATTAGTTAAAATTATGTGATAAAAAAGTAATTTTTAGGAGATAAACTATGAAAACTGTAAGGTACAATGTCAAATATAAGATAAATAAGGTAAAGTTATGAAAGAAAGCATTATAAGACACATTATCATAACTATAACACAAAAGAGTCCATCCATTCATCCATCCTGGATCCTATCCCAGCTGACATTGAGCAAGAGGCAGGGAACACCTTGGACCGGTTGCCAGCCCATCACAGGTCCAAATAGTAAGACAGACAAGCATTCACGCTCAAACTCATACCTAAGGGCAACAGAGTCACCAGTTGACTTAATGAGCATGTTTTTGGTTGCTGGGAGAAAACTGGAGTGCCTAGAGAGAACTCACATGGGCAGGGGGAGACCATGTAAACTCTACACAGAAAAACCCTTGAAGACATGAAATTGAAATTGGAATTGTCTTACAGTAAGACATGCTCACTAACCTGCTGCAGCAGCGTGCCACCCTTACATAGAAAGATCTATTTTTGAAAACAATAACAATATATTAATAATAGAAAGTAATTTATCATGCATAAAAAGACAAATAATGACGTAAGATAAAAAGTCAAAACTGACTCTTCATTGGCTCTCTGATTAATGTACTGACCAACCAATCAGAATCAGAGAGCCCCTTATCAAAGCAGCCATTGTTTCATTACTGCAGTCAGTCAGCTTGTCTGTTGGCAGAGTCTATTTCAATGCATTCTGTCAAAATATTTGCCGTAAATGTTTTACTTCAGCAATGAAAATCACATAGAGAACTAACTTACACTTAAAGGTGCTCTGGGAATATTTAGTGGAAATAAATACATGTTGTTGATGCTAACAGCCGATGGCAGATATCACTAAGGTCTTTCGCTAGTTACATCTTTTTTATTTCAACAGATTCTTAAGGATTTCAAATTGTCTTTATACACCCTACTAGTTTTGCCTTAATACTTTCACCTGGGCCAAATTTAAAAAAGAACCAGACTAATAAAACATGAATAAATGTTTATCAAATAAGAGTTATTTTCATTTGTTTCAGATGGGAGAGAAGCCTGCGTCAACAGATTTAGTCTAACCTAGTGACAGTAACTAAGGGAGGCGAGGCATGATAGAGGATCACTTCCTGTAAAGGGCGAGGTTTGACAAAAGGGTCAGAGCCCCACAAAAAGTTTAAAATCATTGAAAGGTCAAAATTCTGAGAAAGAAGGCCTTATTATGATAAACATAATTATATGATTTAAACACATAAATGTTAAAAAGACCCAAATAAAACATACAGTGTCATACCTGTGAATAAAGAAGTCATCATTATACAATTTTAAGTGCAAATTATGAGACAAAATTTATTATTATGTGATATTACTTAAAAAGTAAGAGAAAAATGTTCAAATTTAGAGAAAAATAAAAAAAATGTAATAAATAGTTTTAGATAACTAGTACCCAATACAGTATAGAGATAAATGGTATTATGGGATAAGTAGTCATTCATGTGAGATTAAAAGTTATTATTGAAAGACATAAAAATGAGATAAAGGATAAAGCCTTAAGTCTATTTAAAGTTATGACCCTTTATCTCAAAATTATGACTTAAGGATGTTGTTTTTTTAATCACAGCTTAACTTGCTTGTTTTAATGTTTGGTAAAAGTGGCTTCCATATCAGAATGTTTTCAAGAAAATAAAAAACAAATATTGTAATTAGTGTTAGCCTGCTCAATTTGTATCCGTGTACTTTAATAAACTCTTTGCTCCCATTCTTTTGTGGGTGATTCAGCATAGAGGGTGAGTCTACTCATTGCCAAGACGTATTTTAATATCACTGCCATAATGTAATAAAATATGGAAATTTTGGGTCTTCGGGACAAAGGGCCCTTTAACACTGTGTGTCTGCAGTTTGGGATATGTTGTATAAGGAGAGTTATATGTTGCTTTCTTGGGAAAACAATTCCTAACAAAAAATGATAAATGATGAAGTTTCTGTCAAATTTCAAAAACATGATGGGATCCTGGCTGTGTTGTTATTCAATGGTGCTGACTGAGATTAAGTTTAGGGGTACCTAAAGCCCCTTTTATTATGGTCTGAAATACCAAATAAGTTAGGTCAAATTTAGATATCAGGTTTCAGCCTTAAGCTCCCAAAAGTAGCTTGTTGGCAACTTTTTAATTTTGGTTATTCTTTTGTCTTTCATGTAAGCAACCAGTTCAGGTAAAGATAAACAAAAACAGTGGTTAAGATGTGTTGGGAAAAAGCATTCTCTTACAAATCCAACACATTCTTAATGTTGTTTATGTGACTGTGGGTTTAATTAGTGTATATAAATATAGCTTTTATTCAATATTTTAATTATAGGACTTTAAAGGTCCTGAAAATATTACCTATTACTTTTCTTTCATTATGTTTTGAAAAAAAAAACACGGTCAGAATTTCTTAGTGTGTGTGCAAATAAGACAACATTCATCAAAATTACCAATTTTATTTCTAAATCTTTTTTAGAATTGAAAAAGGAAATGGATCATCCAAAATGGGCAGAAAATTTCTGTTTTTCTGGGATAAAAGTAGATCTGAATCTCAACCCAATAACTGATGATGATTAGCTGTGATTCAAGGATGCCGTTTCTAAATGGATTGAAGCTGATGGTTTGGTTGGTTGATAGATAGATAGATAGATAGATAGATATGTTTTATAGCTTTCAATGTTGATTTTTAACAAGATCACAGATATATACATACATTTACTGTTTTGCCAATATCTTGAGGATAGCTCTTTAAATCAGTAAAACTGAAGTGGGTTGCTGACTGTAAGATATTTTAACATAAGCAAGAAAACCCAACATATCCCTGATGTTTATGTGACCACACATACTTTATCTGTGCACTTTAAGGACATCACAGCTTTCTGGTTTAGACTTGGATCAGCTGTAGTGTCTGAAGCTTTGACTATAAAACTATAAAGAATTTATTTTCTGAATAAAGCATCCTTAATGTCCCCAAGCTACACTATAGAGTAATTGAGAGCTATAGGATATGTTACAGTAGACTCACAGCAGGAAGCAACAGGCCTGGGCCCAATATAACTCCCAAAGATCAGATACCAGGCCAGAGGGTTCAGGAGACACATGCTGCAGGTCGGGGGGAAGGCGCTTATATCTTTCCACTGTGTACTTTCAGCTGTTGGTTGGGGGTCTTAATGTGACCGAGTCTGTTGCCCACCTGTCTGCTGGAACAGACAGAGAAGTGTTTCCATTCATGCTTGAAAAATTCGAGCACAGACTTTAAGCAGATTATTCATATATGAACTCGTCAGACACATTTTGTTTGTTGTTTGATAGAGTGGCTTATTGTGTAAAAATATCAGCTCTTTGTGGGGCAGTTTCTTTATCGGGCTGAATACATATAAATGTAAAGTAAAATGTTATTTTTATCCAAGCTGCATTATCTGAGAGTTTGGCTGATTGTCAGGAACATTTTAGAGATACTATATCTGCCCTGCATTTAATTCCTTTGAATTTTGTGTCATCGTCAAACACTACCCTTCATCATTTCAGTTTTACTTGATTGGGAGGGCTTTTTCAATCTATCCAGGTTATTTTTCCTCAGCAGCCCTCACCAGGCTGTGGGCTTCCCCTCAAGGCTCCATTTTTTGGCCCACTCAATTCTTAATGTTTACTTTGCATATTTGTTTATATTGCTTTGCAGATGACATGCAAGTCTATCTGTCTGTAACAATAAAATAAACATTTTGTTGTTGTTGTTTTTAGTTTGTCATGTTTCAAATTAATTGATTTGCCCTAGTCACACTTTCCCGTTTCTCATGGTGATTGTGTACGATTGTCATAATCCTGATGAAACGTGCTTTGGTCGTGGTGCATGTGCTACTTGATCTGGATCAGCATTGTATAGTCGTGGACGAACGCCCGGGAAGGGTCCCGATTGTTTGAACTGTTCAAAACTGTCGTGGAGAGTTGCTGCTCCCAGTATAGCAGGGTGGAAGCCTAATGCAGTCCTAAGGCAAACGGTATTAGCGTGGCATGTACGGGACTCAATCGGACTGATCGTGGCTCAATCCAGAAAGCTTTCTTAGGGTGATTGACAAGGACGTATCCGATTGTGCCCTGACTGTGTCCCGTTCAAGGCGATTTCACAGTGTTGTTCTTACTTATCTTGTACAGGAAGTGAACGCAACAAAAAAGCAAGCGACGGGGCTCAATCGGGGCTTACATGACGCAAACTGGGTTCGAACAGGGCTGACGTCGTGTCAGCAGGATGGAATTCGGGGAATCCTCGTCGTATCGTTGTATTGACCTAATTGAAGCGGGACGAAGGCCCCTGAAGCGCTGTAGAAGAGCCGTAGAAGCGTTACTGACAGTGTATGTACAGGGTGTGTCCGGGGGGAGACAGTTATTTCTTCCCATATAATGCCGAGCAAACCAGCCTTGCCAATCGTGTACAGTTGTGCACAATCGCCATGAAAAGCGGGAATGTGTGACTGGGGCATTATTTCTTGAATATGTTGCTGTGTTTTCTTATTAATCTATTGATTTTTAAACTTTTTGTTGATGTGCTTTTTGTTTTTCGGTGTCATTTCTTATTTGTGGAAGATTTTTCATTTGTTGTGTTTTGGGATTTGTTGTTTACTTCTTTTATTTTTCATTCAGGACAACAATACTTTTGCATTGGTTAACAACATTCTGTCTGAAGCAATATATTTGCTCTTTTGTTTAATAAAGAATGCTGCTAAAGAAAAAGCAAAAAACACAAAAGTATAAGATGATGCAGTGGAGGAGATGTACAGATGTGCAGTGACTGTTAAAAACATGCAGCTGAAAAACACAATCCTGTGTGTGTTAATGTAACACATAGAAGAAAATCTGGATTAATTTAAGCAGTAATATTAAAGGTAAAGTGAGCAATGAGAATGAAATCTCTTTGGCCCCCTCATTAACTGATGTTGCCCATCTTTGCTTTAGCTCAGCCTTTATTGAACCCTCTGGGTTTTGGGTCTTGCCACAGAGCTGTTGTAACCCAGAGAGCAGAAATAGACGCTGACTCGTATACAAAAGGCATTTGGCACCGCTGAGAGGTTTCTCCACAGAGATAACTCAATGACGCCAATCCTCAAGACTTGTTTTCTTCTCACAGCTTATAATTATTAGACATAAGTCATGCAGGTCACAAACACAGAACACAATTCAGTCAACATAGCTGCCATATTAATGTGTTTGATAGATATTTCTCAAGTCAAAGTAATGATCAGTCAAGCAGCTGAGCTGTATCACATATGAAGGTAGCAGGTGTCAGATTAGGACGCTGTTGGTACCGAGCAGTAAAGTGTGTAAACTTGCAGTAATTCACTTGAATTCCATCCTGTTGACTAATAAATGTTGAAAACAGGCCTATTTTGCCTCTTGGTGATGTATATGGCTGGTCTGTGTTAGCAGAGAGAAAATACGATCAGAGCTGCTATCTCCATGGATTGTTGTTGTGTGTCCTTGAGGTTTAATCATCATCAGCAGTGATCCCAGCTGTACCGTAATTGAATCCTTCTTAATAGAGAACAATTACTTTGGACATAGATTAAATGATAATGTCTGCTATGTGAATTTAAGTGTTTAATTTGTCCATTTGGGTTTCTGAAAGAATACTGGTCAGCAAAATGAGCCTGCAAGCCTGAAATTTCCTAAAAGCTTCTTGGTTAATCCAACTAGGAAATTATCTCACTAGGTCGTTTACGTTGTGCCCTCATAGGAAGTTTTTAATCAGTTTGTGTGAATGTTCAAGTCGCACTTTCCGAAAACTCTAAAAATGTCCTAAATGTCCCTGGTTGAGCTGAATGTGAACACAAACAGCTGGCTGGTCTGATTACCCTGCTGACAACCGAGGTAGTTTTCCATCCCCAACCCTTGCAATATGTGAAGCTCATTTTACACATTCAGCCCTTAAATTTTTCAGAAAATTACAAGGTAAGCCCATACCCCAATCTTCCAAGACTTGAGGCCTTTTGCACATGCAACCCTGGAATCTTCATTAAAGTATCAGGGTAAACTACCCTGTAAATTATCTGTCAGACAATGAAGGATTGGGGAAGAGGAAAAGGACAGTGATCCCAACAGGGTTATTTCAGGGGGAAGTCTGGATTTTGACTCAGCTGTTTTCCTTCACACATGTATCCTCTTTGGGTAAATCCAGAAAAGTTTCAGTTCTTTTCTGCATATGTTAATTGGATTTGTCAGGCAAACTTTCGGAAATCTTCCTGTGAACAAGTGTGAACAAGTGTGAACAAGCAAGTCATGGGTCATCCACACGGAGAAGGATGTAGGGGTATCTAGTTTTTTATGCCATATAGGCCTTTCGTCCGCACAAAACTGGCAGTTTGGGAGCCAGAAAATGCACAGTTTTGAAAACAGGTCCCAGGTACTAAGCCTGACAGCAACAGAAACAATGGCAGAGTACAGTGTTGCATTCGCGCTGCTGGAGCTACTGAGCTTGTTATGGCTTTTACAGCAAAATCTTCTGCTCATCTACCACCACCATTAGCAACAAGTGGACATGGAAAACAGCATAGGCCACATTTTGTTTTCTTTTTTACATCACACATGTTTAATATGCATGCTCCATGTCTTCTTCTCTGGTTTTGGTGTATGTCTGTGGCAGCGTTACAGTTCCACTTACAGACCGGGCATATATACAACAGTATTTTCATGTAGACAGACACATTTCTTAAAACAATGGCATGTTTACGGAAAACATTTTCATCCACATGTGGACAAGGCCTTAGAGAGTCTTGCGGGTAGGCTGCCATGAAATCTTTTGAAAATTTCAGGGTTACATTTGCAAAAAGGGCTGAAGGGAAAGGCGTGGTGGGGAAGATGGAAAATACTTTAGGGCCAGCAGGCTTATATCAGGGTTAAGAGTTGGTTAAAGCCCTCACTCGGATAAATTTCGGAAATGGTTACGGTTTTCCTGCATATGTGAATAGGGTGCAAGCCAGTACATTGCAGGTGTTTGTCAGGGGGCTCCAGGCCAGCTCCACTGTCAGTGAGCTTTATAATGCCAATTTAGAAACCATGGGGTGATGTCACTTAGATCATGTCCAGATTTTTTTACAAATTAAGAGTTGTAGTCGGATTATTCTCTGTATTCTATCGGACACATTCTGAACATTTCCCGTGACTTTCCACCTGGCTCCACTCTTGGTGTCTTCCCAGCCTTCTTATTTATGTGTCTCGCAGCTCCATAACTGTTCCTGCTTTTGTTTACAGGTTTGTCACCATGGAGGGTTTAATGGAGCGACTGGAGCGAGCCGTGACTCGCTTGGAGAAGATGTCCCTAACTGTGCAGCCATCCAGCAGCATGACTAATGGGGACTGTGTCAACGGCATCAATGGAGGCAAATTTTAGATTTAATAGCTCTTTATTGAGAGGTTTAAGAGAAGATGTATCATTTTTAACATGCTTTTAGGATTTACACGTTCAATTAATATATAAGAGTATAAGCTTATCATAATAGTATCCTGTGTTTTCAGGTTTGTCTCAGTGTGAAGAGGCCTTTGATGTCCTACTAAAAGGTCCAGTTGCAGAATATCTAAACCTCAGCCGAGCCATAGGAAGTGAGGTGGCGAAACATGTGAGTTGCTGAACACATTCTTATGCCCCTGATCAGTCTCTCCCACAGAGTGGAAACTTTAAAATAACTCTAGAAAATTTCTCCAGAATTTTGGAGAACTATGTTTTCAGCAACACTGCATTCATTCTGCTGTCTCTGCTCTGCACTGGGATTGTTATTGCGAGCAAATGGGCTTAAACTGGCGACATTTTTTCAGGGTTTGCATGGATAACCCTAACACTAACCCACTCAGGCTCAAGAATTATTGTTTTTTTAAGCACAAGGTCAAAGGTCGTTAGGCCTCATGATCATGCCTTGCTCTCGATTGTGATTTCTCAACAACACTGAGTTTCACATGTCAGACTTTCACAGTCCTCTTTGGCTCATGGATGAACTGATTAGAGTTTTTAGGTCATAGGTCAAGGTCATGTGTCTCATGTGTGTCACATGTTTACATTTGTGAGAATCACATGACCATGAAACCCCCCAGAGCCCCTCCACTTGACCCATCACTGCACTTTTACTGTATGGCGACTGTGTACCTGATGGAGGCATTAAACTGCCAGGTGGCAAATCTAGTTTACCTGAACATCATGTGTTCGGTCAGATGGTACACAGAGACTAAAGTGACTGACAGCACTTTGAAATACGAGGAGTGAGTTGATTTGTATTTGATGAAAGGAAAAAAGTAAAACACGTCTTGATCCACAACCCATGACATTCACAGCTGAGAAATCAGAGGTGTAGTATGTCTGGGAGGTCCATGGTTTCCTCTCTCCTCCCCAAAGGCATGATGATTGAACTCACAATTATTTATCAAACTGGTGGAGGACTTTTTTCAGTTTGGTAATGACCTGTACTCCCAACAGGACTCTCTGTGTTTTATGGGGAGCCAGTTGGCAATAATAGCTGTGTTTGTCCTTGGAAAAAATCCAAAACAACAAAACTTGCTCCCAAAAAAGTGAAGGCAGCCAAAGATGATTGAAAGTAAAATTAAATAAATGTGATTGTATTTCTTTCTCTGCTCCTCAAAAGAGAAGATTTCTATCTGTGTCCCAGCAATGAACGGGGTGAGAAGGGGGTGAAGTCTGAAAGTGTGAAGCAGAGGGAGTTTCTGTCTGTTTGAAGACCTCCTTTTATGGTCAAAGCCTCCTCGGTGGTTCCCTTGGCCCGCAACTGAAGGTCTCAAACACACACACAGGACACAGCTGGCTGGTTGTGTGTGCTTTATGATACACTTCTCTTTACATCTAAGATGGACAGAAACAGTGTCTAGATCCCCTCATCTTTAGAGAACTTAATAAACAAAAGAAACAAAAAGTACAGCCAGAGCAACTTGATATGTATTCAGTATACATAATACATGACATGGTGCTTGTTGTACTCCACTTCATGAAAGGCACAGTAAGGTTTACCCATATGAATCTCTATATTCTGTGTGATTGACAGGCTGAGATGGTTAATGACGCCTTGCAGACTCAGAGAACCTTCCTCAAGATGGCTGCCATTCATCAGGAACCAGCACAGGTAATAAAATCAGCAGATGGTGATTTATTCAGTGTGGTTAATCTTGACCTGATAGATCTGACCAGACTTAAAGAGCAATCAGCAGGTTGGAGTCCTCCAGTAAATCAATTCAGAAAATATTTTTTACAAAATTGAGAAATTAAAACAACACAATTAGCTCTGGAGTTAATTATTTGTTTATGCTTTTACATCTGCGTTGAGAACAACTAGACTTGAGTTGACTTAAGGGAATATTACTGAGTTAGACTATGATAAACATTGATAAAAATCTATTATAATGGTCTTATTAATTTGGAGAAATAGATATCTTGCTCTTATGCATAACATGATAGAAAGTCTTTCCGTTTTAAACATGCCCAGCATCAAGAAGAACAGACAGGTCAAGATGAGTAGAAATAACCACCAAAGGACAGAATTAAAGCTGTGTTGAGAACCAGCAGAAAACAGAGCAGGTGTCACTGTGAGAGACATTAGTAAGTGAAAACTAATGATGTCCTAATGCCAAAATGTTTTTATTGTTTTGTTTTCAAATTATGTTGATCTATACTCCTCAAAAAAAATAGAAATGTTAATTCTGTTCATTATTTCTACCCTTCAGTAATATTAACTGGTATTGTGTTTGATATTGTTGGAAAGCCAGATTAGCTACCTGCACAACAAGGTACAACTTGAAAAGAAGGTAAATTCATGGAATGAGCAACGCAGCTAAACATGAGGAGAGCACCCAAAAAATGTCATGGTAAATGTGCTGTTTAAAGAATCTAATCACCCTAAGCTGATTTTGTAGCTTGTTTTCACCCACAATTCAACAGCTCTAGCAGATAATGTAGTAGGCGGGTGCCACTGCTATGGTGTAAAATACAAAAATTAAGCCATTTTGTAGATCAAACTATCGTCAAAACAGGCTGGAAGTGGAGCTATTATAACTCTTCTATAGACAGGGCTCTCAAGTCTCATGCATTTAGTGTGTGACACACGCGTTTTAACCTTTTCACACGCTCACACACCAAACCTGGTATTTCTCATGCATGAAAATTTATTGTGTAACGCCCACTGAGTTACACCGCTACATATGCATTCATGGAACGTGTAGCAAGACGCTCTGAGCATCATAGAGCTGAACGGGGGCTTGACACGACCAAGCCATAAGATCAACTACCCATCAGCCAATCAAAAAATAGCATACAGCTATATATCAGCCAATCAGATAATAGCACTGCTGTATCTGGTAAGATACGGTTGATCTGACTGCAGCCATGTTCTGAGATGAGGATGCATACTTCACACTCACAGGGGGAGAACCTTATCCCATGAGTACCGTAAGTTATCTCATCATTTGATTTTGTAGCCTGATGAATCATGAAATTACTTGTTGTACAAAAGGAAAATAAGAGCTTATTCTTATTCTTCCTCCACACCTGCCATTAAACATTAAAGCAAAGTCTAATCACATTGACACACAAACTGTGGTTGCCAGGCATCACATTAAAACAAAATCATCAATGATAAGTTAGTTAAGTTAATAGTTATACTTAGAACTTGAGAAATGTTTGGCTATACTTAAAATAAAAACTGCACATTTTTAGTTTAAAAGAGCATGGTCAAATGTTGGAGGTGAATTATAAAAAAAAAAGAGCAGTAATATTTGTATTATTATGTTTCATAATTGACAGCAACTAACAGCACCTGACTACTAATAAGTAAATAAGGATGGTCACTGACACCCCACCCCCCGTTGCAAGCATCCTTCCACCACTCTGCAGGGCTGTTAAATAAAGCTGCACATCAGCATCAGTTCAACGGTATTGGCCAAGATCAGATTCTTTTACAAACATTGGCAAATTAATGTGGGTGAAAAGATATAACTTTCAGATGGCATACCAGTGTAATGCTGGCATCTCACACACCTAACTGCTGATTTAGAGATAATTTTTCATATTTGGCAGTAAAAATGACCTCTTTTTCAAGTCCTGATTGATTTTCATGATCAAATATGTAAGAAAATATTGGTACTGCAGGAGAATGTAGCCAAAAGAGGTCATTAAAAAGTAAGGGTATCAGCTAAAAATACCATTTTACATCGTTATGGGGATCAACCCTAAATTTCATTGCATCACTACTAAGCCCAGACATTGCTGATAATACCAGTTGCCTCTGTTTATGTTTACTACAAAATGTCCCTCTTCTGTTTATGAAGTGATTCACAGAGCTAACCCTATGTTACAAATGACATCAGATGTTTCACATTTATCACCTGATGTGTGTTTCAGCTCTATGTGATGGTCAGCGTCCCCACCCCCCTCTGTGTCCCCCAGCAGGCTGGCCCGTTCACAGAGGGATTACTCCAGTCTTTGACCACCAAAAACGCTAATACAACACATTCCCAACATGTTCACGTATAGAGAGGGGGAGTGTGAGAGAGAGCTGATATCATCCCATTGGCCTCTGTTTGTGCTAAGTGTGTGTGAGTATGTGTGTGTGTGTGCGCTTGTTCGTAGAGCCCACCAGGAAGTGATTACCCCCAATCTGTCAGCTCATTGGTCGAGGAGCGTTGAAAAGAGCATTCAGGGATTGTCAGAAATGCAAACAAGGAAAGAGTGAGGGGTTTACGGAGAGGGGAGAGGAGGGAGTGATAGAAGATGACAGCCAAATAGGAAATCCCCTTAAAATACAATAAACTGTCTTTAATACACCCAGTTTTAAAGATTGTCATAGAGAGCTTTTGAAGCATATTAGCACTCTACAATAGTGATCAAAACAAAGAGGAAAAGTGTGTGTGACGCTGACCAGCAGTGCCCTGTCTAGTGGCGTACACACATATGAACACAGCTTACTAACTTCTGGTCTTTCTCTGCAGCTCCCAGCTCTGTTTTACTCTCTGACTTTTTATGGGCATGTTCTATATTTGAGCCTGTTGTGCGTGTGTGTAAGACTGTGTGAAAGAGAGTTAGATAAGTGTGTGACAAAGAGAGAGATAGAAAGGGGATAAAAAAGAAACTCACTCAGCCTCAGTCTCTCCTCTGACCTCAGGTTGGCCTGTAAACTGTAAACCTGGATGTGCGTGAGCGTGCATGTGATTTTGTCCGTGTTCTGGTTCACACACTGCAGACCTTCACAGTTTAAAGTGCTCGGACAGCTGCTCTGGTGCAGTTTCCCTCCTCTCTTTTCCTTTGATCCAGTGCTTGTATAGGAAGTCAAGGCTCCGACGCTTTGCTATTGTAACACTGTGAGCTCATTCACTGCCCATCAAATAATGTGAGCCGACGGTTTTGATCCTATTGTCGGCTCATTCTCTTTCTGCCTGTATCCACTTTAAAGTCTGTAATCCAGGCTTGAATTGATTTCGTATCCATAGATGCTCCTCTAATCTGTATGTAAGGTATCAAACTGCCTCAGGTCTTGGTTAAAAGTGAATTTAAAGACCAGCAACTAGGCCAGGTGTCAGCAACCTTTTTGCTATGTAGTGTCATTTAAACAATTTCTTGTTACCCATGACCTTGCACAGCAGCTGGACCTTCCTGATTCAGTGTCTGTAATCTGGCAGATCCATTTTGCCAGGCTACAATCTACAAAGATTATGAGCGTCCCAAAGCGGCACGGCCCAATCAGAGTCTTTTAGAGCAGGAAGAGGAGCAAGCTTCGAGCGAGACGACATCAGGAAGTGACTGCACGCACAGGGATTAGCATAGATGCTTACATCTTCAGTGCCAGTTTTATTAGATCATAACCGCATTTCTTTACTCAATAAAAAACAACGACAAACCTCTCTAATGTGAGGATTTTTTTGCTCTACTTCTGACATGTTTTGACAAGAGTTGGTTTACGAAGTGGCTCACTTTCTGTAGCACAGTAGCTCTTACCTACTACATTGTCTGATTGACCCATAATAAATGTTGATTGATGGAACGATTGTTGAATCACCCACCGGATATGCTTCTGAAAGGTTCAGCCCTCCCCAGTCACTTTCTATGGGCTCTTTCCCAGATGAACTCGCGAAATATATTGAACGGTCCATCTGGTGTGTCAGGTTAGGTTGACATGTGTGCCATCTCAACACAGAGGTAGATGATATATAACCAGAAACCAAAACAAAAATCCGATTTTCCCAAAGATATGTGTCATTATTCTATCTAATGAGGCAACACACTCTACATCATGATAAAAATTTGATGTATGGCTATAAAATAATGCGACTGCGCTTATGAGGATGAAACCATGTGGTTCACAATCACAACCAACCTGACACACCAGATGGACTGTTCATTATATTATCTGTGAAAAAGATCATTTAAAGTGTTTGGGAATGGGCAGAACCCTTCTAAAGCATATCTGGCAGGTGATTGGACGATCGTTCCGTCAGTAACATTCATAAAGGGCCAATCAGATCATGTAATAGGCAGGCACTACTGCCACAGCGTAACATTCAAAATGTATGCCACTTTGTAGAAAAACTCTCACCAAAACATATCAGAAGTTGAGCGAAAGTATCTTTTCTATTGAGAAATGCTTTTTAGTGTTATTTGTCTTTAATTTAATAAAAAAATGCAGTCCAGATCTGATAAAATTGCTACTGAAGCTGTTAGCACAATGCTCATCTCTGTGCAGCAGTCACTTCCTGTTGTTGTCTAGCTTGTAGCCCCCACCTTTTCCTTCTCGAGAGGATGCCAATGATATTCAAAGCCGAGCACATTTCGTTCAACATGACATTGTAGCATCACCAGGTAAACAATGTGAAAATATTGTGAGCTGATTCACATACCGTATGTTTGGTTAAGTCTGTTAGCGTTCTTCTCCAAGGTCAAAATCAGCCTCAAAATTAACTTTGAGCATGATTGGCTCTGTTTTAAGCTCACAGTTGTATGGACGCAGTTAATTGTCTCAGGTTCTGCAAAGAAATGTTGGTAGAACAGGGAGTGTGTTTCATCATAAGAGGGGCATGAGGCTCTGTCCACTTTGAGGTTGTCAAGTGTAGTTTACATAAATAATCTAAGACAGTAAAAGCACACAGATGGAATACTTTCTTCATAGATCTGTTTCACAAGAGAACATGTAAGCCCATTTATCTTGATTTTTAAGCATAACATTTTTGTTTATTTTGCAAAGCAGATATATATATTAAATTTATACATGTAGATCCCATGTGCTCTGGACTCTTCTGAGGTACAACAAGGAGGTGCACAGAGGAAAAAGGGTCTGGAACAGCTGAAGGGGAGCTGCTGTGGCTACTGCTAGATCAGTTGGGAAGCCACTTTCTTGAAGTGTTTTTTCCATCCGTACAAATACAGCTAAAGTGTTTGTCTTTGAACAAATCCTATGTGCACCTTTTCTCTCACACTCAGTGTCAGCACACATATCTCTCTGGGCATAATTTTAATTAAAGATTTGATGGGGCTGTTGACGTGTGCTGTTGAGAGCTGTGAAAACAAAATATTTTGATGGTCTTATTCATTTTAAAATAAATAATCAAAAGAGTTTGCTATTTGAAATACACATTAAATCTGTAACCTGGTCAAAATACAAAAAAAGGATTCATGATTTAACACTAGAATGTACAGGTCAGATCACACTCGGGCACATAGGTCCATGCCAACACAGTTTGGGGCCAAACAATATTGAGTAAAAAAAGGAAAAAGACATCTCTAAATCTGTCCCCACTGCTATGATGCACATCGCCGTCCTTTCACGTAAACTTTCCAGATAAATGCTGTGTCCTTCCATGTGCAAAAGCTCAAATCAGATATTGTACACTGTTTTCCATAAAAGTTGTAAGCTATTTCTGCACGAATCCATAATTAAATTCATTTTTCATCATTTTTGAGTATTTACTGACAAAGAATGCCAAAGTTGCAGGAGTAGTTCATGTAGATAAAAGGGGCTGAATAGATAACCACGAAAAAGAGAATAAAGGGCTGAATAGTGAAGGGATAGGTAAAGGAAAGTCCCCCAATATGTTGTTTCCATGAAGTACTGATTTTACCACACATATATCCCTTTATATCGAGCAGTACATTCCTGTTTGAAGTAAAACATCTGTTTTAGATGGTGTACATATGTTGCATTAAGCTACTCACTCAAAGGTTTTCTTTGGATTTAGCAGAAATCCTGTATAACAGAGAGAGGAGTATCTCTCTCAGTTTATGGAGATCATGTGCAACTGGCCGATGAAAGAATTTGATTTAAAAATGAAGAAAGCTCACCTCTGTATTATTGCTTCTATGCACGCAAGCATTAAAATGACTTAAGCAGATATAAATTCCCCTCCTTTAGGTTAACTTAATTTTGGTTATCTGACTTTATCCATGAAAACACACTGACCTACTTTAATAGTCAACAGAGGTGCTGCCAGAAGTTTTGGGTCCCATGAAAAGATATCATTATTGTTATCTCTGGAGTCATTGGCAATACAATCCCCCAAAGAACTCACACACGCTCTTGCACACCACACTTACATTTTCTATTTTAATCTTTTCTATCCTTTATATATTTTGTTACCAGTATGTCATAACTTGTGATTTAATTTTTTTTTTTTTGTATTTTATATCTGCATATAATATTGTGTAACCTAAATATACTTTAGGTGGAGGCTTCAAATAAGCTCTTTGGGCTTATTTGACGCTAATTTATGTCATGACGTCGGCGTAACGTTCCCACGGTATAATACTGCTCTGTCTGTAACTTACACGACTATTTGCCATCTCATCAACAAATTCCATCCGCCTTTGTATCATCAGCACTGAGTTTGTACGTTTTTAAAGAGGGACAAAAGTACAAAGTACAGAAAACTGTGTCCAAGTCTTCCCTGCTCCTTTCCATTGTTTACGTGGTCGTGTTTCGTTGCGCCGATGATGTCATCAATGTGATGACATCAGCTTGATGTGCCAATGGAAAAAAAACAGCCACGCAGCTCGTCTGCTGCCGATTACACCCGGGTCTGCTGGCAGTTGGAGAGGAGTCACTTGCCGATTGTTAGCGGGTTAACCCGCGTTGACCCGCTAATTTTAGTGTGAAAGCGGTATAATATATTAGGGGCACCCAGCAATCATGGGCCCCTCGAATCATCCTAACTTTTCCCCCCTTTACGGCCCCCCTGACACTTAGCACCTCCAGATCTTTAAATTCTTCACAAGGGAACATTTTTTCACAGATGATTATCAGCAAATGTTTCTCATATCAGCAACATTTTTACTGCAGAGTAGAAAAATTCTGCAGCAGCAACATTTTGTCCCTGGCTGTGTGTGTGTGCAGAAGCATGCTAGGTAAACTATAAACATTGGTGGAGTGGGAAGCCTTACAAGGACAGAGGGATCTCCCCATGAACACAGGAATGTTAGCAGGAACTGAGCAATGGGAGGGAGAGAGGGGAATGGAGAGCTGGGAGAGGAGCTTCACTGGAGCTGAGATCTGGACCCTCTGATGGAAAAAAGCTCTGGATCATAAAATTAGTAACCGTCCTTTAGTCTAGTTCAGGAATTACTGACTTGGCACCCACAGAGGGTTGTGTATTGGTGGGCAGGGAAACAAACACTGAGGTTGTAAAATAAACTAGAAAAAATTAAGAATGTTCAAGCAGGAGAAATAGGATGAGACCTTGGTGTCAAATAATATAACCTTTTTTGTCTTTTTCTCTGTAGCCAGAATTACATGACCTGCTCAAGCCAATCTCAGATCACATCCAGGAGATACAGAACTTCAGAGAGCGAAACCGTGGCAGCAGCCTCTTCAACCACCTGTCTGCCGTCAGTGAGAGCATCCCCGCTCTGGGCTGGGTGGCTGTGGTAAGGATGAATAAAATCAGACTGTCTCATTAAATCTCCCAAATTCATGGGATCGTTGGCGCCCCCAAGCTGTAACACTCACTTTGTCAACTTGTATCTTTGAAATCTTCCAGTGGATCTTTATAGTGGATATGTGTATGGATGTGCACCCTTTTGTTAATCCATGGAAAGATCTAGGTCAACTATATCTCTTGCAAATTGTTTTAATCCAGCCATGAAGTGCAGTGTTTTTTTATTTTTTATTTTTGTATCCACAGCTTATAATTCTTTAATTGGTAAAGTTCTGTCCCACTTCTTTAAAGGATAAAAGAAGCAGTGGTGTTTTAAGACCTTCATTTTGACACCATGGAAAGTGACAACTTCCTGCCAGTTTTATTGACCAATCAAATGCACCCAGTGTCTATTTTTTGTCTTTTCTTTACGATAGTGTCCAATCAGGAGCAAATGAGGAACACAAGAGATATGTGTTTTCTGTCATCCCAAAAGAAAGAATAGAGAAGTTTGAGTCATTTCATGTGGTCCTATTTAACATTTAAGGAAAACTGCTTCCATGATTGGCAAAAATTACTAAATGGTGCAAAAAATATCCAGAGAAATAAGTGTAAATGTATTAATAGTTTTTGCTTTAGTTGCTTTATTTAAATTTTGTTCCTCTAATAGCCAAAGTTAACAAAACCATATTCAGATGTGAAAAGGCTTATTCATCATTGATCTTTTTGTGATTGCATAGACTTCTGTGAGACTTACATTTTGTTTTAACTTTTTGTTTTGTCTCTTGTCATATCATGTATAATACACCAATCTGATGTCATAATATTCATGATATTCTGTTAGCCCAGGTTGTCCTGAAGAAATGATGTCTTTAACTTTATTTTGCTTGATAGGGTTGAGGTTTTTTATGCATTACTGTAAAAACATTTCAACACTGAAGAGAATCAACCAAAGCATGGTAATCCCATGGGCTCAGCTCTGGTAAAATGTAAATTAACCACATAAATCTACCTTAAAATGCATACAGACAGATAAATATGACTAAACACAGACCACCATGTTTTCCTCCTCTTGAGTATTTGTCTTCTATCTGTCCTCTCATCAGTCTCTGTTTCCCATCTTCCCCTGAGGTTAGGGATGATTTCATTAAGATTGCCATCAAAGCTTTTCCACTAAACTACCTAAAGAAAAATGTTTGTGTCTGTCTCTGCTCTGTGTCTGTCACTGCTTAAGTACAAAGTGCCACAATCAGCTTGTCTGCTTTTACTCTTAGGAGAAGATAAATCAGCTGATAGGTGTGTGCGGGAAAGTTTAGGCCTCACGTTGTTCATGTCCAGCTGTCAATGACATAAATGTTTGCTAATGAGTTTTTATCCCTCCTATAGAGTCAAAAGCCGGGTCCTTACGTGAAGGAGATGAATGATGCTGCCACCTTCTATACCAACAGAGTGCTGAAAGACTACAAGGAAACGTGAGTACTGAGTATCTTCTGAGTGTTCATCACACCACAGGATGATGAAAAAGAGATTATGAAAATATCTATCCAGTTTAGAAGTCCAATCAGCACATTTCATTTTACACTGTGTCGTAGCAACATGCAAGCAACATACTTATAATACCCTGTCTTTGGTTTGTGCTGCATTTGGGCTTTCACTGTCCTCATTGATAAGTAATTCTCTCTCTTGTAAATTTCAGTTTTCCCATTGTAGAAGTATGAAACAAACCCAAGATATCAGTGCCATAGTTAAAGATCAAGGGAGAAGTAAAGAAACCCTAATCTCAGTCATGCCCTGATGCACTCTGATAGGTTACATAGTCCACCACATGGCCTTTGTGGGGCTTTTCCACAACATGGTATCAGCTCGACTTGACTTGATTCTGCTTGATTGATTTGGTTTTCCATCAGGGATAATGCCCAGTACCTTTTGCACATCTTTTTCTATCACCTCCAGAGGGGTTCCAAGAAAGCTGACCTGAGACCAAATGTGACGTGGAGCCATTGTTGACCTCTGCACAATCAGGAGTAAATGAAGTTAACAATGTTTTGTTTGAAATTAATTTCCTCACAGTAACAAAAAGAAACCCAGGCACCTCTGTTTCCTCCTTTGTTGTTGTGAGGATGCCACGATATTTCTTCACAGCCAGGCTGTGATGACTCTGCCATCCCAGAGGAGGTACAGTCAAAGTCTGTGTGGTGATGGAAAAGGATGCTGGAGGTATCCAAACCATAAAGCCAAGTTGAGCAGGTACCACAAATGGATAAGCACCAGTTGCTACCACAGACTTCCGCCTTTAACAGATCCAGGCTCCATACATGCAGGCTCCAGGTCATGACAACAGCAGTGATATCTACCCTGCGATATGGCCTTTCACTAACTCCCACACCTAACTTTGTAGACTGATGGGCAGTAAGAGCTGGGACATTGTTGGGCTTGTCAGGCTTTAAACTCCTTTCATAGTTTTTTTGTGATTAGTCCTATGACATCTTCTTGAGGTTTATCAATGAATTGCTGCATCCCTGAGCCCCTTCTCTTTGCTAACTCTGCCCACTGTGTCAGCACAAATTCCTGTTTTTTATTTTGCCTATTCTACCAAATGGCCACTACAGCCCAAAGCGCATCACCCAGGCTCTGTATATGTAAGGCCCAGGTAGTGGCACAGCCACTGCCTCCCTCAGTTCATTGCTCCTAATTGCTCCAATAAACAAAACAGCCATGCCTTGGGCCCAAAGTAACATAAAAAACTTCAAAGACGAAACAATGGAAAATAGACAGTGACCACTCTGAAGAGATAGTGAAGGAAGAGGATGAGGATGGCCTTCAGCCTCTTGTGGACACTTTTCTGCATCACAAGTGTATCAGAATGAAAGGTGTATTTTTGAGAATGAAACTGTAGCATCTTCAGGGTTTTGCAAAAAAGAGTGAGAAGATTTTAAGGTTGCGCCTGACCATAAGAAATGGTTTAATGTTATTACAGAAGAGTGTCCCATTCAGGAAATTACTTTTGGGGACCGAGCATTTGGCCCACAGAACTGGATTTAGTGTTTTAGCAGCTGTGAAAAACTGTAACATGAGTGTTGTATCACTGTCAATGTCACCAAAAAAGGAAATCCAGCACAGTGACTCCAATCCACAACATATTGTCAAACAGACTCTTTATTCATTTTATTAAAGATTGCATTTGTTTTGCTTGCCAGGAGGATTAGCACAGTAACAAGAAAAAAAGAGTTGGGTAATGACACTCTGGAAAACAGTCCCAGTCTGGATCTCAACGGCGCCCCTCTGATGGACAATATTTTGAAGATTAGACACAAAACAATGAAGTCAGAGATATTACACAATTTAAACAAGTGTCATGAATGTGCCAGATGGTTTTTACATTGTAAAAACACCAAGAGGGAGCAGACACAGCTTATTATGGTAAAAACACTTCAGGAAACTTTTTAGAAATTTGATTTTAAACTGCTTCATTTAATTATGTAGTTTTAAAATATTTAGCTTTGGAGATAATATGCGGAATTTGATTTTAATGATTTGGGAAGACTTTTTTTTTCTTTCAAAGAGTTTATCTTTAAAATGCTTTGACGTTGTTTTAGCTTTAACCCTTGCAGCTCCAGGTCATTTTTGTACTTCTCTGTCCACTTGGATTTTTATTATTCTAATGTATGTACAACCTCAACCCTATCAAGCAGGATCAAGTTAAAGGCATCAAATTTGTCAGGACAGCTTGAAGGATCTGAATATTTATGCTGTGTTGGTGTCAGATTGATGTGTCTAAAATAACTTGACCATAGAGAGAAAACAAAAAATTGAAACAATATCTAAATCTCACAGATTTTATACAAACCACACACAGATAAATAAAGAAGCCTTTAACATCTGGATATGGTTTAGTCCAGCCTTGGTAAACAGGAGAACACAATCATAGTATACAATGAAACCCTACAGCAAAAACAGTGCACATTTTTACACATATTTCTTGAGACTTCTTTTTACTCCATTCAGTCATTTGTGCCACTTTGAAAGCAAACATTGTCTTAAATGTTACAGTGGTCGACATCACATTACCTACATGTCCTTTCTAATTCTTTTGGGATGTTAGAGATTCCTGCTTTGTCTCTTCTTCACTTTTGGCTGCTCTTGTTTGGACACTACTGTCAAGAAAACAAGAGAAAACATGGGGCGCATTTGATACATCAATAGATTGACAGGACGTTGTCACTTTTTTAAGATACAAAATGGTGGGCTTATAACATCACTGCTACATTTTTTCACTTAAAGAAAAAAAATTCTGACCCCTCCAACAAAACATTGCACTTCATAGCTGGATTAAAAAAAATCTGCAGGGGATATAATTGACCTAAAGTCCTCTATAGATTGACAACATAATGAGCTTCCGAATACAGATCTGATGATAGATTACAAGGATCTAAGTAAACAAAGTGAGTGTTGCTGCTTGGGGGTGCTGGCGATCCTATGGAGTTTAGTGGGTTAATTCACAATCTCTGGCTTTAGCCTGTCTTCTTACTACATTTTTGTCAACTTCTCTTTCAGTGATAGACGTCATGTCGACTGGGTTCATTCCTATTTGTCAATCTGGACTGAGATGCTGTCCTTCATCAAACAGCACCACACTACAGGGCTGGTGTGGAGCAGGACTGTGAGTTCACCATACTTTCATCAAACCACCACCTTAATTAACAAACGTTAACACCATGATCCAGCGCCTCCTCCTCCTCTCTACAAAGTTCACAACACACTTTACTCAAACTTAAAAAACTCCTAGAACAATTTGTTTGTTATCTTAGCTTTGTTTTCTTTAAGTTTCCATTCACAGACCTCAATATTTTTACAGCAGCGCTCAAATTAACCACTACTTTTTGCGTACATTTCCATTTTTAGTTATAGCACAGCCTGTTACATAAACCTCTGCAGAGAGCATGAATGAATGAATGAGCTCTCCTCCTGTGGCGGGTTCCCTTGAGAGCTTACAAAACCTCTGACAGTCCCACACACACACTTCTGTTTATGGATGTCTGCTCTGAGACTCCTCAGCACTCACACTCGCCAGATCCCAGAGATTACAATGGCCTGCAACCAAATCCTGTAATACATCCACAACTCTTTTTTCCCCTGAAGATAGGAGGACTCTTGCTTGGTTCTCTGCCATATGTTAACTGAGACATTTTGGTTCAGAAGACTCAGAAAAAGCTGTTGCCAAAATGATCGTAAACTAGAACTGCTGCCTGGCTGTTATATGGCTCAGCAAAGTGTACATTACAATTGCTGGATATTTTTTTGTGATTGTGGGTAAATGGTTTGGCCTTTAAAATCTGAACGCTTCATCCTCAAGTTTAAGTGTAGGTTTGAGACAGATCTGACAAAAATCCCAAAATGCACCCTGTAAATATTGTGCCTTTAAAGGTCTGAGGTTACAAAGACCTTACCTTTAAACTCAAACATCTAACCAGATCATCTCTGAATATGTATAAGTGGACATTTGTGCAAAGCTGAAAGAAACCCACCAAGCATTCCTGAAACATTGTGTTCACAAACTGAGCATAACCACAAGACCCAGTGAACATGAACGTCAGCTCATGAACATAATAATCGTAGAAGTCTACCCTGAGGTCAAAGTGGACGTTTATATAAAGTCTGAGGAAAATCCCTTACAGCTTTCTTGAGATATTGCTTTAAAAAATGTTGGAGGAACAAGTAGCCCAATGACCGTGCAAGTTGGCCTTTGAACTTCAGAATCTTAGAAGATGATTCACGATCCAAAATGAGCATTTTTGGAAGTTGAAAGGAAAAAAATTAAAACATTCTTGAATGAGTGTGTTTACGAGGAAGGTGTGAACAGAGCCCACTGACCTTGAACATGGACCCAAGAACACTTAATCTTTGAGTCAGAATGGACATTTATTCATAGTTTCAGAAACTACAGCTTCATGGGCAAGATATTTATGGTTACTAGCTGCAAATGAACATGATGCCTAAAGTCTTGTCCATTCAGGTTGGAGAGGACATGGGCTTGATCCTTGCCTCCTCGAACCTAAACATTTCAGCCATGAGTCAGAATGGACCATTGCGCAAAGTTTGCAGAAATTTCCTCAAAAGCAATCTCATGTTATTACAAGAGGGGTCCTTTTTGATGGAAAGACAATGTGTCAACATACTTACTCTGGCTATGTAAGTAGGGTGATTAAAACATTTGGAATCTGATCTTGTTTGTGTAGGGCAAAGTTTCACACAAGTGCACACCACTCGACCCTCAGAGTTGATTTCAGATCCCCAGGTACATACATAAGGCTTCTTAATGTGAAAAAATAGCCTTGCTGTGGGAGTTTTTATTTGTTGGTGCTTTGTGAAAATTTTGTTTTTTGTTTCTAGAGTGTTCCTTAAAAATTTAGGTCTTGTGTCCTGCAAAATGTGCTATACCCCTTTAAAGAAAATGCCCTTTGAAATGCTCTGTTTTTTACTTTCTGAAGTTTATTATGTAGTACCTTTACAGATTCCACCTACATATATGTGTTTCCTGCTCACCAAAGGCAGACAGCATGACTGCTTTGAAAGTTTGCTCTGCAGCCTGTAACCCCTCCTCCCCCTTCCCATCAGACATTGTTTGATCAGCCAATCAGTGCAGAACTCATCAACATAGCCTCCTGAAGCCTCCTGTCCCCTCGGATCCGAGTGTTTCCAAAGGGGAGGGGAAAAGAGTTGCATCTGATCCACTACAGAAACAAAATGTTTCATTTTTTATTCAACTTAAATCAAATCAAAAGTGCTGAAGTTCAGTGTCCTTGTAGGCCAGTCTTAGTTAGTCACATATTGACATTTAATGGATGTGAAAAAGCTTCAAACTTCACATTTGGGGCATTTCAAGTGAAAACTTATCCAGAAACCCCAGAGACTCTGAGATGATGGTAAAGAAAGCTCTAAAATGCTGATTGACTTAAACATTTTTGAGTCATTCTGCACCGATCTGTGTAAAAACTGTGTATAGCGCAATATAGCATCTAGAGATGCCAATATTTTACCTGTTTTTAGTTTTAGAGTTATGTCTTGTAAGTCCCTGCTTTGTAGTTCCAACACTGTAATAATTGTAGTCTTTTTTTGTTGTTTGAAGATAAAGCAGTTAATAAAGTGATACAATTTAAAAATAACCTAAAAAGCTAAGAAACTACGACCTTTTCCTTTAACCACAACTCATTAGCTTAAAAGCTTAGCTGGAGCTAATGCTCAACAACTGTGCATGTATGTGTGTTCTCCTGCAGAAAGAAACTTCAGATCATGTAGCTGTGGGCTGTGTGTGTGTGTCAGCTGCTGTCCCTGCTGTCAGACGACAGAGCTGAAGTGTGTGTGTACAAGGCGAGGAGTGTGTGGCACTAACAGGTGGTCCTCAGGGTTTACTTGAATGGAGTTTTTCTTCACAGATGAAAAACCACAAAGAGTCTGTGTACACACAGGCTGCCTGAGCCGTAACCTAAACCACAGGGCTGGTCCCCCTTCAACACATCCGTCAGCTGCTGCTCTGATCGAGGTTTAGTGGCACACTTAAACTCTGACATGCTGAGGACAACATATAGAGCTTTACACACATACAGACACTATTTTAGTTCATTTCTATGCCTCAGATTAGGCACCTGAAAAGAAGTACTTTTTGATACCAGTGCAATACAAAAAGTTTAAAGTTAGAAGTTCAGCCATCTGTTCATCTTTGTGCAGTTTGAAGCAACCAATGAAAAGCATGATTAGTCACCAATTGGTATTATTAAATGGCAGAAATAAACAAAAGAAAAAACATTCCCAAACTTTTTTCAAGGATTTTATATTGTGGGTGACAAGACTGGTTTAATGTCTGACTAAAGGTAATCAGTACAGTCAAAAACAGCATCAGCTACTTATTTGATTTTTGGTTTGATCATTTTAGTTCATCAAATGTCAGGATGTCATCCTTTCAAATGTTTTTTTACCCCACAGACAAAAGTCCAATAAGTAATGTTAACTATTAACAACACTAATAAATGAAAAGCAAATCTCCATATTTAAAGTGAAATCAATGACAGTTGTTTGCTTCATCTGAATATTTTACTGCCTCCACCATGCAATAGTTGGGGCATAAGGTATCCCATGAAGGTATTGAGTGATTTTCAGTCAAACTTTGCACCTATGTCCACTTTGACTCAAGAATGAACTGAAATTAATTTGGACTGTAGATGTCATGGTCTTCCTACTACATCCTTTGCTCTCAAGATTGCTGCAAATCACGCTACCACAAAACCCACCCCAGTAAATAAAGATATATTGCATTTGTTTGCAAATTGATAATGATGTTAAACTCAATGGATCAGACAGAATGTAGTGATGAGACAGATTTTTCATCAGTATCTAGAAGTGCTACAAGAGCACAAAATGTCACCAAGGCAGAAAACTGCTCTATCTTGCAGTATGAACAAATACTTTAAAAAATCCTGGTTCTGCATCCTGATTCGGATCATCACCAGATGATCAGTTGTGAACTTTTTGACTTATCTTGCTCACATACAGACAGACAGACAAATGCCAGCAAAAACATAACCTTCTCAGTGGAGATTAGGTTATGTTTTTTATACATATAAATGACATATACAGTTACATACAGAACATACAGCATGTTAACATAATCAGTCCAAGGCAGAGGAGGATTGTTAACAGTTTTTTTTTATCTTGGCACTGAAGATAAAACAATATGTATTACTGAAACAAAACCCAATCTTTGCTTTGAGCTTTCTAACAAAACTGTAAATGTGTTCACTGAATGAAAACTTGCTTTTTGTTCAAATGCCCAAATGTTTTTAGAAGGTCTCCATTTCAGTGGATTCATCAATCAGAGTCATTGGGCTGTGGCAAATGAAGTTCAGAGAAAACCAATATCTTTACAAAAGTAATAAAGATAGTATAAAATCTATATAAAAGTAGTTTTGAACTCAGCAAAGCAGTTTATAAGTAATAAAAAGCCATATGAAGCTCTTCCACAGCTTGAAGGACCAGAGGGAGCTTGTGTGAATGAAGATGACAGTGTTATCATGACAGTGTGTTTTTTCTCTGATGTCTTCACTCAGGTCAGTGATGAAAAAAATAGTGACTAAAATGGATCCCAAAATAAAACCTTGGGGAAACTCTCAGGTAAAAATAAATTATATTTGTGACCCTCTGCCTGGACATGCCAAAGTCTATCAGTGAAAATAAACCAAATAATAATGCATTTAATCAGTAATATTACAGTTTTCAGGGATCATCTTAAAGCAGTGTTTCTCAACTGGTGGGTTTGGACCCAAAGGTAGGACATGTGAGCAGTTTTCTCATGTGTAGCTGATAAAAATGTCAAAGGTCAATTGGAAGCCATGAGAGATCTCTTCTTATTAATCTGGTTATCTTTGGATAAAGCTGATTTCCTTGTTTTGTTTACATTTACTGAGCTCTGAACAACAACCTAAATGATCACATTCATATGTGAAGCAGAGTGAAATGAAGGAATTTGAATGCAATTTTTTTACCAGGAAGGTGTTGGTGAGTCCTGAGGCTCGACCGTAGAGAAGCGCGAGTTTTTTCTCTAAACATTTGATATCATAACTTAATTAATTTGTGTATGCTTTTTGTCATCATAAAATTGCACAAAATCAACAAAAAATTTGAAAATAATGACCAAAAATGTTAACAAGCATGTTTGTGTACACCCATTTATGCACAAACATACAAGCCGGCATGAGCACAAAGATGTAGTCAGACAGTTTTACAACAGTGAACACACACACACACTTACACTGGCTCTAATCCGGTGGTATGCGCTGAGCTGTTTAGTGTAACAGGTCAGCATTGTCTGGCCATGATATTCACAACACATGCGCTCTGGGGTCAAAGGTCAAGTTTTCTCAGCAGGAGTGTGGAAATTGACAGTTTAACCCTCTGATGGACATGTACGCGTGTGTGTGTGGGTGTGTGTGTGTGTGTTTGACAGCTGTGCAGTCTCAAGACTTCAGATGCATGTGTCTTTATGTTTTCTCCACACTGAAGCAGATGACGGAGGATTAGAGATAATCGGAGCCTCTGTCTCATTTTCAACTCATATGAATCAGACAAACAGCAATAGATCTGCATTTACACACAGTTTCACCAAATGGCCGGGTGGGTTTCTGTTACGTGTGTTTAAAGGATGGAAACAAAAGGTGCATTTCAAAAATCTAAATATTGTAAGAGTTCATTTTGTTCTGTTGTTGAAATTAAAAGGTTAAACTGTTTTTCTATATTTATTACATCCATTCATTATCTATACTGCTGACCCCATGTGTGGCCACATGTGTATTCACAACACATAAAGTGAAATGTTTCATGCCTGTTTGTTTGAATCTTGATGACACTGATGCAGCATATTGTTCAAAAGTAGCCCCAACCAAGTACTATGTAAGTGCAAAATGAAGATGTAATCAAAAGTAATTAAAATCAAGACGAGAAGGCTGGAAAGATTTTAGTTTGTGCATTTGTAATGCCAAGCAAATTAAAGTTTCACTTCTTGGAAAAAATAGATGTATTATTTATATTATTTAATTTAGAATCAGTTGCACAGTGGATCTTTTTTTTTTTAATGCAGTTTAAATATTGAAGTCTTTAAAAACATTTTCGCTCTCTTTAGATCGTAAATACATTGTAACACAAATATTTTTACAGACTGTCTTATCTCAGCCTTATAAAAATACAGCAAGAAGATAAAAACTAAACTAAAAAGACTAACAAATGCTAAAATGTCAAAAATACAATCTTGGTCGTTGAAGGCTGAAGTTCAGACTTATGTTCTTTTTTAAATCAATTTTTTATGAGTTGTTTTTAAAGAAGGGAATTATCATCTCTAACACTAAGATACCAAGATAAAAATGAAAAACTTAAACAAATAAAAAACCTAAAGTAAAACTAAGCTCTTACATAAAAAAATATTCTTAACCCAAAGTCTTGCATTGAAAAACTAATTAAAACTGAAGTAAAGCCATATTCTGCAAATGGTTGCACACTGACACTCCAACAACGGCCCAGTGGCTGGAAATTATATATTACATTTACTGAATGGAAAGACTTACCTTTGTTTTGAGGCTTGAGCTTGAATAATGTACTGAACTATGGAAACAATGGATTGTGTATGATCAATATTGAGAGAAATTGGACGATGGTCTTCTGTGGGAAAGTAAGAACTCTTATAACTGCAACACACGACTGCCTCCTGTTTGTTGTTCTTATTTATTTATTTATTTACTTATTTGTGTTGCTGTATTTGATTTGATTTGGGAGGAAGTTAATAAAGAAAAAGTTAAAAAACAAAAACTAGTGATATCGAACATAAAGGCAAAAACAAAATTCAACACCTCCTAACTGTTTATAAACACCTGTTGATGTCGGGTCAGAGGTCTTGTTGCTGCGTTCAAGCTTAAATATATTTTATTGTGTGATACTCCCCCTGCTGGACACTTTCATAACTACAGTGATCATCCTAAAAACACCAGCGACATCTATATTTTCTGTTATGACGAACTCAGTGACTGAGAGTCTTACAGCCTAACTTTTGCCTTTTTTTCTCCACACCTCAGGGCCCCATCGCTCCTCCTTCTCTCTTTGACCCCCCCACCATCCCCAGCGCACCCTGTCCCCCTCCTCCACCTCCTCCTCCACCTCCTGGCCCTCCTCCTGTCTTTACTGATGATGACTGTCAGCCTCAGGCTGGTGGTCCAAAAGCCCAACACTCAGCACTGTTTGCCCAGCTTAACCAGGGCGTGGACATCACTAAAGGTGGGTTAACTCCTACCTGACAAGATGATGACAAGGCACTGAAGGGAACAGCCTGAGAACTGATCATCTACTGTAGAAGTCAATTAACATACGTTCAGTATGGCCCAGAAATTTTTTTTTCCTGTTTTTTTTCCAGTTTATGTGAGGACAATGATTATACTGACTGAATTAAATACTACCCATCATGCCTTCGTGATAGATTCAGCATGAGTCTGGTTCTGTTTACGGTTTACCCCGCTCACTTTAACTTTTCTTAGTGTTGCTTAGTATTCATGGTGGGTTAATGTTAGAGTGAATGATTTTGTATTTTACAGATATCTTAAATGCTGATATATTTTAAGTCATTTTTGCTGATGAAGACACTGATATTAACCTTCATGCTTTGCCTTGTAAAGTATAGCACTTTGGTACATTCACACGTTCTGCTGATAATTACAGTTAATAAATCAGTGCTAATTATCAGTAAATGTCATATCTGCCAAAAATGAACTCTCTAAGCCAGGGATTTTTAAAGTGTAAGTGAGTGAGCCTCCCCTGGGAGAACAAAAAGCCCACCTGACGACTCCACCCATCACACTCCCATAGGAAACAAGGTTTAAAAAATGAATGCATTACATACTTTAAAACATTTTTTAAATGACTATGTCTCATTTTTAAACATTTCTTTTATGTGTTTGGTAACTTCTGCATCTTGTATACACCTTAGTTTTTTCTTGTAGAAAAAAAAAATAGATTCCAAATGAATTAAAACAACTTTTTGTCATATTTACACATTTTGGTGAGAAAGCAGCCTCAACAATTGACAGTCATCCAGTTAAAGGCCTGTTTAAACAGTCTAACTCCAGCTAATTAATCAGTTATTATTATTACATATTGTCAAATTCTGTTTTACTGTTTTAACATTGTTTGAAAAAAAAAAATACACCACTGGCAACTCTTTGAAAGTTATAGACGGTGGCTCTGGAGTGTTATCACAAACATTTTATAAAAACCCAAACCTTAAAAGATTGAAGTTCTACTTCCTCTTTTCTCAGGTTACTCTAGAAACTGTTGCCTCTGTCTTTATTTCTTAAATAGTACACAATTTGATTGTTTACTATTTAATAGAGATGTGGAGATGTGCTGTATATGGGTGCTCCACTTAAATGTCTCCAGTCTTTGAACACTGTTTACCACAGTGCCTTGAGGTTTGTCACTGGTGATGGCCGCCTCACGCATCATTGTGACTTGTATGTCAACTCTGGTTTACCTTCCTTAAGTGCACGAAGGTATATGCACTGGCTGATGCTGATTTATAAGGCTCTTCTTGGCTTAGTTCCATCTTATTTATGTACTCTTCTTCAGAGAACTAAAAGCCACTATGCCTTAAGGTCCTGTGACGTTCTTCATCTTTCAGTTCCTCATGTCAGAACTGAACTGGGGAAGAGAGCGTTCAGTTTTGCTGCCCCCACAGCATGTAACAGACTGAACTGAAGCTCACGGAGCTCATCTCACTTGGAGCCTTTTGGTCCATGCTGATGGATAAACAGCGTGAGACCTTTGAACAGTGCCTGTGTTTCTGAATTGTTATTTATGTTATAATTACTGCACTTTATCGCAAAATCTTGCACTCACAAAATATGTGTATTCTAATATATTGTATATTTCCACCATTTAATATGTTTTTTCATGACGTGTGCTGTTGACCTCTTGGCCAGGTCACCCTTGTGATAGAGATCTTGATCTCAATGGGTCTTTTATCTGGTTAAATAAAGGTAAAAAAAAATTCTTGTATGGGGGAATTTGGCTGAGCAGAAGGCTTTTTCCTGGTTTAGTTTCTTATCATGCCCCCTCGGGAGGCCTGCCCCACATTTCGAAAAGCACTGCTCTAAGCTATTATCTGAAAATACCAATATTATGTCATTATTATTGTGCACCTCTGATTGATGTGATCATATGTTTATGGGGTCATGTGAACAGACAAAATGTCCACAGTTTAACATTTTTGACCTAGGAAAGCCTTAGAGTTTCATCTACCTTTTAAACAATATCTTCAGGTAAGTAAACTACACGACTTTATAAGCAACTACTTTTTTTCACTACTATTTATGGTTATCTCTGCAATAATAAAGACACATCTTGTTGAAGAGCACCCAACAGTCATCCCCTCCAATCAATCTCTAGGGACAAGTAAAGAGAGGTTGACAAAAAATCCATAAAAGCCGATAATAGAGTACTGTGGTTCTTCCATGATAACAAAAATAGACAACAAAAAATGATATAAAATATTTAAAAATCAGGATAGAAAATAGACAGAATGGGGAAAAAGCATGTGACCTTAAAATCATGTCTTCCCTTTGTTAACTCACCCTCATAATTTCCATTCTTAGGTCTAAAAAAAGTATCAGATGCTGAAAAGACCCATAAGAACCCCAACCTGCGATCACAAGCAGCACCAGCCAAAAAAAAGTCACAAGGGGCTAAAAAGACCCAACGAGCGGCTGCCCAGAAAAGACCCCCTCTGCTGGAGCTGGAGGGGAAGAAATGGAGGGTGGTACGTCAAATGTTTACCTCCTCTTGTTTGATCATCTCGTAGGGAGGGCAATGCAGTGTTATGTGGGCGATGAAAACACGTGACTTGTTCTGCTGTTGTAGGAGAACTTTGAGCAGAAACACGACCTGGTGATCGAGGAGACAGAGCTGAAACAAGTGGTCTACGTCTTCAGCTGTAACAACTCCACCGTGCAGATAAAGGGCAAAATCAACTCCATCATCATCGGTGAGTGGCTTTAAAATCAGCCTCCAGATATTCTTGTTTGATCAATTTGAAAGTGTCTGATGATGTTTTCTTTTGCATTCCAGACAACTGTAAGAAGCTGGGTTTGGTTTTTGAGAACGTAGTTGGGAATTGTTGAAATCATTAACTCAAAGGCTGTTCAGCTACAGGTGAGATAAAGAAGAGTCAATATACATGTTCACTTACAAGCAACTTTAATTGAATTTATGACAAACAACTAAATGTTTTGGTCTTTCATTTACATTTCAACAAGTTAACACTCGTCCAAGATGCATCAAGAGCAGATTTTTAACCCTCTTGCCTAAAAATCCACTCAGAGATTGGATGATGAAATCCCTGTAAACCCTTCTGTTTCTGCCCTGCTCAGAACAGGCTGTTTCAGTGTCTGTGGCTTTAAATCCTCCTATGCTGTGTCTGACCATGCCCTTCTTAAGAAGTTGATGTGGCTTCAGCTTTACAGCACTGTGCTCCAAATGTTTACTGGGGTCACACCGACATCCCTAGACATGTCTCTGTCTCTGTCTCTGGAGCTTGCTAGCTTTACAGAGGGAAACCTCTCCTGCCTAAGAAAGGTGGCATGGACCCCAATGACATCACAAGGGGAAAATTTTCAAACCACTTATTTTGAGCACACAGTTTTTGAATGGTAATTCAAGTAACAGGTGGAGAGGAGGGATTTTACACATTTTAATGGGGTTAAGACAGGAATGAATGAATGAAGGCTTTATTTTAAACATTTGAGTAGTACAAAAGCACCTGACATCTGCTCCCATGGGGTAGGTGTCAGTAATCTTGCAGTGCAGCTGGATCTGGTTGATTTAATGTCTGTAATCAGGCAGATCCAGCTCGCCAAGCTCAAATCTACAGTGACTGTGCTTGGCCCGTAGCGGCAGCAGGAGGAGTAGAAGAGCGAATAGCAGAGGCAACAGCAGGAAGTGACTGCAATACAGAGATATTTTGGCTCCAGTTCCTACATGTTTTGTTGACTTTGTTCTTCAGTGTGGCTCATGTTCTGTGCTTTGCATCGCAGCAGTAGCGCCAACCCACTACATTATCTGAAGGGCCCGTAATGATTGTGATTGATGAAAATATTGTCCAGTTTTGCCTGAAAGGCTCTGCCCATTCTCAAACACTTTCTATAGGCTGGTACCCAGATGGACTAGTGAAATGTATGTTGTATGTATGTTGTGAGTCTGTCTGGTGTGTCAGGTTAAGTTGTCAGACCAGCATGATTAAAAAAAATATTTTAAACATTTCTCAGAGTAAAAGTCCTAAACACTGTCGAGCTTTATGCTGGAAAAATGTATTTAATCTTTGAATCACATTACATTTCATTTTCATGTCTTTTTATGTGTGCAGGAGCTTTTTTCAATTGTTTTGAAGTTATAGCCTATGGCTATAATCTGGCGCATTTACATGCCTATGTTCATTAATGTGCACTGTCTTCTATCTAAATAAATAAAGAAATACCCTGATCCAACACACCCATCACAAATCCATGTGTGCAGAGACTTTCTTCAACATTGTCAGCAAAATTTCACAAAACATTTTAATGGTTTAAATAAGACAGCTGGAAGAGACTGTCACAAAAAAAACTGCATGTTCAGGACAATATCCATAAAGGAAGGAAGTTTGCAAACAGGGGCACCAAATCAGTGCAAACAAAAGGTCCTCACAGGAGTTTAAAGTAAATGACATTAACTAAGTAAGCTAAATGATAAATTACTTTTATGTTGTCAGGTGCCATTATTTTTTTCTGTTACTGAAACTTAACTGGAATTGGTTAGTATATATGTGTGTTTAATGTGTTAAAGGTCCTGTTAATACTTTCTGATTCAGTTGTTTTGCACCCCAACAGACAAATCAGTATTTTTGTAGAGTTTGTTTAACAAACAAAAGTGTTTTTAAATAGAAAACACCTGTTCTCTTCATTTACAAGAGAACAGGTGCATTATTTTATTCACTACACGGCACCTACCCCATGGCAGCAGTTCTAGGTATGATAGCAACAATATGTACATTTTCTACCTCAAAACTGAAGCTACTGTTTTTCTAACAGAGCTAAATGTTCAACTAAGAGAATGGCGTCTATCCTGATATTTTGTCCTGCTTTTTACTGTTACCCTCTTCACTTCTTTGCTTCATCTGTCACCATCCTCCTCCATCAGTCTCAGCCATTTTATCAAACAGCATCAAGACAGGCTGGCAGGCTTCCTTTTAGCAGAGGGCTGGTGTGTGAACTTGTTTCTCACTTTTTATGAGAAAACCTCAACCTGCTGCCATAGATACGGTGAAAGCCGTTGGACGTGGTCATTTTCACTGCTAAGCATTTTTATAGTTTCTAACTTTAAAACTACAATTTTAAGATGGAAAAATTACTTAAGGTTGCCTTTTCAATAATACAGAAATAAATAATGTTGCAAATTTGCTTAGCAGTACAACTTGTGCAGTTCTGACCGTCTTATGTATCTCTCTGTAGGTTTTGGGAAAAGTTCCCACCATTTCCATCAACAAGACGGAGGGCTGCCAGGTTTACCTCAGCAAAGACTCCCTGAGCTGTGACATTGTCAGTGCAAAGAGCTCGGAGATGAACATTATGATACCACAGGAAGACGGGGATTATGTGAGTGAATGAAATTTTTAGAAAAAAAAATGTTTTCTTCTTCTGGACTTTGTATTTCAATATCATCTTGCTTGCTTGACAGCGGGAGTTTCCAGTACCGGAGCAGTACAAGACAGTTTGGGGCGGCTCCAAACTGGTGACGGAGCCCACTGAGATCGCAGGCTGAATCATGATTCACCATCATGACAATTTTTATGATCATGTCAACTCTCTGATTAAATCAGGTTATTGTGGTATGAAAGGAATCCTGCAGCAGTTATAATATATGTAGTTTGTTGCTGTGATAGTGACTTGATGTGTCTGTCACACTGTTAAGTTGAACAAGCCTGTCTGTATTCTATATTCTTATGTCATTGTGCCATTGCAATAAACAAATTATGTTCAAGGAAACTCTCAATCCTCTAAATAGGTAATTTTTCTCAAAGAACATCTACTCGCTTTTTTGCGAGGGATGATAACTGAAAACATCAAAATAAATGTAGCCTGAGAAAAGCCAACAAATGAAGCAACAACTTGCAGTTGTAGCAAACAAGCAAGAAAACGGGAATAATCAAAAGTCAATGTGTATTATTTTATCATCTAAGCTTTAACCTTATATTCTAAAGAAAGTATAATCAATCAGTTTAATTGTGTTTGAATGTTAAGTGTTAAACTGAAAATATGGAATCAAAAGCAAAACTAAAAAATACACTGAGACTATTCCTCTGAATATTTAGATATTTCCCATGTGCACAGTTAAGTATAGGCAGTAAATTTAACTTTTGAGCACACACTTCTGTGGTCTCCATATGTCAATGACCATCACTCTTTTTGTGCTAAAATGTAGCAGCTGGTACCAGCCTTACAGACACAACAATCCACACCATTTATACTTTTCAGAACTTTAATTTACATTTTTAAAAACTGGTTGATGTATTTGAGTATAATTTTTTCAAATAAAATAAAACCCTCAGTTCTTGCTGGTTGGTGTTTTTTCAAATGACAAAATTTAATATACAATATTTGTTATCATCACAGAGTTGACTTTGAGGTTAAATCAAGAAAATTTTGAAGGAATCTGAAGAAAAGAGTTTGGGAACACCCTAGTGGACGTGGATTCATTGATTTTACTGTCGGTTTTCTTGTGGTAACATCTAAATTTCACAAAATATGGATATATTTATCTTGTTATTGTGGGATATATAAAGCAACAATGTCTTTTTTTTTCTCTATAAATAGTTTCAAAGTTGAGGTAACAGTATTCTAGATTTTAAGCGAGAGTTTGGTTATCCTCTTTCTTCAGGGATACCCTGTTGTTGACTTTCAGCACTAAGTAACTTTGTCTTTAAGCCACAGTTCCTCGCAAGAGGTGTGTACAGCTTTTTGGTAGTCAACAGAACAGAGAGGGGGTCGATTTGTTACTCCATCCAGCCTCCATGACATTCACATTCACAGTGAAGGTGAAACATTACAATGGCTTGAATATTACATCTTGAGGAAGCACCTGGGACAAGATAAATGACAATGGCTTTTTGCTCCCACTGTGCTCTTGAAGCTTATGGTGCGCTCCATTTGATCTTGGAGGTCAGAGTATGTGAGTTGTAAATCAGAAGCGTCACTGGGAATGCCCTCTGAAGTCGGAATTTCTACGTGGGAGGCTGGATGATCTACAGGTACGCCGAGTTTACCCACTGGTATCTGAAAAATGTTTCACTAGGACGCAATGTCATTCCCAGCTCCAGCTTCCAAGCTCTGAGGTAAATGGGATGCACCATTAGCCCCCCACACACAAAAATATCCTTCCTACAGAAACATGCCAACTTGCAAGTTGCAGCCTGGTTTGAAGATAAAAATACTGTAAATTTCAGCTGTTTATAATGATAGGACATCCTGTTTTTTGCACAGTTACTTTTCTAGGCTTATATTTGTCTTCATGAGATTAATATATGACAGTAGAATATTATGTTATTACTATGTGAAAACAGTGCTGCGTTCAGTGTCTATGTAGACAAGTCTCATGTCCAAACATGTACATTTGAACACAAAATTACAGCATGCATTTTAATTTCAAGAAGGAATATCAGTTTACTTTTGTGACATTTTCATATAATAAAGGGGGAAAAATAGTTATTTTTGTGTAATTTGTAGTTTTCTTTCCTTTGAAAAAGAGAAAAAAATTTAAATCAGAAATTGAGTTTTGTCTGGACAAATCTGAGAATGCCTCTTAAGCCATATCGCCCAGCCCAACAAAGAGCCTTCAGAGGGTCTGAAAGCACACTAATGATAAATTTTAACCTTATGTTACCTTTAATGTTGTTTTTTTGGTGATTTTATAATTTAATAAATTAACTTCATAACAGGGGGATTGGAGCAATTACCACAAGATAAAATACAAGACATGATCTTATAGAAACAACCAGAAATTCCCTGATATTTTGGAATAACAGAAATATGAAATGTATCGAAGCTTGTTTACTTGGGGCTTCCATAGTGAAAAATGCGGCAATGTAAAATGGACTTAAGCTGAAATAATCATCAAGAAGGCAAAGGATGTAAACTACAGGTAGTTGATGAAAGTTTTGTTGAGTGACAAAAAGTAATTTTAAAAACACATTAAGTGTAAATATTATTCACATCTGGACTGTACAGAAATTTGATATCTAGAACAGAGTTTAACAGAGTCTTCTTTCAGTGTTTGATCACTATATTTCCTTGAGAATCCTGAGTAAAAAGCATGTCATCCTCCTCATCCTCCTCCTCGACAGATGTGAAAGTTCTCACCACGCCTAAGCTTGTGTTGCTCTGGTCTTTGAGTGGACTCCTGGCCTTTGCAGCTCTATGTGCAATCACCCTGAAACCTTCAGAGTCCTGAGTGAACAACGTGGTCAGATTGTCCTCATCGACAGCTCTACAAGACAGCAACGTTTTCTGTTTAAGAGGGGAAAAACTTGGTTTTGTCCATTTGAACAGAGAGTCAGAGCTCTCCTCTTTGTCAGTGGTGATCCAAGAGTGTGGGGAACAGCTCTTTTGAGGTGAGACAGTTTTTGGTTTTGTCCGTTTATGACGTGCTGGTGATCCCACATGAGAGAGGGTTGATTGTTTTCTTGGGGATTTTGAAGATAAAACGCTGCTATTTTCTTTCTCATTATCCATCTGAGAGGAATAAAAAGCTTTTTGAGTTGAGGTTCTACCTTCCATCAGGCAACCAAAGCCCTCCTCAATCAGAGGACTATTGTAAAGACTTGTCTCAAGGTTTTCTTCTGCCTTTCTTTTCTGGTAAGTTACGTTCATGTCGTCGTCACTAAACTGGCTGCATGTGAGCAAAGGGTCCTGACTCCACGCCTGTGGTGGAGGCTGACTGTCTTCTGGCAGTGAATTCAATGAGGTTTCAATGAGCCTCCTCTTACTCTGTGGTGAGTTTGTTCCCCTAAACTGGTGCTCAAATTCACAGGACCCTTTTTGAGAGGGTTGAAGGAATTCTGTATCTTCCTGGCACACGTCAGCTTCAGGCTCAGCTGAACATTCATATTTCCAGTCATGGTACAGGCCCGGCTCAGGGTGGTCGTCTGCCTCCCGTCTTCGTTTTGTCCCGTATGATTCCAGCAAGGTGTCGGGTGAGGTTGATGTCAGGGAGCAAGCTGGTGTGTTGGTTGAAGGATGTGACGCTGTATCCAGGCTTGGCACTTCGGAGGTAGACATCTTATTGAGAACTGTTGAAAGAATGAAGATCAATTTGGTAACACTAGAGGAACTGTCCATGTTTGCATTCAAACAAGCCATATAAATGAACAAACCAGAGCAAAACCCGAAGCACTTATTAAAATGCCATTGTTTTCATTGCAGGGTCACGCAGACCTTAAAAAAACAAAATTTTGATATCAGAGTCTCATCAGGAGGTTTGTTTGTTTAGCTTCCTGGTGATGCCAAAATACATATTGAAATTGTTTAAGGAGAGCACCTTGGAGTGAGACTGCATGGATCCCATTTAAAAGGATACTTCAAGCACTCGTCTTTTCTTTAAGTCCAGGAATTCCTCATGTCTTTTTTTTAAAGTCATTTTACCATTCTCTGCATTTTATCTACCTCTGTTTTTTAAGCTTAGAATGAAAATAATCCAAAAGAAATGACATAACAATTTAACAACAGCCAAACTTACCTCTGCGTTGAGGTGTGAAGAAGTTTGATATGGAGCTCTGTTTGGTCTTTGGCATTTCCATTTTGGTCTGGGTGAAGTTGAGTGCCACAGCCAAATTGTATCCTCCTCCCCCAGTGAAAGGGTTCAGCAGTTTAGAAATTGGACGGGCACGTTGTTTCTGGAACATAAGAAGAACAACATTTTAAAAGTCTGATGTGATTGATTAATGTTTGGGTGCCTATTAAGCAAGAACAAAAAAATGAAAAATTTCGTCTCTGGCTCTGAGGGGACGGAGAGGCTTGAGATATGAACTCTGTGCTGATTGGCAGCCCATTCGATAGAAGGGTTTGATTGTCTTTATGCCTAGGACTTCTATTTTGTATTGTAGTCCCATAACATCCAGCTATCTATTATCGCAGGGGGTTGGAGCCTATCCCGGCGAGCACTGGGCGGGAGGCAGGGATTGCAGGGCCACATAGACAGAAAAGTTTTGAAGTGTTATTTTGGTCAATTATTTCTCTCCTTCGCTAAAAACAATTGGTACTGTGTTTTATTTTGTTGGAAAACCTGATCAGCAGTTACAAAAATGTCTGCCAGCATTTTAGCCTTATACACCGAACAGGCATAACAATATGATCAATGACAGGTGGAGTAAATAACACTGATTTTCTCTCCATCATAGCATGGGTTTGATATATCAGGCAGCAAGTGAACTTTTTGTCCTGATTTGAGCGAGTTGGACAAGGACCAAATTGTGATGGCAAGACAACCGAGTCTCCAAAACTGCAGCTATGTGGGGTGTTCCCGGTCTGCAGAGATCAGTATTTGGGGCTGTATAGCTGCAGACCAGTCAGGGTGGCAAGTGGTCATAAATATTTTATGCCTGATCGGTGTGTTTCAGCATTAAGTTTGTAGAGTTTCAACAAATCTATTTTATGATGAAAGTACACACTTTATGAACACATGGCCAGTTTTCTGTCAGATTACAATCCCATGTCATCCACAGAGTTCTCTGGCTAAACACATATTTGCCTCTTCTAGCTCTAGTGAGTGAAGCTGGATTGATCATTGATTATCGATTACGTCTGTCATTAAGTCCAAATCTGACGCTCGTTACTACAGTCACCTGTTTAGCTTTTCCTTTGAGCTGCACAGTGTCCAACCAAACACCACATTCCTCTGTGATAGAGGTCTTCGGAGCTGGCTTTGAGTTCTTCATGATAGAGAGCAAAATTCTGATCTGTAAAGACATTAAAATAAATCAGTATATCAAAACTCTTCATGTTCACATCATTCACAGCTATCAGTCCTGCTGTGGTCGTGAGCCAACATCGCTGACAGCTATCTCTGGATCTAAGATATAATTACATCAGGACATTAATATTTGGTGTTTGCACTGACCTCTTGTAACTGCAACTCAAACTTCGCACCCTCCTTTTGAAATCTCTTTTGTTAAACCTTTAAACTGATCAGTTTCTTGCTCTCAGGTTTGTCCGCGTTAATGTTTGGTTTGAGTCTCGCGCCTCCACAGTTGGCTGCCCCTGACGTTTGCCTACATAAAAAATAAAAATATTAAACAATAAGACCAAGCCCTAACTGTGGTTACTCATCTAAAATGGGAGAAAAAAAGTATAAATGTAAACTTCTCATTTAATAAACAGTGGTATTATTTTTATAGTTCTTACATTTTGGATAAGGCGCAGAGGACGCCTAATATTTTGACGTCGTTGGGTCCTCGCAGGAGGGTGTGTTTACATTGACGTCACGGCAGATAGCTGGGAGGGTAAGTGAAGTGTCTTTCAGTTTCTTAAATAAAACACTTAAATCGGAAACGTAGAAATATGTCGGGACAGTTTTATCTTCCATCACACTAAACGTTTCTTATGGGAAGTTAAATGTGGACAAAGCAGATCCAGCACGGCCCAATTATAACAGGAAGCATAGGAAGTGCTTACGAGCTAGCTCAGACAGCTAACTCGGGCTAGCCAGTTCGACAAAACAAGACACTCGAGGCTGATGGTTAGCTTTCTGCAGTATGAGGACTTTTTATTTGTTATTCTAAAAAATGACTCCGTGTGTTTCATGTGGTGATAATATCAATCGAGGCAGCTTCAGTGCACGACAACCTTTAGAGTATTTGTGTCTCTTACCTGCACTGAAGTCTGTTTAAAGTGTGACTAACGAGAGAAATGTCATAAAGGTCCCGTGAAATGAACCTGTCCCATTTAGAGCAATAATACGGCTGTTGGCCTCTAAAGCATGACCCACAGAAACGATTAATAAGAGCTTTTCTGATAGTAGTAGTACGATATCTCGACCATGTAAGAAATAAATATTATATGTATATATTCTTAACAAAAATAATAATACAAAAGTGAACAAAGAAAGAAAGACCACCTTAAAAAAAGTAATGTTTTGGGGTGTTCAACAAGGAGTTGGAAGAATTACACACTTATTACCCCCCATTAAGTATCAAAAGTCAATTATTCTACTTCCTCGTTGATATGGAAGTAAACAATTATTGCATCTTATAAAAATAATCAACAGTTATCTTTGCCTTATAAAATATAAATTGCTTTATTTCAAAATATACGATTCCATCCTGAAATATTAGTTTGTTAAAAATACAAACCAATATTTGATCCTTATGAAATTATAGCAGACAAAGAATAATAAACAAATGAATACTGAATGCCTGGTGATCGTGTGACACCTTATCATCCCCGTACCTTGTGAAAATAATTTCCTTATACCTTTTTCTGAATTGGTTGATGTTTGGGCATCCTTTTAATGCCACATTCATACTGATCGATAATTTTACACCACAAACGGAAATACAAAAACTCCCCTTAAATTGTCCTTAAAAGTAATTCTGTTAAAACAATTAAACACGAATAAAAAAAAAACAATTAAAGTCAATTTAGCAAAAAATGATTGTCATTAACCATTATATTGTTTATTTATTAATTCTTTTTTTTTTTTTAATTTACACACAGGTACAGGTATATACAGACACAATACGCATGAAAACATATTTTGAAAAGCATGTAAGATGCTTAAGAAATTTATTAAATCACCTGTCATAAAAAAAGAGAAAAATTATATATTATAGAAATTTTTCAAAACCTTGTGTAAAACTGAAAATATAATTGTTATTGGGCTTTTGTTTTTAACAGGAATGAAGAATTTCAAACTGAATTCACCTTTAACACCAAAATTTGAGCCACCTCACTGGGCTGCTCTGAAAAATCAGAAATTAATCAAGCATAACATTTAACCACTAAAACTAAGCTTTCTGTTCAGGAATAAAAGTAAATAACTACAATCTAACATATTAATCAATAGATAATAATGTGCTTTGCTTGTTTTCTGCTACATACTGGTGTGTTAACCATTACAGAAACATAAAAAATGATTTTGTTAATTACCAATGCTGTTAATTTAGGGCATAAACCTTACACTGGGTGGTGGTCTAATGAATTTTTTTATGTGTGAGTAATAGAAGCCCAAGAGACTCAAAAAAAGGTAACACTGAACTGCCAAAACTAGATATTTAATATCAAATTTGAAGCACAAAAATTTCACTCAAAAAAACAAAGAGAATTACAATGAAAATTATTAAAAACAAGGATTAGAATAAAACAAGAATGTGTTTAGGTTGTGTTTTTACCACTCTTAAAACGTGTATGTTCTGCTAGTCTAGGTCAGGATGCTAATGCTGATATTTACCTCTGCCAAGGAGGTTATGTTTTTGCTGGAATTAGTTTGTTTGTTTGTTTGTTTGTTTGTGTTCAAGATAACTTAAAAAGTTATGGATGGATTTGGGTGAAATTTTAAGGAAATGTGTGGAATGGGATAAGGAACAAATGATGGATTTTGGGACTGATCCGGATCACCGTCTGGATCCAGGAATTTTTTAAAAGATTCTTTAACATTGCAAGATAGGACCATTTTCGGCAAAGTGGACTGAAGCTGCTTGGCGGAGGTCTGCGCTCTCTAAGTGCTTTTCTAGTTCATCTTAAGACCAGAAATTAAGTGACAAGGTGTTATATTATTTTTTTTCAGAATAATTTTTGGTACATCATCATCATGTTTCACGGTATACCAGTCACAGGAGGAGTCGGGGGAGGTATGATCTTCACATAAATACAGTGTCCATCATTTAGAAATTAAAACATCCAGGCAACTTGTCTTCAGCCATGTCACTCAATTGATGTAATTATTTTTGTTTATTGCAGCTCCAGCAAACAAACCTGAGTTATATGAGGTAAGTGTTGCAGCTGTATTTTTAGGATAAGCCATGTCCTCTGGAAATATCATTATTTAAGATAAAGAATATGACCTCTAATTCAAACATTTCACTAAATTTTCTGTAAAAAACACATGAAGTTCTTTTTCTTCATCAAAATTGAACCAAAACCTCTGTGATGAAATAAAAACCATGATATTGGATTTGGTGGCTATAGTACTGCACCTAAAACAAAATTTGTCTTTTCAGGAGGTAAAGCTGTACAAAAATGCAAGAGAAAGAGAGAAGTAGGTGCAATAGATCATATCAGTTATTTATGAATAAACAGTTACCTTGAGATTCAGGATGTTCCTGTTCTAATATCTTACTCTAAACTCTGTCTCTCGAAGGTATGACAACATGGCAGAACTGTTTGCAGTTGTGAAGACCCTTCAAGCCCTGGAGAAGGCTTACATCAAAGACTGTGTCACGCCTAATGAGTGCGTAATACTTGTGTTTATATTGTGTACCAAACAGGGAACAAAAGTACCAATTTTTCTTTTAATTCTTCAGGAATTGATGTAAAGATTTTGTCTGCTTCAGGTACACTGCCTCCTGTTCAAGACTCCTGGTCCAGTATAAGGCTGCCTTTAAACAGGTGCAAGGGTCTGATGTCGGCTCCATTGATGATTTCTGCAGGAAGTACCGAGTGAGTTCCTGAAATTGTTTACCATTGTGAATATTTTCATTAGTAAGTTAATTAATTCTGCTAATGGTGCCTTTTTGCATCTGTAGTTTTAGCAACAGATCACCATGTAAACATTGAGAAACCCTGAGGAAATTACAAAAAATGTTCATATTTGTCTATAAATATCTGTTGAGTTTGGAGTAATATACACTTGGAGTTTAAATAGTTAATATTAATAATCTACAGATCATGTGTGGCCCGAACTGAGAGGGTGGTATGAACAGGTCACAGATTATCTGTGTCCTGTTTAACCACTACTGAGCACTGCCTACCACAGTGGTCCTGAACCTGTTTTCCTTGAAGTTTCTGGGATTGAATCCTAAAAGTTGGGCCTCCCCCAGATCCATCCAGCCATCCATCCAGCCATCCGTACCGCTTATCTCTGTCTGGGTCCTGGTGGGCTGAAGCCTATCCCAGCTGACATTGGGTGATCGATTTAGGAAAAAAAAACAAAGGATTCCCATCCAAAATGATCATCACTTTTAAATGTTTTCATTGAAAAAGTTTATTTATGTACCAGTTATTGCATTTTAGAGCCAAAGATGCTGAACTCTCTGCCATATCTTCTCAGTGACATTGTCAGTGTCATTGCCAGACATTATAAACAGACAATCCAGGTAAATATTCCTTCATGGGCAGTGACAAGAGTAAATATAATTGATGCTATTTTTATCTTGAGAGATTTGATTTAAGAGCAGTTAAGGTGCTGGCACCATTTTATAAGTAGAAGTATCAGCACCAGTACTGAAAGAGGCTCTTTTGATACCCGAACCTTCTTTCATAAATGTTTTTAACAAAAGACCTTTGACCACATTATGTGGGACGTGTGTAAGCTGTGTTTCAGGCAGTAGTAATTTTTACAGTCTCAAAGCCAATAGAGCCTTTTAAGTGATTATTATTAAGTGGTTATATGCCAGTAACATGAACTGAGATCCTGCTGTAGTCCTCAGTTTTGATCCATAGTTTATTACTTGAGTTGAAATTCTTTTGCCTTAAGCAGCCCCAAAAAGAGAAAAGCATCATGGTGTAATTGGCTGTCACCTCTGAATATCCACCTGCTTGTTTATTTATACAGAGTATCTTTCAGTAACAGCCCTTAATTACAATAATCAGGGACCTCTTATTGACAACTGTCAGCCAGTTTCCACTGATGATGAATATATATGCACTTTCAATCCCAGTAAACATATTAATTACTCTTGTCTTTGTTTTTCTAGCTTGACTGCCCACTCGCCATGGAAAGAATTAAGGAGGATCGGCCAATCACCATCAAGGATGACAAGGGAAACCAAAACCGCTGCATTGCCGATATAGTCTCTGTATGTCCTCCATCATACCAGACTGTTGATCAAATTCAGTCCAGGAAAGAATGTGCACTAAAAAGTTAATGCAGCTGTTTGCAATGATTTAGACAGATCAGTTCAGGCACGAGTGACTCAAGTGGTTTTTACTTAATTTGGCTGATCCTCTGCTTGGTCATTAAAGAGAGTGTGTGGGTGTTGCCAACTAAGTCACCTGTGAGCTTTTATCTTGTCTTTTAAAAATCAGACAATCTAAATGTGGGTGAGTCATAGAGGCACAGATTGATCACTGTTTATTGGAAAGAATGAAAAAAAATCCTGTTATTTTTTTTGCTTATAGTGAAACTTGATGAAATAAAAGTTTTCTTCTTGTTTTCCTTTTTTAAATCCTCTCTTTCTTGTAGCTCTTCATCACTGTGATGGACAAGCTGAGACTGGAGATCAGGGCCATGGATGAGGTAAATTTAAAAATGTGTAAACATATACATTTACTACAAATACAGAATAATTACTTGTTGATTTATTGGTGCAGATCCAGCCAGACCTGAGGGAGCTGATGGAAACCATGAACAGAATGAGCAACATGCCTCCAGACTCCGAGGCAAAGGACAAAGTCAGCCTCTGGTAAGCGACTCGGGGGATTTCAGTTTTCACTGTGCATGATTTTACACCTCACACCAGGGGAGGGTAATGAGAGCAGGGACAGATTCTTGATTAGATTTCAAAACCTCTAAAGCTGATACCAATACATGCACAACTCCTTCGTTGATAAGAATGCCAAGTCTGGCCTGCACTGCAGTTGGTCCGTTTATTTTTGTGACAGTCTGTTTGAGAAACGGACATTAAACAGACTATCTCCATTCTGCTGGGATTTCTTTTATTTTTCACGCAAAGACATAGAGATATAAAAATCCTTGAACTAAGTAGAATTCAATTAAAACCTGTATTTTAACATTTAAAAGAGAAAAAAAATCCTCAGAGTTGTAGTCAGACATAAGAAATTATCAAAATGCAAATTAAAGAAAGAATATGTTATGAGTTTTCACACATTTGAAAATGAGTGCTGAGAAGTACAAACCTATAAAACTCCATCTTTTCTCCATAAATAGGAAATATAAATATAAATATAAACTATAATAGCTTTTTTAATAGAGTTGATCGTAAATATTGATTATCAATACTCTGTCTCACAGCTATATACATTAACTACAATACAACATTTTAAAATCTTAATCAAAATATAAATTTTTGCATATATATGTGTATTTATATATATATGTTATATACATATATATATACATGTGTGTGTGTGTGTATATATTTAAAAATACAAAAGTCATAGCTGAAATAAACCAATTTGAAAATGAAAATAGCCATTGATCTGTTTTCCCGTTTAAAGCATGAATGTTTGACTCACTGAAAATGTTTCACTGTTTTAGAATATATTTTTTCAGATGTACCACATTTATAACATACATGATTAGTGTGATAAAAGCACATAGTACAGTACTTAAGAATTCAATAAATTAATAATAAATTATATTATTATATTATCATACATATTGCTTTAAGATTCATATATGCTCGCTGTCACCTAACAAACTAAATAAAAGTTACATGCACATATACATAACATGACAAATGTGTTTTAACGGTTACAATAAAACCAAACTTTTCATGCTTATTTAAAAACTACAGACAGCACAGTACAAACCTGCTGACATACAACTTTTAGCACTTTATTACCTTTGTTATATCTTATCATGGTTTTATCAGTTTAGTCTGTGTGTGTCTGTCTGTGTTAAATGTTGGCTGGGAGGGTGGGTGAGGTTTTGTATTTTATTTTGTATCCCCTGACTCTTATCCGCTTGTATACCTGAACGTACAGCACTTTGTGCTACATTTTATGTATAAAAAAGTGCATTATAAAGTTTGATTGATATCCTTTTAAGCACTTAAAATGTGGCCTAGTTTTAAGAAGCTTATTCCTTTAAAATGAAAGAAATATCATAAAATACTGTTTTTTAGTCTGACATCTTGACACATTCCCAAGAAAGTGCTGAAAATAAAATGACAAACCTTTTCTTCTCAAGTTCAAAAATTTGAACCAACTGTTTTTCAGACCTAAAATGTATGTTCTTGGAACCTGCTTCACAGTCCAGGGGAAAACGGAAAACTATCGTCTGTTGGTTCTGCTTTAAACTCTAATAGAATTATGCCTCTTAAATGTATCGGTGACATGCAGATTATATTGTGAATCTTTATTTTTTATGTAGTATATATATAATGTAATAAATCCAGTGTTTGGCTCAAGGCATTCAAAAAATCAAGTTTTAAAATTAACTTCTTTTAAAAGACAGTGACTTAAAACTTCAGTTTGTGCCCTGACACCCTATCTCTCTGGACTTTACCTGCTATAACAGTGTTTTTAAAATGCCATTTGTCTTTCTGTGATAGGTTAACCACCCTCAGCAGCATGTCGGCCTCAGATGAGTTGGATGATAATCAGGTGCGTCAGATGCTGTTTGATCTGGAGTCAGCCTACAATGCCTTCAACCGCTTCCTCCACTCCTCCTAAAGCATTGAACCACCATCGTGGCCATCTGTCTGAAATCTTGACTCTAATATCTCTTAAGTTAAAAAAAAAAACACTCTTCTTTCTCCTTCGGCTTATCAGGAGAAATATTTTCTGCCTCATATCCCTGGGACTCTCTCCTTCCATCGTTTCAGATGTTCTCTGTTCTTGTGTAATATTCAGACCTTTGTATTACTCCAATGTTTCTGGTACATCATGCTCTGCGCAGCATTGTTCACCAGGCTCCTCCTGTGCTGTGATTCTCTGTTGTCCTTTTCTTTTTTTACAGCCAACATGTGGGATAAATCTGGCTATACCGGCTGTTTATTCTGCCCTCAAGAAATAGTTTACTTCAAATTTTGTACTATAACTGAAAATGTCTAATTTTATACTTGAGTTTTGCAGAGCACCGAAAGTGAAGCGTTAACAATTAAACTAGACAAAGACTGCTTGTGAAGAAAAGGTTCAAACAGCCAAAGTCTTTGTATTGTTATAAATGATTACATATATTTTTCTTTTAGGTACACTTATTCAATCCACTGCTTGCAAATATTGGCTCAGATCAAAATAGTTTTTGTTAAATTTTTGCACGCCATGTATTTTCCATTCAGACCTATTGGTAGACGATAGTTTTGCTGATAGAGTAAAAAGAAAGAGGTTGTTGTATAGTGGGGAAATTAAGCAGCTGAAATGATCCTGACTCTTAAAGAAGATAAAATCACACTCGTAATTAGTTATTTAAAATTTGGTTGAAGGATTTATTTATGTACATTATCTTTCTGTTAACACGTGTAATCCATATTTCCTTTCAAAGTGAGGGTTTGGCCACATGAAGAGGGCAGAAGCACGGTGGTCACACCCCCACCACATTTTTGCTTTCTAAATATGTTTTCAGCTCTCAGACACATTAGGGAGAACATATTTATTAAGGATTATCATTGTAAATAATATAGTTTGATTTTTAAAGAAGAGCATGTAACACCTTTTAGAAATAAAGATGAAAATCTACCTTCAACTTTATGTCTGTTTTGTGTCAGTTAGACAATTGATTTATGTCTTACATCAGGGATGGGCAACTTTGGTTACTGCGAGGGCCCCATTAATGTAATTCTAGATTTCAGAAGGTCATATAGTAACAAATAAGAGAATACAATCAATAAGGTTGTCAAAAATACTTAAACAAAACAAAAAACTATATCTTATCAGAATTTATATTTATGTTTCTAAGCTCAAAATTAAGCAGTAAAGCTAAATTTAATGAATTTAACATGGAGTTAAAGCCAGATAAATATTATTTTCAGTGCAATAAACTAGTATAGGCTTTGTTTTTATTCATTTCTTCATCTTACCTCCCACCAGACTATGTAGCAGTTATAACAAATCTAAGCTATTGATTATTGAATTCAAGTGATTCATTTTTTAACCAAATGCATAAATAATGCTTCATCAAAGACCTTTACAGAAACCACTGTTGCAAATAATATCTAATTTCCTGTAAAAGGTAACATAAAACCACTTATAATAAAAATATTTTACATTTTTCATGCTGCAATGCATTTTGCCTGTGTGCCTGGTGTCTTGATAAATCAGACCAAAATGCTTTATGGCAGATATTTTTTTCATCTTTATTGCTAAATTTTTTTTTAATTTTAAATTGTTAGGTGGGCCGCATAAAGTGGGCCCTTTGTGGCACACGGGCCACCAGTTGCCCATGCTTACCTTATAAGTGTTTGAGATTTAAGGTTCATATGAAAATGGATCATGTGAGAGCTGGTAAAACAGATATGTGCAAGGGCCTGCTTAGTCAGGAGTCTTAGTATGACTTACTTAACAAAAAGAATGAATTGAGACTACTTTTCGTTAGTTTTTATGTTTTTATTACTTTTACTACTTTTTCAGTTTATAAGGTCCTAACATGAATCCCCTATGGGCAAAGGGACAATGGGAAGAAAAAAAATACCTTTAAATATGCTGGGACTTTTAAGCAGAATCACATTGACGTGTCTAGTGAATTTTCTGTTCTTTGACATGATATCTGATATTGTGGCTTCAGACACAATATACATATAAAATGGTTGCGTTGTGTTTATTTTGGTACGGCTCCTTTAAGAAGCAGGCGGCAGAGCTGTCGTTGCCAGGACGACAAGTAATGACAAAAGTGCTGGACTGTTGGTCTGTTTGCAGCACTGTGGGAGGAAGTACCCAAGCGAAGTGCCGCAGAGAGGATAGACCATCACCTTTGGGAAATAATAAGAGGTTTTGTGTAGGGCAGGTTCATTACAGAGCGGGTTTTAGTCCCTTCATGGAGTTAAAAGGCGGTTTGTCGACCGTTGCTGAACAACGCGGCGTTTGACAACAGCAGCAGGTTCACCGTGCATGTGGGTCTACCGGACGCTCGGGCCGTGTGAGGAAAATACAATTTCGTGACATGCTACAGCTGTAACTAAGCTGAATTAAAGCCTGTTTACAGATAGAGATGACCAGTGAACATGGTGCTTCTTTCTGCTTGAGGACTTGAGACAACTTTGTTTGGAAAATGAGCAAAAAGTTTGAATCGACAAACGTGTCAGAGGTGGAGGAGCACATTTCTCTGAAGTATGAAATCAAGAAAAGGCTTGGAAAAGGGGTAAGTGTGTTTGATGTATAATTTATCGAAGCAAAAAATCCCCTTACTTTTTTTTTTTTACAAGACTATATTTTACAGTTTGTGTAAGGCCAAACATTTTTGCAGGGCTATAAAATGCAGGCCAAAAATTTTGTCATTAAGAAGTAACAAAAACATGACCAGTCACAAGTCCAATCAAATAAAAACGGTTATTTACAGGAATTTGAATGAACAGACAGCCACAAACATGTACATGAAGAATGGCATGGTAGAAACTTATGGGTAGACAACAAAGATAATATAAAGGTGTCTTTTGGTAAAAATGAATTGCCGATTACTCCTTTGGACCAGTTTATTACAAACTGATAGCATAGCATGGATAAGAATATTATTGTCAATAGTTCTGTAAACATTCTTTTACTTATTATTAAGGTAATTATTTTTCAGAAAAGATATTAACACAAATTATATAAGTAGAAACAGTATTGTCTTACTCTGTCTTGTGTGAAAATTTATTGATGTGTGTTTTAAAAACTCAGTGTATTTCCCTGTCCTACATCCCTAATTGCATCCTCTAAATTTGTACATTAATATGTACCTTGTCTCCATACACTAATATTTTTCTTTTTTAGCTAAATGGCAACCAGGCCTATGTGATATGAGAAAAATATGCAATGTGCGATAACAGAAGATGAGGATGCATATAGGCTACAACTTAACTTGTCCTAACCTATGCTGTTCTTGTTGGGGGTTTTTAACACTTGTTGCATCATGTTTTTTTCTGACCCTCAAAGAAATCCAGGAAACTTCAATTTATCACTGAACTGACAGCAGTAATTCAGTGGCAAATTTAAGTTTTCAGTTTTCTTATATCCATCTTTTGATTCATCTGGCTGCATCAACAGGCCTAAAAGCGGGGCTTTTCAGACCATGCCTCCAGAAACTTTACTTCATTATATTTTAGTTTTTTAAGAATAAAAAATAAAAGAAAGATAGATTCAGACTGTTGTGAGGCATTTATGGTCATATTGCAACAACACTAAAACTGCAATTAATTTGTCAGCCTTGATGGCTATACACAGTATACATTAATCTTATTTTAGTCATAGATCCAACACAAACCTAGTAAGTTTGTAGTCAAGTCCACAGGGGACAAATGCTAAAATTCACATTATGATACTTTGAAAAACAAACAGTTGCATGAGTGGAATATGAACAATGACTTGTAATAAAAACACCTGGTTTAAAGAAATATTCATAAAAATATTGCTTGAACAATTGAAATAGGTAAAATGTTTATTCAAACTCCTCATTGAGACTAAACATTTCAAATAGATTACTTCTTAGTCAAGGGAGTATTAAGGACAATGCTTCCTACTGTAAAACGTCTTTTTATTAAGCTTTATATCGTTTTCTATTTTGAACTGACAGCAACATGGACTTCATTAATTTTAAACATATTTGTTTTACCCGTAGTCTTGTTTGAAACTGTTGTTTATCAAAAACGTGTACATTTTCTTGTCCAGTATCAGTGCAGTGAAAACTGCTGCTTTAGTTTGACCCCACTTTATACAAATCAGGCATGTACATTAATGTTCACCTCACCTTAAAACCTCCAATGAATTACTGCCTTGAGAGAAATTCCAGAAATAACACAGACTTAAGGTCCTCAGTGAATAGCATTGTTGTTAGCAAGAGGTTTATTTACTTTGGCAAGACTCGTTTGCAGATCAGCTGACATGCAAAGACACTTGTTCTCTCTAGAGTCCAAACCTCTTAGTTTTTCCTCCACTGCTTTACAAATGACCAAAGACCTACCTGCTGTCTTTCCATGGACTGTCTGTCCACAGAGACTCATAAATTGGAGCCAAGTGTGAGATTGCCAGGTGGTAACTGCCACGTAGGCACGTTAGATTGGATAACTCATACCTGAAGCTTGCAGTGACTCGGGTTACACAGCTGTTCAACCTGTTTCCACCTGACTGATGTGGTCTTACTATCCTGAGCAGGGATGCTTTCAAACAATACATCATAGAAATCAGCAGTGTTCTATACTTAGTAAGTAAGTATAGAACACTGGAGGACCATAAAACACCTTTAAAGGTCCCATGTCCAGCAAAATCAAGTTTCTTTGCTTTAAATGTTGTCAGAAGGGGCTTAGGGAGCAGAGGGCCATGACACCTTTCACTAAAGTCTCAGTTCACAGAGAAATGCACCGTGCCTCTTTAAAGTAAATACCTCCAAGTGTTTCCAAAGGGAAGGGAGAAGAGCTGCACCTGATCCTTCACAAAGACATTTTTTTTAATTCAACATAAATCAAATCTATGCTTAATAGATACCCAAGATATGCTGTAAATAGTCAAACTCACCAGGAAATGGGACCTTTTAAGAGAATCCTACATAGTGAGGCGTACTGGCCTTCATAGATTAACACGAACAATCTTTTTATCTGTAATAATTAACTGCTACTGGAATCTCAATTTCCCTGAGGGAGTTTTTCCAAGGGGATTAATAAAGTACTATCTATTGTATTTTCTTGTATTGTATTTTATTCTGTTTTATTGCTTTTATTGTTTTTATTGCTTTTTATTGTTGTTTTATTTACTATCTATTGTAAGGCACTTTGGTTCATCAAAAGGGTCATTGTAAAGGGCTGTCCAAATAAAGAACATTTACATTTACATGTATCTAATCCAATCTAATCTAATCTAATCTGAATGTATTTTTACATGTGTTGTCTGACTCCTTGAACAAAAACACAAATTATGAATAACATTTTAAAAGAAATAGATGAAGATAAATACACAAAAGATGAAATAAAAGGTGGGTACTGTTGAAGATGTGAAGTGTTACAATTCAAAATCTTCTGTGCAGTATGGCAAGTGAAAAGGGTGACATAAAGTGATATGATGAGATTAATTGCAGCAAGCTATGCAAACAACACTGTAACAATAATATTTTAACATGGTTTAGTATGGGGGACAAATATGATTTGAAGTGTGAGGTAGAACATAGAATAAAAGAATTAGTGTAAATAAAATTAAAAAATAATAATTATAATTTGGGTATTTATACACTTTTTTGGAAGGATAATGTGTTGATGACACAGTGCTGAGCAGATTGGTAAATCAATATTGATACTTATTAATATAGACAAATTCATACACAAAGTGTAATGTATAATTATTGTGATCTCATTATGAAGATTTGTGAACTAGATTTTTTAACAAGAAGCCCTCATTTATTCGATCACATAAAGCAGAATTTAGCTTGTTGCGTCTCGTGAATTTGATCCACTCATTTGTCATCAGCACTACGGTCTGTGTCTCCACGATGACAGTGAGCTCTGACGCTGCGCCGTTTGCTCTTTCATGCTTGGCTTCAGCACTTAACCCTGCAAACTCTCCTTTCTCCAGGAAGCAGGCTGTGTTTAGCTTTGAGGAGACAGAGGTCATGACCTTTTCCTATAAGAATATTGTTATCAAACTGTTAAAGGTTTTGTTCTGTTTGGAAGAAGGCACAAGTCCAGATTAGATCGGTTAGCCAACCATTTATTGACAATATGTGAAACAATACAAAAGTTAGTAAAAATCACTCAGCTGAGCGCTCAGCTCTGCACCTCCAGTCAAAGTGTGCAGCCTCCTCTCCAAAAACAAAAAAAATTTCTGCATGGTGTGACATAACATTTTATACACAGCAAAAGGGTGAGACAGTTCTAGTTTGCCTCACAACAGAATATTTTGACAGTTGAAGTGTGATGAATCTCGTGGTTATTTTCCTTACCCAGGTCGGTTCGACCTGAACTAAAAGTTTGCCTTTAATATTAACTGCAGGTGTGAGTATGCAGTCATTAGGGAGTCAAAGCTTGGCGAGGTTGTTTTCCTTTCAACACATTCTCAAACATCCAAATAAAAGAGCCAAAGTAAAACACAAGATCTTATACACTTCAGGCTTAGGAGGTGACATTATAGGTAATGTTGAAATCAAACCTCGTGACTGATTTCATAAGATACGTCTGCCATGAAAAGGTCAATTACAGTACAGGGGGTTAACAGTAGGTACTTTCATTTCAGCTAAGTCAGCATAATAGCAGGAACTAAAAATAGACAGGAAACAAGAGCACAGTTCATTTTGTATAATGTAACTTTCTCAGCTGAAGCAGTAAAAACATGAAATCATTAAATCAGTGTTAGCATAAATTGATATTTATGGATAAATGTTAGCATTAACTTGTAAATAATCTAGCAAAACAGTAACAACTAAAAATATTTCATCAACTCTTATAGATGCACTCTTGTTGAATGTAACTTTTCTGAGGCAAAGAAAAATAATGATAACAGCTGTTATCAGAGGAGTCTTTTAGACCTTTACTTGAAAGAATGTTTGTGATCATTTTTACATTTCTCTTTTCTCTTCAGACTGAGGATCTGCTTTAAATCTGTTTCTCTTCGTCTCTATTTACTTTGTAACAGCTCGTACAGAATGTGCTGTTGTTGGGATAGTAATTCTTTGTTTTCCTCTCAGGCTTATGGCATCGTATGGAAAGCAGTTGACAGACAGACAGGTGAGATTGTGGCTGTGAAGAAGATCTTTGATGCTTTCAGGAACAGGACGGACGCTCAGGTAAGTTCTTGATTCATCAAAAACATTTTGTTTTATTCATATATTAATGTTGAGCTACCTCAGACTTCTTTACTTTTTATATAGATAGAGGGTAGGGCAATATTATGAATATTGATACAATTTATTTTGGATTTAAATATTTGTGTACATTTCTTCTGATTTAATTTGGCTGTGGAAAAAAAGAAGAGATGCCAGGCCTAATGCTAAAAGAGAATATTGTTTGAAATGTGTCGTCTACATCAGGGATGGGCAGCGAGGGTTAAAAAGAGCATCTTATAAATTTTACTGGCTCTACCATAGGGCTGATTTATCCATAACGGGAAACACTCCAGTTGATATTTAAAATTATATAATAATTTAACAAAACGTGAATACACAACCTTCATTTGGATATGATGCACCCACATTTTGATATCAAGTGTTAAAAGTAATGCTTAGTTAAACATATTAAACAAAGAAATAAAGACAGTTTATGCTTCTTTTACAATACAATGGACAAGTTATTAAATATGAATTGGTCTGTTTTTTTCTCGTTATGTGCATTTTTTTTCTAATGCAGTTACAAATTCTTCACAAAAGATAAACAGTAATAAGTAGTTATATGTACTAATTCATCACAACAAACATACCAAATAAAAGTATACATAAAATAATATTTATTGCAGAACCATTTGTAGTTTTTTTTTGTTTTTTTTTCATTCATTTGGTCTCTGCGCATTATATTGTTGGGGAAGTCAGGTTGAAATCCTCTGTGGTAAATTTCTTCATTCTTTCTTCATGTTTACACTTTTGTCATGACTAAAAGTTGACTTGTGGGCATTTTTGAGAAGGGAGGGTGCTGAATAGCCCCAGGGCCACCTGTTGCCAAACCCTGGTCTAAGTGATAGGTTATTATTTTATTCATTCCATGTTTAAATTAAGAACATTTCAAATATTACTGCTTCAATATACAGTGATATTTTAGTGTTTTTTAGCAATTCTGAGGGAGTGTAGGAGTTGAGAAATTTTAATATTTACAAACAAAAAAGCCCAACATTGTGCGCCTAGAACTTCTATTTTTGTTGCTGAGGTGAGAAACAGGCACCAGTATTTATTTACTTTGGCTGGAATCATGACAGAAGTTAAAGTTCTGGTATTGTGAAAACTTTATATGATTGCTCAGATAATACCAAGATAAATGAACGATGACCTGTACAGCATCAGTCCCTAAATTGTCAACTTTTGACTCGTTAAGCATTCCAAAGAAATAGAGGTCATAAAAAGATGGGATGAAAAATAAAGATTATTTGAACACAGTTTAAAAGACCAAAGGGGTAAAACTATTTTGTATGTCACAAGACAAAGCCAATAACTATAGACAGAAAAATTAAAACATATATATATTTTTAAGCTTATGTAATTTTCCCTCCTTAATTGTCACTCTTTCTTGTGTTAATTAAAAGTCAGATCATGGAAGCAGAGAAATATTGGTGTCCCTTTGTTGCTTTAAGGTCCTTGTATAAACCACCTAATTTGGATCTTCTCTGTTTTTGCAGCGGACATTCAGGGAAATCATGTTCCTCCAGGTAACAATTGTAACTTTATTTAAGTTTAATAAAGGAATGTCTACCTCATAATCCAGACCTAAACCTGTTTTCTCTCTAAAGTTTTCCATCAACATATCAGTTTTTTATCCCTTGGGAACATGCTCTTTTAACAATAAGGAAGCATTCTTACATAAGAATTAATAAGAATAAAAAGCAAGATTTTTATGTTTTCTGGAATCTTTTTTAGTTCAATTATGCCTTATCCCTTTAAACTGGAGGACATTTGGTTTACATGAAATATTTATTAGCCACAATTTGACTCACTTTGCTTTATGTGCTTGTGCAGCTTGCTCTCTTTTCACTGCCTATCTGCTGACCTACATTCATGTCCTTCAGCTGCTGTCATCTCACAGTGAAACTCTGCTGTGTAATCATTGGGTTTAAAGTTATGTAACCAGTGTTGAAAGTCTCCCTGTTATTTACACAACACCTGCCAGTCATCACAGGTCAAACAGTAGCCTCATGGATCAGTCTGTGTTTGTGTGGTTTCTGTAGCTGAAAGTCTCTGCTTTGTGTTGTGCAGGAGTTTGGAGATCATCCCAACATTGTTAAACTTCTGAATGTCGTCAGAGCACAGAATGATAAAGACATTTACCTTGTCTTTGAATACATGGGTGAGTCATGAGAGTTTTTGTTGGGTCACAAACAAGGCTTTGAGAAAATCTGTTATGATGCATTAACATAGGAGCAGTGAATGCTAGATTTGATTTTAGCTGTTTGACTTGGCAAACAAAAGGCCTTTGTGTGTGTATGTGTGCTTTAAGTGCTTCTCCTCCCCTTGGTTGGCTGCACAGTCATACTGCTGAGTTCACAGTTTGGCCTTCTCCTCCTCAGCAGTCCAATTCCTGACTCCACAGCTCACAGCAGCACCACAGACCACAACTGTATCTTTCATTATTTATTTTTTTTCATTCAAACACTGCTCAGTTAGCAAACACCACATTATAATCTCCAAAGTGGCAAAATCACAGTTAGTGTTGATCTTAAAGATAAATGACATGTTAAACATTTATTATAAATATGCCCTTACTAAATACATATTGATTAATGACGTCCTCAAAATAGAATGAAGTTGAACTCCCTCATGGTTTGTTGCTCTCAGCCCTGTGTTCACACTTTACAGACTGCACTTCCTTTAGCATGTTTATGTCACTCAGAGACCAAAACAGGTTTTGATACATTATTATTCATGTGAATCCCTCTGCATCCAGCTGTTATCCTAAACAGTCCTGCCTTCTCAAAGACTGGAAGTGTTCACTTAAAGGCTGACATTGCCACTTCAGAGTGTTAATGCTGTTCCAACAACCGGGATAGGTATAAAAAATCCTGGCCCAATGGGGCATGGGTATCAACACATCCAATACCTACTGAACCAAATCAGAAAGCACAATTCAGTGCTTCCCTTCAATACATCCACTAAATGTTAGAGTGCAAGATGTCGATGTTTCTCTGCTCTATAAGCTGATCAGTTTGCCCTTCAGCCAAAAAATTGACATCACAGGCAACGGAGACGTAATTGCATAGACCTCAAATAGAGTAAAAATTATAGATTCAAGAATTAAATAAGCACTGATGCTGGGAAAACCCAAACAATACCCACAGCCGTATCCACCAAAAGTGGCAGACAAATGCAACGTTCTTAACCCGTCTCAGAGGATCCATCTGATGAATCCTCCGTGGTCCAACATATCCCACGATTTACACACTATTTTGTTCTATTTTTCTAAACCTTTGTTATTGCAATCTGACATTACAGATATAAAGGAAATCAATGTTAAGGAAATGAATTTAAAAAATAGATAAAATTAATTGAGAACAATAGAAGTCAGAAGTTAAATGAGAAATTTAGAAATTGCAGAATGATTTTCACTAAACTCTAAGTTTGTGTTTGTGTAATTATAATATTAACTCCTTCACTCTGCTTTATACCAGATACTGACCTGCATGCTGTGATAAAGAAAGGCAGCCTGCTGAAAGACATCCACAAACGTTGTGTGATGTATCAGCTCCTCAAAGCCATCAAATACCTACATTCAGGAAATGTCGTTCACAGGGACCAAAAGGTGACCTTTTTTTTATTTGTATGAAAGATTTCATGGCAGTTTTTTTCTAATACAACACAGTAAAAAAATATATAGAATTATTGTGAACTTAAGTTATTTTAATTACACATTCACAGATTTAACTTTACTCCTTGAAGTAGCTTGCTCTGCTAAAATCTGAAGATATTGAGTTTATGCTCATATAAGAGAAAATTAGAACCATCATAATCTCTCAGTACATGAAATATTTGGCCTTTTTGCTAGACAAATGTCTTCAACTATTTAAAAATATAAGAATAGTAAAACTTGAAAGTAATTTTTATTTGGCAAAAAAGTTCAAAGTAAAATTTTGGTGATGTTCAATTAACTTTTATCCCATTCTATTGAAAATCTGTTCTCATTTCCACAAAAATGCCCGGCCTTGTCTTCTCTCAGTTTTTGTTTTACTGTCCTCTCCAGAAAATGTTTTCATAACAGAGTTTCCCTATCCTGTTTCACAGCCATCCAACGTGCTGCTGGACACAAACTGTGTTGTTAAACTCTGTGATTTCGGCTTGGCAAGATCACTCAACCAGATGCAGGAGGACAGTGGTAATCCAGCACTGACCGAGTATGTTGCAACACGGTGGTACCGAGCTCCAGAGATCCTGTTAGGGTCCACAAGGTAGCTATAATAAACATCTGCCGTTAGTATCTGCACCAACTGTCTGTGCTTTAACAGGAATGTATCCAAAATAAACTGTTAAAGAGTATGACTCAGTAGAGTTGGGTGATACAGACTCTGAAGGTTTACTTCGTCCAAAGGTACACTAAAGGTGTGGATATGTGGAGCCTTGGTTGTATACTTGGAGAGATGCTGCTGGGAAAAGCCCTGTTCCCTGGAACATCCACCATCAACCAGATAGAGAAGATCATGAGTGCCATACCACACCCCGGCCCAGAAGGTGATTAGACGAAGCCGCCCGAGCATTTAGCCTAATGTACTTTGTAAAGTATACTTTTGTTACATATGCATTTGTTCCTCAGATTTAATATAACTATGTAATTTTCAGATATTCTCGCTATCAAGTCTGAATATGGATCCTCTGTCATTCAGAGAATGTTACTGAAGTAAGATGATCTTCTTTCTCCTTACTTACAAAAACATGACATTTGACCCCTGGTCAAGCCCCACCCTCACTGGTTACTGTTTTAACATTAGACAAAATCTCTGGTTGCTGGGATCCCTCCAATTTAAAACAACTGAATCTACCCTCTGATTGTACTAAGTTTATTCATATTTTTGTTCTTTTTTTTTTTTTTTTTTTTAAACCCTGACCTTTTTAAGAAAGACAAAGATACAGAAGGGTACGAAAGGAAAACTCAGATTCTCTAAAACTATCAAGAAACATTCCTGATGTCTGATGATAGTGATGTTGACTTAAGTTAGCTGTCCTTCTGCAGCATAACATTACAGTGTTTGTTATTCTAACAGAGATAGAGAAGATGTCTTATATATTTATAAATTTACGTAGTACAGTACTATTACACCTTCCAGAACATCACATATTATCTCATCTTCAAGTGTATTTATGTATTTTTGTAACTGTTGATGGATTAAATAATCAGTGGGGTCACCCTCAGAAGTGAATCCAAAAGAAAAAGTTTTTTCAAAAATTGAGATGTAGATAACAGATTGGTAGATTTTTAGACCAATCATAGAACCCACAAAGGTCTGATATGGAAATTATCTGATTTTGTCTAAATAAAAACTGAAATTTCAAATAAATATACATTTAAAAAATGACTTTTCTATAATGTATTATATAAAACAAGATATACAGAACTAATGGAGGATCAGCTGCATTACAATTCTAGTTATCCCTTTATGTGAACTAAGTATGACAAAGTAAGTGGTTGACATTGAAGTTGTTACAGCTCTGGTTTTGAGGGCACAGTGAAAAAATGTGTCCCCCTCTACAAAGAGAACAATAGTCAGATAGTATAGGGAAAGACAGAACGGATTACTTTCTCAGATAATGGGAACAGACAGAAATTAATGATTTTGAAGCACAGTAAGAAGAAATGAAAAGTGACCATTTAAATGCACTCCTTTTGTAAAAATCAGTGGGTTCAATTTTTGTTGCATCCATTGTCCTGACACTGATTCCTCCAATTTTTCTTTTGTGATTCTGAGCTCCTCCTTTTCTGCATATCAGTCAGTCTATGTGGCTTCATGGGTTGATTGTGATGTTTTGTTAGAGAACTATCAACTGTGCAACTGCATTATAGCAACGGGGACTTAGTAGGTGTAGTAATATACTATATTTTAATCCAGTGCTTTTGCTTCCTTTCACCAGACCACAGGTGCCTTTGGATGATCTTCTACAGCCATCTGTGCCTGCTGACGCTCTTGATCTGTTGAAAGGTTTGCTGGTTTTCAACCCAGACAAGAGGCTGACTGCTGAACAGGCCCTTCAACATCCATATGTAGCCAGGTATTATGAACCCAGAATCCAGATGAACTCCCTGCAAAGCACTTGTAGAGTTGATTAATTAATTTAAACTGTTTTACTCGCATAGGTAAATCTTTTTTTCTGTAAGAAAATTCAGTTTTGTTCAGATATGTACTTTTAAAGCTCTTAAGTTTATCTATAACTTACTTCTCTGTTCCTGAAGGTTTCATAATCCATCTAAGGAGCCCGCTCTTAACTATGACGTGGTGCTGCCTGTGGATGATGATGTACAACTCTCTGTGGTTCAATACCGCAACAAACTTTATGAGGTACAACATGAGCCATGAGTTTAAAAGAATGAGTACAACTTTCCACAGGAGATAAAGTAAACCAATTTCTCCTCTCAACCTGCAGATGATGATGGAGAGAAAAACTAACCAGGGTGCTCTGAGGCTTCTTCGGCCTAAAGATGGAGGCTGTGTCAGGAATGAGGAGAAGCCCACTGTGAAGAATGAAACTGAGAGGGGGCAGGAGGAGGCAGATGCCAACAGAGATGATGATGAAAAGTCTACAGAGATGAACCACCTGCCCTCACAAACAGGCATCCCCAAACCTGGACATGTGAATGCATCAGTTCAGGCTGCTGTGGAGAAGACAAGTCCTTTAGCTCACAGTGACTTAGGAAAGGTCACATATAACCCCATCACGCATGTGCCAAGTACGTCTGGATTTTTATATGCAGATTCTTTTAGGGGTTGGTAGTAGTACTCCTCTTCGTCCTATCCTAAATGTTGATTTTCTCTTCATACCTTTTTTTTTTTATTAAGTTTGTCATTTTGATAGAAGTGCCTTAATTCAATCTTTTATTTCTAGCTAAGTAAAAAAATGCCCTATTGTAGAGATTGAACAACAAGCTCCTTGAATTTAAGTTGCAACACTATTTTTTAAAAGTTTGCTTTAAATGCCTAATGGGTTCTTATGGGGAAAAATAAAAAAAACTGTGAAGACTGTATTCAGATTAGTCTAGGACAAACATGAAAAAATGTTAAAGATTTCAACTATCTCCTTTTGATAGTTTTCAGCCATGTGACCAGCACAGATGGCTGGAGAGCAAAAATAGTTGAGCTTGCTCTGAGTATTGTGTAGAGCTGCAGCAGGATTTTTTAAGGTTTTCTTTCTTCAAAATTATCACTACATTTTTCTAGTTGATAAGTAAAAGGCCAGAAAGTCTTCATCATTCAGCATCTTCATTCCCTTTGTCTGCTTTATTCTGCATTCTTGTTGATTCACTGTTTTTGCATTTTGTTCTTGCCCTTTTATTTGAATTCCCTGCTCATTTTGTTTTTGACTTGGTTGTTAATGTTTATTTTTATTAATCTCAGCTATTAACTGTTTAAGAACTTTGTAAGCATCTGTTTTAAAAGGTCCTATATACATAAAGTTTTTATTATTGGTAAGCACCAATAAACTAACATTAGTTGATGTCATTTAACAATTTCTGGATAAGCAGCTCTAATGTTTAGTCTGTGTTATGAGGCAAAAATGTAATTTAAGACAGTCCTACTCTGATCAAGTTAACATGACAATTTATGATAGGTAGTAGAAGTCTGTTTGATACTAGATTTTATCGTATTCTATAGACACAGTGGCAGCATAAATCCACTTTTTCTTCCTATGGAGCTTTCTCTTTGAGAGGTGGGGCCTGTATATGTAAAACCCAGGCTTGTCTCCCCATTGGTTGGTGCATCCAATTAGAAAACAAATGTCTTTAACTTAAAGAAATAGAAATGAACTAGTAATAACATGTCGGTGGCAACTGCAATTATTAACCTCCAACTTGCAGTAAACGTAGAAAAGTGTGTTCTGCCCACCCAAAAAACAGACCATGGGAATCAGTTGTGACCTCAGGCCCCTTGTCTGGCACTACACACTTTACTTCCATCTGACCCCAATTACTTCACCTAAAGTATACGTACACGTTGCCCTTTGAAAAAAAAAAAAACACTAAAAAGATATTTCATCATTTGTTTGCAGATGGGTTTGTTCGAAGTCCAGTTGGTCCTCCTCAGAACTACCACTCCACTGCAGCGAACAGGAGAGCAGCTGATCAGAGCAGTAATGGCAATACAGCAATACCACCAACAGAGGGCGCCACTGCCGCTCTTGTAAGCAAGAAGCCACAGTCCACTCACCCCTACTCAGTTTGGTTTACTAGTGCTGTGCTAATAATCAATTTGTAGAATTGTTTTTTGTTGAAATCTTATTCTCTTCCTTCTTACCCTCCTGTGGTTTATCCAGTGGTTTTACTTTTCTGTTTTTTTCTTTTTTTCTTTTTAGTCAATGGACCAGATCCTCCAGCATGGTCGCTCAGCCCCAGCGGCTCCCATCCGTTCCTTCTCCTTGACCTTAAACCAAATCCAGAACAACCCGCTGGTTCGCAAGGATGACCCATCTCTGTCCTCAGGGCTCTCTGTCACATCTGCTCGCCTGGTGAGTTTTTTGCATCTCGGGACAAGTAGAACATGATTCACTGTTTCCATATGGTGTCTCTGGGGTCTTCAAAAGAATGAATTATTAAATTAAATTATTAATTAATTGAAAATTAAGACATTTAAAAGGCATAAAAGTCTTAAATTTAAAGTAATAAGACATATTTTTTCAGATTGATTGAAGAGCTGCCAGATTAAGTTAACAGTTCAACATAAATGCAATATCATTATTAAGTATGTGATCAGGTGTCATGGAAATACCAGTGAAGTACAAAAAACAGTTACTTGTCTTTTAGACAGTCAATGAATGGGCCCCATATGTCTAGAAATCAGTTTTACGTTTTTGAGTTGTGGAAGCAAATCCTCTTCATTTGGATAATTACTATCATTTCATTGAGCCATCTAGAATTATCTTTCTTGAGTCAACCATGCCAAGCATTAATGCTTGTTGTATCTCAGGTGAATATCTAAGGGGAGCCTCTGAACACCCAGAGAGTGCCAGTTTGGGATCAGGGGCAATGTTCAAGTCCTGAGTTTCGTTTTTAATTATGTGCTTTGCTGGATTCCAAGAACGCCTCCATTTCTGAAGGCATTTTGCAAGACTTTTCATTTTCTGGTTACAATTGTAGCTAGCAAGTTAACTGTATGTAGTAGTGTGTGTTTATGTGTGTCACTTATGGGTAAATGCAAGTTTTCTGAGAAGCTGTTAAAGCATGAATGTAGCCATTAATGAGGCCTGAATGGGGAACCATTGTTTTAAATTTTGAAAAATAAAGTCACATTGAGGAAAAAAGAGTCAACTATATTGCTAGCACAAAGTTTGCAAATATTTGTAGACTCTGGTGATGGACTGTTTAGTTATGTACTTTTCCAAAAAATATAAGATATAAAAATGTGTTAAAAATGTAACTGGTCAGTCATTGGGGTCTTTAAAATTACGAAGACCTTCTTGACAAAGGTTTTTAAATTTAGATCATGTTTTCTGTACTTGGCTTGCACATTACATATCAAATCATTGATTAAATGCAGATTAAAACACAAAGTGCACTAAAATACATGTAGCATGGTGGATTCACCAAGATTAAGAAATGCTTTGCTTTTGTTTCATTTCTAAATCAGATTTTGCTTCTCTGCAGAATCAGCGCGAAACTCGACCGCAGCCAAGGTTCAGCAAAAAAATGTTTCAGAATAACTGCAACGTTGCTGCAGCAGGCGACCCTCGAGCCAAACTGGGCAGCTACACTCAGGCCTATGGTACCATCAACAAGACCGACCTGGACAATCTGCTTCGAAGTCGCTCGTACAATCAGTGACTGCTGCAAAGTCAGGAGTTACATAAGGGTCAGGTGGCATGTGTGTTTGAACACACAAATTAAATGTGCCTGGTAAGAGGATGCTGCACAGGTGGCAAACAGGATGAAGACTGTTACACCTTTGTGTACACTGTGTAGATAGTAATCTGAGTTTCTGGGACTTTCAAAGTTGAACTTTGTAGCATATGAACCACAGCTAAATGTTTGATGTAAAGTATGCAAATAGTTGATTGGAGGGATTGTATGCAATAAATATTTACTTTTTATTTCCTTTTCATGTAAACCAGCAGCAATATGACTTTTTGTGCCTTTCATTGTTTAGAGAAAAGAAAAGTCCAAAATAAATAAAACCCTTTTCCCTTCCCTGTGTTGCTTCCATCACCTTTTAGAAAATGTATGCTCAAACAGGGTTTGAAAACGTCCTCTTAATGATGTCATTGCAGTCTCCCTCAGATGAGAGACACTTCCAAAGCAAGGTGTTTGTTTGGGCATGCCCACTCAGCAACAGTAAACGTGAGAGCACAGTGGTGGGAAGCTGAAGTCACGCTCAATTCTGGAGTAGGGAATGGTCGGACACTGCTGATGATGATTTACACTAAGACAGCCTGTGCTGAGCAGTACTGAAGCTAAGGGGTCACAACAGTGAATATATGTATACATGAAAGTGATTTTTTTTTTTTATTTTGTCAGAAAAAAATGGTAACTGAGACTGGGGACGGGGAGCCAATAAGATTTGGGTCCTAGGAAGATTACGCAGATGCCTTCTTTTCTTCATTTTTTTATTCCCTTTTTTGTGTGACTTTTATCAGTATTGTTTTTACAATTATTTGATGATCAAGCATGTTAAGTATTCATTTGATACTTCCTCCTCCTGGCTCACACATAACCTGACTTTAAACACTCTCAATCTACAGTAAATTTTAAAAATTACCCCCTTTTTTCATGTAATTTAATTTAATGTAACCTTTTTTTTCTTTGCAGTTAGTGTTGTGCTTGTTGTCCCACACCACTGTTTGTTGCTGTATTAGTGTTCTCGTATATCACTTGCTTTGCACTGTACTGCATCACCTAACAAAAAAAAAGTTACATAAGAAGGTTGAGTCTAAATCAGTGGTTCTCAAATAGTATGCCTTAAAAATCTGTATCCATACCTTAATAATACATTTATAGCAAATACTGAATGAGTTTTGAATGTCCTGAATTAGTAGATATGCTAACCTTGAATTTGCAGTAAACTTGACCAACATTGTGCATTAAATTAAAACCAAAATGACTTACCTTTTGACTGTTTGGTTGAAGGAAAAAAACTTTAGTTGATTAAAATAGTATTTCCATGTAGAAATTTGTGTTTAAAATGACAGGATAAAACTTTTCCTACCTGACATGATAACATTATTGTTATAAGGTCAGCTAAAATATAAGCACACTTGTAAAAAATTGCATCATGATATGTTCAAATATAATTTTAAGAAGTAGAAAAAACTGGTGAAAAACTGGAATCCAGTTGTAAATAATCCACCTGTAAATTTTATTTCACATTTTTTTATGCAAGAACTTGATCTTAGGAGGGCCAAATCACTTGGCAAACCACAGGTCTAATCTGCAAAGTGCAAGACTTGCTCATGCCGTTATGTTTTTTGTCAGTAAGACCCCGACAGCGCGGTGGAAATCACTGCGTCATGATGGCAGTCCAGAGTACGAAAGGTGATTCCCACAGAACATGTGACCCCGACGTACGGTGACGTCACCTACAGTCGACCCAGTTGTTCAATCAGTCTGAGTTCGGTGCCTTGGGGGGGCAGGAGGAAGAGCGTACGTCCGAGGCTACTCTGAAATAAAAACCCGCCAGGTACAGTTTTTTGGATTATATTTTAATATATAAGGTCTGTGAGTGCATTTTCCTTTTAGAAGAAATGCGCTCAATTCTGATGTAGAGAGCAGGCACTGTGATGGGTTTGGCTCCACATCTTCCCTGTGTTATGGTTTACAGCGCGACCGTGTTAACTGGCGACTTCAAGCCGTATGCGGAGCGGCTTTCGTCCTTACGTAAGATACTGTAGACGCAAAGAGACAGTGCCAGGGCGAGGTTTTCATTTAGGATATATCTAAGGAGAAACTCTGATAATGTAATAGAATAATAATAATGAAAAGGCGTACGTTAGGGCAAACTTCTTCAACTGTTACTGTAACCGCCACGACCACAGACGCATTCGTCTGAAATTCACCAGCTAGCACGGTCACGCTTTTAACACTAACACCCGCCGCTAATTGTCACCGACTGTCAAAAGAGATAACGGAACGAAGCAGGCGGTGTTAGAAATAAAACTGCACATGTTGTTGCGGCCACCTTAAATCCTGCAACACTGTAGCTCCAAAACCAAGCAGCTGAGCTTGGTGAAGGAGGGGCCGCGGCGTGTGGTCGTTGTCCGAAAATACGCCTATCCAACGGTTTCATCATGGCGGATTTTTGAAGCCTCACGCTAATATTGACCGTTTTCTCACTCTTGTTTTCTGCAATGGCGGCCTCTTGGCCCGGGGCTTATTTGAGAGATTAACAGAAGAGTTTGATGATGAAGAAAGTCGCAGTGTCGCATTTATCTGCGGTGGTGAGGCCTACAACGAGGTGCGCTATAGATGCAGTATCAAAACGAGGCTCTCTTGTTTATGTTGCATCAGTCCGTCTTTTTTGGAGTCTAGTCGTGCCCAACTTTTAGCTTTACTTTCTGTCACTGTTTTTAATCAGATAATTGTAACCAACATTTGAGCGACACATCATTTAGGCTGCTTTACTCTGAGGGTTTTTACTTTGATTGGTGGTTTGTTTTCATATTGACCAAAGGATATCGTGTTATGCAGTTTCTTTACAGTAAATCAGAACAGTAATCCTGTTTATAAATCTTTATGCTGAAATTTATAACTTGCAGCGAGTCCAAGTTCCTGCTTTAAATCCAGAAATGAAAGTTTAGCCTCGTATTTTTGGTTGGGCAACTGAGGCTTTAGACTTTGGCTCAATTACTAAAGGCTGGGGTTGTACAACACAATGCGATGTTATTGTTTATGCAGTATGATCCCAAGACAACTTACCACGATTGGTTAAAAAAAAAAAAAGAAAGAAACTGAAAGCGATTTTTTTTTACAGGATTCATCCATTCCAATTTTCTAACTCATTCCAGCTAATACTGATTGATGCAAAAAGTTTATCCAAAGCAAGTCAATGAGAACAGCTAGACACTATTTTGAACTCGGTAACAAAAGACACAGTGGAAAAGTGCATAAAAACAATGCAGCAAGAATGCAAGCTCTTATCAAGGCCAAAGGAGGCTAAACTTAAGGTTAAGTTTTTTGGTTATGATGTGTGAAAAAGCCTATTTAGTTGTTTAAGTTTGTTATGTGCAAAATAGCTAATACCATTTTTAGTTTTAAACAAGTTTTTGAAAGATTTTTAAAAGATTTGTTTTCCCTTTTTTATGACAGGTGATCTAATACATTTGTTTAGCACTGTATACATATCTACTGAGCTAAATTATAGAATGATGGATTTACACCAAAATGTGTGTATTCACCATACTTTATATCCTTCTAACAATATAGAGGGTATGCACATGAGGTCACAGTCAGTGTGACTGAGTGGAATCCAAGCCACTGAGTGGCAAAAGTATAGACCGCCAACAGAAAACACATTTTTCCCCAAGTATTATTTAACAATAGGTGATAGGGCAAAAAGTGTCTTAAATGACCTGGTGGAGGTTTGTGCTCTTGTAGTTATATGATATTTTTCTAATAGGAAATGGTCGGCTGTGGTTCATCTGTAGGCTGAAATCCTGCATGGACTTATGTATGAAAAATAAACATACCTGTTCTTATGTATATTTTAAATTCCATCAATTATGATTTGGAAGCAATTACAACCTAAAATCTATTAATATGCTTATTAATTAAAAGTGCCTTTTTAAAGGGCCCTACATTAAAGTCCAGCTCTCTATATGTGGAGTTGTGTAGCTTTTCTTTTGTTTCTTTGGGTTTTGATCTGGGCAGTTGCTTGGGCTGCTTTGATAAAGAATTTTTGTCATTTTATGGCATTTTAAACCATTTAAACAGAAAATTGGTAATTTGCTATTTTATCCGTGACAGGAGCTGGCTTTGAATCCATTGTTTGGGGTTTTGTGAATCTGACATGAAGTCAACAAACTTAAATGATATGTCATCAGATATGTCTGTTTCAAATCAATAACTCTGACAAATCTGTATTGTGGTAAACAACAACTTGGCATAGAAAATGTGCATTTGATTAACGAGAAAACTTGCAAATTTGATTGTTTTCTCAGAGCAACAATAGCAATGCTCTATTAATTTTTCTACTTCCAACATTTATGAACATTCCTCGGGTTGGACAAAGTTGCTGGTTGAAGTTTTTAGTTTCAAGTCTGTCTGATCTTAACGCTGCCTGAAGCTGAGTTAGCATTATGTTCACCAAATTGGGCAACAGGCTTTAATTGCATCTATGTGGTTAAATTGACAATTTGTTTGAAATGAGATACAGTATGTATGTTCACTGATGTTTCTGCTGTATGTGTCACCATCATGCTGTCAAATACTCATACCCCCTGGTAGGGCTGTGGTACTGAAAAATCTGTTGAAGCTCTGGAAGTGTTTGCTTCAGTTCATGTAAAGCCCAGCCTGTTGCGTTCCTAATCCTGTTGGAACTGACAAGGAATGTTGAGAGGTATTAAACATTTCACTTAAGCTGGTTTTGTTAACAGATCTGTTTTGTGAGATTTTGATTTTCATGATCATTGAGCTTTCAAAGACCAGAATTGAAATTGGCAACTATACACACACAAGGAGCATATAGGTGCTTCCAGCTCTAAGTCAGTGATTAATAATTCATTCAGATGCAGCTGTGCAGAGCTTTCACTAGTTTTTTTTCTGAGAGTTTTATTCAAATCACTAGATACTTTCAATTTGTTGATTGAGTATTATCTTTCACCATACCATCCATGTTTTTGTTTTAAACAAAGGTATTAGAGTTTCAGTGGGCAGGGGTAAGGTATATTCCTTCACTACATTTTAAATCCCAGCTGAGTAATAAGTCAAGAAAATAAAATGAGTTGAACTGAAAGAATCTTTCTGCTAGTGTTAAAAAATCAACTTAAAACTGACACAGATAGTAGAATCACAATACCAAGCAACAAAACTTTATTTTAATGTGGAAAAATATCAGTATTGCTATACATCGTCGTCCTAGCGGTCTGAAAACATTATAGTTAAAAATATGTTTGCTTTCAAGTTTTAATGATTTAATTTTCTATCAATGTGTAATCTATATTCATAAATTTGGCATGATAATTAATTTAGTGACATTCAATGTGCTTATGCAAAACCATGATATAAGTATACAAATACATTTTAAAAAACATTTAATATTTAATTTCATATTAATCAGGAAAAATTACTGTTTCGCTATGTAGTATTTTGGCTAAATGTGATATTATACTGTACTGTTATACTGTATAAAGTAACAAAATGACTTGTCTTGTCACACTGCCGTCCTTTTTGAGTGACAGATAAGTCTACTCAAAATATTCTGTACTTTGAGTCACTCTGATCAGAGTTTTTTTAAAATGTGCTCAAAGTACCTGTGCTTGTTTTGAGTACAGTATTTCTTTACTCTTTTCACATTTGCTTTAGTTATATATTTAGCAGGAAATAACAGAAAGAGATATAAAGTAACTCCTTTATCCTATATTTGTGTGGTTTCATAAAGTAAAATAACTTCAGCAATGGTGTGGTGCAGCACTGTGTGTACTGTATGTATCTTGATGAAGAGCAGCTGTCTGTCAGCAGAGGAGGCGTCTGCAGGTTTGACAGAGCTGCTGCTGACAGGCCAGACTGCTGCGTCTGCTGCCAGTGATACAGTGCAGGATTTATCTGCTGGTAGTTTTGGTCTTTGTTTTATGAAAGAACTCAAAAGGTTATGAGGCACTTAGAATGCTTGAAGAAAAAAGCAACTAAAATTCAGTGAGTCTTTTGGTTGGTGCACTTAGTAAAAGGCGTAAGTGAGACTTTTACCCAACAGGTAAAATGTTAGCAGGTTGATGAAAACACCCCATGTCATGTCACCACCAAGCAGCATGTTTTTAAATAGAAAATCATACTAGTGTTACCTATTTGAAGGTTTTACTCAACCTCTACAAATTTGTGATCATGTGATGTTTGCATATTTCCTTTTTTTATTCTTTGTCAGTGATCAGGACCTCAGACCTGCAGCATTTTTTCTCACCACATATTTTGACAAGCTAATCTCTGTCTAAGCACCTCTACATTGTGTGTCTGCGCCTCTTTTGTCTCTTAGTTTCCTGGTGTACATCGGGGATGCTTGTAGCTTGTGGTTTATGGGTTTGTCGAGGTATTGTGTTAGCCTAATTGTGTTAACATGGCTCCCTGCTAACCTGCTGATTCCTCCCCTTTAACCTAATTCCCCTTGCGATAGCTATCAGCCAAACCCAGAGATAGTGGCCCTGTATATCCACAGCATCCGGGCCATCTCTCCTAAGAGGATTTGATCCCTCCACGTAGCGCTTAAAAGCCACACAAACATGGACTCCAACTGACTCAAAATAAAAATGTTCACTTTAATTTCTCTAAGATTGAAAGTGGAAGTATTTTTTTGTAGACTGAGTGGCTAGCAGAGGGGACTCTTTTGACTCAGAGTCTGAAGTGTCTTTATCCTTTCAATCAACAGTCTCCATTTATACGTTTGGTCAATGAAGACCTCTTTTTTAAGTTTCTGCTCAGGACAAATTTGATTATTGTCAAAAATAACAGAGGGTTTTTCCGTCTCTTGTTACTTCATGCATCTATCCTCATCAGTGCTTCCTCTCTTGACTAAATGGCATGTTGCAGTGGTTTTTCCTTCATCAGGCGTGACATATGTCGCACGAGGCCCCACAATAAATGGCAAATTAACTTTTTCCCAACATGAACTTTGCAGTAACAAAGCTAAAAGGTCTTTATCACTAGAAAAATGGTTTATGTGAATAAGCAATGCTTTCACAAAAGACATGTGTAGATGTTACTCTTATGCAGAATAAATGCAGTCAGAAAAAATAGAGCTGGTTATTGACTACAGTTGGTATGGAGGTTGCACCTTTAGGGGTAAAGATGCTGTATTTTTTTTGGATTTGTTCGGTTTTGTTCTGTTTGGAAGAAGGCACAAGTCCAGTTTAGATCGGTTAGCCAACCATTTATTGACAAAATGTAAAACAATACAAAAGATAGTAAAAATCACTCAGCTGCTAAGGGCTCTGTTCTGCACCTCACTAGGGATGTACAGGCGAAAGAGCATTGAACACAAACATACACATGATCTTGTACACATCAGGCTTTGGGGCGGTGTCATCTTATCACATGTTAAGATCTAAGTCTGGTTTCATAAGCTATGTTTACCAGAAAAAATAAGCTATAATGGCTAAATAAGGGTCAGACTTAAGTCAGAAGTTCAACTGAGAGTTCAACTGAAGGTTCTTGGGGCTCAGTAAACGACAGAACCACAGGATGATAAAGGTCAGAATTACGGCAGAAGTTCAACCGAGCTTGCAGCTCAGTAAACGACAGAACCACAGGATGATAAAGGTCAGACTTACGGCAGAAGTTCAACCGAGCTTGCAGCTCAGTAAACCACAGAACCACAGGATGTGAAACTGAGAAAGTGGCCCCAGCTCTCTGAAGCTGCACTTTTACTGACTTATGACATGTTTGACTTGTTGAACTAATGTGTTTGAACTAATCAGCTTTAGCATTATTTATTTTGAACAAATAGTTAACAGTTTCTTGGAAAGTATGTTGCAAAAGCTTTAGCTTAAGTTATTATAGATTCCTTTTTATCAGCTTATTTTTCACACTATGTATCATTATCACAATATCATACAAAGACTAAATACATTCTTACCTAAGATTGTTTTTAAGGATGTAGAGCCCTTCAAATGTCTTTATGTTTAGATATTTGGTGAGACCTTAACTGAAGACAGTTTTATTGAAATGTGTTCAATATAAGGCTAAAAGACAAAAAATAAACATCAATAAGACTCAATTTAATATGGTCACTATTTGAACTGCAACATTGCCGTATCTGTTACAAGCATCCGCCATAGCTTGCACATTTTGGTAATCATGGTAATGATGGTGGTATCAGGTAAGAGTTCAATTTTAGATAGTCTAAAACTTACAAAATTGCTGGTTTTGGGCTCTACCAACCAACTGATGGATGTCTGCATGATGTAAGTCATGTGAGTCCTGCTATGTGACTACTGTGAATTTACACCTTGCTACTTTAAAAAAATCTGATGAAGTCATTGGCTTTTGTCATTTTTGTTTCTCATGCAAACTTTAAAAAAATGAAATAAAAAGTGGTCACACAAAATGCTAGAAACATCTTATTGTTTGAACAAACATCTAATTTACCATGATCAAAAACCGATAATATACGATTGTTTTGAATTTTTAAAACCCCATGGTGACCTAATGCTTGCATTTTGCTAACATTTTGGCCAGCACCGATGCAATGCCTCAGTTTGTATTTCTGACAAGCATGGAGCTCTGTCCATCAAACGTGTACAACGACACAGTAATCAACATGATCTCTTTAGTTTTAATGGAGAAGACTGCTGGACCCCATGGCTGCTTTTTCCCGCTGGCTGACTACTCTGTATTTCTGTGGAGTTCGGCCCTTACAGATGCACAAAAAGTCCTGTACAGATAAATTCAGCCACAAATATTACTGAAAAATATTATATCTGGTTGTGAACATTTAGACTTATGAATAAAAAAAATCAAGCAGGTTATCACAAATTATTGTTTTTATTGAAGTTTACCATCATAACACTTGAAGGTGTAACAACAACACACTTTAACTGTAGTTCAGTGTTTCCCATTTTAGATTATCAGATTATTTCAGTTAAACATATGGCATATATCATAACTGATGTGCCTGAAAATGACCCATGCTGTTCAGAGTAATTCAACTCTGCTTCAAGGCATAGCTGTTGTAATTTTTTTCCCCCAATGACTCACTTGAATTTCAGTCTTCTCGGCAGTCCTGTGTAATTATTGTAATCCTGATCCCCTGTAGTTACTTGTAGTTGTTTAGCTGTTTAAGCTGTGGTGAAAAACTTCCCAACAGAGATAATTAAGTATTGTGTTGTTTCAATTAATTCTTTTCCTATCAATAAATAAATCGGCGTATACAAAGAGTGAAGTCATTCTCTGCTGACTGTTTGCCTCAGTCTTCAAGACTTGGACTTTGGTTACACTGAACCCACAATTAGATGAAATCACCCTCCACTCTGCAAAGGCATGGTTGGCATTTTCACCCACTTAATGAGTGTGAATAACTGTTTTGTTGCAGACCTGGAAAACTGTCCTGGCATTTATGAGATTATTCTCTACACTGGTTCAGCCTTGTTGCCTCAACAGAACCTGCAAAAAGAGTCACAAACATAAATGAAGTCTTGGTATGGAAATTGCACAGGGAGTGGATCACATGCTTTTACAGTCAGTGTTACTGATCATTCCTGAAATCTCATGCTATTCAGTTAGCTCTGGGTTATGTCATGTCTTTGGTAAAATAAGCAAACAGCATTTCAAACATGTTACAGGCCTAAAGGGTGTGAAATGATCTTCAGTTTAGATAAAGGGACTTATCCTTCTGGTTGAATTATTATCATCACACGGAAAAAAATGACCATAAAAAGGTTTACCTTGTAGGGATTTAACAGCTGTGGCTGTGATCTGTTATGATCTTGATGGAGACTGTCAGGATGCAGCAGTGTCTGCACGTCATCTTTGTTTGATCTCTCTCTTTTAGGGATGGGTTGACACAGATGGGGACACACAGTGAATTTGGATGTATTCTAAAGGGTAAAATTGAGTACTGTTGCATGAGGCTAGCTGTTCATTCAGTGTGTCCTGAGAGATTAGAGACATGAGCCCTTTCCACAGTGCATTTCCACCACACTGCTGTAGAAAACTTTCCCTATCATTTCACTCTATGTGTTAGTGACTGGACAAACAAAGCTTAAGAGCTAGAGTTGGCAATTAATTGAATTTTAGTAGAGAAAACGATTACTGCCTTTCACAGTTATGAAAGCTGAGTAATCGAGATTAAAAGATTACTGTGCCCCATGACATGTTGAACCTTTTTTTTTCTTTTTCACTTATCAGTATTATTTTCTGGTATTCGTATTGTTACAGCTATATTTCTATGTATTGCACAATCTTTAATGCTAAAAATGATAGTGTCAAGAGCACATGTTCAATGAAAGCAGGTGGTTCATATTTTAAAATCAGTGAGCAATAGTGTTTCATAATCGTGATCTCAGTGTCTATTAAAATAATCGCAATTATGATTTTTACCATGATCCAACAGCCCAAATAAGAGCTCTATAAAGTAACACACAGAGACAATCATTCCCAAACAGAAATAATCAGTAAATATAACTCACAAACAAAATAAAAAAACACTTAAAACATATATATATACATATATATATATATATATATATATATATATATATATATATATATATATATATAAACATATACTGTATATTTTTACCAACATCCAGTATGCTGATATTTCCAATCTCATTATCGCAGATACCAATATCAGTACCAATCTTATTTTTGGCACAAGCACACAGCATCCACTGGAATTAAATTGACCTGTTCCTTTCAAAGTGACAGTCCATTTATGTTAGACACAGATGTGAAGCAAGAAAATAACATTTTATTCTTTATAGATCACACATTTGATCTATAAAAGCAGACTTGAAGTGAAGATGAGGTAAACCACGATGGTACATTTGTACATTCTACCAATACAACAGCCAATAAATGGGACATCTATGCCCATTTTGTATTGCAAAAACATTCATATTTGCTGATACCAATATTCACCACCTTAGGCAATTATCTGCTGATACTGACATATTTCTGATAATGTTGTGCATCTCTAGTAAACAGAAAAACACATTATAATCCTTCTTTACAAATAACAACATAAATTCAAGCAATGCGTAAAACATTTAAGACCTCAGTCACTTCAAGTTGCAAATCCTACAGTGGCATAAACATCAGGCGTTAAAATCTTAAGATAGAGAGAAACAGCAAACATGATATTTATCTGTCTAATATGCCACTGAAATTATGTTTTATGCCAAAACTTGGATTGTGTTTTGTGCATTCAAAATGAAATGATCTAAGAGCTAAGATTGTACTTGCATGTGTTTGCTTGTAAATGCACATACATTTATCTACAAGATTGGTGCATTAGACAGTCCAGTCCAACGCAAACTGTTAAACCATTCATCTGTCCATTTGAGCTTTTCTTTTAAAGTCAGCAATCAGGGGAATCGATTTTGGCTTCTATCCCAGCAGGAGATTTCCTCTAGGCACTGAGGACTTTAAAACTAAATGTGCACACTGCACAGCACATTGAACATTAGTTATCAACTTTTGAATCTGACCTCTTTCACTAAGTGATCTCTGTGGTATTGGTTGTGCAACTCAATCGTAAGCTTAATTAACTATGTATTTATCTTTAATTGTTGGTTGTTTTAATATCTTCAGGTGTTTGCCTTTTTTATGATAGGAGAGTGAACAGAGAACACAGAGAAAGTGGGGGAATGACATGTGAGAAAAGGAGCCGGAAGCTGGATTTGAATGGGGGCTGTCTTCCCGGAGGACTTAATGGTGCATTTCCATTTGTAGTATCTGCCCAGCTCAACTGGGCTCTACATTGTATGGGTATATCTGGTTTGTTTTCCATTGTTGTATGTACTTAAATAGTACCCCTTTCAGGTAGGTGGGGCCATCACAGTGTGGCTGTGCAAAACTTCTGTGATGTCCTCAGGACAATAAAGGAGGAAGTGGAAGCATAGACCTGTTTGTGGCTTTTTGGAGACTTAAGAGTTTTGTTTTACAGGCAGTTGGAAGCAGTAAAACAACATGCCGTTAAAGCCAGAAGAAAAGTTTGAGAAGTCACCATGGGTATAATAGTGTGATACCCTTACCATTCAGTTATCAACAGTGTCACTAAGTCACACCTTGAGCTAAAGATATACTTACTGTTAACTGCATGGAGGCATGATGGCTGCCATGTGTGGCCTGCCTTGATTCGGGGTGTTTGTTGTGCATGTCGTCCAGATTTAAGGCAATGCAGGCACGAGCTGCTGCCTACACGTCACCAGTAGGATCAGTGTAGAGGCAGAGGAGAGATGACAGATTGATCACAGCAGAACAACCATAACAGAAAGTTTTTAAGGCAAACTCATGAATCAAGACTTCAATCGTCAACATCTAAATAATGTGTAAGATTGTAGAGACACAGACCTGTCAGTCCATCTGGCTGGTGACTGATAAATTCTCCCTCAGAATTTGGAGGAAAAAGTGCCATGATTTCATATTTGAATTGTCTGTTTTAATTTCTGCTGACTACTTTGAAGGAGTGTGAGGTTCTTGAATCACAAGGCATGTAGAATCAAGCGGAAGAAATTGATAAGGGTATTGATGATCTAAGACTAATGATATTGATTCCAGAAAGCTGCTATTGACTCAACTGGAATTGCTTTTTGATGCCCATCCCTGCATAAAATGATCAGATAAACCCTAGAAAATAGTTTTTGTTCAATAGGGTAATGTGCCATAGCTTGACCTCCTCCTCCTGCTGAGTGATTGATTTCCTGTCACCTTTCCATTCAGACAGATGCAGATTTTGTTTCTCTGCCAGTTTGGCTTGGACAGTGAACCATCATTTTAATCCTCTGCTTTCTTCTCAGATTTAAAAGATATAAAACAGATATTCAAGCTGCACTGATTATTAAAGTGCAAACAACGATTCACATTTTATCTCAATACAAGACAAATATGTGTCTGTGCTGCTTGAGTAAATAAACCACTCCTAATTCTTCTTCTCCTTTCCTCATAGATTCTTCTATAAGCTGAGTAACCCTTGACCCATACCATGTCCCAGGACAAGAGTGGATACCCTGGCATGGGTGAGACCAACCCACTTCATAACAATGTCTACGGACCCCCTCAGCCAGGTTTTGGTATGCCCCCTCCCAACTACAGCCAAGCCCCAGGAGGACCATACCCACCAGCTGGCTATGGACAGCCTGGGTTCCCTCAAGCAGGGCCAGGTTTCGCCCCTGGCCCCTACCCTCAGATGCCGTACCCACAGGGGCCCTATGCACAAGGACCTTACCCTCAGGGGCCCTACCAACAGCCAGGCTTTGCTGGAGACCCCATGGGTGAGTGTTCATGTTAAAAGATACCCCCTTTCCATGCCACCTAATACTTTGTTAACAGACACTGAATGGGTCATAGAGGTGGAAGACCATGACTCACACAGATAGTGGACTTGTGTCACTACCAACCCTTCAATGGGGACTGAGATCGACATGTCCTGCTCCTTCAGTACACATGCAGACTCCATGTACATGAAAGCTCAGCTGCGCTTCCCCCCCTGCTGAGGAAGCTCAGGTCTTTTAATATAAGTACTCTGACCCTGGTCTACAAATCGCTCATAGAATCTGTAGTCACCTTTTATATGGCTTTTAGGTACAATTTACTCACCAGTAAACTAAAAACAAAACTTTCCTGAATAATAAAACAGGCTGGCAAAATAACTGGATCCCCCTAAACCCCACTCACAGAGGTTTACACCCTGGCAGTTACCAGGAAAGACACCACCATCACACAGAGCCTCACCCACCCCCTGCACCAATCCCTCCACTGGCCTGGCAAAACATATATAAAAAACATTTCAGTCTCACTGCAATCACCACCGTTTAAAATTAACAACACTTTAGTCCCACCCAGATAGATCATCTATCTATCCATCCCACCCAGATTTATTTATCAGCAATAATTATACATCTTGTGCGGTTGTTTCATTGTGTTTGTTTTGTGGGGTTGCTCATATTGTTACTGTTCTGATATGGTTTGTCCTTTATGATTTTTATCTATTTTTTGTGGAGCCTGTCAAAAAAACATTTCTGTTACTTGTAACAGACAATAAAGGATATCTATGTATCTGTCTAGACTCATACTAAGGAAAAATGCTCTTTTTGCTTTGTATGTCTGGTTTTAGTTTTTTTTTTTTTTTTTTTTTTCTCCTGGCACTAACAGCAACAATCAATGACTGTTTTTTTTAACACACCAAGAGATAGGCTGAGAGCTTTAGTAAAAGTAGCTATCACATAAAAATATTAAAGTACAAAGTTTAAGTAAGATACTTTCTTTTTTGTAGAAATACAAAAAATACTTTCTGGTCATTATTTGAACTTTCATTTATGTAACTCTTGGTTTGATCTCAGCCCCACTAGGTTTACCACTGACAACTTAACCTCTTTATGCAAAGCGTATCTTTCTTCTGATTCTTCTGAAATGGCTGGGCTGGGAATTCAGGAGTTCGAGATTCAATCCAAATACTTAAATTCTCATGCTGCATTTTCAGTCACTTTTTTAAAAGAAACAATGTGTCCAACTTGAGTTGTGGCATTATTTTCCCAAAAACTTCCTTTTTGGCAGAAGAGTTGTGACAGCTTTACGTCTGAATTTTAACACCTCTGTAAGGATTTTTTTTTTCAGATGAATATTTACACCAAAACAGAAGTTTCTAAAATTGGGATCTGGACTTTCGGTAGATTACAAGACACAAAGAGAAAATAATAAATTATATATTTTATGCGTTGTATTACACATACAGATTGAAATTAGTTCAGCATCCCACTAGTCCCTCTCAAAGACACGTCCACCTTTGTTGGGCGAGATGCTGTCAAAAATGTGGATAACTACCTTTTCTAGCACTGTCAAGATATCCTAAAAAATACTGGATCCCCACCAGAATCTAAATACTTCTTCCTTGTTCCATGACTAGCATTCCCTGAAAATGTCATTGAGATCTCTTGAAAAGTTATTTAATTATTATATAGATTGTGGAAAACAGCCCCATCTTGCACTGTAAAGAAATACTTAAAAAAACAGGAAAAGCATACCCTCCTTGGTGGAGATAATGAAACCATATTTGGGTGGCAGTGGCTCATAATAAGAATTTGTAGTCTCTGGTTCAAGTCCCAGTTGAATCAGACCAGGAAATAAGGCTGGTGGCTGGAAAGATGTCAGTTAATTTCCTGAGCACTGTCAATGTACCCTAGAGCATTGCACCAGACCCCCAATTGCTCTGGTGAGCTCACCTCAGTTCCAGTAGCCCCACGCTCTGACATCCTCTCCATCCTAACATGTCAATATGAGCTGTTTGTGTCTGCTCACGAATCTTCGTTCATGTACATGTAGCATATTAAAATTAGTGTAGTAAAGCTAATTTCCATTAAACATTGATAAGTATGCCCAAGGGAGAGCAGCTCGGAGTGCACTACTGAGGTGTCTGACACTGGAGTGACCTGGCAGATGTGCTTCACCATAACTTTAAATAATAAATGTTTGGCAGCCAAGCTTGATTACATTGATAAAAACGTTCCTTTAAAACTACCTTCTTAGTGAACACTCATCAAACAGTTCATCAATATCTGTTCATTTATGTCCACAGCATGGTGATCAAACATGATTTGCCCTCTGGGGTTCACATCAGACCTAGAAAATGATGACTTTTGCTGTTACAGGGGTGAGCTTAATGCTAAAAATTTGTTTGGTGTCAAGATCTTTGAAATGTTAGCTTTTCATGCAATAAAGAGCAGTAATGTAGAGGTAGCTAACAGTACGTTATTAAAGTTAGTATATCATTTAAGCTCCACAGTCTTTACACCTAAACATGGAGTTTACTTATATTCTGTTTCTTACTTTCCTTACAATAAATTACTTTAATAAATACTATTATGAATTTTAGGCTGTCACATCCTTTATGCTGTTCTTATGCCAGTGTTGGGAAAGCCTTTTTGACCAATGAGCTCGTCTGTGTGCATCATCACACACGCCAATAAACTTCAGTGACAGTGGAGGTCTCCAGTCTTCTAAACTGTTTTGGGGATTGCGGGCTGAAAAGTTCAGGAACACCTGCACTAAAGACTTGTAAATGATTTTATAAATGTGCACACTGATGTCTACCCAGTGAAAAAACATTTAGACAAGTCTAAACACGAATGACTGGACAGTCAATTAGGAAATCAATAAAAACATTGATGGGCAAAAAAATACCACTGACATGGGTCATTGTGTTTGGCCTAGTTCATGGCGCTTGTTTTAGTTTGCATTTAAACCTAATTTTCTCATTATTGATTTCACCAGCACCTGCAGGCAGCCCTGGCTACCATGGAGATGGGCCTCCATCTTACTATGACAATGATGAATTCACCAACTCTGGTTTTGAGGACAAGAGCATAAGACAAGCCTTCATTAGAAAAGTTGGTTCTTCCCCATCCCTTATGTATTTAAATATATTTCACAAACAGTGAATAGAGCATGTATAATAACTTGGTCTGTTTCCTTTCAGGTCTTTATGGTTCTCACGGTGCAGCTGCTTGTCACATTCTCTTTTGTTGCTGTCTTCACGTTTGTTGATGATGCTAAGGTCTTTGTGCAACGTAATCCTTGGACATACTACGTGTCCTACGCAATTTTCTTTGTGGCTCTGATTGTCCTGAGCTGCTGTGGAGACTTCCGCCGCAAACACCCCTGGAACCTTGTTGCACTGGTATGGATGATCAGTAGTCAAAGTTCTGATTTTTGATAGTTTGGTGAGACTTAAGATTGGTCATGTAGTTTGGATATTTATTGTCTATAGGTGCTTCTGTTAAAGGGCTTAATTTATCACTGTGAACAAAATGTGACTTGAGTGTGCCTTTAATTATGCTTGTTTTTGTCTTTGTCATGCAGTCCATCCTGACCCTGAGCCTCTCCTACATGGTGGGCATGATTGCCAGCTTCTACAACACAGAATCTGTCATCATGGCAGTGGGCATCACTGCAGTGGTCTGCTTCACTGTCGTCTGCTTCTCACTACAGGTCAGAGAACACAAACAGCAAACACAAACATCACAAAGGCACACATTTTTCCCCCGAGCAAACCATTTAGCAAAAGTAAAAACATGTTCTGTTTTGTCATGGGGAATTGTTAAACCCAACAGTCTGACACTGACTCTTCACAGAAAGAAAAAAAAAAATCAAAGAAGATTAAATTGATCTGAGAGAATTGAATGCATTCAAATTAATTTTAGATGTTGATCAGTGTTTACATTTTTAATATCTTGTCTTTTCTCCTCTCATGTTACTCTCTTCTTCTCTCACACAGAGCAAGTATGACTTCACTTCCTGTCAGGGTGTGCTGTTTGTCTGTCTGATCGTGCTGTTGCTCTTCTCCATCCTCTGCATCTTCATCCGCCACAGGATCCTTCACATTGTCTATGCCTCCCTGGGGGCCCTGCTATTCACCTGCGTAAGTTTCAGACTTGCTTACCTCTCTCTAAAAAGGCCAGCTTTCCCCCCATCACTTTCACTTTTGGTTACGTGTATTAATGTTTTATAGCTATCTTGAGAATATGTTAAGTGTATAAGTTGTAGCTGATTCATCTCCAGTCTATAAGTCAATCATTTGTGGGGTAATTCTGTAAATCAAATAGAGTATTTGGATTTACTGTTAAGTTAAAATCACAGCTGGTCATTTATCTTGTATTCCAACAGTTTTTGGTCTGCAGTATAGGGATTAATGGCTGCTTAAAGGTGGAAAAATTATTTTGATGGTATTAAGATCTCATTAATATTCCAACAGCATCTGCGCAGAATTTTCAAATAATTCAAGTGTGAATGGGGTAAAAAAAAAAAGTGCATACAGTCAAGCCAGGGATGAATTTACAGGCAGGAGGCAGGTACTAGCTGTGGCTTTGACAGTCAAACAGCTTCCAGCTTTCAGTATCTCTCGAAGCAGGATAGTGTGACAACACACGAATTTTGTTCATATCTCATAAAAAGAAGCATTTCATCCACCATTCGCCAAAATATTTTTATGTTAACATAGCATGCTGAGGCTAAACTCTGCAGAGCAGACCAGAAGTGCTGTGAGTGGAGGGAGGGTGTGATTCATTGGCCACACACATAACAGAACAGGCTCATCACAGGGTTGAAGTGGTAATTGCCTCGTGTTTTTATGATTGTGGGGCCTAAAATCAGAACTTGTTATCGGAACTAAACTCAGTTAATTGTCTAGCACCAGCAGATATCCATCAAAACAATTAACAAATCTATTTTTTTGTTTCGTTTTTTTTTTTCCCGACAGTTCTTGGCGGTAGACACTCAGCTTCTCTTGGGCAACAAGAAGCTGGCCCTGAGTCCAGAGGAATACGTTTTTGCTGCCCTCAGCCTCTACACTGACATCATCAACATTTTCCTCTACATCCTTTCTATTGTTGGACGTTCCCGTGAATAAAGCTGCACCTCTAAGTGAGCAGGAGGGAGATTGAAAAAGCCTCCGTGTGTCATAAAGTCATGCTAAGAATCCCCAAATTTTCCCTCTATTTTTTTTCACGATACTCTTTAAATTAATTCCCAAAACTGGTTCTTGTGTTGTGGAGAAGGTACAGTACATTATAAAAATCAGCTAAGAAGGTCACTATTTGTTGACACAAATCCTTGCTGGTAGTGACACAGTGTTGAGATGTGTTATTCCTCAGTTTAGACTACTCCAGTTACTGTAACTGTCCTCTGCTTTTACTAACACAGAAGGCATTATGTCTCCATTACCTACACTCTGACTTCCAGTTTGGCTCAGCACATGCAGTACTAACACATTATCCTGTGGGTGTGCAGCACTCCACCTTGTCTTGCTGCGAAGAACAAAAAAAGAGCAGAGAAAGTGCCAGTAGTGCTTGATATTGACATAAACCAGCTTTGCCTGAAGAAAATAAGTTATTGCTAGAAATACACACTACCTTCAATCGGTCTATTTGCCCTGACTAAACCCTCCCTCTCAGCTGGTGTAAAGTAACTGCATGGCAACCAATGTAAACACAGCTAAAGATGTGTTTGAGTTATTTACGATGACCAGAGGAGTATGTCTAGCTTGCTTGTCACAGCTGTAAATAGTTAATGTATTACTGTGTATGATGCCAATACCACCAGCCCCTGAGAGGCATGCTGGGGGATTTATATGGATGTGCTGCTCTTTGGGGAAAATATGCTCTGATATCAGAACTTTGCTTACCCAGTATAGTTACTATAATCTTTTAATGGCAAAAGAATGAAGTTCGTGTTGGATGTACAATACACACATGATGCTATATATTCTTACAGAATAACTTTTTAGAAGAAGGCAGGTTTTGTTTTTAATTTATTTATATGAGTCCTTTTCCTCTTGTCTTTTATTTCACTGTCCTCACTAATTTCCTTTTATCTTGTAATTTATTTGAAGTGACTGTTTAATGCTGATTTTTCCCCTACCCTTACTTCTAATGTGAAATTACTGGTATTATAACAGGTAATTGAATTGAATCACTTTGATGGTAAGCTACTCTGTGTTTTAAACTGCTGACGTACCAGACTTGAAGGAAATTGTACTGATAAACTGTTTATTTATTGAGGTTGATGTAGATAATAGGGTAGTTTTTTAATTGCAGAAAGGTTATGTTGGGATACAAATCTACACCTGCTGTAGTAAATGTAAAAGACTCATTTTTGTCTCATATTTATTTAAAATTGTAACTTACTGGGTATACTCCTGATTAACTTACTGTAGTTATTTATACAGGTAAAACAGAATAAATTAATAATGACAACATAAAATCTTATCTAAATCCCTGAGGATGTTGAACTTGTGTGACACATTGAACATTTTATTTTGTAACCACTGATTTGATTCTTTTTATCTCTTGCATGACCCTCTCCATCCTTTGCATGTGCTGATAATGCACTCTCACAGGTAACTCTGTTTTGGAGAGACACAGTGTTGTTTGGCAGCCCTGTTAGATCTCTTTTTTTAACTTTGTGTTTGTATCTAACTTAATGTGTATGTGTATATAGAACTAGTGGTTTGATGTGTATAGATAAAGTACTTTTGGGGCTATGTGGGTCTGTTTGCACTGTATATTTGCATTAAGTCAAGTAGAACTGCATTCCTCTACACTGCTGTTCGCTTTTCATTAAAACTGATATAATGTAAAAATTTCACTTGCTGTGTTCATTTCTGTTTAAGCTGTTTGATGGGAAACTGCACACCAGATAAAGATTGTATTACACAAGTTTCTTTTGAACACCCGTTCTGATAACAATAATGACTGACCAAAAGTCAACATAGCTTATTTTATCTTTTTGACCTCCAATGTTCTTGTAGCTTGTACAGTATGTTGTCTAATACATGAAATATGCAGGAGAAAAGGTACGTTTGGACTTATTAAAATTATTTCAGTGTCCATAGGTTGTCAGCTTTAACATTATGATTTCTTTTATAATTTCTTTTAACCCTTTGTAGCTATACAATACAGTCTACCTATCTTGTCTTTTCAAACCTAAGGAACATTAGTTGATTCATTTAAGGCATTGCTGTTATATGTTGAGAAAAAAAAGGCATGTTTTTTAAATGGCATTTTTCTCTGTTTAAATTCTATATCCATTAGATTTCAAATTTATGAAAATAATTTTTCAGCCCATACCAAATTCTAAACTTCAATTAAAAAGCATGATTTTCAAGTTATTTTTACAGTTTCAACAGTACTTAAGGGTGCAATCATAAAAAGCAAGTTAAATAAATACAGAAATCTTTGGAGCAAAAACGGTTTGAGACAACATATGTACTTAAATATATATTATTTAGATTTTAAGTAATTAATAGTAATTTTTCTACAACTTTTCTATACCAAGGCCAGATTGTTATTGAGTGAGTTAAATTTAAACCTAATTTTGAGGAAATGTTGGCATTGTCTCCAGTTTGTTGTTTATTTGTTTTTGAGGAGTAAACATAATGCCGGGGGTTTAATAGAGGCAACATTAAGACGTACAATAAGAGAAGAAAGACGCATTTCATAAGACGACACAGACACATGAAATTTAAAGCACATGTTTAGGTTTTCATCAGCTTTTCTGTTGGGAGTCAGATAAAGTTTTTAGATACAAGATTGTTTTTATTTTAATGGCTCCAGTATGGGTGTCTTTTTGGATCTGGAAGGCCAACGCGAAATGTCGACCATTACGGCGCATGCGCAGTTTGGATGTGTTTTGGCGCCGAATTTGGCGGTCGTTCTTGTCGAGCACAGAAAGGGTCTCTTGTGGATCAGCTGTTCTGATAATCCAGGAGAAAACCCCTCTGACCTGATAGATATGGGCGACTCAGCAGGTGGGACTGTGTTTCTGTGTAGGTAGACCTACAAGCAACTAAACTGGCTAATTTATGTGCTTTCTAAAATAAAGCAGTAGGAATTATAACATTAGCTTCTGAATAAAAAGTGCCACTGCCATGTTTAAGGTGTTAGCTGTGTAAGTGTTAGCCACAGTTATGGCAGAAACTATACTGCACTAATGTGTAAGAGCAACACTTGAGGTTAGTATGTGTTATAATTATGTTATCCAAGCTAGCACATCACTATTGAGTATGATTGAAAATGTATGTAATCACAGTCGTTTCATTTTTAAGGTCACTTTTGTCTGCATAACTCTGATGTTCCTCTTTATCATTTACTAAAGTAATGGATATGTCGGGTTGGCTTAGCTTTAAGATCTTAAACTCAGATGAAGGTAAAATGTCTATAAAATGACTTTCATGTACAAAGAAGTAACAGGGTCTGACCCTAGAAAAAAGAGGTGAACACTTTGTTTAAATGATCAACTTAGTAAAATGTTGAGAGATATAAAGAATAAATCTGAAATGCCAAGATTAATGTTGGGACTCAGTTTTAAGAGTACACCTGACATGATAAAAAAAATCGTGATATCAAGAATAAGCTGAAATTGGCCCACAGATTTTAAGTTAAATTCTAATATAAACAGTAACATTTTTGGAGGCCTACAGTTTTGTAAATAAAAGTTGGAATGTTGAGGAAGTAGTTAAACGATTCAGAGTGGATGTAAGTCAGAATCCATTATTATAAAATCTGTAGAATAAATTACAATAGTGAATAGGCAAACATTATTCTAACTTTTTGAATTTATTCTTGAGGTTGTGTGTCAGTGTTTCCTCAGTATTTCGTGTTTATTGTTACATTTTACTTTTCTCATTGTTACTTTCCACTCTTCCTTATGTATGGTATGTAACCCTTAATGGACCCTATTTATTAGTCACATAATTTGAAAAGTAATGGTAGCTGCATCATAAAGTGCTGTGCTATCAAGAGGCACTATTTCTGAGTGACTGTTTGATTTATACTGGAACATGATTGAAAGGCAAGGCCGATACTTTTCAATTTTCTAACATTAACTGTACTGCCAACAGCAATCAGCATTGAGGAACTGATTAATTCTACACCAGGAGAAGGAGGTAAACTTGACAAAGCTGCACAAAGTATGAATGAAGGTGATACGTAAAATCCACAAAAAGACAGCTTTATGTTTTATCTGTTCATCCTGCTGTCAGGTGGAGACATGCAGGAGCTCAAACTGGAGCAGTTAAATGGAAAATTAAGGAGGCTGCAACAAGGTAGTTACTGTCTTGGACACAATTTTATTTTCAAGGAAATTAAAGCCTGTGAAATTTACAGTATGTTGTTTTCACTGTGTTGGTTAGTTGATCTAGAGTTAAGGAGGTGTTCAGTTATTACTCTCTGGAGACGTTTTTATTTGGTCTTTTATAGTACATGCATCTGCTTTTTGTATTTGCATTTTAGTTTTTAATCATGATTTGCCATTGAATTGATAAGTAGATTAAAGGTTCAGAACAAAATGAAATACCTCTTGATCATTTTTCTTCACGGTTAGGTGTGTTTCGTCTGGGAAATCATGAATCTTGGATTGCTGTCAATATGCTTTGATTGTGTTTCCTCTTTAAAACTTGTACACCAGTTTCTTTGTAAGACAAATTAACCCTAAGGGTGTGGTCTATCACACTCAGTAAACTATGCACAAAAAATGTGCTTTTTAAAAGCAAGCTTTAAAAATATGCATTAATATTATCTGCTGTTTTTGAGCTTTTTTCACCTACATTTTACCTAATTATTTGTATCAAATACTACTTGATTTGGATGGCACAGAAGGCAGGTAGTGCACATGCCTCACAGCAAGAGGGTTGCTGGTTCGATCCCCGGGTTGATTTGGGCCTTTTTGTGTGGAGTTTGCATGTTTGCTCCATGCATGCATGGGTTCTCTCGGGCACTCCCACCAAGAACATGCTCGTAAGTTAATAGATGACTTTAAAAATTGCCCATAGGTATGAGTGTGAGTGTGAACGGTTGTCTGTCTTTCTATGTAGGCCTGCGTTTGTACCCGGCCTCTCACACAATGACAGCTGGGATAGGCTCCAGCCCCCTGCAAAGTAATAAGTGTAATAGATAATGGATGGACTAATTAATTTTAAAACATATAAACCCTTTGAAACAAGTTTTTTGTCATGAAGCCACCATTTTGTCTGATGAAAATAAAAAACAAAAAATAATTATTTTCAGTATACTTCATGCTAAGTACATTGTTTTGTGTTGAATTATTACAGTCTGGGATATGTCAATGACTATGAGCAACACTGGTTTTTATGCATTATTATTTCGTGTGCAGTGTCAAATACACTCAGTCTGCTAACCTGAAAAATATGTACTTTTCATAGGTTAGATATACAAATATACACTGATATTATTCACAACTTTTGTATACTCAATTTTTAAACCAATATTAGTCCTAATCATGAAAAAATATCCATGAATTATTAAAGATTTTAACACTTTAAATGGCAGGGTTTTGTCATGATGCCAGCGTGTTTTAGAATTTAACAAAAAAAGGAATGATTTTCAATGTAAAGGGTTTTTCGAGGTGCTCAGCTGTCATCTGGCGTATGGAGAATAAGCCAAGCTTGACTCTGTCTTCACCTTTATGCCTTTGGCGTGTTTATTGAGGCCAATACATCAAGTTTCATCTTAATTTTCTCATACGAAACAGAACCGTAGGTCTCATGGCAGCCTACTCCGCTCTCCATAACAACAGGACGCGCACAGAACAGGATGACGTCACAACCGCATGGAGCGTAACCTTTGACATATCAACACATTGAGCAAGGGCGCCATCTACTGACAATATTTAACATTCAACGTACAACATACGAAGCATTTTTTGTGTTTGAATTATTACAGCCGGGGATATGTCATCGATAAGCAGTAACACTGATTTTTATGCATTATTACTTTTTGTGCAGCGTTAAACGCTCACACACACTTTTATATCAATAACATGACGACATCTGGTAGAGAGAAGTAAAAATGATCAACTCCAAAGCAAAAGCCCAGATCGATAAACTGGCATAATAAAAAAAAAAGCATGTTATATGCTTTAATGGAAGTAGGATCAAAAATTGCAGTTTGACTGGGTTTTAGTGTAACATTTTTATACTAAACAGTGTGAGTGTGACACTTGTTTATACGCGGTGTATTTTAGACTTACTGTAAGGGCTGAGCTGGAAATAACGAGATCAAATGAATATACACAATCTGGCCAAAATTCACGCCTTGTGCGTGACGTGAACACAGACAAAACCATAAAAAAATAAGAATGAAAGGGTGTAAAATGCGATCAACGGTCCCCAAGGGTTAAATGAGTTATTTATTTGTTAATTATTTCGGTGAAGTGAAATCTCTGAGAAGTCCCTGTCGCTTGCTTCCGTGTTTGTGTCTAGTTTTCGTGGTGCGCACGCGCGGTGATGTGATGTGTTCCTCTGAGCCTTGTGATCAGTCTTATTGATCAATTTTTCTCTAATAAAAAATAAATAAATCAGTTGTACCACTACTCAATCGTAGCCCTTTGTCCGCTGGTAAATACAAGCCTCTGTGACAACATAATGCAGGAACATAGCTGAAGACTGCTGAGCGCTGTTCAAGTAGCTATCTTTGTGTTCTTGGTCTTTGTTTAGTTCAACTTCCGCTGGTTAGTCGCACTTTTTTCTTTTGTCTTTTCGTTTTAAACAGTTGAAGTAACAGCTTAGATCATGCGTGTGGCTCCTCTAGCAGGCAAACTTCTCAAACAGTGAGTAAATACCTCGAAGTAAAAGGCGATTATCGATTTTAAGCTCAGTTAAAGGGCACCAATCAGAATGCTGACTTCACCAGCTCCTCGTGTAAGGGGGCGTGTTTTTGAAAGTATCGCTTATAAACTAAAACTTCCTTCACGTGAAGACAATATAGAGCCATCACTCGAATGGAAATGTCGTTGTAATGAGGAGGCAGTGATGTTGGCTGGAGGCTACACACCGTGAGTGAGGAAGATGTCCGTGTTGGACATAACCGTCTCGATTACGTCAGCAGGGTATCGTCAGTGAGGTACATCCTTACCTGTTACTCCATCCGTGGAGTATCAGAACATGATGAATGGGGATCAATGAGATATGATTAGTGTCTCCATCTTGAAGGGAACAGCAACACCCTCCAAGACCATTCTGATATCGCTGTTAAAACAGTCTCGGTGTGTAGTTAGTTATTCTTCAGAGGATTTGCTGAGAAATGTTGATGGGTGCAATCAGACTTTTTAAGAAAGAAACATCAATCTAGTACTTTTGACTGTAGCTTTTCTAAAACCTACATAGATACTGATACCAGTAATTTCCTACAATGCATACATAATGTTTATGAATTTGACCTTTTTCTTTGACCAAAAACACTTAAAGGAAACATGTAGTCGAGACTGCAGGCCATCAGATCTCTAGGTGAGTGTACTTATAAGTATTGGTCCAAAGTTCATAATTTAAAGATGAAAGTGACGTGTTTTTTTTATTATTATTATTAATTGATTATTCTTCATCCATCCATCCATTATCCATTCAGCTTATCCCTTTCGGGGTCATGGAGGCTGGAACTTATCCCAGAAAGATGCCGGTCGCTAGCTGATTGCAGGGTGACATAAAGAGACGGACAACCATTCACTCTCAAGCTCGTACCTAAGGGGTCACCAGTCAAACCAATGAGCATGTTTTTGTTCTGCTGGAGTAAGCCGGAGTGTCCGGAGAGAACCCATGCATGCACGGGAAAAAAAAGATGCAAACCCCATAATGAAAGGCCCTCCCAAGCTGTCCTGATAATTATTCAATAAATACAAATACAAATGAAACAACTAGATTATTGTATGCCTGTGTTTCACTGATTTATAAAACTTTTTGAACCAAACATAATTCATTTAAAGTTTTTTTAAGTGACTTTAAAATGTTTTGTGGAGAAGAGGAATGCATAAAATTTTGTTTTCTTCCTGTTATTCCTACTTAGTTTGTTAAAATGCATGTGCATGTGTGTAAGTCTGAGTGCAGCTGAGTGCTGTTTGATTGGTCTGCAGTCACATGACACAGAAAGTGAGAAATACTGAACGCAGTCTGGAAGGCTTCACAAATAAACATTTAGTTAGAGAGCACATTTTGTATCGATATTCACAGGGTAATTGATACCAATATAGTGCTTGTAAAAGTATTGAAGCTTTGATACTGAATATCGATGCTCCATACTTACCGTGATAACCCTTGGATAACTGTCACTGGTTCAAGAAGCTCCTCATTGGTGCCCAGTAAAGTGTGAGTGGATTTTTAATTGATATTTTCCTTGTCCTAAATGTCTCATTTTTAAAACAAGTGAAATTGCATTCTGATCATTTGAAAATATTTTTACTTTTCTGAATTAAAAATGAACAGTTGAAAATACCAACAAACCTTGAATTAATACTTTTTCTGGTAGTTCAGTATTGTCTAGGTGCTTCAATTTATATCAAAATCAATACCTTTATCGATAGTCACTTAGGAAGGAGTGTGTATTGATACATAATTTAATGATCTTTTATTATTTGGTGAAAAATTGGACAGCAGGTTTTAAAAATAAGACGGCATGTTTTAACAACTCTTTTACCTGCTTGGTAAAAAACACATTTCTCCTCAAAATCAAAAGACACATTGTGAGTTTTTCATGTTCGACAGCCCACCCCACACATATTAGCCTCACCTTGTGTGGCTAAAAAAAAATAAACAAAGATATAAGATTTAATTTTAGCTGTTGTCCTTTTTTTGCCATGCAGAAAAGTTAAATGATGAGAATTTTTCATGAAATTTTTATTGACAAAATAAAGATTGTCATCAGTGTTGTCCTTTTGGTCATTATTTGCTTGGAGTAGTCCAAACTGTTGGTGCAATTTTGCGTGCACCATCATGGATTTTTTCAAGTCTACTGCTGAGTACTGTAAAATTTGTTTCAATAATTTTGTTCAATTAAAGGCAAAAGACTGCTGGAGGAAGAAATAATGGAGTTGAAATCAGTCAGTGAATCTTTGCAGAAAGAAATGACTGCATGTAAGTTACATAGAACATCATGTTTTATCTGAGCTACACATGTAAGACTTAAACCTGCTGTAGTTCCCTGTTAATAAAATAGAAAATAACTAAGGCTTGATGCTTCATTGTTTCAAATATTTATGTTTTAAGATTATGTTATTATTAGGATTTTTTTTGTTATTACAGTGCAGTCTGAAGCTTACCAACTGGAAGGGATCCTCAAAGAAAAAGAAGGTTAACACGATCTACCAGTTATCCATGTACATTATTCATACTCTTATTTTTCTAATTAGCTCCCATCGTGCCATGAGTTTGAGCTCTAACTGAGACCAGAAACTGTTACTGTTGACAAATACTGGAGATACAGATGAGAAATAGTTAGATAAGTGTAATTACTGTGACTCTTTTCTCCAGAGTTGTGCAGGAAGCTGAAGTTCCAGTGTGACGAGTCCCAGCAGGACTCTGACAGGTGACTCCACACTAACCACATGAAGAACATGATTGCATGTCTTTGTAATTGTATTGAGCAGCTCCACATTTCTTATGCCTCATTATGCAGAGTTGAGTTTTTATCTCTTTTTAATGCTCTTTAAAACCAAAATCAAGTGTTTGTGGCATAACACTAGATGGCAGCAAATTCCTTTCTCCCTTTTTTTTAGTCACTACATATGTGGCGTCAGATATTCATTGTGCACACTTGCACATTAACTTTGAGCTACAAAGGATTGAAACGACCATGTTTTGACCTAAACTGACTTTAAATGAGATCAGAGCAGGGGTCTTCATCCACTGGGCCACAGTGGACTGGCACTAGCCCATAGAAAATGTGGCACTGGGATGTGCAACGATTTAAAAAAAAAAAAAAGATAATTAAAGAAAAAATTATATACATCTGCATGTACTTGACATGAAGGCTCCCTCTCTGTGACTGAACTGAGACAAAACAGCTGTTTTAAACTGTGTTTTTGCATCCCGGTCCAGCTATAAAATGTTGTGTATTCATGACAATGTGCGGCATGTGTTATTGTTGAATATTGAAGAAACATTAAAGAAACTACAATAGTGAATAACAGTGATTAATAAAAGCATTAGATCAGCTCAAATTAATAGCTGTGCAGAAAACAATTGTATGCCTGCCATTTTTTAAAATTTCAGCATATTTTCCACCATGTACAGACATATTATGGTGTTAATGAGGGTGTTCCTAATTGATGACGTTAAGGATGCTTTTGAAAAAAAACAGATTATTTGTGAATATCTCCTCTTTCATTTATTTGATGTTGAAAAATCTCCATCAGATATAAGTTTAATGAAAAACTAAACGTATACAAACATAGCCACCAACACTCTCATCTGAAATTCACCATTTAACACAGCTAGAACAAGGAGACTGATCCTGTTTCCATGTCGTTCGTCAGGGAAAAAAGTAAATGGCTCCCGTTTATCCTGTGCTATGACAAGTCATATTAATTGTGAACAAAACCTGTCTGTAGTTCAGAAATGGTGAGACCTGCCAGGTTTGATCATGTGAGGATTCAGTTGTTGTAACTGTCAAACTTTGGTGATATGAAGTGAGTGTGCTGCCATGAATGTCTTGTTACAGTTTTAGAAATCACCCGTTTAACTGCTGACTTGCTGCTGGAGTGGAAACAAGATCCCAAAACCTGTTCGGATTTCTTATTTTTAGACTTTTATATTAATTGTCCACATGTGACCCCCCTGCATATAGATGTGCATATTTCACATCTTTTAACAAGTCTACTTTGCATTATTTAGGAGCAGGTCAATTCTGTTATAAATGGTTATATTTGGATTTTTAAGAACATGTACTGAACATTTAATGTCTTTCATGTCTCCAGGCAGTTAGAGCAGTTAAATAAAGCCGATGAACTGATCGAGCAGTACAAATGTGAAATCCAGGAATTTAAGCTCAAACATCGGAAGCAGCGGTACCTATTCAGAGTGATGTATCAAATTTATATGGATTATCAGACAGTCCTCGTGTTTATGTATGTTTTCTGAAGGCAGACTCCTTTTTTCACAGCATGAAGTTTGAAAACCAACTCTGTATCCTGATAGAGCAGCACAAGTATCTGAACTCTGTCTTTGTAAGTTTGTCCTTTTCATGCAAAGATTTGTTTCATTTATTTTGACTTACATATCATTATCTTTTCCCCAACATCTATTGAAAAAAAAACCTGAAAACAGAGTCTTTAGTTGAAATCTGTAAATTATTTGTTGCCCATCTTTTTTATTCAGACCCCAGAAAGGCTCCCAGCTGAAATCAAGAGTGCTGAGAATAAAAGATGTCAGCTTTTATCAGCAGGTAAGTATGTTATGATCTGGCATACATTATACATATTAGTATAACAACTTTCAAATGTATTTGTCATTCTCTGCCTTTTCAACATTTTTGGTCTCATTTTGTTTGGTGATTTTCTAAGAGCAAACCAAGCTGGCTCAGCTGCAGAGCCTTGAAGAGGAGATAGAGGATGTAAAGAAGCAGAAGCAACTGAGAGAAACTTAATAGGGGTAATATACACACCCAAAATAGATTTTAAGAAGTAGAGGTAACAGTCTTGTCTAGTAAAAACTTTATAGTTAAATTCCTAATTGTCTACATTGTTCCATTTGTTCAAAAGTTTATTTTTTGTTCCCTTAAAATGAACTGAAATCAGTCTTTACGCTTGACTCTCAAGTGAAATATTTACAGACTACTGCACAAATATTTCATATGTACATTTATATTTCTGTGTTCTTTACCATTTACCTGTCATTCACTGATGTGCTTGTATTAATTATTCAAGGCTGAGATTTATTGTAACCTGGAGATTTTTGGGGTATATGCCAAAATGTTCAGTGTCAATGTTCTGTGACTGGTGAATTCATTTTTAGTCTAGTTTTAATGCTAGATGTTTTGCACTTTAAAGTTGTTTTGTAAGTGCTGTGACATGGCTGTGGGATGATATAAATGAAAACAGGACAACCAAATACTACATTATCCATAGTGTTAATATTTACACATTCAATAAAGGTTCAGTTTCAAAGACATTTAATAAAAGACTCACAACATTTCAAAACAAAGTAATACTATCTCAGGTTTTAAAAACATATTTCCCCTAATCATTACCAAGTTTGTACAGACAAGACCACATATTTACAATTTTATTTAAAATAAACTCAAGGCACATCAAAAGTAAGGTTGACAGTGACCATCGTCTTATTCATTAAGAATATTACAGAGCACTTTTTTTTTACAAAGCTATGTACATTATCCCTTGAGAAAAGTGGAGCCCCTGATGTGTCTGCATATCAAAAGACCACCCATTTTATTGATTTCAAAGACTATATAACCTGATGCTCAAACCAAGCTGCTGAGCACCCTGGGAACTGTACGATATAACTAAGCTTTGGCTTGATGGTGTTAAGACTAAACAAAAGAGTTTGAAGACTCTGCTGGGTGTAGCTCGAATAGTTCAGTGACTTGTGTCAGCAGGCAATATCTTGCTCCAGTACTGCTTGATGTACCCATTCTCTTCTGTACTGTCCTTAGAGTGTTGTGAAGTTTAAAAGTCAGGGATTTACACATTTTGTGTCGTTTTATTGTGGCTTCTTTCTTTCTTTCTTTCTTTCTTTCTTTCTTTCTTTCCAGCTACTTAGGGCATCCGTTTTGTCCACAACTTACATTAACAAACAAAGACTACAGCGCTTGCATGTTGTACTCCACTCCTTTAACCATGAACACTGGTGGTGCGTTTCCCTCAGGCAGTCTGGTTTGGCTCATTACAGTTTGGTGTGGTAATCCCTGGTGTTGCTTGCATTTACACAGCCAACCACACCCTTACTAGCTAGACTGCATTGTGTCTAGCTCCATTGGAGAGGTATGCCTGTTACCCCATCAGAATGTTGCTTACACAGTAAGACAGTATGGATTAGTTAACATGGTAAAATTTCAAACTTTTCAGTGGAAATGGAATAAATGTCTACAAAGCTGAAGGGAACTGGATTGATTGGTGATAACACCATAGAAAGTCTCTCTCTCTAACTGGTTATTTCACCTCTTCAACCCTGTTCAGTAGGGCCACACCTTAGTGGAGAGGTACTTATTGCTTACACCAGAGGGCAAAGTTCACTAAAGGCTCTTTTGATTGAAACCCTACCTATCCTACTTTAACTTAACACATTCTTCACTTTCTTACTACAGTTTTTTTCACTTTCTATTTTCTATGAATTTACATATTTGTCCTTTTATTTTCAAACTTCTTCACCTCTTCATTTCTTTCATTTTCTGTTTTGTCCTTCCAGTTTTACTAAACCCTGTTCAACCACTGGCACACGTTTAATCCACAGGACTCTTTTTCCGTTCAGTATCAAACAAGTTCTATGAGACACTTGCAAAAACACTCATGATCCGTAATAAACATGCATTCAAATTCATATTCCCTCAGGACCAATATGTACTCTCTTCCTCTTATTATCTTCAACTCCTTTAGTCATGTTCATACAGGATCACTTTTTGGTAATTTGCCCTACCTTTTTCTGTTTGGTGAGACACTAGCCCATGCAGCAAGCGGAGTCAATCTTCTTTCTCCCAGTTCTGTCAGTCACCATAAAAGGTAAAAGTACAACCAATGCTTGGCAAACAGGCACATTCCAAACTCAATGGCCTGAGTTTTTTTTCAGCATTTTTATATAGTCTTTTAAACTTTTATTACTTTCTGTGAAAGTCCAAGAAAGGCTGAGGTGTAGAGCCACAGAGGAACTTTGACTGTCGATGGCACATATGGAAAATTGTTCTCTTTGATCATCTTGCATACATAGTTTCCATATAAAAGGTTGCTCCTCCATCTGTCGTTATCCCAGGTTATTCCCCATCTGTTAACAGAACAGAAGGGATTACCATAATTGCGACAAAGAGTGACCCCAGACAGTTTTAGACTTAACTTCCCCTCCTCCCAACAGTCAGTAATCCAAAGCTTTAGGATGTTGTCCTTTCCACAGCTCTCACTCTCCACATAAAAAAAGAGAACAGTAAAAGATAATTCAAGAGTATTTATGTAAATAATCCCCATCAAAATAATACTGTTTAAACTCAATTTAAGTAAAACAAAAAGCAGCAAAAACAAACTTTCACCTTAAGTGTATTTAAGCATCCTTAATACAGACACTTTGTAAGGCTGGCAACACACTAGACAATTTTCAAATATGTTCCCATTTTAGAAACATGGGGACAGTAACAACAAATGACTTGGTATCCTCCTAACACACACTTGATCAATCATCCATAGTCTGAAACCACACACCTGAGCTCAGACACATGATCTCACAGAAACTCACAGAGGAAGATCAACAGTCAGGGTGCTAAGGTATAATGTACTGTTTGAACCCCTTCTTTAAAAAAAAACCCCAAAACAACACAAACAATTTTTTTTATTCTGTTTTCATTTTTTATAAAAAAAAAAAAAAGATTGCTTTTTTGCCCGATAAAATATGAAACAACTGTAGACTATACTATAGTACCCTGACTGCCATAATTCTTCACTAGCTGTCCTGGTGATTGTTTACAACAAAAAGACAGGAATGTTTGAAAGATCCTGGCTGAAAAAAATAACATGTTTTGTCTTTGCTTTCATGTTGGTGAGTAAAAAAAAAAAAGGTAATATCTGGTTGTTGGTGTGTTCCCATCTGCTCGCTCTAGTTGGCTGTTGCAGGTATAATGCCATGCAGAGCATTGACCTTTGGATTTAAGGTCATAGAGGCTTGAAAGCATTAAAGCAGTCATATTGTAACCACACACTCAAGTATTATCTGGATAAATAATCAGTTGCAACAAGCCTGGAAAGAGGTGACAGGGGCAAATTGGGTCAAATATCAGGCATAAAATGATCTAGGGTATGGCCAGCCGAAGCCAAACCAAAATAGTTTTGTATGTTACTTTGAAAATACCAAGGCACAAACATTTCTGTAACTATGTAGACAACCAAGTTAAAGAAAATAATTATATGATATTTCAGTTTTCAAGCTGATGTCATAAACATTATCCAAAAAAATGAAAGGGTGCTCAAGTATTTTAGCTTCTGATCATATATCTCTCCCATCTTCATCATAAACATCATTCTTGCTGTGATTGACTACCTCAAAGCGGCTGTAGACCTTCTTCTCCTTCCTCAAACTCTCTATCCTCTTAAGCAATCCCTCCCGCTCCTGGATGTTTCCTGTTGGTCGCAGGAATCGATTCCTTCTCAAGGAGTTTTGCCTCTCAAGCACCTTCTCCCCACTCTCACTGTCCTTTTCCCCTCCTGTTTCCTCCCGCTTCTTCTGGCTGTTGGCAGAAATCTGCTCAAGAATGACCTTGGTGTCATCTCTTAGGTTGCTGCTAAAAATAACAGAGCTGCCCTGGGCCTGGTATCTGGATGAGCCTGTTGTTGTAGCTGTTGTCTTGTGATTGGCTGGAGTTTGATCAGTAGAAGTGGGTCCTGATAAACTTGGCTTTTTGCTTGAATCATCAGTGATCTCTATGACTGGGCCGATGCTTTTATCGTCTCCAGCTGATTTCTTCTCTTTATCCTTTGGCCCCAGGAATCCCTTGAGCCTCTGAGTCTGCTTCTTTAAGAAATCGAGTGTTTTGCCCTCACCTTTTGCCTCCCCTATTGTGTTGATGGATGTATTAGATCCCATGATTTTGCGTAGTGTGTCTTTTGACTCATCATGAGGAAGAGTAGATGAACTTTGAGAGCGGTTCTTTTTCAGTTCACTCTTCTCTGCATCCGTAGCATCTGTGGTCAATATTTCTTCACCACAAGAGATTCGACGAGGATTCAGTCCTTTGAGTTTAAGTGGGTCCTTCTTAAAGATCTTTGGTGAGGGAAGGGGCTTCAGGGACTTAAATAAGTCCTTCTTCTGACCCTCTGATGCAGTTTCCTCTTTTTGAGGTTGACTTGTCTCTGAAGACTTCAGGTAGCTCACATAAGGCTTGGCAGTGATGATTGGTGGTTTTCGAGAGAGCTCTGCCAGTTTTGCTGAGATGTCCGGCCTCTTTGGTTCAGGTTCTGCTGACGTAACGGACACAGATGGAATATTTGGATCTTTTTCTATGTTCATGGGAGGTTTTGCAGAAAGGTCTGGCTTTTTTTCAGCTGGTTCTGATGCTTTTAGTGATGACTCTGCCCCCATTTTTGAGGCTTTTCTCTTGGCTGCAAGGTCTTGGAAATATTGCAGGCGACTAGCTGGGTCATTCATGTTCATAGATGTTTCTGTTGTTGCTGATGTTGTTGATGATTTTGTTACTTCAGATTTCTCAACAGCTGGTATTGGCTTAATCTCTTCCTTAGTTTTTGGAGGTGCCACTTTTATTTGAATTTCGTCTTTCAACCCAGTGTATTTTTTCTCCAACTGTTGTTCTTTGTCCTTCACTTCATCCTCTTTCTCTTTCACCTTTTCCAGCACCTTTTCCTTCTCCTTCTCTTTGTCTTCAGTCTTCTTTCTCCACTCAAAAGGCTCACGCGACAATGATCTTCTCTTCTCTAGGATCTGAGCCACAATCGAAGAAGTGCGCAATGTGTCTAGCTCCTCTTCTGTCTCCGTTGCTGGTTTCAGGCCTAGGCTACCACTGTGCATTTCAGCCTTAGAGGATGAAAATATAAGCGAAGACCTCAGACGAGAACTACGCTGGAGGAGTGGGTTAATTCGAGTGCGGAATGATTCATGTTTGGATAAGAGGAGGTCTGGACCCTCTTTGGTCTCTACATCAACACCAACTTCCCTTGCTGTGCCCCGCTCTGTCTCTCTCTCCCTGTCCCTTGCAGCCTCTCTTTCTTTTTTCTCCAGAGCAAACTGTTTAAAGTCACTGACTGATGGAAGTAGATCCTTTGATGTTGTTGTTGGGGCAGTCTCTTTACTGTTGTTCTCAGGTAAGATGGGCTTTCCATAGCGAGGTCTTGAGACATCTGGTCTGGGTTTAGAGGCAACATTTAGTTGGTCTTTTATTCCATAGCGAGCTGAACTCTCTGTGTCAGCTGATTGCTGAGATGGTTGAGGTTCTTCAAATGCGTCAGGTCCCAAAGGCTGAGGCAGACCCTCTTCTCCACCTTCTTCATAGGAGCTTAAATAGGAATGGATTCTCCAGTTCCTCATGCCATGCCGAGCTTCTGCATCTGGTTCATTCTCTTGATCAGATTGATGGGGAAAATGTTTCTTCTCAGGTGGATGCAGCTGTGTGGGTGAGCTCTGACAGGCATATGCTTGACCTATTGTTGGCCTCTTTTGGGCAGACCCCCCTCCGTACCTCCCAGCCAGTGGAGGTGCATGGTACCCCTCAGGTCCTCTCAAGTCTTCAGATGAAAAGTAGTCCCTGCCTTCTGGGGGAGGCTCCTGATCAGAGCGGAAACTTGATTCTGATTGCTGATCAATAGCAAGGTGTGGAGGGCGACCTCGAAGTCTGTCGTAGTGTCCATGGCCTGAACCAGGACCAGGTCCTTCACTGTAGAAATGGCTGCTTTTAGTCTGCTCCCTAAAAAATAAGACATATTTATTAGTTCTTATTTTTTGATCAACATCAAAAGACAATATTTATTAGGATGTTTACATGTGAAAGTATTGATTCTTGTCTTGAATATAAATGATGAGATTACCAACAAAGTGGATATTTAGGGTTAACTACCTGTGGAAGTCAGTCTCATCCAGATTATTCATGACTCTGTGCTTCATGTACTGCCTTGAAGACACGTAGTTTTCTTGTGTTCCCTCTGCATAGCTGTGCCTCTTAAAGGCACTAGTGCTCATCTCCATCTGCCTGGACACTATGGATCTTCCCTGCTCCAGATACGACTGCTGCAGGCGGAACTGTTGTTGTGAATACTTCCCGATAGTAATTCCTGCCCCAGGTTCAATAGTGTGACGAAATGGGTCATTCCTTCGGAAAGGAATTGCAAGGTTACGATCAGAGTCTCCAAATGGAAAGCCAGAGGTAATCTCGGGCTGCCTGCGATAACCTATGGGGTTACGCAAGGACTGGGTCCTCTTCAAGCCAAACTGGCTACTCATGTAACTACTAGTGCTGCTGGTGTCAGAGAGCGCAAGTGCTCCATCCGATGGATCGATGACTAGAGGCTCTGATTGGGCATAGAGGATTCGAAACTCCTCATCAAAGGTGGATACCAGCTCCCCCAGGAAGAGGTGGGCAATGCAACGGTGGATTTTCTCATAGGACCACATGAAACTAATTGGGAGAAAAAATAGCATAGGTATTAAGAGTTCTTAGATTACTGTTTTTGACTTTTTTTTTTAATCTATGAATAAATCCATCTATTTACACACCTGTAGTTGCCACTTAGCACTGCCCTGCAGTCAGCCAAAAGGAAACAATCTTTCACCTGCCCTTTAAATGATTTTCCCGTCCGGGAATGATAGGTTATTCCTGCCACAGTTCGAACACGTAGCATCTGTAAAAAAAAAATAAATAAATAAATAAATTAAACCATTCTGTGTACATGGTTTTAAGATTGTGGAAATGATGTGTTGTGGGCAAATATGAGCAAAACAAAAAAGGAAATGGCTTTGAATTACACAAGTATTCTAGGACAGCCAATGTAGTCTGTTGGAAATATATAAACACAAGGGGCAGACTCACAGGATTCAAGTCCAGGTTGACTCTACAGTTTATGACCATAGAGACAAAGTGATGGGCATCTTGCTCATCCAACAGAATGTAAACAGGAACATGTCGTGTTGTTGCTTCCAAAAGGTCAGAAAAAATATCAACATCCGTGAATATGTCCATCACCACAGCAATGACCTGGGTAAAAAAAGCAAACATGAAAAAAAGGTTGGATTAGGTTGACAAGGTCTTTGTTTGCCTTTTCCCTGTAATTATTTGCAGCCACTTTAAGTTAACTAGAAAGGTGAATAATAAGAAATGTGGGAGTAATGACCCAAAAACTATAAACTTGTTGTTATAAACTGGGGGTCCAGAGACTGTACAAGGGGTCATAACTAAACACCCTCAGTATATCATTAACTAATTTGTGCTATGAATTGAAATAAAATAAGCTTACATTGTAAACAACTGCAAAGCTAGTGTTAGCATGTTGCTAGCTAATGCTAGCTCAATATTCAATGAAATTCAAATAGCTTTATAAGTGTGAATGCTGTGGGGCATTGTTGTCAAAGCATTATAATATTAATATCTATTGTTAGTTGTCCTGATAATTATGCCGATCAATCCATAAGAAAGCTTCAATTCCCTGTCCTTTTTGATTGTGGGGGGAAAACACCAATGGTTCAGTGAACACTGTGTAAAGGTTTCCTAAAAAATTTAATAGAAAAAAAGTTGTAATCAGGCTCAAACAAATAATGTTTCATGTAACACATATCATAATAAAGCTTGATATCACACAGCTAAATAGAGGTCAAATTTGTAGTGTACGCAACACTATCATAATATATCATTCTTTCTCAGGTAATAAACTAAATTCACACAGTGCAAGACTGTGGCACAATGTGAGTTTAACTGCAGAGTACAAAGAGTGGAAAGACACCACTCAGTTAACCTCTTCTGCTCATGACATTTATAAGTAATTATATTTTAGATACAGCTAAATGTTAGCAAGTAAGATTTTAATCTAAAAGAAAGTAGGAGTAAGGCTGGCAGAAAAAGACAGATGGTATGATTTAACTAGCTGACAGCCCTTTATTCACCCCTTCTTTTTAGAGATAACATTTGACTTGTACAACACACACAGGTTAGACGGAGAAAAAGTTTTCAGTCATAAGAACTGGTGTAATTCACAGCTCAAATTCTTCTAGATTAAAAGTTTGAAGTGTGCATTGAAAACCCCATACTTGTAGGTATACAAAGTGAAAAAAAAATCCAGGATTATTTGATTTGAACTTGAGAGACCATTTGTGTCCGAGGTTTTATATTCAGTTTATTGGACTCAGTGACATTCAGGGATGGTGTCATAGCATTGCTGCATTTTTTGTATTTCCATCAGCTTTCATCCTGAAGTTTTCCAGACTCCAAGGGGAATGATTTCTCTGTTGATAAAAAACTCCGTGGTCTCTTCCTCCCAGTCAATGCAACTGCAAACCACCCACTTGTCATTAGTTGAGGCTGCAGATCAACCTTAATGCTGTACTATAATCTGGAAACTTTCGACAGTACAGTGGGAGATAACCTTCTGGCAGCAGTTTGATCTGTAGAGTGGAGATGAAGTTGTGCCAGGGTTGTGTTGCATTAACCTGGCTAATCAACTGTAGCACTGTGTAATTATATTTTGCAAAAGGCGGCTGGGTCCAGCAATGCTAACGTTTAGCCTTTTTGGTTCACTTTACTCTTTTGGACTGGGTCATGTTTTTACCACAGGCCGATGAAACTCTGATGTACTTGAAAGTAAAACCGAGATCCCATTTTCTAAGAAGACCAGAGTTTGGATCTTTTTGTCCACACCAGGGTTTCAGGTAGACCTCGGTTATTAATGCAATCATGGAAGAAAACTGGATGTCCAGTTTGGATTGATCTCTCACAATATATCCTCTTTTTTTTTTTTTTTTACTTACTAGACATGCACTCTTGATGAGCCTCCTGGCCTGCTCCTTGATACTTGGCATGTCTGGGTCAGAGGGGTTGACTAGCGTGGTGACCTCTGTGGGCCCTCTGAAGCTTTGCTGAGGCAGTGGCCAGCCCAGGTCCAGCCCTGGGGCAGGCACGTCAGACTGCATTGGCCAGTAGGTATCAGAAGAGCCATCCATCTCGCGAATACCCTCATGGTATGTCAGCTCGGGCATGCTTGATGACAGGTTTGGAGTCTGGATTGTGGACTTGATTAATTCAATTTCCGGCTGTGCGAGGAAACCCACCACATCTGCAGACTGGAGGAACTCGTAGTAGCCCTGGTGGGACATGAAACATTGACATTGTTACATAACATTACAAAACAATCATCATCTTTATATTTTTCACTTCATATTTAATATACAAGTAAAATAGAAAGCTTCAGTATTACCTTTATGTCATTTTCAATTAAAGCATCAATAGCCAGGCGGTACTCCTCACGGTAATGGGGGGGCAGGTAGTTTGGATCAAGGGGATTTTCCCCAACCGATGAACTCTGGGAACGGTTCGGCATTTTGGAACAAGAGTTAAGATCTAATGTCCTGGCACAGGGGTGACGGGGTGATGGAGGGCAATTCTAACCTGTGAAATATAAAAAAAAAGTTGAAACACACTGTCAGTGTAAAGGGAAATTATTTTGGGACACCAAAATGTGATGTACAATATAACTGTGTAAAGTAGGGCTGTTCTACACTTTTTAGAAGCAAATTCAAGACCTTACAAAAAACATTAATATGCTTTTTGAACAATTGAGTATTGGTGCTTTACAGATTATTTATTCAACTGAATAGTTTTGACTCTTTAGGTTTCGACATTAAAAGTTGGGTTTTTTTGTGCCTTGCAAGTGGCTTCATAATCAATATGTACCCCTTCCAACTATTTCATCTTGAAGCCATTTTCTTGAACTTGTATTTCCTCATTTTTATCTACTCATTTTCCTCTGCAATGTGTAAATGTATATGTTTAATGCTGTCAAAATGATGCAGTGAATAATTAATACGTGTTCAAATGGAAAAGCAAATTCAGGACACAGCAGTATGATAAAAAATATTTAATGCTAACAAGACAGTGATATTTTTTCACAGCCAGACTGCCATCTAATTTAGAGGCCTCTTGGTAGAAAAGTTACTAATTGTATTACTTGATACGTAAAAAACAAATGCAAGTCATGACGTTTCTAGATTTCCTAAAAAAAATCTGTGGAAACCTTGTAGCAGAACTCACTTAACTGGTTATTATGAAACTCAAAAACTGTACTTCCTCGTAAAACATTTAAGTGTTTTAATGTGTACACACCACAATTCCTTGAGGAATTAACAATATTTAAACTAAATTTTAGTCATGTAAATGAAAGAAGGATTGACTTGACTCAGAATACACAAGTGGACTGATTACATTTAACCTCAAACACAAAGCATCTATTGTTGTTAAGTCAAACCTGTGCAGTAAGTCAAACAAGTATGCCTTTCAATTTAACACACCGTTGCTGGCACACAATACCACTGACTTCTACAAAAGAAGACGCTGACAGGTGTGACAGATTTCTTAAGAAATAATCTTCCCAAACCACATTTACTGGATTATAAAAAAAATGTCTGAAGTTGTGGAGAAAAAGATGTAAATCTTATATGGATTGTTTACTACTAAGTATTTAATGTAGGGGTGCATGATGGTGTATTTTATCCATATCTGGCATGCAAGTATTTGCAGCTCATGTTAGCTGATAACAAAATACATTTTTGAATTGCAAAGAACTTCAGGTCTCCTCCGTACTAGAATTGACCTGTTGCACTCTGTTATTCCTTGAAACAGGAGTAAAACGTGTCAGAAAAATACATCTGATTCTACAATCTATGGTTGGGGTTATCTTACCTGTCATTCTTCAGCTTTATTTCTTTTTGTCTCTAATATTTGACAGTATTAATCAGCAGTACTTTTGACAAAGATGCCACAGACACATTACATGATTTCTTCTGTGCTTTTCTTTACACTCTTTAATTACAGCAAGAAAGCTGCATTTATGTGAAAGCTTATTGTGATTAAAGTAGCTTGTCAAAACCATCATCAGAATGTAGGGTTGAAGAATAATAACAAGGCAATTACCAGCAGATGTCTCTTGTGCATATGGATGGCTTTTACATGCAAACATAAAAAAAGAAAAAACTGGCAAACACATTTAAGTGGCAGTGAATTTATCTTGGGGGCTCACCCAAGTAGTGTCTCTGTTGAACACAGGTAAACATTATGTGCAAAATGTATCAGTGACAGTTACATAATAATACTTTTAAGAGCTGCAAAAGTATGGTAACAGCCTGTTGAAAGTGAGCTCTATGATGCAATAAAATAAACTACATTTTTAAGGAGATTATATTTTCAAACCAGAAGTGCTCAAAGTGCACCACCGTCTGCCAAGGCATTTTTTACAATTTTAGCCAAGTTCTGATAACAAATGTGAAAAACTGCTTTATCTTGCAATGGTAACAAATCATTCCAAAAATCCCATGCGGATACGGATCACCACCAAAATCATCCCTTCCTTGTGCCATGACCAAAACTCCCTAATAATATAATCCAAATCTGTTCAAAATGTTTGAGTTATCTTGCTAGCAGAAAGACAGACAAATCTGGCAAAACTACAACCTCCTTGGCAGAATTAATTAAATTAAATAATCCTGATGAACCATCCACACAAAAGGCATGAAATGACACCAAAAACACATTCTTCTCATGGCCACAAAAAGAAAAATCTGAAACTCCAGTCTTTAAGAACCCCTTTTAAAGTCAGACAAATATGTAAAAAACATTTGTTATTTCGAGCATTAGATTTGCTGAAATATCTGCTCTTATTTTTATGGCTGCCATACAGATAAGTTACTTTCTAAGCACTATCTGTCAATTCAACTCTGATTTTGGGGTTTAAAATATGATTCAAAATTGTTTTTTGATCAAAGTATGCAAAAGTTCTTGCAAAAACAAAGTTCTTATTTAATGATTTGGTTGGTATTTGTGAAAACTGAAAAAGTATGTTTCAAAATATGTAGGTGTACAAAAGTTAGTTCTTGACCATTCAGAATATTATTCATGAGTTTGATTTGATTCTAAACGCAGAGCAGTTTCTTTCTACACCTCTAACTGATATATGCCATTTTCATGCATCCCTCATTAAATGAATTTTAAAGCTAGGATGACGAAAACACAAACGACACAACATAAGGGATATGATATGATTCTAGATCACCTTGCATTTAAGAGATACCAAAACAAACACATTTATTACTACCTTGTAAAACTTTTTTCACTTTGGCCCTGTACACTGAACTATATGGGCACCTTATCATGTCTTATGCAGTTCACTGTAAAGTACCTGTTTATGGTTAGACTTTGATTCTAACTTATGTAACTATCTTCTTATTTATGGCATCACACCCTGATAAATCCTGCCTGTAACAGAAAAAAATATTAACTGGAAACTGTACATAAATGTGAAATAAAAGACCATAAGACTGGCGATATGCCAAGGATAAGATAAAAGTGAAGTCAGGGTAAAGAAATGGAGATATAAGGCAGAGGTTGGACAGGCATGAAGGGCTATACTGTCAGGTTGTCATTACTTTTATTACTCTGTTACTTGTGTGTTACGTTTCAAGATGCCACTCAGACCGCATCTGTCAGTGCTGTCAGTCAGTAAACAAACTAATTTATCAAAAGCACTATGATTAAGCTTCAGACTTGGAGGGTGTTAATCATGATCAGGGTATAGAGAGGAACCTTGTAACGTAATAATTTATCTTTTTTTTTTTTTTTTTAAATTGAGGGTGGAGATGTTCAGGATTCACAAGGTAGTTCTTCAGATCTCAAGGGCCAATTTCACAATTTGTCACTTTTTCAGATTTGTAAAAAATACAATCTCCTATCTTTAAGAGGACATTAAACCAACAAAAACATGAAGGTAATGTATCACTGAATCCTACAAACAGAATCTTCATGACATTACAGCACAAGATAATAATCATAAGAGCTGTTCTTTATAATTATAATTTCTGGTTTATTTGTAGATGACTTTATTATAAACACAAAACTCAGATGGATAATAAAATGTCAAATGCTATGAACATTGCCTTGGTCAAAGATGGTGACAGAAAAAATCTTTTTATGCTTCACTTTCACTTAAAATCCCTATAATATGTTATTTACTTTCACAAAAGTTAAAAAGGAGGTGCGCTGATAGCCTGGTGGGCCTGTCAGCACACTGAATGTTCAGAGACTGTTGACCCTAAGGTGAGCCCAGGTCTAGTTCCAGCCTGTGGCTCCTTTCCTGCCTGTCATTCACCACTCTCTCTCCCTCCAGGTTCCTATTGTAACCACACCCCTGTCACTGAAATGAAGGCACAAAGACCAAAACTTAATATATTTAAGATAAGTATAGAAGCAGAAATCCTCACAAACAAGAAGCAAAAAAAACCCAGCAGTTTCTTGTTTTAATTGGCTGGTCATTGAAATACATGTTCCAACTATAAACCCACTTTATATTGTTAAAATAATTAACAAATGTTGTATTTTGGTGTTTCACTTTCTTTAGTATACAGTAGGGGATGATATTTTCTAATTTGTTGACCATTATAGTTTGTTTTTTTCCACAGATAAATTAGAAAATCACAGGCTCTTGTGAGATTTAGTTTGGTTTTAGGTTAAAAGGAAATGAAAGAGGATACACATGAGAGGTGAGTGTCCCAGACTGGATTTCAACCCACTTTATCTTTATGTGTTATGCATTGACAACTGAGCTAACCAGGACGACCCTTCATTGATATTTAATGTGGTCTTGACAGCTGGAAACTAAAGGGGTCATCTAATAGTGAGGTTGTTTAAAATAACAGCATGACACTTTAAATACCTATAGAGCTTGCTATAACATTTAAAAAGTATCAGAGGATGCTGCAAGGTGGTACAGTGAGAGGCACTGTTTTCTCTCAGCTAGGACTGCTGCTGATTTGACTCCAGGTTTGTGCCTTTATGTGAAGAGCTTATATGTTCTCCCCATGCCTATTTGAGTTCCCTCTTGGAAGTACCAAAAACCTGCTTGTTATTATTGATGAGTAACTCTTAATTGCCTGTAAGTGGGATTGTTAGTGTGCCTGGTGGTTTGTCTATGTATGTCAACCCTGGGATTGACAGGCAAGTAACTGCTAATAACAGCTGGGATAGGCTCCAGCCTATAAGCAGTAAAGATAACAGATGGATGGATGAATGGGAGTCTCAGAAGGAACTTTAGACAGTAAAGATGGGATGTGTCAAAGTGTTGTCAGCCATTCGGTCACTGAAACCTTTTATGAAGCCAATTTGTGCTAGTTCTTCCTGAAAACGTTGTCCAAAAGGTTAGTTGTGCTTAATGCTGGAAAGGCAAATGCAGACTGAGCCCTCTATTTCTGTTTGGTCTTTGGAAACTCTCTGATACAGACCAAATGTGTTGCACCAGCAATAAACACCAAGGCAGTGTTGACAAGGGTAGCTAACACTTTAAATCAGACCAGCAAAACACAATGTAAAAAAACAAATGAAAAAAAATCAAAATTAATAAATATTGTATGAAAAGCCAGAAATTCACTTTACACAGCTTTACCTCGCCTGAGCACACTGACAGACGGCTATAACACAACAGTTGGGCAGAGATTAGACCGGAACTGGAGGTTACTTGCAGGAAAGTAAAGAAGAAGTGGGAGTTGGTGTTGAACACTGTCATTTAGAGACATGGACTCTCCTGTAATGTTTACCCCAATGTGACAAACATGCATTAGTATGTGGTAAGTCATGGCTGTAACTTTTAAAATGTACAACTATAATCTTGTAAGTAAAGGCAGCATAAATGAGTTGACTCAAAGCTGACTTTCACTCAGCCCAGAAACCGACAACAAAATGTTGCTGAGGCAGGCTTTATGGTGCACTTCATTTGATCTCTGAAGTTAGTACATTCAAGCTGCAGGAAGTACACAGCCCATGCAACATCCCCTCTGAAAGTGAGAGAATCTTCAGTGTCCCTGAGTTACGAAGCTCATAACTGGAATGCGGTGAATTCAGGCGTGACCTCCTTCCCTGCTTTGACATCCAAGATCTGAGGTGAATGAAGTGCAGCAATAAGCCTCCTACAAACAGCTAAAAAATGCTGACTTGCAGTCATGTCAGCCATGCCCATATTTATGCACATTTTTTATCCTTGATAAAATCAAACTGAACAAAAAACAGTCCCATGCAGTGTGTGCCCATTAAGACGTATCCCATCTATTACAACTAAATTTGTTTTTTTTTATTTTGTTCAGTTTTGTTTGTTTTAAAATACAGTAAAGGGTTTAAGTTTGATAACTAGGCAGTCAGCACCTGATTTACAAGTTGGATAAACTCATTATTTGTGTTTATTTAGCGTGACTGGCCTGTAATGTCAGTCTGTCTAAATTGCAGTAGAGCCACCTGCCACTGTGGCTCCAGAAGTCTTGGGAAAAAAATGCTCTAAGTTAAATTAGTGTTAAGCATTAATATTTCTTACCACTTAGCCAAGTACTCTCAAAGAAAAGCATGAAAGATGTAGTGAAACAGTCAGCAAATATAACTGTTGAAGAAAACACAAAAAAAGCACTAATAAATGGTACAAAAGCCCTATTTTCACCAATTCAGCCCATATCAAATATTTTGTGCTGACATGCATATTGTCAGATCCAAACTTGAACAAAACACTGCCGGGGACTGTTTCCTGAAGGACCTATGATTCTTTCTGATGCAACACTTGTGGCAGGAATACAAAGGATCTTTCTTGCCTGTTCCTCACAGCGCTGTGATTTGATCTGATATGGTTTGGTGGTATAATAGCCCTTGGCTGTCAATGTTTTCTTGCATTACTCATGGACTGTAGCATCCACAAGCACAGTCTGACAAAACAACCCTTCCAAACTATTGATGAAACTTTTCTGGGTAAGGATATCATAATTTGTTTTCATCTGACATCTACTGTCAGCACCAAAACGTTGTAACTGCCCCATGTCCTACAACATGGATGCAGACAAAGGGTATTGAGCAAATAGCATTGGTAGCATCATGTAGGAGCAACTCGATTTGGCAATATTATGATCTAGAAAGTGAAAATTGCATTAGGGTGGGGTGACATGGACCAAAAATTATACCTTGGGGATATTAAATATAGCTTGATATGTTTTCCAGACGGATCATTTTTAAAAAACGCAACTTAATGAAGCCTAAAGGACTGTGTTGGTGCAGAGGGCAGCAAAAGTTTGGAATTTGGGGCTGCAGCTCATATTAACAAAGTCATCCTCTTAAATTTTGCGGGGCTGATGTGAAATCTGGAACATATTTGTCATGCTCAATCTTTTTTGCCTCTGTTTTAGACATTTCCAAAAGAAAACATCAACCCGCTGCTCATTTTAGATCTTGAACACAAATCATTGAGCCACTATTTTTCATTTTACCATCCAGCCTCCTCTTCCGCAGCTTTACTCTCGTCTTTCTTTCCTGCTATGTTGGTGCTGTGGACAGGACCATTGTTGTAAGTGAGCAGGAGATGGGGTGGGCTGGCTGTTGTGTGTTTTTAGATTTTGTTCTTGTGGAGAGGAAGAGAGGGCCAAACACAGTCAGGAGACTTACCCAAAATGCTTGTTATTTTAATGCATCAACAACAATATTGATATAAAGGATACTGTTCAAACTTATATCTAGTTTGAAAATAAATATATATCTCACAGCCCTAAACTACATTATAAATAGTCTGTGTCGGATTACACACATTTATTTAATTAATACTGAAGCAGTAAGTAGCCAGGTTTAGCACAGACATATAAAAGTTAACCTACAAGAGGACAAAAAGGCGGTGGTGCCACCTATGCTACTGTTAGCTACAAGTGGAGAAATGTATTTAAATAATTTATATGCTGCTGTTGTGATTTCACATGAAATACTTTATGAATAGTAATTTTTGACCATTGTCTGAGGTTTTTCTTTGAGAGGTAGTAGAGAGTTTTATATACCCTTGAGTGTGTTTTACATGTGTCCTCATCATGACAGAACTTCTATGGTCAAAACAACGAAGTCTGAGGCATCTGGACTCCTCCCTCTCCTTCTGTTGACAGCGCAAGCAGCTGCTTGAAACAGCTACTTGACCCGACCCCCCTAAATTAACAGCTCAGGACCATCGCCTAAGGGTGGTAAGCCTAGTGCAGAGCACAGCACAGAAAGGGTACAGAGCCATTGGAAACATGCAACTGAACCACACAGAACTGATCTATTACCAGACCAGTAAAACAATCAGATCAGACTGGGTCCCCATGAGAAAGGGAACCTTAAAGTGACAGGAGCTCAGACATAGTGAGAGTATAGTTACATCAGGGTTACTCAGTAAGTGAAAACTAGAAGGTTTTTTTGAACATAAAAATTAGGAAATTACTCTAGCTGTCAAACATACCCAACAAGTGAACCTGAGGTAAGGCAAAATATGACCTCTTTAATGTGATTTAGTAAGATAAATTTAAAATTAGCCAACTAGGAACATACCTGCAGTAAAAGTGTTTATTTATCCTTTCAAAACTGGCTTTATAACATAGACTCACAAGACTACAGTTATTAGCACTGAAGCATTTATAACTATAAGGATGCTCCCAGGAAGAATAACACTCGTGTAGCATACTGCTGCATGTGGTTAAAAGAGGAAGTGTATTTTTCTGTATTGGTGAATCACCATGGAGCTGCACAGTTTAGAAACTTTGGTATTTGACAGTCAGGGTATACGATTAGGGTGTGTATAGGGGTGTGTGTGTCCTGAAGTCTGTGTGGGAGGGTGAGTAGGTGTTAAGTGAGGTTGTACCTGCTCTAAACCTTTGTGACGTATTCTCTGTAAACTTCCACACGCACACACACTGCAAGATTCTTGGTGACAGCAAAGAAGTCCAAGTCTTAACCCGCAATCACAGGGAGAAGCCAGTTTACTAAGCAGCCCAGTGAGTCACCGGGTAGCCTGATCAGCCTAGCCTGAGGATAACTTGCTCAACGTTGCTGTGTGATGATTCATCCGCTGGCAAAATGGCTGACATCCTGTTTCCATACTCCTCTCTAGCTATAGAAATCAGGCTTCTGTGGCCTGCTGTTCTCATTTATGAGTTCCTCAGTGGGCAGGAAGACGTGTTGGGAGTACAGACAGCTTGGAATACTTTAACTCTTGCCAAGGAATGAAACTAAAATAGACAAATCCCAACTACTTTGATCTGTTTTGGCGTATATTTTGTTTAAAAGAACAGTAAGCAGCCTGGAGCAAGTTCAGTTTATGAGTGCAATGTGCTGGAGTAGCAGCTCTATGCAGAGATGAATGCCTGAGGACTTGTGATAACTGATAAAAGCAGAAAATACCTGCACCTGCTTGTCTGTCATAGTGTTGAAACCTAAAAAATGACATTTGACATGACTGGTGACAAGTAAAAACCTGAAGAAGATACAATGTATGTGAGAGTCCAACTGAAAAAACAGTACTGTTCTCTAAAGAAAGATTCAGATATTGATGACCATTGTTAGTTCATTTGTAATTAAAAGTAATTTTTAAATACTTGAATGTAGGGCTTGAAATGCTGCTTGTATACAAATATTTTAATTTTAATATTGATTAAATAAGGGTAAAAAAATTTGCTAACCATAATGTTTTTTAATGAGATTGTTTACAGTAAGAACCACTGATACATCATTATGCTTACTAACCACAGGATAACCTGTTAATGTTTGTCCCCATGGGATTCTATCATTTCATTTATTTGTCTCTCTTGAGGAGCACTAATTATTAAAATCAAATGACAGTGACGCTGTGTAATACCAAAGCAAAAAAACAGACGTCCTTAGCATCCCATATTAGGTAATTTATTACATTTATAAAGTATGTATTAAGTATTTATTTAATCTGAGATTACTGCGGATGCAGAGCCCTCTGCTCTCATTGGACAATGTCTCTGATTTAGCAGAACAGATTGTAGGAGACAAAACAAAAGACAAGCAAGACTTTTGCTCAGGAGGTTGTGAAGCATCTCAGTTAGGATTTTGATTATTGTGCATGATGACACATTACAGGAGATGAAACAACCTATTTTTACAGGTGAAGTGTCCTGACAACCCATAAATTGTACTTTAAAGATGTCGCCTGACCTCTGCATGAGACAGTGCTCCCTCTCTCCTTGGTTAAAATATTTTGATTATGACTGTCATTAAATGTCATTTTTAAACACATGCTATTAAAAAGTACAGATAATTTAGATAATAATAGTATCCAAAACTGCTGCCAGTGTTTTTTGCATTTAATTTTTTGACCATAAAAAACAATCCTAGGTGTCAAGGTCCCTTACTTCAGTTGCTGTGGTATCAAACATGTTTCACTATTGTTAGATTTTTTTGTGTAGAATCACATTAAAGTGAGTGACTTTTATTTTTTAAAAACAGGACAAAAATATTATTGTGCATTGTCATTCAGCTAAAATATATTTTTGGCTCATATTGTACAGTCCAGCTTCATTGCTGATTTGTTCTGATCAGCTGTCCAAAACACAGATACTATTTTACAACCACAACAAAGAAGAAAAGCAAAGTCTTCCAAGGGAGGAGCTCAGTGTTGGCTATGTTTGCAATTATTATCAGAAGTACAGATAGACTGTAAAAATTGTTGTTTACCTCTAACTAAAAGGAAGAAATACAGCCAGTACTAACTGACCCTGGGGACGAACATGAGCCACTCGGGTGACTCAAGAGCACAGTGGTTCTTAACAAAGCCCGGGGGCTTCTTATTCACCCTCCTGACCCCCAGGTCACTGCAGAATGAAGCAAAAGACAATAGCACGACATAAGAAGCATAACCTCATATCTCCACCTCACCTGGCTGACTGGAAGGAAGTTCAAACAAATACTGCAGCTTTGTTGTTTGTTATAGCAACAGTAGTTAGCATCTAACTGTGGATGATAAGAATCCAGTCTTCTACCTGTTCCTCCCTTATTTATAGAGCTTTTTGCTGCTCACACAAGCCAGCCCCAAACGTACCATTAACAAAGCCGGTTTGAAACTCTAAACCGCCACAGGACAGGCAAGTGGGAGCCAAACCGACATCAGGAATCCAAGGCTGATAAACCCAATATTCAGATGTGCTCAATGTTTGCTCACCAAGCGTGTAAATGTCCCAGTCTGCATTCCTGTGTGAACTGCCTTATGGAAGAGTTGGTGAGAGAGTATGTGAAGAACTAACAGAGCGCGAATTTCAATCTGTCTCAACTTGCCACAAACAGAAAATTGCCCGAGGAAACACTAGTTTTCAAGCACAAATTATGTTATCAGTATATCTGATCTTTGTCCCACATACTCAGAGGTGTAGTGCAGGGTACGCACATGTATACTGAGTATACCCACTTCACAAACAGTCGATGATTGTTTGGATATTTAGATACTTAAACACAGGTCCTGAATCTGTACTTTTCACTGAAAAATGAGTCATTACTAATTATTACTCTTGTTATGGCCCATGTTATCATGCTTTTTACCTGTAACATCAGTTTCTTTTGCAAAAGACCAGTATTTAAACTAAGCAGACAAGGTTCAGCATCATTAGTTCAACAGGTTTGTAAATGGTACCAAAAATAAGGTACCAAAATGTGTTGCAATTCTATCTGTACCACACTTGTGCTCGGTTTCTAGACTCTTCCCTTCTTCTCCCCTCCAGTGCATCATTCAGTAGTATGCAAATCATTTTTCAACAATGATGGCAAAGCCATGAGCTCCCTTCCTCTGGTTAGATAGTTGGCCAATCCACTTCATTGTAGGGGTGCGTATTGGCACGAATCTGGCAATACAGTACTTACTGCATTAAAAGGGCCATATTAAAATACACCACAACATGCAGGACAATATATTATGGTATTTTTAATGAATTGTGTTTTTTTTTATTTCACAATATTATATGCATTAAATAAATACAGTTTCTAATGGTGCTATCTAAATGAAATACAACCTGTAACAGATAAACTGTGTTGTCCGCTCTTCTGTCACAGAGACAGGAACAATAACGATAAATGTAAGTGAAGGATGGGAGTCAGATGGCTGAATGCCTGCTGCCAATTAGCAGTTGAAGGCTAACCTACAATACAGTAATTATGTCCTAAATGTCTACAGAGTATTTCTATGCAAAATATTGTGATGTATTGGTGTATCGATATGTTCTTACATCCCTAGTTGATCAGGATATTTAGCAAATAGAAATTCGGAGCTAGCTGTGCCACTATATATTAAAGTGTCTCTTTTAACATTTAAAAATTGTCCCCAGCTGCCTCATTTTGTTGATTTTTTTAAACAACTTTTTTCTAGATCGACATCGAAACATTAACTGCAGTCAAAACATAGCAAAATTGAAGGTACACAAAAACCACCATCACAGGCAAGCAAGGAGCACAGGAGTCTAAAAACATCTTGTTGCTTTTGGGTGCCAGAATGGGAGGGGTAACAGTAATGCCTTCAAGCTGAAAATTCCGGCAGACTGCTCCCATTTGTTAGTGTTGGATTTTTCAAATAACCCTCAGACTAAATGACCCCACATATTTGAAGAGACCCACACTTTATTTCAAATTGTTAGCTATCACTAGCTAACATGACTTGTGACTGTTTCACCTCTAGCGAAACCTCACCCACTGCAAAACATTACACTATCACACACACAGAAAGGGGCTGTAGTCTAGGGTAGAGCTGGACTGTTAATCGAGTTTCAATTTTAAATACGATATTGGACTCTAAGATCTCGATAAGAAGATAATCAAATTAGCATTGAGTACTACGCTGTATGCCATCTTAAGCTTGTTTGTCTCGTGTCAGATATGATAGTGTTTGTTTTCATATTTTGGCCACAAGAGTACATGATCACTGTCTTGGAAAAAAATCTTCATTGATTATTAATTATAATAAGTACAGATGCACAATTTTAACAGTATTATTGACATTTTTTTCTGAAAACAGGCTGTCCCAGTGAGAGTTTAATTCTAGCATAGTTGAGACTTGGTATCCTTCACAAAAAGAGTGTACTTTTTGTTATCAGCTAAAATTAGTTTGGAAACATCCACATATTGGATATTAGCAAAAATACAACATCATGCATACCTTATTTAACTTTACTATTTTAAGTGTTGACATTTTTAAAAGGATCTTTTCATATATTGCTTGTTTTTTTAAGTGTTCAGTATTACATCTCAAGGAGTGTTGCATGTGATGCAGATGTAATAATGTTTAATTATCATGATTCAGTGTCAGCCAGAAAAAATCTCGAGTAATAGTTTTGAGGTTATCTCTAGCAGTGACTTGCTCTAGTTAATTTTTATTATGAACAGATCTCCATGAAGACAAGCTGCAACAATGCAAAAATACTTAAGGCCCACTTAAGTGCTCTTACATGTCTCTGTTTATAACACCTTTCCTTTCCTGAGTGAGCTACTTAAAAAAAGAGAGGTAAATTAGGGGTATAGCCACCTCTCCAGGCACCACTGCACATACATTCACCTGAACACGCCTCGCTAAACAAACAATACGATTGATCTGGCATTCCTCTCTGGTTGATTCACACTGTGCGGTATCTTGGTGTGGACGAAGCGAGGCGACAATACCAGAAAACAGGTTTGGAGGGATGAGCCAGTAATCTCCAGATGCTTCTGACAGGACATTTCAGTGCCGCTTTTTGTTAGATCAACACACAAAATGCAGATAGAAGTCAACACAGCACAAGGCTTGTCTCTCTGTGTATCATCACACCTCTTATTAACACTTGAATGCCACAAAAGAGACAGCTCAAGGTCTGCTGGATGTATACTGTGCTGTGAGAACACATGGCATCAGCCATCCTCCCTTCTGAATACTATACTTTACGTGGCAGCACTGCGAGAAAAACAGGTCCTCTGGGTCCGAGTCATTTGTTCCAACTGCCTTAAATTCTGTGGTTGACTCGAGGAGAAAACCAACCAATGAAAGCATCAAAATGTTTCTACTTTTCTTCCTCACTTAGCCCAATGGCTTGCACATGAATTATAACACCTATACAAGCAGACAATGACCCCTTGTATCACACACAATGCAAACAAAGCTATGAATGGGATGCAGCCGGGGACATTTGGCTAGTGTGACAAGATGAAACCTATAATGAGAAGCACACACAAGAGAGGGGACCACAAGAAGCTGGCACGGCTAACTTTTTCCCCTAAAATTACAAGCACATGGCGAGTTATTCCTACCCAGTGAGTCATCCTGGATGAATCAAGTCAGGGATTACATAAGATAAATTCAAATCAATGCATTTGTTGTTTGTGTTGAAAATTGATCTGTGTTTATCTGCACTATAGATAAAATCCTACTGAACAAAGTCTACTGTGTAGAGGGCATGTGTAATTATAGAGCAAGGATCCATATTATCCAATTTATAGTAAAATTAGAGGGTAAGGATAAGGCCTAACAACATTGCCTGTCTGCTCTGCATACATAACTTGCAACAAAGACATCAGACATGCTTGTAAAAGTGTCTCTGCCCTTTCAAGCAACATTTATCACCCACAGTTCACTACAGTTCGTTGACATTTTTGTCTTTTTCCCATGATTTCAGTTAGCGTTCCTGCACCAGTACTCTGGTGTTGTCTTTTATGGCTGCAGTATGGGTTTCAAGCCCCAAACTAATTTCACTTTGTAGGACTATAAAGTCAGTCTTGGATCATGAATATTGGTTTCCATTGCTTTACAAGCTTTTGTTTGAAAAAGCTCTATGAAACAGAAGTCATCATATTTACAGTACAACATAGAAACATCGCTATGCTGTTAGAAAACATGATTTTCTGAGTATGCTGAGTATCCTCAAAGAGCTGGAGAGAAACTAGCAGCAGTTTGTCAGTGCCAGCCAACATGGAGCCCTCTGTGGGTTCTGACTAGTGCTGGGAAATATAACGAGTTTTTTAATGCATCAATGTATCTTCAAACAAGATATAAGCTAGCACAATATTGTTATGCCAATATAGTTGATATCAGTGCTGTCAGGAAAAAGAAAGAAATGGATGCCAGCCCTGATGCACAATAACAAAATTGTATACAATAATAACTAAGGATGTGCACTGTCAGATAGCTAAATGCTTAAACTCAGATACCAAAATGGCAGGCACTAGATAAAGTACTTGGCTGGACTAATTATTTTTATTCTTTACTAGTTCAGGCCCAAATCTAGGTAAAATGTCCTATCTAAAGTACAAGCATCAGTAAATACACAGTGAGAGTATCCTCTGTAGCTTCACTGAATTGCTGCTGCTGTGTTGCTGAAATGCTCTTAAACTTGGATGTTAACGAAACACGTCAAATAAACTCTTTGGAATGAGCGGATAGCATCTATAGCACCACGGAGAAACAGCACAGTTTTGCTGTATTTTAAGCTGTGTCTGGGTATACTCCTAAAACTACTGGGCTAAAGCAGCAAGTGACAGCATTAAGAACATAGATATGAGGCTAACAGAAGAACCAAAGGCTAGCTAGGTGCAAGAAAGGCTAACTCTAACATCAGCCACACATGACTTTGCAGGTTAATTTCTAAAAGTGATAGTCTTAGTAAGAAATTAAAGATTTGTTTATTATCTATTATCTATACTACATATCCCTTTTGGGGTCGCGGGGGGGCTGGTGCCAGTCCCAGCTGACACTGGGCGAGAGGTGGGGTCCACCCTGAACCGGTCACTAGCCAACCACAGGGCCACACAGAGAGACAACCATTCACGTTCACACTCACACCTAAGGGCAATTCGGAGTCAATAACAAACCTTATCCTCCAAAAACATAGACCATGCACATCAAAATGTCTGGAAACGTTCAACAACTATAGCAAATTGTTGGGTATGAGCAAGAACTCAGTTTAAGGCAGAAATGGACTCCATTTTTAAAGAGACAGTTCTGCAAATTTTGCATGAAAATTTGACCATTAGAAATTGTGTGTCTTTAACCCCATTCACACTTGCAAAAAGAAATGAAATTATCTGTACATTCCCTGGGCAAGCTGTATGTGTGAACAAAAACAGACAAGTTTTTCACTTGGACTTTACCCAGATAATTTCCTTGCAATCCCCTAATATTTTATTCGCTGAAAGTCTGAGTAGGCTGATGTCTGAAAGCAGCAGCACTGAGGGGAGGGCTGATGACATCATCCTGTGAGACCAGCGAAAAACAGACAAAGTGAGACTTGACAGGATGGATAAAAACAACCGTGGTTGTGGGAGAAGTTTATCAGGACAAAACAAACGCAAATGTGCGTCTGGTGGAAGTGATGTTTCCACTGTACATCATCATATACGGATACGGAGCAAATACTCAGCACTTTCTTTCTCCGGTGTGATCGTCCACACAGAGTGACGCTGCTTTATATTCACCTCTGTGTGCTTCAGTGCTCCCCTGAGCTCTTTAATCCATTCCATTGATATGCTTTTTAACATGTAACACTTAAGTTAGGAATTGAGATATAAATTGCTCGCCCGGCATTTATTATGTACACTGACTTCTGCCGCGTATATTTGACATTGCGTGCTGCCTTGTTGTGTGGCCCTAGTTGTCCCCAAACTTCTGCCTCCTGATCAAAAGGAAAAACAGGCAAATTTGTAGAGACATTTTGGAACAGAATGAAGGAAACACAGTTCTTTGGGAAGAAATTTGGGCTAATCATTTTAGCAAAGTACATGCACTTCATTTGATAGCTAGCAGTGAAATAAGACTTGCAGCAGTCGTGCATGAATACCTTTAACATAAAACCCTCAGTGTGACTGTGAACCAGAGAGTTTTATCCTCATAAGTGAAGTCTCATCATTTAATAGCCATACCTCGTATGTCATTTCTTCAACTTAAGCATAAAAATTAAGGAAGTATGATTTTTTTGTCCATATTCCCCACCCTAGCTCAGTTCATAATAACAGCACTGTTCAGGTTTTGCAATGAACAGCAACTATTTGGAGGGCTTAATCCTATATAAACTTAGGCTATGTAGGGGGTGTGGAGTTACGCATTTCACATTTTATAATCCATTAATGTAGAAGAAGTAATTATACAGTGCTAAAATAACTGGGAGAGATTCCTGAGTTATAAAACAGCACTAAAGGACGGAAGAAGTTAATGGGAAAAAGCAGGAGTCAGAGCAGAGTGGAATAGGTGACCTTTCCAATAGGATGCAGAGCACAGAGAGGATAGAGTAGGATTGAAAATAAAGGCACTTTGTACAAAAAGTTCTTTTGTTCCAGTTTACTCTTGCAAAGCTCGTCTTAACTTCCGCTCCGTACCTCCAAAGGTCGCTTCAGCGCTCGTCTCCGTCGTGTCCCTGTAATCGTATCGCTCCTCTTCAGTGAAACCGCCGACGTGCGTCTCCTCTCCGTCCGTGCGTCACATTCCTCAAACCGGACAAGAACTCCACCCAAACCCCCGGTGTGCCCCTCAGAGCCAACCAGCGCAGACAGTCAAGGCGAGGACACACAGACCACAGGCCCGGGCTGAGCGCTTCACTCGGCGGGGTAAGGACCTCCAGAGCCTCCGCCACTGCGGTGCGGGACAGTACCGATGAATGAGGAAGCGCCGGGGCGGCTGCTGTTAGGCAGGGCATTCCCACCGGTGAGACTCCTCCCAAAGCCGCCGAGCACTGTTGGAAGTTCACTCCCATTGGCATGTTTCAAATGGTCTTCATGTCCTGGCTGCCATAATTGTCTTCAACTCATTACAGAGATAAGGAAGACACTCATGCAGAGGTTTACCCAGAAGTGTCTGATCTCAAACCTCCTGTCAGTGTCCTTTTGGCCATCTGAAATAACACAAAGTAAGAAAGTAATTAGACCAGTCAGTGAATGCATTTTTAAACAATGAAAGCAACAGAAAAAGTGTCATATTGCCAAGGGTGAGAAATACAAAAGCTGATTTTCAACATAGCAATCAAGAAAATGACAAAGAATAATGTTTTAAAAAAATCTAATACCATAATATTACATAAAAGTGATGGTGAGTTTCTCAAACAAAAACATAATGTCATGATGAAAAACATAAAACAAAACTAGAAGCCTCTACCAAGGCAGTTGCAATACTGAGAGGAGTCATTGTCACAAATGAGGAAAGCTGCCCTATCTCGCACTGTTAAAAAAAAAAAAAAAAAAACTTAAAAAAATGTCCTGGCTCCACATCAGTACCAAAATCTTATTACTTCTCCCTTTGTGATTAAAATGTCATCCAGCTTATTGAGTCATCAGCAAAAATGTGAGAGACTGCCCTATCTCGCAAGGCTAACCAGGAAGCCAGGAAATTACCCATTAACACAGATCTAAAGGACATTTTAATGCTGGTAGTAAAACAGTTGACTCAGTTACTTTGGGAAATTACCCCTGGATTACAAGCAAAATAAATTGACGCCCCATGAAAATTAACTAAAATATATTTTAATCACACAATAATCTGATCAAGCCACATCATCTGGTGTCAAAAATGAAACCAACACTGATTTCAAGAAAAGTGCAGTTTCTTGAGATTTCACTTGGGGGCTGTGAAAGCACCAAAGATCCTATAATCACCCAAGCTATGATTTCAATTTGAATGCAAAAAGAAACGTGTCCTTCCTTGCTCAAAAATGATTTAAGATGCAGTCCCCAACCTTTTTTGCACCAAGGCCAGATTTTTTGCAAGTTAATGTAGTCACAATGTAGTCATAGACCTATCACAAAGGGCAACAAACAAAGACGCATGGGTATAAAAATGAAAACTAACCATGACGCAAGACCAGCAGGGGCAATGAGCCTGCCTTCCTGACAATTGAAGGACAATCGATGTATTAAATTGCCTGATGACTGTAATATGGTGGCTAAGTTTAACTTATTGTAATTGTTTAAAGTTTCATTAAATACATATCTGATGAGGGTATTTTGACATTTGCATTAAAGAGACATGGATTCATTCTGCTCTTAAAAGCCATTGTAACACCAACATTTAGGAAGAGAATTAGCTTAAAGTCCCAAACTAACATGGTTAATGATTTAACAAAAACACCAGAATGTTGTGTCGGAGTGTGGTAGAGAATGTTTCGGAAACAGTGCTGACAGTGTATGTCCTGTCTATCAGTCTGAACTGATCTAATGTTTTTTTAATGATGCTTCATTTTTTTAGTTCTGACCTCTGAGTTGTCTACCTCCACATCATGAAGTTGTGTACAGCCGTAGCGCTCTCTTGTGCCTCAGTTGTCCTCCAGTAACAGACACCCTGCAATATTTAATGTCTCACAGCTATGTTTATGGCACAGGTGGACGAGTGTGTGAACACAAACTTTAACAGCAGGCTTATTTCAGCCCTTACTTTTTCGGTAATTCCTCACGGACAGAGACAGGGAGCAGCTGTTTCATGTCTGCACAGTTAAGCCAGAAGGATGTGTGTGAATGTGGTCATTTTTTCCAAAATAAAACACCCTACAGACAAAAAGGGCAATTAAGTTTTTTGTCTACATTTTTGTAAAGCCTTTTACCAAATCCAAACATAATCCAACAGCCTGCTACTGATCTGGATAAATTAGCCATAGCCCAAGTCTTCAGTGGCTCTCACAATTACAGGGCTATTTATTTCTTGTATAAATTTTCCTTTTATATAATATTAAGACTGCATAGTCAGAGGTGTGTTCTGCTGCAGCTCCACCCTTCTGAAAGTTGCCAGGTTGACCAAAAGTAGTAGTGCGATAGCATTTTCAATACAAAGCCTTTTAAGCTGTTCCTTAACCAATAGGAGATGACAATCAGATCACATTCAAGCACATGAAGTCTGTGTCCAGGATCCTGAGATATCCTGTGGTAATGATTTGTTATCTCAAGGAAACTGAGTACATAAAATGTTTTGATTCATTAATCCTGCTTAAGGCTTTTGTGTTTTGCAATACAGGTTTCCAACTGAAACTTGATTTAAATGTCACCTGTTGTTTCTCCCTGCCAAACCTCTGGTGTCAAATCAGCAGACTTCAGCAGTTCTCTCTTCTATATAAATAAGCAAAAACTGCCTTGTTGCTGCAGGCAGCGTAGCTCCTTATCTCCCTCTGAAGTATGGACTGGATTTGTAAGGCTTGTTTTTTTCCCCATAAAATCCTACAGACACAGAGCAGTCATGTAGCTACACAACATCTGAGCAAGTCTTTTAGTCATGGATGAACCATACATGCAACTTAACAGTCATCTGTCTGTAAAATTAGATTCCTCGCACATTTTCACCAGTATTTTGTTTTGTTCAGAGCTTCATTAATTGGATTCCAACATGATTACCAGTAATGTAGCTGAATATATTGTAATAATCATTTTTTTCTTATTGGTGTCTCACACATTTGAACACCAGTTGCATACATTTAAACATGGCGTACTTCAGGTAAACCAGAACACTGTTGAGTTTGTGCTCTTTATAAGGGCTGTCCTTTGTCCTGAAACGTGTCTATCAGATTGAACACACCTTGTTTCATTGCTCTGATAGCAGCACGCTTATGATCATGATTGTGTGTTCAGTCCTGCACCTAAAGGGCGTGCCTCTTGTTTGAATGTCTGCCCAAGCACTCATGGCCTCGAAAGCTGCAATGAACTCACATAGCAGGATCCATTTTTCTGATTCCTCACTCTGCCTGCTTTACTTCCAATTCATGCAAATGTGCAACTCTCAGCAGCTTTTACAGATACGGCATTAGAGGTGAGTGTTTGCATACAGCCGTGGTTGTATTCCACTGTCTCCATGTTTAAAAAAACAGAGAATACTTTATGTGTTCGTGAAACTAAATCTGATGAAAGAAGTATGAGTGCCAAGAGAGAAAGTAACGCAAGTGTCTGCTTACATGAGCGCACTTTGATAACAAACACTAGCAGGTATACAGACGCTGAGGCCCAGGGTGCGGCAGCTCCAAGGAATGTGCTCATGGCATTTTACCACACCCTCCTCTCTCTCTCTTTCTATCCCTTGCTCTCCTTTCGCTCTTTGCTTGTCCTCCTCCCTCTCTGAGTCACCTGGCAGCCATTAAACAGGTGTACAGGTCCAGACAGAATCCAGGCAGCAGATAAATCCTGGCCTGAATCTTGGCAGGCCTGGAAGGGGAGTCAGGAGTTCACTGGAACTGATTCAATTCAAACTCGATCTTCCACCTGGCAGCATTATGCCTTCAAGTGCTGCACTGTGAAAATACAGAGATGGATCAAGAAGAGGGGCTGGGGTGGGTTTTTTGGCAGTTTGATTTATAGACATATTACATGCAAAGGATGAGCACGAGACCTTAAACACTGACCTTTTCCTTTTTTAGTTAAAGGCAAAATGTAATTAAAAGCTTTTTATTCATTGAGATTATTGAATTTAGTTCTATGAAGTCAACCTCTTTAGCCCCACAGGACCCAAATTTGGGTCTGCTGGGGCTCAGGAGAAAAGCTCCCCGACACAACTCAATATGCACTGTTTCAAAATCCTCGCCTGACCATATTGTTATAAAACCTCTTTAATTTTGCTCTGCATCACTTTATAACAATAATCCTTTGCAGAGATGATGTAAAAAATATTTTATTATTCATTTTTAGAGTTGTAGAGCTGCTCTAGCATCATTTCTAAGAGATATTCACAATAAAAAAATGTTTTTGTTTTAGGCATGGATGAAATTTTCAAATTATTCTGACTTCTATCTTCATTTACTCTGTCCCAGTAACACATATACTGATAATTACACATCTGGACAAATCTCTCAAGTGTTACTTTTATTATGACACCAAAATTATTCAAATAGACCTTGTGGGTTTTTAGCAGAAGGCTTAAAAAAGGAGGTGGGGCTGAACAGCTTAATAGACACGCAGGGAAGAGACCGTTTGCACCAGAGAGCCACGATACATGGAAGTGGGCTATTGGCACCCCCTAGAAGTGTATTTTCAGGCCATTAAAGAAATCCATCCATCATCGATACCGCTGGGTGGCATGGTGGCATAGCAGGTTGTGCACAGGCTTCACAGCAAGAAGGTCAGTCAGGGCCTTTCTGTGTGTAGTTTGCATGTTCCCGGTTCCAGGCACTCTGACTTCCCACAGACCAAAAACATGCTCATTAGGTTGACTGGTGACTCCAAATTGCCCTTAGGAATGAGTGTGAGACTGAATGGTTGTCCGTCTCTATATGTTGCCCTGCGATTGGCTGGCAGCCGGTTCAGGGTTCACTCACACCTAAGGGCAATTTAGAGCCAATTAACTTTAAAAGCATGTTTTTGGTCTGGGAGGAAACTGGAGCGCCCATAGAAAACCCATTAAAGCACGGGGAGACCATGCAAATTCCACACAGAAAGACCCTGGTCAAACACAGGGAGTCGAACCAGCAACGTTTTTGCTGTGAGGCATGCACACTAACCTGCTGCGCCACAGTGCCACTCCCCTGACCTAAATACACCTGCAAGTCTGACATCCATCCATGCTGTGTCAGCAGTTCAAGCCCACCGGATCAGGGTGGTAGTCCCAGGGGAGTGTATAGACTGTAGAAAGAAGGCTGGTAAACCTATCAGATCAGGCAGGGCCAAGGGGGCCTAAAAGTGACAGGAGCTGCAACAGAGCAACTCAGAAACACTGAGAATAAAGGTGGATCAGGAGGACTCTGTGAACACTAAAAGGTTTTTTTGAACATAAGATTAGAAAATAATGAAAATATTAATATACACTTACCTGTTATGAGTTAAATAGACAACTACTTTAAGAGGCCTTCTCTGTGTTTGACATGTTGTTTAGTTGAAGTCACAATGGACATGGTCATGTTTTGAAACAGAACATCAGATGTTTGCTAGCATTAGCATTGGCCCATCCAGCACTTTGGTTGCAAGTACGATTTTTGTGGAATATGCTGTGTGCTATGCTTTCTAAAATTAAGTCAGGATTCTTGACTGGAGAGAAAGAGATAATCATGTTTGGCCATGTGATTTACAGATAACCACAGTGACAGTATTTAACTCAGAGTAAGTAGCATGTCCCTGAAAAAGGGACAATACACGTTAGCACTACTGGACTGGCTTAGGTTTTCTGCACATGCCTCACAGTCCCTTTACCAGGCTTTGACTTTGGAGTCACACAGCAAAAGTGTGTAGCATAGCAGGGGTTACATTGTCTGACTTCACATGGATAACATTTATGTCATTTATACAAAAAGTGAAGCATCGAGTGTGGATGAAATGTCAAAAGCCATTGATATTTTCCTCATCGAATAAACAGCTGGTTAGCTACTTGGGAGTACATAGTAACAAACAGAAAAGGAGACATATTTTCACCAACTGTTGTGCTCCCATCAATAAACAGATTCTCATCTGTTGCATGTATACTGGGACAAAGACAATATCCATCCATCCAATATCTATACCAGTGGTTCTCAAATGGTGCGCCTTGAGACAAGTCTAGGTGTGCCTCGGGAATTCGTGTAACCAAGTGCTAACACTACAGCTGTACATCAGCTGATTATTTAGTTTTTAATTTAATAAATCAATATTTTATATGCTTTAGTTTATGTAAAATATGCAAATTCTACTATAAAAATTCAGCATGCACTGTCAAATTACTCAAACCTTTTGACTGTGAGCTTTAAAGAAGCTGGATAACTTCAAGTTTTGTTGTTAATAATATTAATACTATCTTAAGTAAAAGTCATTTTCTAACTTAAATGTTCAAGGTCACCTCAGAAAAAAGACACGATGAATTTAAATTAAATGTGACTGTGGTGTGTTTACATGAAACATCAAGGGAAGGAAAAAAATGGTGAGAAACCTTAATATGTGCAATTTAAATATTTTGTGAGCAAAACAGGTTGTCAATTTTTATATAAATCAATCAGTTAAACTGTATGTATAAAGCACTTTTCATACATAACATGTAGCACAAAGTGCTGTACATTAAAATACACAAGCAGATCATAGTCAGGGGATACAGAATAAAATAGGAAACCACCCCACCCACCCTTCCAGCCCACAATTAACACAGACAGCCACTCACACGCACACACATGCACCCAAGCGGTCACCCCCCCCCCCCCCCCCCCCCCCCCCCCCCCCCCCCCCCCCACACACACACACACACACACACACACACACACACACACACACACACACACACACACAGACATACAGACACAAGGACTTCAAGTCAGGACTCTTCAAAAAGCCAATGAGGACTGAGGAAATACTATCTTGAATTGAAAATAAGGGAACACAGGAAACAAGACTGACTAAATTAATAAATAAATAAAACCATGATAAGCTATAGCAAAGGTAATAAAATGCTACAAGTTAGTTTAGATTAAACTGTTTTAAAACCAAACAATAAATAAAAAAAAGTGGTGAAACATAAAGCAGTTACTCTGAAACTAAAATGGAGTAAAACCCATATGATGCAGATTAAAAGAGTAGAAGAGAATTCAGCTAAAAGTCAGATTAAAAAGGTAGGTCTTGAGTTTGCCTTTGAAAATATAAACAGTAGGTGCTGCTCTCAGGTCCTCAGGTAAACTGTTCCACAGACGGGGGCCGTAATATTGAAATGATGCTTCACCGTATGTTTTAATTCTAACTCTGGGTACCATTAAAAGACCACCACCTGAAGACCTGAGGGCTCTACTGGGCTCATATGGTAAAAGCAAATCAGATAAATAAGAGGGACCAAGACCATTAAGAGATTAAAAAACCAATAAAAGACCCTTAAAATCTATTCTAAAAGATAAGGTTAGTAGACAATATAAGGTTAGTAAGACAAAAATAAATGTGAAGAATAATTTAGGCTGAACAAACTTTTTTGTGTGGGGTACGATGAATATGTCGTGCCTTGAGATTTTGACCTGATCTTTGGTGTGCCTTGGGCTAAAATAGTTTGAAAACCACTGGTCTTTACCACTTATCCATTTCAAGATCACAGGACAAAAAACATACTCCAGTTTAATAACTTCACAAGCTCTATCAGTGGCTCACATTCACTTTGCATGTTAATGTTAATGTGGTAACTGCAAATATTTGCAGTGGAAAATATAAACAGTTTGTTCTGACAGTGTGCCATTAATTACTTCTTGTGACACCCATCCAGTGACAACTTTCGCAGGCCTAAAACAACTTCATAAAAATAGTGTCTGTCCATCAGTATCTCTTTACAGATGGACTTTTTTGCTTTTATATTTTAGAGAAGACTCAAGTGTTTCTGTGTCTGTTTTATTGTCTGTCACAAACTCCCCGCAGGAGCTTTAATATTCGTTCACTCAAATAAACTTGAGTTTCCCCCCACACAAGAGTTTACTCAGTGCTCTTGTCATTCTTTCATTCTGTCTCTCTCTGGAGCCGGCATCTCTCTTGCCCTGTGAGCTTACCCAGCATGCTTTTCTCACGCTGTAATGTCACACCTGAGTATAAGGTGACTCTCTGGAGCCGGGGGTTTTGAGGTCATCTTAACACCACCTTGCTGGAAGAAAAGGCGAACACACATGTCTTCTCCTATACTATACAGCACATGTGTTGTGATAAGTGAGCACGTTAGTGTGTGTATGAGTAATTATATGGGTGGGAGGCTCTCAAACCAATGACACAACACTACGTTTCAATAACCTCCTGTCATATAATGATAATTCCACTCCTGGTTTCCAAGTCACTGACCCCCCACAAAACAAGATCCTGAAAATGTTGCTTCTCACTAATGAGTTGGGAGTAAACACAATCCTCTAAAAGTAAAACAACACTGCAGGATATAGAGGTGTGTGTATGGGAGTGTTATTAAGGGACCGCATTACGTAATTGTAATTATGTAGTTACAGGAGATGACACCTAAATAACTGCTGTCAAGTACTTCTAAATTAGATTTGTCCAATGTGTCTAAAAACTGCATGTGAGTTGTCAACTATGTGTGTATTTGTGTGCATATATATGTGTGCCCCTGCTTTGACTGGAGCCTCAGACCCTGGCAGGAGACTGTAATAAGCACTACCGTCCCGTTTTAGTCCGAGGTAGAGCATTATCCTGAACAGTAAAAATCTCAAACTAAAGGAAAGTCCCCACACTCTGTGCAAGATGCAGGTAAGCGTCTGTTTGATAGCTAACAGCATCCTTACATACCTGTGACAGGTGTTGGCATCTGAAGCTATTATTACCCTTCAAATGAAACTCTGTAATGGTTATTGAGGAAACACTGCACATATTTTGGCTGACAGGTGACAAAGAGGAGTAAACATGAGTTTGATTTATCAGACGAGCTTGACGCCATCAGGCTGATACTACAGGTCCAACTCTGGCATGAATTCCTGCTTATCATTACTGTTAAGAACTAAAAACATGGCTTTAAATCAGCAACACACATTTTCCAAGCAGAAAGTAAGACGTAGAGGTTTGATGGATTTCTCTGTCACACACAATACTTTATTCAGTGAAGGAGCTGAGAGCCTCAGTTTCAAAAAACAAGAAAACAAACAAGTTAGATATTTTTCTAAAATTACAGACATATTTTTCAGTTATATGCATAAATCAGAGGAAGAATTCTTTCAGGGTTGCCAAGGACTGGAGCCTATCCCAGCTGACATTTGGGCAAAAGGTAGAACACTCCCTGGACCAGTCACCAATCACAGGGCCACATAGAAAGTCGGACAATATTCGCACACTCACCCACACCTTAGAGCATTTTAGAGTCACCAGTTTACCTAACAAGCATGTGGAGGAAGCTAGAGAACCTAGGCATGCATGGGGAAAGCATGCAAACTTCTCACAGAAAGGCCCTGACAGACCCGGGTTCAAACCAGCAGCCTTTTTGCTGTGAGGCATGTGCACGACCTGCTGTGCTGTCACGAAGGAAACCAGAAAACAGCAATAACAGATTTATGCTGTCAGATGTTCATCTTTGTCTATGAAATGAAAAAAGACAGTTGCACTGAAAAAACTTCTGTTCCTGACCTATAATATTGTGTTACCTTGATCTGAATATGACTTACGGTAATAAATCAATGCCCTAAAACACTGATTGAGAGTGACAGCTGAGGGGTGATGGTTTTGCAGAGTGGTAAGCAACCAGACAAGTCCCATATATGTATCGACCAGCTCAGGTTTGACTCCTGCCTGAGGCCCATTTACCGAGTGTGCTCCCCTGATCTTTCTCACCTCTCATTTTCACAGGCCTATGCATTATCTCTTCTCTCCTACAATCAAATAAAGCCAATAAATGCCCAAAAACATACTTAAACAAGAGATACCTGATATTACAGAAGATATCACAGATGAGCTAATGTTAGGACCTTAATTACCATTATTTTGACAAAGAAAATTTTACAATTCCTCACTTTCCTAACAGCAAAATTATTGATACAAACTTATTGAAAATACATAAAACCGCTGAAGAAGCTGTAGATTTTCATTTTCACAGCGGTGTAGGGGGAAGGATTTTCTTATATAATGGTATCTTAACATAACTGAACTCATGTTGTTGCCAAGACTGTGTCATTTTAAGGGACATAAATAATATTCTGGTGCTATATAGGGGTCTAAAGGGCATGTTTTTTTTAAATTAATATTTCAGTGGTCCTGTGGATTTCATAGATTGTAAACATGGATCATAGTATAGAGGTGAAAACTAAAAAGCCTGTGCTGCTGCTCCACAATGCTCGTGAACTTTCTTTTGTCCTGCAGCTCTCTGTGAAGGTCACATATTTAAAGATATCTATATGGTGACATGTCATGGAGGCTACTATAAAAACTTAAGGAGGATTAAACATGCAGTATTTGAATTTCCCTGCCATGGGGCTGTCAGTCATGACAATTACAACAGATGACTTAAGGGATATGCTGTCAGCTCCGCCCAACTCTTCTACTCACATGTTTTGATGAGGACTCTTCAATTAGACCTGCACTCCATGAGGTGTGTTCACTAATCAGCTTCATGGATGAATTTCATAGAATGAGGGAGGAAAGCTGTTAAAAGTATCGTTCCTGGTTTGTGCTGCAAGCTACTCAGAGCATACTGGGCCTGATTGTAACAGAAATCCAAAAGGCCCTTTCCAACAGCTTTTCTTCCTCATTATGTGAAATTCCCCCATGAAACAAAAACAGTGTCAGTAAATTCACCTTTATGGACAGCAGTTTTTGTTAAGAAAAGGCCTCAGTGAAAAAGTAAGCAGTGGTGGTGGGTGCCTCACTATGCTATGGATTTCTATGGCTTCAAAAACAGTTGAAAACATAATAAGTGATGTTTGTACACAACAAGAATTTTTACAACATAACAGTCATTACCTTTACCAAGAACATTATGTTTTTTGCCAGCATTTGTGTGTTTGTTTGTCTGTGTGCAAGACAACTCAAAAAGTTATCAATGGATTTTGATTTAAAAAAAAAAAAAATGTCAGTGAATGTTGGTCAGGGTGCAAGGATGGAGTGATCCGATTTGGGTGGTGATCTGAATCCAGATCCATATCCAGGATTTTTTAAAGGATTTGTTAGCATTGTAAGATAGGGCGGTTTTTGAGATTTCTTACTGAGCAAAACAAAGACTGTTTTGGTTGCATGCCACCTAACCTGTGGAGGTCTTTACGGGGCGTCGGTGGCACAGCTGGATAGTGCGCTTGGTTGGTAATCGGGAGGTTGCAGGTTCAAGCCCAGCACCAAGTGACACCTGGCAATGTGTCCTTGGGCAAGACACTTAACCCCAAGTTGCTCCCACCTCTGCGTCAGTGGCGTATAAATGGGCATGAAAGGGTGTGAATGTGTTAGTTGATGCTGATGGATAACTAACATAGAAACTCTGAACCATCAGCGAGTGAATGCGAGAGCAAATGGGTGTGAATGGGTAAGAGTGACCTGCAGTGTAATGCAGCTTTGAGTAGTCAAAGACTAGAAAAGCGCTTTATGAGCTCAAGTCTTTACTTCACTGGCATCAACAAACTATGAAATGGTCATCCTCTCACAGATAGTTCTGTTTGTTTGTTGGTCATATAGAGAAAGCATTATCAGTTTCGCCCAGTTTTATAGCTAAAAGCTTCACACAGGAGCTTTAAATGAAAAAAAAAAACAGCTCAGCACAGTTTCAGTTGCAGGCTGACACTTAGGTTTTACCTTTGGACTTGAACTTTATTATTAACTCCGGCAGCCAAAAAACGAGCTATAAACCTCAGTGAGCACTCTTTGTTCAGACACAAAGTTTATATGTCAATAGTGATGTTAAGGTTGAAACCACACATGCTTTTTTGGGAATTATCAGTAGAAAAGACCTAAAAAGGGAGTGAAAAGCTCTTTTGAGGTACAATGAAGGGATAAAAACAGTTTAAAAGTAGAAAGAAGACACAGCTCAAAGTTTGAACCAATCACTTTTAATGTTTTTTTTTCCACAAGTGTCATGTGTGGGCGAATGGAGGTGAATCATACCTTCATGCACTGATCGATATCTGCTTCACCTATCTGCCTTGTAGGTTTACAGCCTCACCATAAAGGCCAGGATACAATTCCATACAAAGGTGTTGATGTATTAAAGAAGTTTATTATGTATTTCACATGTCTGTAAAACTAATGAAACCGACTGGGTGGGATTTTTTTGTCCTTTTTAGCTTAGCTTGTTGTTTGCCAATTTTTTAAAGCCAACAGTTTACAAATAACCTCTAAAAAAGCTGTTAAATGACCTAACTTATATCTCAGTATCAAAGCTACTCCATTTACCTGACTGTTAAGTGACAAATCACTGTACCCTCTTTTAAAAACTGATCTACAACAGGTATTAAATAAGTTTGTGATGGACAACAATTTTCTTTCCACCTTTACACACACTCCAAATAAAAGTTATAATTTTTGCTTCTGAAAGTACATTTATCTCTTGTCTCTCCTTTTTTAAACTGGACTGGGCTTTGTAGCTTGATGCTGCATGTTAATGTCATCACAGCCCACAGGGACAAAAGTAACCTAGTAACTTGACTGTTAATATTATTGCTGTTTTAGAAATTTTTGTTCCTGAACACAACTACACATTCAAAATTAATATTGTTACAGTAAGATATTACAAGCAGGTAGTAACCACCAAACACTGCTTAAAGCTCTTTTGAGGAATTTTATCATGAATCAGACTCAAACTGATGTTGAAGTCTGTAACCAGCTAAAGAATCCATAGATTTAATATTTCTTTGTTAATGCAGTAGCCTTTAATTTTTCTAGCCTCAGGATCCACCCTTTTCTAAATGAGAAATCATCACCCAATTTTAAAAAGTTTATACCACACGTATTTATTTAATGAGTCTAAAATAGGGATGGGACAAAACAGACATTTTAAATGATCATAAATTCTCATTTTTCAAATCAATTTAAACCAATTTAATTGCAGTTCAGCTATAAGCTGCCAGTCCCCTCTACCTTATAACCATATAATTGTTAATGTTCATATCAGAACCACCATAATTACCTTACAACCATATAGACATGAGGACTCTCATGAAAACAAGATGCCACATCTCAAGGGGCTAACCTCTGATAAATTTATATTTGGTGGAGACAAATATGATGAGAACATATTTATATTCTGGCCTGTGAATCTGTCAATACCTTTTTATTTAGTCCACTTGTCTCTGCCCACCTCCCTACCTTCGCCCACGCCCCCAACACAGCTTCGGTGGATGAGACTGGATCCACTCAAGATTTCCAACTGCTAAACAGAGGTTTTTTCTTGCCATTGTTACTGTAAGCCTAACACAGATGTACCTCCCTGTAGATGGGTCCAGTATTGTGCTCATGGTGGATTCATGTTGTATGTATTTGTATATATTTGTGTATATGTGTATTTTTATATATATGTATAAAATATGTGTGTATAAAATTTATAAATGAAGAACATGGCTTTGACATGCTCTTTTGTAAAGTGTCTTTAGATAACGTTTTTTATGATTTGGGGCAATACAAATAAAAGTGATTGATTTATACTCATGAGCTGGACTAAATCAGGAGGTAAAAGATGACCCTTTGTGGATAAAATGTACCAAGATGAACACAAACCCAATGATCTCGTCTGAAGCTTCAATTTAAAAACACAATAATAAATCAAGATTTTGTATTTGTTTGTTTCTGAAGAGGCAGAAGCAAGTTCGTCTGCAGGCCAGAATAGTTTCATCAAAAGCCTTTGTCTTGGATCTAATATATGCCAAATTTCAGGTGTGCAACTGACAACAATAGATTTATCTCCTGTTGTCTGGGCTTCATGGGAAATTTCAGGACTGCATAAAAAGCTGTTGTCACCATAAACCAAATCAAAACAGTCACACTGATGTCTCAGTATTTAAACTTTCATCTCACTGCAGCGTGAAGCCTGGTGGGCCACAAGCTGCTGTCTGACACTGCCCCCTACTGGACTGACTCTGACCCTGCGTGTGTGTCCTGACATCTCTCCACATTAAAGAGGAGAAACTTCGTAAACAAGTAAGAGGTGTGAACATACGGCAAACATAACGTGTTATTAGGAAAAACTGCATACTATAACGAATGATTATGTGGCAACATAAAAATGGAATAAAATGAAAAGCTACAGCCAGTCAAATGAGACATCATAGCTGATAATAGAAAAAGGGAAACAAAAACAGCTTTTGATTCTTTGCGATGTTAACAACAGAAAATCCAGTTATGATCTATACATTGAGGTCCCACAGCAGGTGTTGCCCAGAGGGTGCTTTTGAGGTGCCAGCTGGAACATCTTAAAAATAGCATCATCATCACCACCGCAGAGGTTGAGATAAATAGCCATTTTTTGCTTTAAGTTTTATGTTTTGCAAATAAATTACATCTAATAAAAAAAAAAGAAGTATAGCATATGGATTGAATTTTAACGTTGTCTATTTTTTCTTAACTTTGACCTGCGTGGGGTCAAAGTTTATCTTGGTGCACTGATGCCACATCTCTATCAGCACTCTTACCAGCAAGAGCCCCTACAGTGTCACATGTTCAAAAAGAATTCCCAAAAGTATTAATAATGAACATATCAGATAGGTTTAAGTGATACATAAATTATTAAAGATAAATTTAAGAATAATTTTCTCATAATAATTATTAATGATAATTATTTTCAGAAATGTAAAAAGTAAACATACAGTGTCATATGTGGCCTGTTAAAAGACATATTAATTATTCTAAGGTAAACTATAAAATGTATATTATTCAAAAACTTCAAATCCAAAGAGTAGCCCTCAGTAATACTCTTCATCTTTCCGGTAGCTCCCAGGCTGAAAAAGGTTGGTGACCCTGTCCTACAGTGTGCAGTTCGGATGGAAAATGAAAGTTAAAGTTAAGTTTCACTTTCCAGTCTCTCTGCAGGATGGGGATTTAAATGCAGAGCCTTCACAGAGCATCATTCAGAGCTCAGGCATCGTAAGATCTCACTCCATCAGCAGACATCATGAGCAGATGTTCAGGTAACACTTTCGTAGCTCTCTTATACGGTAACTTAAATGTGCAGACTGAACTGTGCCAAAGCTTTCAGCTCTTTGTTTAATGAAGTTTTCAATATCTTTTAATTAGACTGATTAACATGGCGCTGTTTTTACCTTGTGAACATTCTCACATATGTTTGGGTTAAAGTTCTTGTGTTTGCACATCTCAGCCTTTATTTAACCCGTCTACCCTCCTCGGCCACTTGTTTGGGTCATTAAAGGGTCTTTTACTGTAGCCATGTTTGATCTCTATTAAAGTTTGGATTCTAATAAATATTAAACTCTGCACGATCCTACACTGCGATTAAAACACACAGTCAAGCCCCCTCGACCCAAATTTGTACACTTGTACACTTAATGTACACTTAAACCACAGTATTTATCTTGAAAGAGGTCAATAAGAAGAATAGATTTCAGTCTTTAGTTTGATACAGGATTTTAAGCCTGTATTTTAATTGCTCAGATTTCGATGCATTTCTGTAAGAGTACAAAGTGCATGCATGCACAAGTGCACGTATGCACTGTCTTCTGTCTTCACTGTCTACTTATTCCAAAAATAATACAAGCACGATTATAACTTTTTTACATTTTTTTAAAGGTAACTTTTTGTCTGTTTCACTTACAGACTGGAGTCCTGCCTCATGGCTGGACACTTTTGAAGAACTGATTAATGAGGAAATCGAGCAGGAGTATGGACACAAGTGGACTTTAAACTTCAACTACAGCCAGACAGATAAGATCACCAAAGAGGAGAAACAGAAAGGATGGAAGATCTCTAAGCTGAATACTTTTGCACAGTATGTATTACTGTTCAGAATATTCATTAAAGGTACACAACTTCAACGCTAGTCAAATCATTCCTTTAAAAGGGTTTATTCAGCTGGTGAATTAACAAAAATTCAGCCAAACAACAGCGTGTTTGACTGTCCCTGTGTTGCTGAGTCTGATTTCTTTTGCATGACATAATTACACTGACAGACACCTTTTTGTTTTGTCTTGGGGCACAAGTGGTGCCAGGATATGAATGTTGGTTAAGCCTCTTACCTTAGGAAGACAAAAGTGTGTCCTTTTCTTATACCATATTCTGTGAAATGTTAACAATACCAATTTAACTGTTGGTCAACAAATAGTGCCTGCTAATAATATACTCTTTCTTAATCAAATTTACTTTGGGCAAAGTTTAAAACACTCTTTTGACAGTAAAAATTGTGCTTCCGCATTGACCCCGCTCACAGTTGGGACCTGGCTACCACTGCAAGGAGACAGTCCTTGAGAAAAACACTGGAATTTTTATGAATAATTAACCTCTGATGATTGCAGTATATGTCTAGCTAATACTGATGGACACTTAACATTCTAGTCTCTTCTGTTAGAGAGTAAATGTGGTGTGATTAGGCACGAGTGCTTTCACTGCTCAGACAAGGCAAAAAACAAGCCCAAGTCCATTTACCATTTGTCATCATCGTATGTGTAGTCTTTTCACTGGATAACAATAAGAGATGCATCGATGTTAAGCATACTTTAAATCAAGAGGTTGACAGTCTCATTTGTCAGCCATGAGTTTCAACCAGGTTGACTTTGAGTGGATAAATGCTGTTAGATGCGCTGCTGTGTCGGTAAGTTACAGTGACAGTTTAACAGTACCATCAAACAGATTTCTCCAAATCCAAAACTAAATAGATGTTATAAGTCGATTAGAATAATTAATATAATGGAATTACTGCCTGAAAACAGTGACGTGAATGAGGTATTGTTAGCTGACTGCTCAGTGATGTTTTAATGAAGAATTTAATGCTCCCCACCTTCCTAACTGTGTCCATCAGGATTAGCCAACACATCCTCACCCTTTTGTACCCATTTACATGTTAAATATGCAGCAGTGGGAGCAACTCTAGGTGAAGTGTCTTCCCCAAGGACACATTGACATGTGACAGCTAGAGCTGGGCTCAAACCCACAACCTCCCTATTGTTGGTAGAGTGTACTACCAGACTAAGCCGCCAACAGCTCAGTAAAACATGTAGTGTACATCAATACTTTGTTCACTTTGTTTTCATGTGATGTCTTCATGTTTTTGTAGAGATGAAAATCAAGCAGCCTGTGCTGCAGCTCCACACTGCGGACATTGTTAGTTGTTAGTTGTGAAGGGTATGTTAACAGCCAAGTCAGGGTGTTTTTAGGGGCAGTCTGGCTTATAATTTGCATAAATTTTCATGTGTGAAATGGCTTTAGTTTATTTTCACAAACTTTCATAATTTACAGGATTACCCGATCGGTGCCTCTGACCCTCATTCATTGTCCTTTCCTTCACAGTTTCAGGTGTAAAAGCTGCAGCAGGACTTGGCCTTCAGCTAGGGTCGTGGTGCTGTTTAGGTACAGGCTGCAAGGCAAGCGTGGGACAGTGATCATGCGGCCCTTTCGACAGTCCTGCCGACAGTGTCGGGATGGAAAGTTTCATTTGCCAGGTTACAAGCAGGAGGGTATAGATATCCCCCTCCTCCGGCTTTTTGACAAAATTCAAAAAAATTGCTATGGGAAACAGGGTGAGGAAACTTCACCAGCGAACCATGAAGGCAATAGCAAACCACATGAGAAAAATTACTGTGAGGCCTGCAAATTTGGAACCTGTCAAGAAATTAGAGAAAAATGAAGTCGAGAGGTGGTTGTTTTGTTGACCAGAGTGTGTGTGTATTACACTAAAAAAGATACAAAATCAACAGGCTGTGTTGCTTATTGGCTGAGATGCCCCCTTTTTCACTGTTAATTCAATTGAATTCAATTAAAAAACAGTTATTTGTCCTCGGGGGGCAATTAAAGGTTAAAAGTTAAATGTTCAACTTTTATTAATTTTAAATAAGTGCCTTTGTTAGTTAAAAATGAATGCATCATGATGTAAGGGGCAAGTAAAAGATTGCTCTATTGTAGCCATAATTTTCTACATTTTTTGTAATTTTTGTGTGAATGAAGTTAGAAAGCAGAACACGTTTTATGTTAGGGTGTTGTTTTTTTTCTCCCCTGGATTTTGATATTTTTGGCATTGAGAATAACTGTTGAAATAAAGTATTTTTTTAAGTTAAGTTGGTAAACTAATGTTTAACTATTTTGTTCTTCTTTGTAAAAATCATACATCTAGCATTTTCTTTGTAACAATAGTTGCTTTGCAGATTAGTGTTCAAAATGTAAAACAGCATTAAGATCAGTTAAAATTATCATTTATTCTGACTAAAATATATATTCTGAAAGTGAGGAGTTGAAAAGGCATTGTTAGATTTGGGATTTTGAGACAGAAACACCACTAATGACCTTATGTAGATCATGAAAATATTGAACCAGTTGACTAGTTAGCGGACAGGCACAACATTATGACCACTGAAGGTGAGGTGAATAACACTGATTATCCCTTCATCATGGCATCTGTCAGTGGGAGGGATGTTTCAAGCAACAAGTGAAATTTTTACCCTCTAAGTTGATGTTAGAAGCAGGAAAAATGGTCAAGCATAATTATCCGAGTGAGTTTGACAAGGGCCAAACTGTGATGGGTAGATGAATGGGTCAGAGCATCTCCAAACCTGCAGCTCTTGTGGGGTGGTCCCGGTCTGCAGTGGTCAGTATCTGTCAAGAGAGGTCCAAAGAAGGAACACTGGTGAACCGGTAACAGGGTCATCAGGGGCCAAGGCTCACTGATGGACATGAGGGGTCCGATCCAGCAGATGAGCTACTGTTGCTCAATTGCCGATGAAGCTAATGCTGGTTCTGATAGAAAGGTGTCCTAATACACAGTACATCACAGTTTGTTGCGTATGGGGCTGTAGCCACAGAGCAGTCAGAGTGGCAGGTTTTCATTTGTTATGCCTGATCAATTAATGTTTATCAGCAAGATAGAGGTCATAAATTGTGTTATGAGCATTTCTGGATTTTTTTTACTCATATTGTCAGCTAATATCTGTTAGTTGTCAATATGTTAACTTGAATGAAAGAGACCATGCATTTCTTTTCTAAAAATGTTTTAGAGCTGGCAATTTTTTTTTTTTTAAGTTGGAAATGTACACATTTATACACTAAATGGGCAGTGTATCCTGGAAAAACTAAACTGTAAATGGTAAACAAAAATCCTATTTTGTGACAGGCTAGATCAGTGGTTTTCAGACTATTGTTGCCCAAGGCACATCTAAAACCAGGCCAAAACTTTACAATATTATTTATAGGTAATAAAGTATGTATCAGCATGATATGTCTCCTTTACAGGTCCCATGTCCTGGTGTGTTTGACTGTTTACATCATGTCTTGGGTGTCTACTAAATGAAAAATAGATTAAGTTTGATTTAAAAAAAAAAAAGGAACACAGAAACACACAGCTGGATGGAGGCTGTATAGCTGTTACATAATAAACTCAAGGAAGTTAAAAAAAAATTGAGTGTTTATTAGGTGTTTTCTTTAAAGTAGCTTGATGCATACCTTCATGAACTTAGAACCTAGTAAAAACTGTCAAGATCTGCTCCCCAAGCCCCTTCCAACAACATTAAAAGCAAAGAAAATTGGTTTTGCTGGACATGGGACCTTTATAGCACATTTATTTATGTCCATACAAATCAGTTTGTTTGTGTGTAAACGTATCTTATCAGTATGCTCCACATATTAATGTTCATCTCCAATTGCCAAAAAAAAAAATGTTTAATGTTTGTATTCAGAGTAAATTTAAATGTTATTCATTTGTGAATGTTTTCTATGTATTAGTCCCTTATGGTTGTCCAAATTTCTAAGGTTCACCCATTCTAGTCTCAAGACACCAATGTACCATTTGTGAATCAACGGGCCGGTCACATTAGAAATGACTGCTCATCAAATAAACCTGCCTCATGTGTGTTTGCTTTTCCATTTTGGTTCATTTGAAGACCAAAGTGCAATATGTTTTCTTGAACAAAATCAAGTGGCTTTTTAGTTGTTTGTTCGTCTAAAATGTGATTTCTCATAAATGATTGTTTGTGGGTCCTGAGGCTTGACCAGCACTGACTGTAAGGTAATTAGTGGTAATAAACCTGTTGAAACAATGTAATTAGAAGACCTACATTAAAATGCTTATCAATATTAAATTAAATACACAAAGGGAGAAAACGTGTTAATCCAGAGTTAACCTGTTCAGCGGCAGAACATATCGGTGTCATTTAACAGAAACCAAACAAAACCACCCAGTGAACCCGAACCACCGACCAATCAGGTGAGAGCATTCCGTGTGACAGTTGGTGCCGGGCATGCGCAGTGTGCTTTTCTCTTTGGCAGCCACAACAACACACAGAGGCAAACCAGTCAGTCTCGCCCCTCCGCTCCGAGCAGCATCACCGCCGTCCCCGCCGGGTCCGCGGGCAGAGACACACGGAGAGGATGGTTCAGCGGAAAACACAGCGAGGATGCGAATGACAGCGATGAGATAATGGCCCTCGATATACGAAGGTTCCCAAGTGTGCTGCTAGCTTGACCAAGTGAGACGACAGTGTAAGTAAATCGGCGAAGATGTGCTGTGAATGAATGTAGTTCAGGCTAACACAACGCGTCATAGAAATGTACAGTTGGATGCCGCTCTCGGGTTTTTGACATGCGTCTAGGCGGGCGCCATTTTGGAGAGGTGTACCTGCAGCTTTAGTAAAAGAAAGTCGGAGGGCGTGGGTTATATCAGTGACGAAAATATTAGTAATGTTCCGAAACTTTATTCTTTATTCTTAGGTTGTTTTATAGGATAAGTGTTTACTTTGTTGAGGCTGTCCTATATTTCTCCCTCCCCCAGAATCCACAGCAGGACAAAAAGATGAACATGGAAAATATTTCATTGTTAATCAAGGTGGAACATTATAAATCATACGTACATAAGCTCCTGCAGTTATGTAACACTTTGGTTTACTTATACTTTGTTGACCATATTTTAAACAAGTAATTTAGGGTTTAGTAAAGTATTTGGGAAGCAGAAAATTGGATTTTTGCAGATATTAGATGTACCTTTATTTCTAAATTAAATATTGTCAAAACCTACATTGTTTAAGTTTCTACTGTTCTAACATGGACCTTCCGTTGTGTCAGTCCATTTTTGTAAGAAAAAGATCAAACAAGAAAAACGACATTTTATTTTATTTTACTATATTTTTTGAAGTAATTCTGTTAATATTTAAGTGTAGACATGCAATGATGATAACGTGAGCCATTATGGTGTATTTGTGTATCTGCCAAATGCTACAGCCAACATGGGATATGCTAGTAAATGGACAGTACGTATGGCTGGTAAATTGACTGTAAATATTTGGAACAATCAACTTTTCAGGTTTTTATCTGCCGATATCAATATTGTTACAACAGTAATATGCATCTTTTTATGTATACTGTATTAAAAATATAGTACGTAGTCACACCTGTACAGTGAGAAAAAAAAGTTAAAAACTAAAATATCAAGAGGTGTCCATCAGCAAATGTCACAATATCAAAATTTAAATTCAATACTTACCAAGTTTATTCACAAAGTTTATTAAAAAAAACTCAATACACACAAAATATAAGTTTACCTATATCTTATTATTTCAGAGCTAACGGATACTCAGTTTAAAGATTTTGGCTTAATCCATACTGTACAATTATGCACCATAACAAATTAATTATTACAAAAATGTTGTTTCTTTTCGTATGATGCAGCTAAGATTATGTTAAATATTAAGTGTTTTTAGTACATCTTTAAATAACTATTTTACTCTTACCTGAGTAGATTGAGAGTGATACTTTTTTTTCACTTAATTGAAGATTTGACCAAGTATCTGTTCTTTCACATTTGAAAAATATTTGAGTGCTTTTATCAAGTAAACTCACTTTTAATGTAATGGCCCATGTATTTAAGAATTAACAAAAGTTAGAAATCAGCATTCACTTTTAAAGAAAATATCCTGAATACATAGTAAAGACAGGACTTAATGTTTACAATAAGACAAACAGCTTGATATTCAAAACCACATCCAACATGATAAGATGATTCAGTATACAACCCCGATCAAAATCTTAAGCTTCAAAATGCCAAAAAAAAAGAAGCGGGAGTGAGAGACAAAAACTCTTTAGCCCTCCCCTTGGGAAACACTCAGATCTGAGGGGATGAGGGGGTTCTGTAGGCTATGATAATAAGATCCGTGCTGACTGGCTGCCCAAACGATGTCTGATAGGAGGGCAGAGGAAGGGTTACGGGCAATTTTAAGAATTCAAAATGACTGGCACATTGCAGGCCTTGTTTATGCAGCTCATCTATCCCACCACGTTTAAAGACAGAAAACTTTTTTTGCCTCTGCCAATAGGAGGTCATGACTGTGTGAATACCTGACAGTAAATGACATGAAATCCAAATCTTTGTCCAGATTTTGGCTTTTAAAGGCTGTGGTCTTAAACTTTCAGCTGACCAAAGCATGTTGGAGTTAAAATGCAGTTTTCAATAGATGTCCAGCTTAAGATGTTTTGTCTCTCGCTCCCATTTCTTCTGTTTGCATTTTAAAGCTCTACTTAAAACCTCCTTAACATCCAACAGTGCAAAACACAAATTCTAGCAGTTTTCCAACTGGTCTTAAGATTTTGATTGGGAGTGTATTTGAAGTGGAGTTGTTGAGGTTCATTTGACAAGTACATTGCTACAGGGATTTTGGTCATCTCTGTTCCTGCAATAAATGAACTGGCAGAAAGCGAGATGATATATTGCTGCAGATGGAGGCAAGATATTTGTGTAATTTGCTGAATTTTAGGTGAAAACAAACTAAAAAAAATAACACTGGGGGGCAATTTTACGCTGTGATGGACACATTTACAATGCTTTATTATTGCTTTATTACCACTAAGCCCTTTATTCTGGTACTACTTTGGCACACAACATAGCCTGCATGTTCCTCTGCCTGTTGTAGTGTAGAATAATAAAAACAAAGGGGCTTGCTAGCAGAAAAGTAAAGCATTGTAACCATGTTCAGTACAGTGTGAAGTCACCCAAACACTATTTTCTGGTTTGCTTTCACCTTAAATATATAAAATTATACAGAGCTCTTGGCCCCATCTGCTGCAATGCATAGCCTGATATGCCTGCGGGTTCTCTTCTTACGGGGGCAGTGCTGAACAGAATAACCGTGGTTAATGTATTTCCTGTTGAAATTAATCTCATACAACCTCACTTCAGGAATACGGAAGTCTCCCCTTAAACTCTGAATCAGTCACCATAGATAAGCCCCCAGAGGTCCTCACTGTGATACCCAACAGGTAAAGACAGAGCTCCCCTTCCTCTTTTTAATCTTATGTTTTACTTTTAAACTTAAGTGTTTTGGTAATAACACCCTCATTCATGCCATTTTACTAACTGTAAAAATGTGAACTGCGTCACTGTATAGCAGCATTAATAAACTTCTGTACTCTGACTGGAGCCTCGAGTACCCCTCTCTAATATGGCGCCTGCGTTGACGTATTGCTACCGGTAGCAGCAGCGACCCAGGCAGCATCTACGTTAGAGATCTGTGATAGCGCGCTACGTTAACCTGGAGACGGTTTGCTAGCTTTGATAGCGGCAGGAAGGTAGGCAGCTTTGGGTGTTAACATTTTTTCCGTGCTGCCGAAACATTTACCCTCTCAGGGTGATGTGCTTTATCGTTAGCATTCCCGTCAAGCTGCTTTAAACAGTCGTTTACTTCAGCTGTAATAAACTCAGACTGCCAGTGTGTCAAACAAAGGAGCTTTAACAGAGGGGCCGCATGGACAGAAAACATGCAGAGAAGTCGACTGCTGTTTGTTTTGTGCTCCATTTCATGCTGACACACTTCTTCAGGGTAACCACACGAGGTCTGACCTGATTATTGGGCTGATACACGGTGACCTAGCTAATTCTGGTAAATGCCCAAGCGCTATGGAAGTTGCCTGCAGTGTTTCATGAAGAAGCTCCTGCCTGACTCTGGCTCCCTCAGACAAGTTGAAGGTCTCTGTTAGTTTATACAGCTCGTTGATTCACCCGCACTCTCTCAGAGGTGTTGGACTTGATGTGGATCTGCTGACACTACGTTTGAATAAAGGCACAGTAGAGGGTGTTACTGTTTTTACAGATATTTAACTGTGATATTTACAGAGCTGTCACTTTGTACTTTAATTGCACTTGGCTGGTCTGAAATGATGTGTTTGGCTTTAGATCAACCATACCTGCACTGTAATGTTTGTTTTTAGGGATGGATGATATTGGAATTAGGCTGATATTTCCATAACCATCTTGGTCAGTAACAACACAACCCTGATACATACCCAAAACACACATGTAACAAGACAAAAACACCATAAGTAGTAGTATAATTTTCTATGGATTATGTGTATCTTTGATGGAAAAATAACTTCTTTCAGTGGAAAACTAAGCATCACAGCATCATAACAACCTGAATATAGACGGAGAACAAAAGACAAAGACAAATAGTGCCCCTTTTATTGTTAAACTTTAAAAGTAGAATTAATCCTCCTAATTAAACAACTTGTTTGTGAGATAGTTTCCTGTGACAAACCTGACAAAGGGCTAACAAAAGTTTAAGTGCAAAAACATGTTATAGTTCATAAAAAAAATAAATATTATGATTATAGGATGAAAAAGAAAGCTAGAAAATAACTCAAGTTGAGATATCTTTTTGCTCAAAACTCCATAAGTCGTTCATTGATATGTTATTACCGCCGCCAAGGAGGTTATGTTTTTGCCGGCTTTAACTGTCTGTCTGTCTGTTTGTCTGTTTGTTTGTGCTCAAAATAACTTGAAAAGTTCTGAAAGGATTTGGATGAAATTTTCAGGAATTGTCGGAAATGGGATATGGAAGTCATTTTAATCAATCAATTTAGATAATTTAGTACAAATATTACCCTCAGTGTTTTGTATTAAAGGTCACATATTCAAATTTGTATTTTTAATATATTATTTAAATATAAAATATGTTTCCAGGATTTGTTTATGCCTGTCTCCTCCTCTGTTGCATGCTCCACCATCTAGAATATGTACTCTTAAATGACCTGTTAAAAATAATAAATCCCTAAAGGATGAAATTAGATAAATCTCATCTCCCCCTAGATTGGGCACATTTCATGGTCCAGGTCTTCCGTCCCTACAGCAGACTTCAGCAGAGGGAACATGTCTATCCATCTAACTTCGTCACATCCTCTTTTTAGAGGGGTGTAGTCCAACACAGATCACAAGGATTTACATTAAAACAGCCTGTTGTGAGCAGGGCTAAAACAGACAAGTTTATGGGCATGACAAATCCACTATTTGAGGGAGGAAACTAAAATAATATGTTCAGGGAACACCAGGGTCCAGTGTACATTTGCTAAAAGAGGTAAATATGCAACATGGATTTAGATTTACATTTTGAAAGACATCACAATAGCACACAGGAATAGTACTTTGACTTGTTGTACATATTTTTTCCTGGTGTCAGAAACCCAGAAGGATGTGACCCGTGTTCTTGTAAGTGGGTGTTATCTGTAGTAATATCAAGAAAGGGCTCATGAGTTTAGGATTCTTAAGCGTATGAGTCAGCCGGTCTCCATACCTAACATGGGGAATACCACATCAGCCAGAGGCCTGCTCAGTGCAGACTCATGGTATGGGTCAAACTTTTCCTTTACAAATAGACATACAAGGCAGACCTTTGCTTCTGGTTGGATTAATTTTAGAGGGTTGTCCAATCCATACTGAGTGTAACGTCCTCAGGCTCACTCCACCTGACCACTGAATGATGTTCAGGCTCAAGGGTTTTCGTAATACAACATCAATGCACCATCACTGCCAAGAGCAAACAACAGTAAGGCTAACAACCATTTGGATTCCAAAGTTCTTCTAAGTCCCAACTTCCTTATTTAGTATGAGAGACAGAGGGAGAGTGGTGATGATTCACAGAGGGGTGAAGTGAACTGGAAGTAAATCAGTGTGCACAAAACAGAGCTATGCAGACAGACTGACCCATTAACCACAGTATCACCCCCGGGGAAGGGCAACATTGACCAAAATTCATATCTCAAATTTTTGTAGCAATAGGTGGTACTAGCTGCATTTTTCCCCAGAAAGCGGTTGTGACGTTGCTTGAATAATGAACTTTAATCCAGGATTCTAGCAGAAACCATAGCAGATAATTAGTTGATACCATGGTAAGTTTATGTAAAGAAACACTGACAACATTCCTGTATATTAAGGTTGTCTATATTTCCCATTCTCTCAAATATCATTCATGTTATATGAAGCCATTTTTTAAATAACGGCTGGTGTTAAAGGACCCAAATATTTCACTGAAAATGCAAACCATTTCAGTTGCACAAAAACGTTAGCAACATTTGGAAAAGTTGCCAACAAAGCTATTCAATTTAGTCAGTATGCAAACGTTTGCTTGCAACATTTTGATATTTGGTGTTTATAACTTCACATGTTGCAGTGGTATTAAAGTAGTAAATTTATCAACTGATATCTACCAATAATTGTGTGCAGTTGAATAGAATAAAGCAAATCAATATTCCTAATTAAGACTCACCATTTCAAATAGCGTATCTTGTAGTCATTAAATGGATGGTTCAGTATTTTTGAAGGGGGGTTTTATGAGGTTCATTCATAAGCCACAGTGATTGTGGCCCCTGAAAGGAGAGGCCTTTTGATTTACAGAGCAGTGTTTGTGTGAGTGTTCACTGTACTGAAATCATCTTCAATGCTTTCTTATTCCACTAGCCAAGCCTCTTTGTTTTGGTATTATTTTATAACAAGAACAAGGACATGCAGGCTATACATTAGGGGTGTGTTGGCAAGAATCTGGAAATATACTCTGTATCTCAACACACAGGTGACTATTTGATATACCACAGTGTATTGCTATATTTCAAGCAAGACAAAATATCAGATTTTTTTCACATAATTTTCTTTTTTTTTTTTTTTTTTTACATTTTTGTAACATTCAAAGTACAAGAGAAGAATTACGAATCATATGCATAAAAATTCATTTTTAATCTGTGTTATTTATGGAAAAAAACAAGATCTTTGCAACATGGATAAACCTGTCCTTCCCAGTGACAGAAATGATAACAATGAATGTAACAAATAGACAGAGAGTCAAATGATTGAATGCCTACTGCCAACTTGCTGCCAGTACAATACAAAACAAATATCCTGATTTTTGTTTTATTATTAACTAATAAAATATTGATATTTCTCCAGAAGATTATTTGTTATGCATTATTTATTTTACTGATAGCACGTTTCTTACTTTTATCTTTTTATTAATTACTCATAGTCATTTTTATTTCTGTTTACTTACAATGGTTTAAACGGACTGTGATACATTATCTTTTTTTATCTTGTTTTTTTTTATTTACTTGTTTTTACTGATGGGTCATTTCTGATCTTGTCTACCAAGAGGTCCTTTTTTAGTATTGAGTGCTGTTGTCACTGCATACTGTTTTGTCTTTTCTCGTCCTTGGATCTGTGTTGTGTGTGCAAAGGGATGATGGCTAGTCCATTGTAAACCAAAATTAACTACAGGTAAAAATAAAGTTACCTTACCTTACCTGACTCTAAGATATTGATATAATATCAACCAGCAGAGCATCACAATATGGTCATGAGCTGATATTCCTTTACTCCCCTACTGTTCAGTGTGTTTAAGCGCCAAAACAAGGGGATCACCAGTGGAAAAGTAGAACGCTGAAGATGTTTTAGGATGTAGAATAATTATCCAGATCCTTTATTTAAAAAAAATTGCTCTTACCCAAAATTCAGTAAATTACACAGAGCTCATCTGCAGAAATGTATAGCATAACTTCTCTGTCACAGAATAACTGTTGCTAATGCATTTGCTATTGGAATGAACCTTGTACAACCACATTTGGTGGATATTAAACTATCCCTTGAAGCTTATAAGTGGTTATAGTGGTAAGCAGTCTTTTTGCTTAGCATTGGACCCAGCAGTGTCATTTCAAATCAAAATCAACTCTATTGTCTTACCCGACATCCTCTTTGAAAATCTGTCAAAATATCTTAAAATAATACATATTACCCAACCTTATCCCTCCTCCACCACCACCAGCCTCACAGATATCTTCACAGAGACCTGTCTTGTGCATGTACCACAGGGAGCAGAGCTTACAAGATGTTGACTATTATTCTCAAGTGGTAGCAGCCTCTGCTCAGGGCCTGTATGTCTCCATCTGTCAGCCTGTGTTTTGCCTGTCTGTGTCTCTGTCTGTCACTGCATAGAAAGAGGGAGGCAGAGGAGTGCAGGCAGCTAGCCACGTTATTCAAATGTTCCAGAGCTGGACCAGCCAGCGGCCAACTGTAGCCGCGCTTAAAGAAGCTCTTTGTGAGGGCCAGACAGATGGCTATAGAATGAAGACCGTAATGATACCCTCGACTGCCCAATACAGACTGACGCTCCCATACAGACTCCACTCATAACAGGATGTAGCACTGTGTTCATGTGTCGAAGGCAAGATGAACTCCATATGTGTCACTGTGTCAAAGGGACAGGATTAAGATTGTGTAATGGTCATTTTAATGATGGACGTAAACCATGTTTCAAGTAAAGTCAGATAACTGCTTAATGCCTCAGCAACGAAGATAAAAGCCTTGGACACCGAGTTTAGGGCAGTGTGTTAGTTTTTTATTTTCAGAAGTGGCAGACAAACCTCCACACATGTACAAAAACAACCTCTACTCTTGTACAAAAACATTGAGAACATCTCTGTGTTTCAGGGTTGTTAGATTCTAAATACTGTTTTGATGCTAGACGACCTCATCTCTATAGTATAGCCTATCTCTCTGCCTCATGAGCCTGAAACATGACGCCTCTAATGTGGGGCAAATAACCTGAAGGTTGCACCTAGGCTCCCCAAACTGAGTGTAAAGCTATACTGTCTGTGGGCGAATGTGTGGGTTTAGAATCACTGCATTCATGTAGCTTCATTGAAGGAGCCATCAGCTCACCAGCCTATGATATTTAATTTTGGCATGCCTATAAACCGCTCTGTTTGAGCCTTACTCAGAAGGAGCTTTGTTGGTGTCAGTAGCTTCAAATGTTCATAGGTGGTGTTGGACCACTCCTCTTCCAAGAAGGTGATGTGGATTAGGCTTTCAGGTGTGCTTGGCTTATGTGTTGATATTTTCTTTCGCTGGATTCGCTGGCTTTGTTGAAGGGGGACGAAAGTCTTTGCTGCTGGGAGACGGAGTCTGTGAGCCCAATTAACAACTAGTTCAGGGACTTTTTTCCACCTTAAGGGGACGTCACAGCCCTCCATACCATTGCTAGGTAAAATGTTCAATAATCCAGTTTGAACTTGTATGTACCGTAATTTCTCGATTATAACACGCAGTTTTTTGCTTTTAAATAAGCTCTAGTTTTTTGGGCAGTTATTACACACAAGTACAAGCAAAATACTTCAAATATTTCGTCTCGCCAACATCACGATTGCAACACATCTGATACAAAAAGCCAAAATATACTCTGTCTCTGCGAAACATTTCCTCCAAGCTTGCGTATTTCTTATTAAACTGTTAAACTGTTCTAATCAAATATTTTGGGTCTTAATTAGTTTAACTTTGTGTAATCACCCTTTAATTCTCAAGTGTTACCACTCACCTGCAAACACAGAGTGCTGCAATCTTGTGAGCAAGGGGACGCAAAACAGCTGTGATTGGTTGAAGGCATCGGCATGTTGTTAGCTGCTCTCTGATTGGTCTGTACACTACGACTGAGCATGCTCGGGCAGAAATCAAGTAATTGTGCACGCGTGAAGCAAAAGGTGTTTCTGCATCTGTTTAAATTGTGTATTTGTTTTGAGAATACTGAAATTTCATTAATTAAAACTTTGAATAAAGGTAATTTTCGAGTTGTCTGAGAGAGTAAGGTTTGGGCAAAATTTGGGTGCGTGTTATTTTCGAGTGCGTGTTATAATCGAGAAATTATGATGTATAAAATATCACCATTCAGACCAAAATATAGAGATATGAGTTTTGGTCCATATTTCCCAGCCCTAGTATGGTCTATTTCCCAGCTGATGTTCATTTACAAAATATGATAAAAATGCTAACTTGTCTCCTGTGTCTGTTTTGTGATATTGGAAGTGTTGGAAAGGGTTCAAATTTGTTAAGAAGATATGGAGAAGATCATGTTGGCTATTGAATCAACAGTGGGGGTTTACAAGCTGTTGCTGGGAGAGTGAACTCAGCAGGGGCAGAGACCATAGCTGTAATTCCTGTGATTCTTTGGTTTAGCGCCTGAGAGAAAAAGTTAAACTGGTTTTAGCCCTGTGTATTAGCACTGCATGGTTTAACATGCACTTAGCCTTCATATCTCCAGAAGCAGGCAAACATGAAAACAGCTTAAAACATGCAAATTCCTCTCAAGCTAACTGGACTCACAGCGGTGGTAATATTGACCATGTCTTTCATCAACAAACTAACAAAATCAATGGCTTGGATATCATTAACCTTCCCCTCTCGCCTGTCCTTTTATAATGATCCCCGGCTTTCTGGTTTCTTTCTTTGGTCCCTCTGTTTTCTCCTTTATTTCTGGCGCGATAACATCCTTGCTGCAGCACATCAGCTGATCGATTGATGGACTGATTGATTGAGCTGTTCCCTCTTGTCTCCTTCTTTCCATTTGTCTTTCTACTCCTTCAGTTTCCAGCATCAGTCTTGCTAGTTGTCTTTCTTTTTCCCTCTGTCACCAGCTTTTTCCCCTCCACTCATTCTGATTCTTTCCTCTTATGTGAATCTTTCCACCATCATTTTCCTCTAATCAATTTTCCCATCTCTTCTGCCTACAGGGCAGGAAAACACTCAAACATGTTGCTCTAAGGTGGGACCTGTGGTGACCAGGGAGGAGGAAGTGGAGGAAGGAGGAGGAAGGCATAGGTGAGGAGGAAGGAGGGACTGAGGACGGGAATCTGCTGCATCTCCCTGTAGGCGGCCCCTTGTGAGTGCAAAGCCATGGGGAACACAGCCACCAAATTCCGCAAGGCACTGGTGGGGGGCGACGAGGCTCTGGCCTGGCAGCTATATGAAGGCAACCCTCAGTTCAGGGAAGGCCTGGACCCGAATGCTTCATATGGAGAGCAGTACCAGCACAACACACCACTTCACTACGTCTGCCGACACGCCATGACACGTCTGCTCAGGTACCCAACTGTTTTGGTTGATATGTCCAATTTTAGGTCAGCCAGTGGGCTCTTCCCTTCAGTGTTGAAGCCTTGAATTTTTGACGGGAAGTATATTTAATAGAGCTTCTCCATCGGTGGCACCCGCTCAACTCACTGGACTGTACTCAGTTTGGGCACTATATAGTACATACAGGGTTATTCAGAAAGAATGAACTAATTTCAGTACGCAATATTTTATTAAGGAAAAGCAGTAGAAAACTGCAGCCAAGTCACTAGTATTCTACTTACAACTTTTATTTCCTGTCTTATAAGTGTTCAATGTTGCCACCACCTGCAGCATGGACAACATCAATGCGATAAGAGAATTCCTCCCAGACGAGTATCAGGATATCACGATTCACTGAGTTGATCACTGTTCGCTGAACGCCCCTGTGGCAGCCATTCAAAACTTAGAAAACTCCTCTTTCAAATGGTCACTGACTCATTCCATGACGATGCTTTGAGAACTGAAGCAATGCGTCATGAAATCGGTTCATTTTTTTTGAATAACCCTGTACTTTGTAGTGATGTCCACAAAACAATAATGGACGACATCAGTAGTCTTGCTGGGTCACGGTTTGTGGCTTTTTGTCTGCTATTACAAGACAGTTTTTATTCCACAGACTGATGCAAGTAGTTAGAAAAAATGTTGAAGGAGTAAAGGAGAATTTGGAAAGTCTTACAGCTGTACTGAGCCAACCAAGGGAGGTGTTTCATTTCTGTGCAGACTTCTGCTCATGACACTCCTTGTGACCATACAGTAATCAAAAGTGTCACCACATCACATTAAATATCACATTCAGAGATGATAGAAAATCAAATGGTACTTGATGGAAAAAACAAACAAGAAAACTAAGTGGAGTTGAGGTGAGATAAGCCAGTTCCACATAAACCTTGTTTCAGTATGGTTTAGAGCTCTAAACCCTGACCTTGTTTGCATTTCCACCATCAGCTGTACATTCATTTTAAGGGCGGAGATGAGAGAGGGTCACTCCAGCTATGTAAATGCATAACATCACTGCAGCATGACACAGTCGGTGAAGCGGTCTGAAGTAGAGCAGGAGTGCTACTCCTGTGTTCTATGGAGCATTGTTTCATACAGACATTCTTTACAGCAACAGAAGTGAACAAGTCACTCTAAATACACGACTTACTTGAACACGGCAAGGTACATATATATTTATGTCTTATTATCTACTTGTCCTATTCTTCCTCCACTCCTACCACTGAACAGTAAAGCAGAGTCTAACCACATTGATATACCAACCGTGGTTACCAGGCATCACATTAAAACACATTCATCCATGTAAAGTTAAGAATAGCTATGCTTTGAACATGAGAATTGTTTGGCTATAATTAAAAACATAACTGCATATTTTTGGTTTAAAAGAGCATGGTCAAATGGAAGGAGCAAATAATATCAAAAGAAGGACAATAATAAGTTTTATGATTATGCAACTTCTTTATTTGATATAATATGGTAAAAACATCACAAAGCCATAATAAGACCCATTAGGGAATTTCAGGGAATAAAAAAAAAAAATGCACTGGACTCGTCAACTAATCGGCTCAATAGCTAATAACTAGTCGATGGTAGAAATAGTTGTTAGTTGCATCCTGACTGACAATTAAACTTAAGTAGTTTGCTTCCCAGATTTGTTGTCCTTAAATTGGGGACCTGTTGTGTAGTGAGTAGCACTGTCACCTCACAGGTTGTGGGTTTTTGGTTCACATGTGGTCAGGGTCTTTCTGTGTGGAGTTTGTATCTTCTCCTTGTGCACACTTCGGGTTCCTTCTGGTACTGTGGTTTTCTCCCACAGACCAAAAGCATACTTGTCAGGTTGATTGGAGACTCTAAATTCTAAACAGATGTGAGTGTTATCATGTGTGGTTGTTGGTCCCTACATATCAGCCCTGTGATTGACTGGCAAGCAGTCCGAGGTTTACCCCTCCTCTCTGCTAATGACAGCTGGTATGGGATAGATCCAGTAGATAGTGGATGGGCACTTAATTGTCAGTGTTAAAATTCTGTTATGGTCTTGAAGTATTCTTTGTGGGTTTCAGTGGGTTAAATTAACATTGCAGTGCAGCTGGATCTGCCTGATTCAATGTCTGTAATCAGGCAGATCCATCTTGCAAAGTTTCAAGCTGAAGTGATTAAGCGCGGTCTGCAGATGTACTGACCTTTCAGCGTCCTTTGAAAAGAAAGAGACTGAAGCTGCAAGAACAATGGCTGCTCATGTAGGGATTAGCATGGATACTACCTGCTGTGGTGGAAGTAATAACAGAACTTGAGGACATTTCTGTATGAAAATGAAGAAGAAAGAACAAAACCGAGAACATTTATTAATGGAAAAGGGTATTGTCACTCCTTTACTGACAGGTTTCAGTAAGAGTTTGATGTTTGAACCAACTCAAGGTTTGTACTCTCGGCAGCAGCATTTACCTGCTACGTCTTCTTACTGGCCTGTAATCAATATGATTGACAGAATGATCGTCCAATCACCTTCTGGATGTAGATTCTGCCTTCTCCAAACACTGTTTTTTGGCTTTTGTTCATATGGACTTGCAAATATCTAATAAATCTTATAATGTCTATCTGGCCTGTCAGGCTAGTGTTGAATTACCTGTGTGGTCAACCGCAGTCTAATTTTAAGAGACCATTTTTCTTTGTCTGTCTCCACTTTGAAAGAGGGATGAAAACAAATGGGCACTGTTGGATTATGAATATCTTGAAAGGCTCTTTTAGACAACACAAGGAGTCTTTTCAACCATGTTTCAAATGAGAAGACTTGGCCTGTGATTTAAGGGTCAGCAGTCCAGTCAGAGAGCCAGCAAAGGGTCAATTACACACATGGGGTTAAATCATAGCCTTCATTTTCATTATTGTTTTTATTATGATGCCCTCACGAGGTTAGGCTCACTTTTGAAGCTGGCCTTCAGTTCCTATTTGATAATCTGCAGTTGATTTCTCATGTCTTTGGTTGGGTTTGATTGACTAATTTGCTGATTAAATTAGACAGTCATTTTTGTGGATGCGGCGTATTCAAGTGCAGTTATGTACTTCAGTTTTAAAAGCTTCTCTATAAGTGATTCATATTCAGCTGATGGTAATAGGACATAAGTCGGCTTTCATAGACTTCCAAGTGTCACCATTTTCATAGTTTCTGGATGTGGTCACAGTATACAGAAATCCCATGAAACCAGATACAGAATGTTGTCACTGGAAAAAAGGTCTCAAAAGTTGTCCTGAAATTTTCCAGACAAAGAAATGGTGCTTCAGCCACGAGAAACTCTGATTAAACAAAGTGTCAGCGACAACCACAGAAGAACCAATTACTGGAATGAGCAACTGAGAGTCTCCACAGAGAGCAAACATGAAAAGGAGCACTCCACAAACAATACAAGAGAAGTTCAGTGTACTCATTATGAGAAGTGCTGCTCAACCTGTGAAAACAGCGCTGTAATGGTGTCCTCTAGATCTCTGAGGGGCTTCGTGGTTTTATATCAGTAAGATGTGTAATAACATGCAAGATGACATAATTTACTAGAACGGGAATACAAAACCGATTTCAGCTTAGAATGAATCATTATCTCAATGAATCAACACCATTTTCTTTTGTTAACAATTTCCTCATCAATTCCTTCCACGTTCTGCAATTCTTACAAATCAAGTGCATCACGTTCTCGACAGAGGCAGCCAGCAGAAGCATAAAGGGGTCGACATTATGATCAGGCAGACAGGAAATGGAGGGAGTCAAATTTATGGCTTAATTGATCCTTTGTTGGCTTTCTGATTGTTTAACTGACCAACTGATCAGAATCACAGAGTCTCTGATCAGAGTAGCAGGTTTTGGGTTACACAGTCAGACAGTTTGTGTGTAGGGCTTAACAGAGGATCACTTCCTGGACAGGGTGGAGATTGACAAACAGTCAATTTTGGTCAACGATGCTGACTGTACATCCAGTGCCTGTATGATCACAAGAAGAGTCAAAACACCAGCAACTTACAGAAGGATTTGTCTACTCAACACAGCGTTTAATATCTGCAGTGCCATGTGTTAGACAACACTGACACCAAATAACGCTTTTACACAGAAAATTCTAAGGAATTTTTAAAGGGAATTAAATGAATTAAATTGATAAGTAGAGTCAATAACTGCATTGGTATCAATAAAATCATATGGATTCCCATCCCTAATCATTTACAACAATTTAATGTGTTTCTCTTGCTTTTCAACACTTCCACCCACTATTTTAGAGATGCAAATAGGGGTGGGTAATATGGGAAAATATTGTATCACAAATTTTTATGGTAGTATTAGGATCTTTATTTAATCACAGTTCTTTTTGTATACATAGTTTACACTTTCTCGCAAATTACAGACCAGAACCAGCTATTACTGTGAATATTATTTAAATAAACAAATACCAAACTTATAATACTTGTTAAGAGCTATTTCTTTATACTTTTACTCGTCTTCAGCAATAACATGTAAGTCATTGCATGAAGTATTTAAATATTTGCCAATTTAAAGTTGGAACCATTAGATAATTGGGATGTCTAGGTCTATCATAAAAAGAAAGACATTTCTTTTGCTCTGCTTTATGAACTTTTTTTTTAACAATTGTGAACATGTTTGTCATAAATTTAGAATTATGATTTAGTAGTGTTTCTTCTTTTGTTTTTGAATCTATTACGGCGATTGTTGTATTTAAATTCAGTGACAAACATATTTATGTGAAACCAATCAGATTTAAAAGTATAGTGTTTCTAATCTAATTTAGCCCTACAAAATATATACATCTCTAACTTTGTACAGAGACTACACAGTATGTATCTTTGTATGAAAATACAGGATTTTCATCAATCAGATGGATCATCATGACAGGACACCCCACATTTTTACATCTGTAATGTGATTGTTCTGCAAAACACAGTCATGCAAAAACTCAGGAAGTGATCTTATTCTAGTATGATAATTTTGATTTATTAATCATTGGAGGGTCAGGACTTGACAGTAGACAGAGCGATGAGGATGTGTCACACTCGCAACACACACGCACACACACTTGTCTACTCCACTGAATGTGGGGAGACAGAGAGAACTGCAGACTGAAATCACTACAAGCTATTTGCATGGAGATGATTATTTACAACCATTTACAACATGTTTCATTGCACTGAAGTACGTATCTTACTGGCATCATCGCCTCCCTCTGGTTTGAAAAGTTTTACTTGTGATTTCACGTTGACTCCGGGTGATCCCTGTGCTCAGAGGTGGAGGGGCTCCTCTGATAGTTTTGTAAAACTTAGAAATGTAGAATAACATCAGCTGTAACAAAAACTGTAACACAAAACTTTTTTGTGCAAATTATGCAAATAGACTGAATGTTTTTTATCCCAATAAGTGTAAAAAAATCAAAGCAGCTCCATAAAGCTAAGCTGCAGCTCTTTTTAAGGACTTATTATTTAGTTCAGTTTCATTTTGAGCACAGCTCCTGCTCCGTCATGAGGCAAAAGGGGGAGCATAGAACTGTGGCAAATAGAAAGAGCCCCTTGGCAGATTGTAAATACATTCTAGTGGTACAACGTTTTAGACAATCTTATACAAAACAACTTGTCAGAAATATTCCTTTCATGAAAAACATGCGAAAAAAATTTAAATAATTGGTCAAATGGAAGTCATACTAATGTAATTATTTCATAAATATATGGTAAAATGTATGAATATGACTGTTTTTTTAAATCAGTTATTGTCAAACCAGTTGTTGTAATAAGACTACTCTTGGATTTTTTGTAGGCTACAAGCATGAGAACACAATCTAATGTCCTCAGTGGCTGTTGTTTAAGATATTGATATTTCAGTAGATGAATAATTTGCTTAAACTCAGTGTTTTTTCTTTGGAGTAAAAAATAGAGAAAAAGATAGAGAGGAGTCAGGTTTCTATTCATCATGACCTGAATTTGTGTGTGCTCAATGATTTGATACCAGTTGCTGTAGCATCATGGCTCGTGATGTGAGTGTTGTCAAATAACAATAAAAAAAACTTTAAACTTTTTAGCTGAATTTTGGTACTTGACTTCATACTTTCCACTGACTACTGTTATCAGTCTGTGCTCTTTGCCACTCATTAGTTGGCATCCCACTCACCCAAATGGACTGTGACGCCACCGTTTATTGTAAGGCTGTAAAAAATATTAAGCCTATCTAACAGGCTTAACAGTGCAAGAAGTCAAGTAAATAAAATACAACAAGCCTCAAAACATTGCCTAGTTTAATTCTGTAACTGATGGAATTATTTTGTATTGCTAAAAAACAAGCACATTAGCTTCGCCAAGGATGTTTTATTTTTGCTGGAGTTTGTTTTTTTGGCAGTTTTCTACAATTTATTTAGTAATTTCAGGAATCCTGTGACCAAGGTTTGTTTTCTTGGAGCTCTTTTAGTTTATTAAAGATTTTAGACCAAGCCTCCCGTAATTTCTCGATTATAACATGCATTTTTTGCTTTTAATTAAGGTCTAATTTTCAAGTGCATATTATACACAAGTACAAGCAAAATACTTACCATATTTCGTCTCGACAACATCGTGATTGCAACACATCTGTTACAAAAAGCTGAAATGTTCTCTTTCTCTGAGAAAACCCGTGCAAACACAGGGTGCTGCCATCTTGTGAGCAAGAAGACACAAAATAGCTGCTCTCTGATTGATCTGTACACTATGACTGAGCATGCTTGGGCAGAAATTGAGTAATTGCGCATGCATGAAGCAAAGGTGTTTCCGCATCCGTTTGAGAGATAAAATCGTGTACGGTATTTGTCGTGAAAATACTGAAATTTCTTTTTTTTATACTTAAAGTTTTTATTTATTTTTTACATCAAAATATAGAACAATTATAGAACAAATTTAACAGTCACAGTACAGAACATTTGTTGCCATGTCTTCATCAAACCAGCTTTATAGGTTACTTCAAAAATGTTATATCATTGCCTTATCATAGTTTTCTTGGACGGAAGGGAACACAGTCAAGATGAAGAGCCACATCTTATTAGAGGCAGAAGAGAAAAAATAGACCACCATTTATGTCCTCACTTTGACAAAAAAGCTGTCCATCTTGACCATCTTGCAGCATACAAATCACTTTTCAACCGCAGCAGAAAAGTCAATCTTTCCATCTCGTGGATCTCCTTAATAATTCCAAGCCATCGAAAATACTGAAATTTCATTGATTAAAACTTTGAGTCAAGTAATTTTTGAGTTGTCTGATAGAGTAAGGTTTGGGCAAAATTTAGGTGCGTGTTATATTCAAGTACAGTGTTTTTCCAGGCAGAAATCCCAAAAATATGTGGTGCGTGTTATAATTGAATGAGTGTTATAATCGAGAAATTACAGTAATTTTTTTTCTTGGAATTACGTTTTAGCGCATCATGTGCTAATCTTTATCAAATAGTCATTTCACTGAGCCAACATAAATAAATAATTGATTTACTGACTTGACCTGTAACAGTCACAAAGTTGTTTTGTCCCTCATTTATCGCTGAGTTCGTTAGTTTTCATCCTGCCTGTCTCAGGATAGTTTGTAAAATGGATTTCACCTCTGGATTCAGCTAGAAAGCACAGAGATATGATTTTTGGTCTATTTCATCTGCCCTGACCTGTGACTATGTATTTGTATATCAATCTGTCTCCAGACTTTATGGAAGTGTAATGCTAAGTTGTCTCAGTGCTTTAGCTGCGATAATTTGATATTACAGTCTTTTGTGCTGTTAGAAGATCTTCCCATCTGTTCTTCCTGGAAACAGGTGCATTTCCAGCCTCATTGGACTAACGCCATCAAAGAAACAATAAAGTGGAGTCACTGAGTCTGACAAGACCTAGAAGAAAAGGGTCAAACCAGAAAACATACGAAGAGAAAGGCCCAAGTGTTTCTTTTGCCCCCTGTAGGGATAATCAGGCTGCTGGCCGTGACCGAGACAGCTGATGCCGTGACTCAGTGGCCATCGTCACCTCCTCCTGCTTTTCCTCCTCACACTCCTCCTCTTGCACCCTTTCTCTCCATGATTACTGTGTGCTGGGTGACTGGGGGGGCCCAGGAAGCAGTTTGAAAAGGCCAGTCAATTATCTGTGCATCTGCATGTGTACTCATGTTCATGTGTGTTTTTAAGAGGGAGAACTGCAGCTTTACGACTGCTTAATGCGTCTGCTTCTGTGAATGTAACAAAGTGAATCACAGTGCTATTTGTGTCCCTTCCTACTAACCTATAATGGGCCAGGGAGGCATGCTGAAGGCAGCACTCTGCTCCAGATAAGTATCAGAGGAAATGCTTCTTTGTTCCAGCAGCTCTTTTGGATGGAGGAAAGCAGATAAACGACCAAGAAATCTCAGACAAAATAAACTCAGAGAGGACTGAGCGTGGGCTGGTAGATTCAGAGTCTGTTTTTCCAGATTATTTTTAACATATATCTGTGCCATGCTTGTTTGCCCTCTTGTGATCTCAGTGGGTTGGATTGGCTCACAATCCCATGAGATTGAAAAAGTGGTAGACAGTTTACTGGAAGAACAGGGTGTAGTTCAGGAAGTGTAACCCTTCCTTCCACAACAACTGAGAGGACAGTCTTTGAAAAATGTAAACAACCACAGGGACTTCATTCTGTTCAAAGTTAGACCACATACATCAGATTCTTTTGCTCACAAAAAGCACCTTGAGCGTTCTTTATTTTATGTGATTTTTATGAAGACGCTTAAGTTCTCAAAGCTGCTGATCCACAAGAGTCCAACAACAGCCAAAAGGCAGGACATCTTCTTTAGCTTTATCTTAAATACAAAATTTTGCAGAAGAAACAGGTTGTTTGTGGCCTTGTAGTTGGTTTTGGTCATTTTAGCTTGTATACTATCTGATGAAATATGAAAAGCAGGTATTTTTGTTTTTATTTTGCTGATGGGTTGTAATTACGTAGAGGCTTAAAAGTTATGTATTAATTTGCATAACGGAGATGTGGTGTTGTATCTGAATACTTGTTGCATCTGTAGGAGACTTAAGGCCTAGCTCAGCTCCATCTGTTGTTTGATTAAGAGTCACCATCGTTTACATTTGTGTATGATTAAGTAGGTAAATCAACTGCCAGTCAGTTTATTCCTTTGGGAGTCTTTGGTTCCTGAAAATCTCCTCCACTTAAATTAATTTAGGTCCAGAATGTGCTTTAAGTAATTTGAAAATTGTAGTATGGATTTTGTTTAGTGGACAACACAGTGACGCAGAAGCAGTGCACGTGCCTCACAGCTAGAAGGTTGGTTTGATGTCAGTGTCGGTCAAGGCCTTTCTGTGTGGAGCATGATCTACCTGTGCATGTGTGGGTTCTCTCCAGGCACTCCAGCTTCCTCTTATAGAGAAAGCCAGCTTCCGCCCAGGCTCCAGCCCCCCCCCCCCCCCAAGACAGGCATAAAATACCTCCTGGATTTTACATTAGGTCTGTTTGTCAAAGCACCTTCTAAAAATATGTTTTTAAAAGTGCTTTACATATAGTGTACTATAACACAACTATACAAGGCAAACTATAAAAAAATATTTGAGACATTTAAAAATGAATTGGCAAGATGGGATGTGCTACCGTTATCTCTTTTGGGCAGAATAGAGGTTGTTAAGATGAATCTACTTCCCAGACTCTTGTTCCTGTTTAAGTCTCTCCTAGTTGGGATCCCAACATCAGCCTTCAATATGCTGGACAAGCTTATATCTAGATTCATATGGCAAAATAAGAGACCAAGGGTGAGACTGAAAACACTCACTCTTGAGAAGAACAGGGGTGGACTCAGCCTCCCCAATATCAAATACTATTATTGGGCAGCGCAACTAACAGCAGTGGTAGCCTGGATTAACAACAACATGGAATTAGGATTGGTAAACATAGAGCAGAATTCATTGCCAGCTGTACCTCTATCTGTCCTAGTGTTTTTGAGCAAGCAGTCCTAGAAGAAACTGGAAATTAAAAATATATGGGTAAAACATACATAAAAGTATGGTTGACAGTCCAAAAGAGAATTAGGGGGACAGTTGCCCTTTCACGGGCTATGCAGATTGCTGGAAATCCGTATTTTCCCTCCTCAACAATGGATATTACTTTTAAGAGTTGGGCAGATAGAGACTTAAAGGTTATTGACCAGTTGTTCCATGAAAATTTTTCTCTTATCTCCAAGAAAAATTCTCTCTACCCCGAAGTGATATGTTCCGGTATTTTCAGATTAGACATTACATCACAAACCATAAAGATTGGAATACTATTAAAAATACTCCATCACACATAGAAAATTATTTTATTAATATAATTAAACATCAGCAACCCAACAAAAAACATGTTTCTCATATATACAGAAATCTGCTATCAGATACACCAGACAATACTTTTTATATTAAAGCTAAATGGGAGTTGGAGTTCAATGTTATAACTGAGGATGAAGAGTGGGAAACAATATGCACTGGATGTCATAAGGATATTAATAGTAATATATGGAAGGAGTTTGACTGGAAGATGAAGACAAGGTTCTTTAAGACGCCTTTGGTGGTTTCCATATTTGTAGATAACCCAGCTGCATTATATTGTTGGAGAGAATGTGGAATGGTTGGTGACCATTCGCACATATTTTGGGACTGCCCAATGTTGCTTCCTTTTTGGAAAGGGGTAAATAACGAGATAGATAAAGTTCTGGGAATTGATTTATTATTCACCCCAAGTCAGTTCCTTTTGATTTAACCCCTGAAGATAAGTACACCAGAGACCAAAAGTACCTGTTACATATACTCTTGATGACTGCTAGGAAAATGGTGACTATAACATGGATGTATTCACAACCACCTACAGTGGCACAACGGAAACAGAAGCTGAGGGAGGTGAATGGAATGGAGGCTTTAACTGCTCAATTACAATTATGAGATGGTTACCAAGAGCAACATATCTCCTTAATTAAAAGGAACCCTACATTGTGTTATAATGTCTTACCTATCCACTTAATTATTTTGTACCCATTAATTTTATTTAGCTTGCTAGGCTCCAAGGTGTTTTTATGTCTATTTGTCTTCCCCTTGCACCGTCATACATTTATTTATTTATGTATTGTTGTTATGTGATGTTGTCAAAGAATGTTTAATGTTGGACTTTTTTCATTTTTATTAAAAACACAATAAAATAAAGTTAAAAATAAATAAATAAATAAATAAAAGTGCTTTACAAAAAATAAAATAAAGTTATGATTACAGCATTAATAAGAACTTTTTAGCAGAGCATTGTAAACTTTTGTCTGACTTTTACCTGGGTGAAGTTGAGTCCCTACCCTTTTTTTTCCTCTTCCCTTCCTGTCCATCAACAGAAACCTCTGTGTCCTGCTGCTGGCCAAAAGTAACACAACACTCCTGCAAGCTTGTTAGTTTGACAGTCAGAGGCAAATCCAGACTTTTCTGTTGGGGTGGCATAGACCCAGAAGACTGAGTGACCCCTTCCACCTCAAGAGGCGGGACCAGCCAGCGCAGCTATAAAACATTGGGGGAACATTACAGTAGAAGTCTAAACAAGGGATCACGAGTCAGTATCATTTCCAATATGAAAACTAATGCCATAACTGAGACACACTAGGGGCTGAGCAGTTTAACAAAAAATATGATCGCTGTATATTTTCACACATTGATCAATTTATCACAATATTTTTTTCATTAATGATGCCATATCTAGTAAACTCACCAAAAGCTTATTGTCTCTGTCAGACTGAGTTTTATTGTGATCCTATTTTGAGATAGTTTTATCGCCCAGCTTTAGACAACACCAATGTTTAATACTCCCTAGAGCCCACACAAAAGGACAAACACACAAAAAACAAATTCAGCTGAAACCTCCCCTGAAATTCCTCTCTCTAATCAAATAACAATTTGGCACTCCACAGTTGCAGTCCCACATTCAGTGTCCCCCTAGTTTGGACTTGATATCAGACTAAATATTAGGGCCATCCATCCCAGATGTGGGACTCTGATTGTATGTGCAGAGGTTGTAGTGGTGGGTGATTGGTTGAAGTGGGAAAAGGGGAATAATCAGTGATTATTGCTGTGTGTGAATTGGCAGAGCACTGTCATTAGCGGGAGGCTGCAGGGGCTTGTGGCTGAAAGGATTAGGTCAACAGCAGGGAAAGAAAAGGCTGAACAATTGCATAAGAAGGAAACATTAAAACACTAGTTCACGAGCGGCCGCTGCTTCTTCTGTGTGTCCAAATTACAGAGAGTGCACTGAGGGAGCACTTCATTTGCATTTTTGTGTGTATTCAAGCCACAGAAATCCAATGACATCCTATTATTTTCTCTCTTTTTTTTTGTTTAGTTTTATCTTGTGAGGTCTTTTCAAGCAGGCCATTATTCATGTGACAATGCTGATAAAATAAAGACATTTTCTTTACATGCAGCTGCAGAGGGATAATGTAAGGAGAGGTGGACTTTTCAAGATTAAATAAATATTTAACAATATATTGATCAAATATTTTGAAATAAACTGAAAAAAATTAAAAAGCTAATCAGTGAATGAAAATTTTGACTCACAAACAGCAGAGAAAAACAATTCACTGAACAGAAACACAACCACAGCCAGGCTCATGGAGCAACTTTCAAATCCATCACTGCTTGTGGGTGTGTGTGCACCTGCCAGCCAGCATGTCCATTATCTCAGAGATGTTAAACAGAAACAGTCAATATTCTGCAATCTCTCTTTCCTTCCTCTTCTCTGCAGCTCCTCTTACACACACATGCTCATATTGCACTACACCTCGCTGTAATACTTCATCCTCATGTCATCCGCGCTCATCCATCCATCTTCTCCTTCCTCCACTCCCCTCTCTTTCTTAAGTAGGCCTCTCCTCTCATGCAGCCTTGGGATGAAGCTGTCTTCTGTCTGCTCTCTCTTTTCTTTCCACTTCACTTCTGAACTGTAAACATCTGTGTTATTTAACCTCATATTTTCTCTTCTTTGTCCTGTAGGTCCTTCCTGTTTAGTAAAGAGGGGAACCCCAACAAGCGCAACGTGCACAATGAGACCTGCCTTCATGTGCTGTGCCAAGGCCCACAGATCCTGCTGCTGTCAGAGGGGGCGCTGTCACCGAGACTTGCCCGACCACAGAGGGATGAGCAGCGTCGTGCAGACTGCCTGCAGGTACGAACCCAAACCTCGAAGTGTTGTCCAGTGTGCAAACTTGCATACGGGTGCGAAGAACCCCATTGTGACATTTTTAGTGGGTTTTACTTTTATTTTCTTTCAAACCTCATTAACACGTGGAAAACCCCTTCAAGTTGTTCTGAATAAACCTGGGTGAGCTGCAAAGCCCTCACCGTGAACCCAAACAACAAGGTGGAAAACCTTGACTTTTCCCTAAAACTTCCCTGTTGGCCACATTGTATTTTTCACTTCCGCAACTCACCACCTGGAAACAATTACACAGCAGGAGATGCTGTGAGGGAAAAGTATTTACAAGTAAGTCAGGGAGTTTTCTGGATAGGCTGCCCTGCTGTTATCAAGAAATATTCAAGGTTGCACTTTGGGATGGAAATCAAAAACCACTTCCAGTTGATAATCTAACAACTATCTCAAGGAGTCAATGTCCTTTGTGTTTTTGCTTAACAATGCCCTTATCAGTTCCTCCCATTTTGTTCTAGATGCCTCGCTAATCAAGGATGCTTTAACCAGAGGCAGTCAGTAGAAATAATAATAAGTCAAAGAGGTTGTTTTGACCGAGAAGAAACAGAAGTGATCAAAAATGTTGCTTAATTTTACACAAACTGATGTTAACTACACAATATAGTGTCTGTGTGATTTAAAGCAATGGCCAAAACTCCAGCAACTTTCTTCTGTGCAACATGGCATTGAATATCAGGGGTGTCATGTGTTTGACATTGTTGACACTAAGTAATTATGAAGGCCAGCTTTTTCCACACAGAAAATCCACAGGATAAAGAATCAGATCAATAAGCAGAATTGGCATTAATATGGAGAAAATCTTATTAATTCCCACCCCTAGTAGCATGTGTGAAAAGGGCATCAGTTTTTATTATGGAGTGCCTGTGAGGAAAAAACCCTGACAGACTCATCTCCTCATCACTTTAAGGTCATGACACTGATACAAAACAGTAAAGAGGATTTTAAAGTATTAAACTCAAGCAACTCTTCAGTAATAATAATAATAAAGATGAGAAGAGAAACAACAAAATGTTTTTTCATTGAAAAAAATAAGAAGCACAAAAGACTGAAATTCATAAATCAAAGTAAAAACACACATGAACCAAAAAAAACATCCCTTTTTTTACCTCAGGCAAAATATGCAAAGCAAAAATTAGAACTAGGAGTCTTAGTTTCAGTTCTGAAGTATTTCCTTTAACTTTTGTTCAGTTTGCGTAACAAAATAAATCATTAGTCAGAAAACTCATGGAGATGGACCTATAGATCAAGAAAAGATATCTGCACTCAGCCTGTCAAACAGAGCCGTATTAGCAGGATGTCTTTTGCTGTAGAGATTGCTGTGATTACTGCTGTGGCAGATACTTCAGCATACCTATCGGCTGTGTTACACTGAATGTTTTCTGGCTGCATAATAGCTGTTGCATGTGTTGATTTTAATTTTGGCAAGCCTGTCATCAAGTCAGAGTTTTTAAGACTGCCAGCACAGCTATGCGAGAGAATAGCATGCTCGCCAGTTTTAATAATAAGCAGCACATGTACCTCACCCAAAATGGATAAGAAAATGAGATCTAGAGAGCAATATTTACCTTGTTTCTGCAGAAATATATGCTCACATTGTTGGAAAATGTCAAAATGTACAAAATAATTACAGTTGCATCACACTTCCTGTTTGTGCTTTTCAAACTGAGAGCCCAGTTTACTGTTCTGTGGGGAAACTCACCTTATTTGTACAAAATGTTCTCATTCTGAAGTTTTCCTGGGTCAGTTATAAGATGAATAAAGTCTCAGGATATCATTTTCATCATAAACTTTACCTTTTCTTTTTTACTTCGCAACACAAACTCAAAGGGTGTGATGCAAAACCTTCCCTTGTTGGACATTATTCAATTTGTTGTTCTTAAAGTCTGAACCGAGTTGGGAAAGAAAGCTTTTTGGTTTCTTGTTACCCGTACAAGGAACAATCTTCAGCTTGATTTTAAACTGCAGATTAGTAACCCTGAACCTCTTTTTTTAAATCCTGATGAAAACTCTGAATTCAGGCTTTCCCCGGCAACTGATGAGTAACTGTAATAAATCCTAGTATTTAATATGCTCTGTACGAGTGTGAGGACGGCATGGTGGCGCAGCAGGTAGTGTGTGTGCTTCACAGCAGTAACTTTGCTGCTTTGAACCCGGTGGCCTTTCTGTGTAGAGTTTGCATGTTCTCTCCGTGCATACATGGGTTCTCTCTGGGCACTCTGGCTACCTTCCTCTGACCAAAAACATGCCCATTTGGTTAATTGAGACTCCAAATCACCCTGAAGTGTGGGTGAGTGTGTGAATGTTTGTCCGTCTCTCTATGTGGCGCTATGATTGGCTGGTGACTGGTTCAGGGTGTACCCCACCTCTAGCCCAATGTCAGCTGGGATAGGCTCCAGGGAGCTGCCGCAAAAATGTTGTGAACATGCAACTGATCCAAAAACAGTGGCATCCCAAGCTTGAGCTGGCATACGCAGCAGTCACCCCATACATTAAATGTGCCAATACTGTGAGGAAAGTTGAGTTAAATATGTCCTAAGGGCTTTTCAGTAAGGTGTGGAGTTCTTATATTGGATCCCCATCCTCTGATTCTAACCAGAGATGAGGTGCTTTCATTTGTTGAGACATTACTTTATTTTAGCTGTCCTCTGCACTTACAGGAAGGACTATAAACAAAAACAAGAGGAGGAGAAAGTTGATGAAGTGCCCAAGTGGACATGTTAAATTATTATAAGCCATATTCACCTTTGCACTGAACTTTTTGAGAGAACTTGAGGCAGGGTGCCACTGAAATTTTTGGAAGTTTGCTGTTTACATGCACACTTAAAAGAGGGAGATTGACCTGTGAGATGGAGGGCGTGCCGCAACAAAAGTCAGGGAAGAAAGAACAAGTAAAAGCCACAGAAGAAGCTACAGATTCTGTTATAGGAGTGAAAGAGAGTTTTCAGTGATAAAAAAGGTTAAAGAAAGATAAAGATTCAAATTACAAGAGTATTAATGGTTGTACATAAAGAAACATTGCATTTATTGGACATTAAACAAGACATTTCATCCTGTGATATATATACACTACAGCTATTGTTAAGCCTTGACAGAAAAGCAATCTCAATATTTAAACATTCCTTGCTCCACTTTCACATTATCTCACCTTAACTTAATGTGGAAAATTTTACGAGAGGCCTGGCCAAAAAAACATCCATCTAAATATTGGATTGAATGCTTGGCTGTTTGTACACAGACAGCTCTCCCTGAAAACTTCAGGATGTTCATAAGGAGTTTTGTGCAAGTGTGAGAGCACCGATGTGAACTCAGTGCTGTCTGTTAAGTAATGTTGTGCATGTATTTGTGGGCTCCTTCTGCTGCCAGATGATCCTGAGCTGGACGGGGGCCAGGCTGGAGGGAGGCCAGTACGAGAAGGCCAACGTCAACGCCACCGACAATCACCACAGCACGTGTCTGCACTATGCTGCTGCTGCAGGCATGAAGAGCTGTGTGGAGGTGAGAGAAAAGTGTGCAGACCAACAAACTCACACTGATATGAGCTTTTTTTCCTTCAGCAGATCTGTGTGTGCTCTGTATGTAATTTGATCCTATAACCAGGAAAGTAAGACAGTACAAGCGTCCTCGCTTAAGGAGGATCTGCTTTTTGTTTCACTACTGTCAGATATAAGACGCACTTCCTCGCTTGATTCTACAGCGTTTCAATTGAAAGAAAACCTAGTTCCTGATTTGAGAGAAAATCGAGTTCATCTGTGTTATGAGCAGCCTGAGGAAAAGTAACCCAGATATTTCACTTGAAGATAAAAAGTTGGAGCGCTCTACAGTCCTTTCTTCTTTCTTCTTTTCTTTTCCTCAGTTATAAGTGGTCTACCAACACCTCGGCCCATCTCCCTTTTACTGTACTTACTTTGAACTGTTTGTGTTTTCTCTCACTTTAGCCTCTCACTTTCTTTGTTGTAACTTCCAATGTCTTGTCTTTTTCCATCAACTGTCTGTTCACTCTCTTTTACCCCCTCCTCTCCTCCCTTTAGCTGCTAATCCAGAGCGAGGCGGACCTTTTTGTGGAGGACGAGGACAAGTTGACGCCGTGCGACCATGCTGAGCGGCATCACCACACGGAGCTGGCCCTCAGCCTGGAGTCACAGATGGTTTTCTCCTCCTCTTCTGCTCAGCAGTCAAACACGGACGCACACGGTGAAGCAAACCTGCTGCAATACAAAGAGGTGAGACAACAGACACTAGATCAGGGGGTTCCCTGCCGGCAGGACTTTGGAAACTATTTTTATTTTGGTGCTCCTCCCTCCTACTGTGCTTTTAAAACAATCCACCACAAACCCTGGAATACTGCAAAAGTGTCAGCTTAACATGCTTCTCCATCTTTTCTCTCATAGGTCGTATGTAGAGCTACATGATTAACTGTGAAAAATGATCTTGATTTCTCCATACTCATTTCCACATTAAAACGATTCATTTGTTTTGCTGCATTCATTTGTCTTTTTGACTTCAAAGACACATTTAATTCATTGTTCAGGCCACAGAGCAGATCAGAGATGGGTGCGCCACGTTGATGTTATTCTTACAGACGGATGGTCAAGTTGTTAAAAAGTTGTTGGATATTCTCTATTCAACAATGTGGGGATAGTTAGCCTTCTGCTTATGGTGCCTGGTTTGAAGTGCTTGCTGTCAGTCACCATTAAGGTAGTAACCACACAGATGAAGGTAAAGGAGCCACATTGGTGAAAAATACTGTGACGAAAGTGAGAGTGATGTAGTACTGGTGCCAATGAAAGGGGCACATTCCGGACATCGAACATCTTCATGATCAATCTTGACAACAATAATAGGGGACATAATTTGTAAACTCTGCTTTGCATCATATTAGCAACATAAGGTAACCTCACAAATCTCTAGAACCACAAACTTCTCCTCACTGCAAAGCCCCAGCTCCCAGACCACACTAACCTCAGTGACCTAAGCATTACACCGTGCATTGCTAGAGAGGAAATAGGAAGGCAATGTTTCACAATAGGCTTTTAAACTTCACTCCAGTGTTTTAATGGGCTATATCTGTTAAAGAAAGCTCAGACTGCACTTTTTTATTTGTGTTCTTTGTGTACTTCTTTAGTTACAAAAAATAAGAGAGTGGTAGTTCAATTCTTAAAGAGAAAGTTCATGATTTATACTTTAGTAAAAATTATACAGCCTGAGATAAACGTCTCAAATTGCATTGAGCTTTGAAAGTACAGTGACACGGTGAAGCCTGCCCTCACCTCGTGCTCGTCATGTCCTGGTTAAACAGAGGGCACCAGCACAGTAATCAAAGAGTGGCTGCTGCCAGCTGATAGCAGTTTGATCTTCCTTACTGCAGCCAAATCTATGCTAATACTTAATCTCTCTTTCTCTCCACCAACCCCCACCCTCACTGCCCTACATCCATGTCAGCTTATTTTTCTCACACTCCATTTTTCACTTATTAAACAAGTCATTGTCTCATTTTTTTCTTCAGTTTTAGTGAAGCAAATGCCTCTCCTCTGTCTTTTTACCATAATAAAAGGCTCATGCCCCTCTTTCTCTTTCATTTATGGCTAACAAATATTTTTCCTTTTCAGCCTTATGAGGGACTGAAGCTTCAGGACCTGCGCAGACTGAAGGATATGCTGATCGTAGAAACGGCCGACATGCTGCAAGCCCCCCTCTTCACTGCAGAGGCTCTGCTCCGAGCACATGGTGTGTGTTTTTCAGTCAGAGAGATGAAATTCATCAGACCTGTACAAACCCACACAGCTCTTGGAGATGCACTAAAACATTTAATTCTTCTAAACCTCTTTCTTTCTCCATCAGACTGGGACAGAGAGAAGCTCCTGGAGGCTTGGATGTCCGACGCCGAGGGCTGCTGCCAGCGCTCAGGCGTGGCTATGCCCACCCCACCTCCCAGCGGATACAACGCATGGGACACCCTACCCTCGCCTCGTACGCCCAGGACCCCACGCTCACCCCTTACGCTCACCCTCACTTCCCCAACTGACAGCTGCCTCACACCTGGAGAGGAGGGGCTGTCCACGGTGAGACTTCCACTGAACTCTTGTTTGGCATCAGGGCTTAATTTTGACTGAAGAGAGATTTGTTAATAAAAATACTGAACTAATCAAAGACGGAGACAGACTTACAGAGAAAGATCTGTAAAAATCCTCAGGAGTGATGAGAGGGAAACAGATTTCTGTCCTTGTTGATGAGAATGTCAAACCTTACAGCCCATATGATCAGCACTTCCTGTTTTTGAAATAAGAGCCTTGCGTTTCAGATTATACTACACCTCATTAATGGCAGAAGTTACAGTGTAGATGTATGGCATATAAACATTTTATCTAATCAGTAGGTCCTTATGTGCTGTTTTTATTGCTAAAGGACTGTAGACATTTCTTGTACATATTTTAGGAGCTTAAAATGGGAAAATGAGGATTAAGATGTGATTTAGCCTTAAATCCTTTCTGATGTTTATCAATAGATCATCCACATTTTCAAATGAATCCTATTTTTGATACAACTTTCACGATCATCCAAAAATGAGTATTGATGCAAGTCTGTTTTTGTTTGTTTTTTTTATCTTTAGTTGTAGCTATGTTTTATCCTTATGTATTATGATGGTTTATTTGGCCTCACTGTTATACCGCTAACTTTCAGATTACCTCTGTTTATTGTTTTAATGTCATCTTCTCTCTTCTGTTTCCTGCAGTGTGGGATCTGTCTCTGCTCCATCTCAGTGTTTGAGGATCCAGTTGACATGTCCTGTGGGCATGAGTTCTGCAGAGCATGCTGGGAAGGGTACATACCACCACCCTCAACTGATAAATTTCAAGCCCTGTGTAAAGTTTGTATTCACGCAAAAAGAGCTGCGACAAGAGACTTTCACATCACTTTGTGAGGTTGTGATATCTGCGTCAATTCACAGTGCAGTACGACTTTGAAGGTGTGCAAGAGAGCATGACATGACGTGTGATTCATGCACACACCAATACAGGCACACACACATACAGTGCCACAGTTGCCTGTGTAGCCCCCCCCTGCCCCTCTCTCACTAATATTACACTTTTGATGCTGCCTCTGGAGATGGAGCAAACAGGGATAAGTCTGTTCTTGTCCTAACACTTTTGTGCCAATCACAGTGGAGGCAAAAACATCACAAGGACATAAATATCATGTCTTGAAATGGCAGCATGAGTGGGGCCTTAGTCACATGACCACTGTGACGGGTCGTAGGGTCAGCTGTGTTGAACTGCAGTTCAGAGTGACAGGCAAGAGATAGGCTTTTTCATTTTTCATCGCATTAAAGTGATGCATGGAAACTTTAGGGAGCTGGAAATCCTCATTTTTAGGGTCGTTGGATCCTTACACTGATCACCATTTAATTTGCTAAAGAAAACAGCAGTGTCTTTGCCAATGGTCACTTCAGCAATCTTTACATACTGCAAAAGTGGAGAATCCCTTCTGTTTTAATGTGTTGCAGGTTCCTCAATGTAAAGATTCAGGAAGGAGATGCACACAACATTTTCTGCCCGGCATACGAGTGCTACCAGCTGGTGCCAGTTCATGTGATCGAGAGTGTGGTTTCTAGAGAGATGGACCAGAGATACTTACAGTTTGACATCAAGGTAAAACATGAACAGATCGAGCAGTTACTCATGATCAGATCTACCTAAGGCTCACAAGGCCTTATTTCCAAGTGTTTCTCATCCCAGTGTTTGCTTTCTTTGCTGTATATTTGTGTGATTGACTCTCATCCTGTTTTTGTCATTTCCCAAACTCCTCTGCTCTTTCCTGTCTTAAGTCCCGTTCTTCCTCTTATACATGGATTTCCTCTATTAATTTATTTGCATCCTCTTGCTTCTTTTGTCTTTACTGAAGGCATTTGTGGAAAACAATCCCGCCATCCGCTGGTGTCCTGCAGCACGTTGTGAGCGAGCAGTACGGCTCACCCGACCCGGCCCTGGGGACAACGACCCCCAGAGTTTCCCCCTCCTGCCCTCCCCAGCTGTTGATTGTGGCAAGGGTCACCTCTTCTGCTGGTACACGTCATGATTTTGCTGACAAAATCAGTCCCTAAAAGAAAGAGGAAGTTGCTTTTTTTTGCCAGATTTTTGCCATTAAAATTTTTGACTGAAATTTACTGATTCCCTTCTTCAAAGTGGTCCTGAAGTGCCAAACAAATAAGGAAACACAACAACAAATTGAAACAGACATATCCAATAAAAGAAAACTGTGAAACTGATGTCAAAGAAGAAAACAAAATAACAATAAAGAAAAACACTTTAAAACAGCCAACAAAAAGTTGGAAAAAGAAACAGTTACAAAACACGTCAATGAAACATACAAACAGATTGGAAAATATAACCGTAAATAAAAAGGAAAAACAAGGGAGCACAACAACACATTACACTCAACAAAATATGAAATGTAAACAAAACAACAAATGAAGCACACTTGCAAGTCAGAATGAACAAGAATTGGAAAACACAACAAGAAAATACTTACATTAAGAAGACACAACAAATAAACAATGAAGTAAAAAAACAGTGAAAAAAATATGTATAAATAATTACATGCAACATTGATTGAAATTCAGATAATGCAAAAGTACTTGATAAGACACAACTACAAATAAAAAAACAGCTGAATTTAAAAAAAAAACCAACACGATAAGAAATCAAAATACAAACAAAGAACATCAGATAATAAAAACACAATGAAAATTGAAATGACAGCTAATAACAAAACACAAAAAATCAGGAATCAGCTAAAAACAACAATTTAAAATAACTTGACGAATAAGTGAAAAACAGCAATAAATCAAAACACATGGCAGCACACGAGAAAAAAACATGTCAAAACGAAAAAAAATAAGTTATTATGTTCAAGAAGTTCAAGCCTACAACAAATCATAAACAGGACAAAGCAACAAAACAAGAAATTATTAAGAAATAAATAACAATTAACAATTGTTATTAGCAACACACAAAACAAGCAGATTTACCCCCCCCCCCCCCCCCCACACACACACACACACACATAAAGTAAACAAATCTCTCTTCAGTCACATCAACATGTTAAAAATGATCTATAAAAAACACAGTTGTTAGTGTTATTCATTTTTTAGGTGTTTTTATTATCTATGTATTTGTTTTAATTTGTCATTTATGTTTTTATTTGTTGTTGAAATTTTTATTTGCTTTTATGTTTTCTTGATGTCAGGGTTTGTTTTTTGCACTGAGGGTTACCATACTTTGTCTCACAATGACAAAGTCTCTGTAAAAGTTGTTTGTTCTTTTCTCAGTGAATGGTTTAATGATGTTTATCTCCCTCCCCGTCCACAGGGAGTGCCTTGGCGAGGCCCATGAGCCGTGTGACTGTCAGATGTGGAGGAACTGGCTCCAGAAAGTGACAGAGATGAAGCCTGAGGAGTGTAAGTGTCTTGCTGTGACCTTAATGTTTCCAGGATTTTTCAGCGTCCTCAGAGAGGGTTTTAGGTCAGTGATCTGGAGCCTCAATAAGCCTGTTAGCAGCAGATGTCAGAGCGGCCTGTCAGGACGTCCCCTCATGTGTTTTATAGCGTAGCAGCAGGTGTTCAGGTTGCTGATAGTTGCCAAATGTGCAGGGCAGGTGATGGACAAATGAGATGTTTTCTAATGTGAGTGTGTTTGTGTGCGTGTGTGCCTTCCTCAGTGGCAGGTGTGAGTGAAGCCTATGAGGACGCTGCTAACTGCCTGTGGCTGCTGACCAACTCCAAACCATGTGCCAACTGCAAGTCGCCCATTCAGAAGAATGAGGGCTGCAACCATATGCAGTGTGCCAAGGTTTACACATGAATCTGTCTGTCAGCTGTCTGTGTGATCTTTGACTATTAATAACTCTGAATAATGTGCTCGGTTTTGGTTTGAATTATAAAATCAAGTCGGTCTCTCTTTCTCTCTCTGTAGTGTAAGTATGACTTCTGTTGGATCTGTCTGGAGGAGTGGAAGAAGCACAGCTCGTCAACAGGAGGCTACTATCGCTGCACTCGCTATGAGGTCATCCAACAGCTCGAGGAGCAGTCCAAGGAGATGACTGTGGAGGTGCGAACCCTCTAAATAATATAATGATGCATGCAAAATATAAACAAATAAGAAGCTCTTAACTCAGTGAATTCAAATCTGTGACAACAGTTAAGTGTCAGATGAACAGGATTATATCATAAAGATTTTACACATACTGATGTGGAGTGGTGCAGGAATGAGTTCAAAACTGCGGAAGTGAGTAAGCATGGTTTCCCGAAACTATATAGGATTTAGAATTCTCCTTTTTGGATAAATATCTGAAATTAAATTTTGGGATGAACACGCTCACACAAGACTTGTTTGATCTGAAATAATAAAATGCATCTGATATTACCCGCTTTTGAATTGTGAAGTATTGTTGTCTGTTTAAAAGGACGGTTGCTAATTAACTGCTTTTAAGGACTACAAAAATGGCCGGGGACCCTTAGGGGCAGATCACACAGATGCTGTGTTCATTTACATCAGAACTGGGAAGAGGGGAGTGGGAATGACGCCATCTCCGAGTTATCAGCATTCCAGTTACAAAGTCGGAAAAAACGTGCTGATCTACCAGGCTATTGTTAGCCTGTTGTTAATGTTAGCTGTTGTTAGCACGCCCTGCGTTGTAGTTCACACATACCACATGAAGAATGTGTATAACACTATAGCAGCATTTTTATATACATATGTCAACAATACTATGTTTATGGCTGATTTAGTGTGACAAACACTAGTCTGGAGTGCTAATAAACGGAATATTACAGGAGCTTAATAACTGTTTACACTGGGGGCAGCCATCTTCAATTGTCAACTTGGGGGTGGTGAGGATCCCCCGAGTTCCCAGTAGGAAATTCCGACCTCGGGGGACGTTCCAGTTGAAATTTCCCACTCGGAACTCAGAAATCATGACTTCCCAGTAAAACTGGAATGCAGCAAGAGACGCGTTGTTCCAAAAATGCCCTCAGGGAAAAAAACACAGGAAGCTCTTGAAGAATCTGTGTCCACACAAATGCAGCCAAATAAAATAAGTAGAAAATGTGCTTGAACAAACGAAATGCTGTCAGCTTTGCTTAAACACACACACACACACCCGCACACACACACACACACACACAGTACTTTAAGTTGGTTGTCATTCAGTGGTTTAGTGACGCTTTTATTTCCTCTTCATTCTCAGTCAGAACGATTCATAATATTGCCAAAATTCCTACAGTTGGCTCGCTGAGGACATCAGTAACCACCCAAACCTGTATATGCTTGTCATCTGATTTTTCATCAGCTTTGGCTGAAAATGACACAAAGGCGTGCTGCAACTCCACACCTTGCACTGAAAAGTTGGAAATGTTTCAACATTCATGCTAAAAAAATGCTGGTGAACCGTGTCATGGGGCAGCAGAGATAGTCGCCTGGTAGATGCACAATTACATCAGAGAACAATTGTTTTAATGGCAACGCTTTTCTAGCGATGCGATGCGATCAGTTATTCACACATCACTGCCACAAATATGGGGGCCAACTTGATCAGATCCAGTGATAATGATGAAATCCTCAAGTAGGAGTTAACAGCACATTGGAACAATCATAGCTGCTTTTAAGTCCGACTGTCTTGTTGTAGTTCAACAGTAGCTTAATAAAAGCTTTTCACTCTCACCGATTACTATTTATGATAAAAAAACATTGTGAAAGTTAGATTTATTTGTCAAGATGATCACAAAACAAATGTATAAGTTTCTTGATTTTTGTTGTTACAGCAGTGAACATCAGCAGTGATCCAAAAATACAGTAAAAACCCCACAGGATTGTTAGTCAAGAAAACCAGCACGATGCTAAAGTCTACATTGGCCTACAAAAAGTCATTGTCTCTGCACCACTATAAACCTCACTGTCGTGGTGCCATCAGGATGCATTTTTCAAAACAAAAATAAATAACTTTAACTAATGTTGTGATTGTTGATGTGAAGTAATTAAAGAACAAGAACTTAAATGGTAAATAAACGTTTTTACAGGTGCTTGAATTCCCTGAATATGCTTGATGGTGTTTTTTCAAGGTTTGCAAATTGCCTTGAATTTTGAGAAAAGTGCTTGAAATTGTAAGCTTAGATTTGGATCGTCTCAGCGCGGTCACTCTGTCAGAAGTTAGGTTGAGAAGGCAAAGGCTCTAGCTCCGGTTTTTAATAAGGCTTTCTTTTATTTAACTCATCTGTCTGCTTTTATACTATTGTCTGTGGCTATCTGTTTTATATCTGTATAAATAAATTTCACTTTCTAACTTGCTCATTTAAAACCAGCAGGAAAAAAGCTAGTAAGCTCTTTTACATGAGATCAAAACATTTTAAAAGGAAGTTAGTGAAGACTATCTGACAAAATGTAAATGTATAATGTAAATGTCATCATAATATGCCTACTTGTTATGTCAACATAAATTCATTTTTTGTGCTGGTAGAAAATTCGATGTATGATTTCATTTGTTATGACAACATTTTTATCCCTAGGAAAACAACTTTTGATATACGAGTCCCATTATAAGCATATTACCCTTCCATCTTTCCACCAAATCATAGAAAAGTGCTAACAGTGGTGATCATATAGGCTTGAAAAGGCTATCAGTACCAGAAAAAAGTGATCAATTTCTATCCCTATTTGAATAAAATATATGTATTTTTTCTTATGTTACAGGCAGAAAAGAAGCACAAAAGTTTCCAAGAGCTGGACCGTTTTATGCACTACTACACTCGCTTCAAGAACCATGAACACAGTTATAAGGTAACGCACCCCTCGCACATTCGTTTCAATGCAGAGCCTCATTTCTTCAGTACAGAAGTCAGTGAAATACTGGTCGTTTGTGTTTTGTCTCTCTGACTGTTAGTTGGAACAGAAACTGCTCAAAACTGCTAAAGAGAAGATGGAGCAGCTGAGCAGGGCCTTCATTTGCCGTGAGTCTCTCATATTTTATCCACGCCTGTCGCTCAGCAGATCCACTCCTGAACTGACTTTTAACTGCTGGTCTAAACACTCAGTCTTTCTCCTTTAACTGATTTTTATGTGATTTTTGTTGAGTATAAAGCATTTATCCTTTCTTTGTCATGATTCTTGCTTGTAGTGGTCTGTACTAGTGTCTCATTAAATTTCATCTGTTCTTGTACTTTCCATTCAACCTTTTGTTTTGTGGTTTATTTGTTTATTTGTTGCACAGGTGAGGGCACTCCTCCAGACACTCGGTTCATTGAGGACGGTGTGTCCGAGCTCCTGAAGACGCGTCGCGTGCTGAAGTGCTCTTACCCATATGGTTTTTTTCTTCAGCAAGGCAGCACTCAGAAAGAGATATTTGAGCTCATGCAGGTAATTGATCATTTAGCTACGGTATGTGTCCTCTGCAGAACAATACTGATGACTTTAATGCCCCTCCAGTGACCCTGTGTGGCTGCTATGTTCATTTTGACCTCGAAGGGATGAACAGGAACAACTGAAGCTTTACTATTTATCACAGTAAGGTTCTGTATCCATTCACAGCACAGGGATTTTTGCTTGATTGATATGCATGACATGAGACTGAAGGCTCGACAGAGTCATATCAATAATCTGGATACAATGGAGAAGATGAAAGTATCTGCTTTAAGTTGCAGATATATAAAGCAATTTACGTTTTTTTCTCAAAAAAATTTAAATTATTTCAACCAGAAAGTTCCTTCAATTATGTAACTTATTTGTCCTGAATGACAAAAATGTCACCTTCCCAGATTTTTTTAACCTTTTAAAGACCTGTATGTTTACATATCTCCACTTTTTTTTAAATGAAAAAAAAACAAAACAAAAAGAATTTCCACAAAACCCATTTTAATGGGAATTTTATTATTATTTTATTAGGTCCTGAGATGGGTCAGTGATTGACAGCAACACTGATGTTGATGCTTTGTTATTCTTTATGCAGGCACCCTTGCAGAAAACAGTAAAAGTGTGAAATTTATGTCGTGCTTTGAATGGGGAAAAAACAGCGTCATCTGGAGGACAAATATAGAATTAAAAAAGATGAAAGCCTGTAATCCCAAATTAAATCTTGACATAAAGGGATCCATTAGTTTATGTTAAGATAAATGTGGGATCAACAATTGCATTTTCAATGGGACGTTTTTTGTCGTGAGAAAAAATTAGCTGGTTTTTGTGTGGCTGAGCCCTTTTAGGCTTATTTAAGAAACTGAGATGACAATTCTAAAATTTAATATCAATGAATGTCCTCTGGCAAATTTGAGCTATATTCATTCCACACAGCCAAAATGGCTTGAAAAGAAAAAAACCGAGTGGCATAAAATGTCCCCAGGATCTCTTTAGTATTTAAATATTCAGGATGTAAAGTCTTCTGCCAGGGGGGCTCTCAACCATAACAGTTATAAGAGAGTAGAGACTGGCATGCTGTCTGCTCTGCCCGCCTCCTCTGTATAAACTCGATGAGGAGTATATACCAAACTTTAACCAGCATCCTGGTTACATGGATACATTTTACTTGAGAGGGGAAAGAAGTGGGACTTCCAGGTATGGTCTGGGATGTTTGAAAGGGGCGTGAATCAGGAAGTCCACCTTAAGCTGCTTCTTTCTCAATAGGTGAAATCGATGCTTAAAACAAGAACTTTGTTAAAAAATATATCCTCTGGAGAATTGTTTTTAATGAATTAAAATCCTCAATTTAAAACGGGAAGTTAACAGTGGAGTAAACAGTCAGTAGACAAAGTTACGCATTAATATGGGAGCTTGAGCGAGAGAGCATATTGACAGCCAGGGAACCGTGTGTTCAGTCACAAGTCAGCTGCATGAAACATTAATGATTCAAATTGAGTTGCAGGTTCCTTGTATTGCAGTTCTTTTAACAATCACTGCTTCCATAGCAATGATAATCAGACCTTTTCTGTCATTGAATTTGTTACAACAAGACACATCAGGCTACATCTATGAAAATTCAGATGGTCTCATGTGTATCTTACTAACTTGGAATGAAAGTGGTTTTGCTGTTGACTACAGTTTCATTTACGTTTTATTAAGAGCTTAAGAAATTAAAGGATAAGTTCGGTTTCTTGACATCTGGACCTTATTTTTAGGATTAAATACGCTCGTAGACTCCCCCAGACAATTTTGGCGGAGCTCGGAGCCGTTTTCGAGCAATTTAGATCTATCCAACAGCGTTTTTCTCTCATGCCGTAGTAGCAGATGGGGCCAGAAATTGTATTTTGGGGGGCATCAATACATGTTTCCTCTGGTCTCAAGTCCCACTCTGAGCAGCAAACTCACTCCTCCTCTGTTGTGTTTGCCAGTTAGCCCCCATTCGTGGACGTGCAGTGGTTGCTTGTTCTCTGGCCAGCTGTTCAGCTCTTTCCCTCTGCATCCTCCTTTCAAATAGCTCCTCGTCGGTATATTCTGGCTCAAAATGATACAGGCATCCATTATACTAAAAGTCGTCATCAGACACTTCTACATCGGATAAATATTCCGCCATGTTGCACAAAAGTAGCCGTGTAGCCGTGTAGCCTAGCAACAACAGCGGCTCTACTCATGTTCTTGTCTATGACGTCACCAAAAGTTACCCATCCTTGTAAAGCCCCGGATGACCATAACAACAAAGTTGAGCTGACATGGTGATAACACTGGCCATTCATTTATAAAATGTAGCTGAATTGAGCGAGTTTCGCAGCAGATAATATCTAATTTAGGGGCTTCGATTTCTGGCCCCGTCTGCTACTATGGCATGAGAAAAAATGCCGTCAGATGGATCTGAAAATGGCTACGAGCTCTGCCAAAATTGTCTGGGTGAGTCTACGAGCGTATTTAATCCTAAAAATAAGGTCCAGGTGTCAAAAAACCGAACTTATCCTTTAAAAGCTCATTCATGCTATGTTGATAATACTTTTGAGTTGTTTCTGTTTTGTGTCCTAACTGAACTCCATATGTGTGAGCGTCAGCGACAAAATCAGGCTTATTATTCTGAATCATGTGTGATGATCCTAACTGACCGTGAGCGACGCAGCTCAAAGCTGTGTTTCTGCCTCAACGCCCCAGCTCTGTTTTTTCTCCCTGTCACTCACATTGACTAGAAGCTACGAAAAAGGGAGATTAAGAAGATGCAGGAGGAATTTCCTTCATTTTCTTTAACTTTTTGTCACTCAGCAGAGCCTGTTAATCTGTTTGACACAGCAGAGATAGTGGAGCATTCATCTGTTTCTGTGAGTGAAATGATTTACTTTCACTTTCAACTCTGAGGGAGAAACCTTTCTGCTCACAGACAGCTGTGTATTTGTAAGACTCTGAGTCGACTTCTCATCATTGCAAACCTCTACACGTCTGTTTCTCCACATTTACAGTAAAAGCACTTGATGCAAAAAGCACATGGGGCATATACAGTTATGTTCATAATAATAGCAGTGTGTTTAAAAAGCAGAGTAAACCTCAAAATTCTTCAAATAAATTTTATTTTAATGCACACAAATGCATTGGGGACACTGCACATTCTATTTCAAAGCAAGAAAATTGGAAAAAGTAATTGAATTAGATAATATTTTACAGAAAGTCATAATGTTATAATGTTATAATGTTCAAAAAGTAGCAGTGTTGACATCTTTATTTACAAACTCAAAAATGTAGTGTATAAACTAAGAATTGCTTGATGATTCAACTTTCCTTAGAATCATAAACTAATATTTAGTTGCATAACCACGGTTTCTGACAGCTGCTTCACATCTGTGGTGCATGGAGCCTACCAACTTCTGGCACCGGTCAACAGGTATTGAAGGCCCAGGACAATTGTACTACGTTCCACAATTGCTCTGCATTTCTTGGTTTTGCCTCATGAACAGCATTTTTTATGTCAGCCCACAGGTTTTCTATGGGATTAAGATCCGGGAATTATGCTGGCCACTCCATTACTTGAATTTTGTTTGTCTGGAACCATGATTTTGCTCGCTTGCTGGTGTGTTTGGGGTCATTGTCTTGTTGAAACACCCATTTCAAGGGCATCTCCTCTTCAGCATACGGCAACATGACTTCTTCCAGTATTCTGATGTACTCAGACTGATCCATGATCCCTGGTATGCCATAAATAGGACCAACACCATAGCATGAGAAACATCCCCATATCATGATGCTTGCACCACCATGCTTCACTGTCTTCACTGTGTACTGTGGCTTGAATTCAGTGTTTTCAGGTCGTCTGACAAACTGTCTGTGACCCGTAGACCCAAAAAGAACAATCTTACTCTCATCAGTCCACAAAATATTGCACCATTTCTTTTTAGGCAAGTCAGTGTGTTCTTTGGCAAATTGTAACCGCTTCAGCACATGTCTTTTTTTTAACAATGGGACTTTGCGGGGGCTTCTTGCTGGTAGCTTGGCTTCACATAGACATCGTCTGATTGTTACAGTACTCACGGGCAACCTTAGATCTTCTCTGATCCTCCTGGAGCTGATCATTGGCTGAGCCTTTGCCATTTTTTCCATACTCTCCTCTGCATCAGTGCAAATAAAGTCGATCACTACAATCTCAACAGAAAAGAACTACAATTCAATCCCAAAAAATATATGTTACAAACATTTTTTAAAACCCAGAAAACAATATGTGTTGTGGAAACAGATAGACTTTAGCTGTGTTCTTATTTTTTTTACTTTACCACAAATATGTTACAGCATGAAAATATGAACTTAGGTATTCAGGGTAATATTGTTACTTTAATCTCTTATTAAGTATTTTGTATTGTAATAAATGACCCTGTGATGCTATGTCATTGTAGCTTTGTAGGCTTTAATTTGGACAAACTTAAATATAAATTCAGTTCATGTTTCATCTGTACAAAACACTTAAAACAAGTTGTAAATCCCTTAAAAAAACAATCTTCAGTTTCTGAGCAGATAAAAGCAGACTTCTTTGTGTTGCTGTCCTCTCAGACGGACCTGGAGATGGTTGTGGAGGACCTTGCCCAGAAGGTCAACAGGCCTTACCTGAGGACCCCCTGCCACAAAATAATCAGTGCGGCTCGGCTGGTGCAGCAGAAGAGGCAGGAGTTCTTGGCATCAGTGGCCCGCGGTGTTGCTCCCAATGATTCACCAGAGCCCCCACGCAGGAAGTAAGGAGCAAACACACACCTTAACTCAAACATTAGTTTTCTTTCCTTTACGAGTGGCTAAAGAGGCAAAATAACAGAGAAAGTATGTCCACAAAAGCCATTATTGAGTGTTAAAACAAAAATAACTGCTTGGTTTGAGTGACGATTACCCCCTTTTTTTTTTCTTTTTTGTGCTAGTTATCCAGGAGGATCATGGGACTGGGAGTACCTTGGTTTTGCCTCGCCAGAGGTAAGCAGACACTTAGTTCTACAGTGGAAAGCTAACTTGTTTGTTCTGCTAATAGTGTGATGAATGCCCCCACTAATGCTATCAGGCTTCTTAGGATACCCCAGTTACAAGCTTTGATACAGTATTCGTCACAGTCAAACAATGCTGACACCTGTTCGATACCACAGCAACAAAAATGAATCTTAGGCACTCAATTTTTTAATTCTTGTTTTAAATCATCAAAAATGGGAAAAAGGACACTTTTGTAAATCACAGTTACATTGGCTCTCTTATGCAGCGTAGACAGTATTTAAGCTAATGATGCCTCCTCTGCTCTCTTTAATTTTAAGATTAAAAAGCACCTTTTTTTTCCAAACACAAAAAGTGATCCAGAAACACCAGTATTTACCAACATGCAAATCTTAGCAGACTACCACTGCTTTCGCTCTTGTATTCTAAGAAGCCTTGGGTAAAAATTAAGCCTGCCAGCATTAACATGTTAATCCCGATGAGATTGAGGTCAGAAATTAACGCATTAAATTTGTTTAATCGCAATAATCACAGTAATCCCGCAGCTGGAAGCCTTTCCCTTTGCACTCCCTGCTTTTACAGTGATGTCAAATAAGGACATCGCAGCTTCTTTGAATGTCTCTTTAATTAAAACAGAAAACAAACTCCCTGATAGCTCAGTGGACGAGTCATTTTTACCATCCCCTTTAGCTTTTTTCATTTACTCTAGATCCACAGCAAGTAAATATTGTCAATGTTCAGCAAGTTGTTTGCTAACAGAAGTTCTCTGTTTTTTTTTGAGTAAAAATAATGTTTGTAATCCAGACAGAAAGGGAAGACTCTTCATTTTAAAGATGAACATACTCTGTACAATTTCAGGCTAATAGTAGATCAGTAGTGGTGGAACATCAGCTCACACTGCACAACTGAATCATTTCTTATAAACAACCTGTGCTCACACTGCATCATGTAATGGTTGGGCACAGCCTGTGTTTGCACCCAATCAGGACAGAACTTGAGATTTTTTTTAAAAAGTACATTTCAAAAGTCCCACAGAACAGAGTTGAAGTCAATGCTGCAGGCTTTTCATGTTTTTTGGCATCACCTGCAAACACAATAAGAAGGTAGATCATGAATAATATTCCTTTTCAGCAGAAGCTCTCGTGTATTAACTTCTTGTCCATGAATTTCCTGATATGAGAGGAGAACAAATCACAGATATGCTGGCTGTTGTGGTGATTTTAGACGCTGCCTGATGAGCACAACAAGGACATAAAGCCCTGATGCTTGAAAATCTACTTGTTGCTCTGCTCTCACCGTTGGTGACTGCAGCCTTCCAACCACACATGACAGAAATAAGTCTGACCAATAGGGAGCAGCTGATCATGGTGTGATGATCGGCCTTTGATTTCTTCTTCACACTGTCCAACAAACGAAATTTGACCCGAGGCCAAAATGACACAGACAACTTGAAAAATGGGTTGGAATCACTTTAAAATGGCACCGTGTACGCCTGGCTCTGGACTAATCAAAAACAAAGTAGAAGTAGAACAAAGAACAGTTTCTTGAATAAATCTCCTGTTTTAGTTTCACATTGAAAGCAACAAGGTATGGAAGTTTAAGTGCTGGAGCTTAAGCATTAAGGGATCACTGGACTTCAGTGAGGGATTTAATCCATGCACTCTCACTTATTTTGAATGTTTAACAATGTCCAACACTGTATTCAGCAGAAAAAACACTGTGAAGCCGTCTCCTATCTCTAAGCCAGGAGTGGGCAGCTTGCAGCCCAAGGGCTACACGCGGCCCTCCTTTTTACTCATTACAACCTGGCAGTCAGTCTCAGATTTTCAAAAGTGAAAACAAAAAATGTGAAAAAATCTACCATAAAGTATTCTGGTCTGATGTGCCACAATGCCATGCACACAGGCAAAAAACATGACCACATGAAAAGTGGAAATTATTTCTATGATAGTTTTAAAAAACTGGTTTTATTTTTATTCCTTAGAAACATTTATTAGATATAATTTGAAAAATGCTTCTTTCATGAAGCATTTTAATGCATTTGGGAAAAAGATAGTTTAATGAACTCCAATGATCATCAAAAATTAAGCAGATTGCTTTTGCAAAACAGATCTTTATTCTCAGCAGGACTAAATTGGTAAAATAAAGACATTGAGTATATACTAGGGTTGGAAAATTAATTGAGTTTCAAATTAAATATCAGTTACTGCGTCCCACAATTATGTAAAGAATATAATCAATATTTACAACCACATGTTGGCTAAAAGAGTTCATCACTACTACCTCGAATGTGTTTTTAATTAATTAATTAATATTTAATGATTGTTTATTAATTCAGTTTTTTGCTTTTACTTTTGTTTGTTGCCTGTGGTTTGAAGCCTTTATAATGTCGAAGAATTGGGAGTGTTTAGGTCCAACAAATGCATGTAATGCAGTTGAGGTAAAATCAATGAGTAATCATGCTTAATAATTTTTGAATTTTAATGTCAGTCAGTATTATCATGATCAAAGTTTTGCCGTAATCAAGCAGCCCTGGTATATACTCAGTTTATTGCATTAAATATGACCTTCAATTGACTTTTATTCAATTTTTAGCTCGTTATATTTAGCTTTACTGTGTGGTTTTGAGCTTGATTGTATAATTATAAACCTAAATTAATGGTAGGTATTCATTGCTTTAATAAGTTACAAGTATTTTTATTGTTTTATTGCTAGTACCTTTTTATTTGTAACAATTTGGTCCTCTGCAAATGAGAAGAACAATAATGCAACTTTGCTCTAAGCCATGTTTTCAGACCCCACTGGTTTAGTCCTGCAGTGCTATATGATATCAAACGCTTCATGTCCAAATGTAAATGTACATGTATTTAAAGTTATTAGATTTCTAAACCAAAGGGCAGGTGAATATTTTTTCTCACCTTGTTGTATAAAGTTAAAAATATTTAAAATTTCAGAATAATAGTACATTGAATATGGTATTTAATTAGCCATAAAAAGTCAGTGTCTGTTTTAAAAGCCTATTTTTTAATTCTATAACGTAACCGTGACAATATATTGAAGGTTGCTTTTATATCTGTGGTATCTAAAGGTATAAACATTGTTCTTTCTAACAGCCTTAGATGCTTAAACATTTTTGCTTAGTAACCTCAGTTGTTTAATGCATGAGCTGAGCTGCAGCTGATAGTTTGCTTGTTGTGTGTGAAGATGGGGAGTCGTCACTCAGTGCTGGGGACAGGAGAGCAGAGAGAGCGACAGTCACAGGTAACAGACACATTCTGAGCAAACGCATGCACTAAGTTCTTTTCCTTATGCACTCAATCGTGAGCAAACTCGATGCAAAATAGACTTACAGCTTGTGTTTTGGACTAACCCAGCCTGACTGTCTTCACAGGATTATGCTGACATCCAGTACCGCCGCAGACACAGAGCACGGCGCAGAGGAGACATGCTGAGTCTGCACAACCTCCGGAGCAGCAGCAACACACCAGAGACCAGCAGGAGGAGCGACAACACAGGTCTGCACCACATTTTCATGCTCTATACAATAAAGAGTTATTACAGACTTCAATGCAGACAGGCTTATCTGAGAGGCTTAAAGGAGTACATACGTTATGGAGCATTTTGGGTTGAGCTCAAAGATTTAATTAACAAATAATACAGGAAATCATTCATTTAGTGTTTGTGCTTAAACATTTGGTTCAGGTCCAGCTCCTTTCTCCTTCCTCCTCTTATAAATTTGAAGTTGTCATTACAGCTGACAGGCAGTAAATGGGGTTTAAAGTTATAGCTTCATGAATCTTGTTTGGTCGATGCTCACAGACACATTGATCAGTGGGATCAATGGGCATGAAGCCACACTGAGCTGCTCTCCTTCTGATCCAATGTTTTGTTTTCAGAGGGTCCAGAGAGAGGAGAGGGTCGCAGGAGGGCGCTGGGCTCGCTGGATGACGACGACCCAAACATCCTCCTCGCCATCCAGCTCTCCCTGCAGGAGTCACGCAGAGAGCGCAGCCTGGAGGGAGGCCTGGAGAGAGGGATGGAGGGACAGGTGGAGCTTCTCAGTGGACTGGACAGAGGACAGGAGAGGAGGGCAGGGCCACCAGGAGACCTGGGTGGTGTCGCTCTACACTCCCTCAACGCCGACGCTCCTCTAGGCGCCAGAGGCCCCTCCTTCCCCTCCTCTCTCCTGGATCCTCCCCGCCCCCCTCACAGGACAGACTCCACCTCCCAGCCCCCGGCCTCCGGCTCCCTCCCCCTCCCTCCCCCGCCCCCCTCTCTCAGTGCGGAGCTGCTGGAGCTGGGGGACAGCCTTATGAAACTGGGGAACATCACCACTCCATACGAGCTGGACACACACACGCAGGAGCAGCTGTGCTCACACCACACATACACCCACAGTTCACTCAGTGCCCCCTACAGCATCGAGCCGGCGTACAGCAACTGCAGCCATAGACCGGAGCAGAGCGCCCCATTCGTGCTCGAGCATATCGCCATCGCAGATCATCGCTATGACAACAAAGAGCAGAGCTACTGCCGCTCCAGTGCTTATTTGGCTGAGGCTGAGCACACCGCCTCCTGCACTCAGAACTCCACCCATCAAAGTTCCTACAACCAGGAACATGCAGCCACGTACGTCAGCCCCCCGACATCGATCGGCTCTTATGCCCCCCACCCAGAACACAGTAGCTCTTACACTCCGGAGCGTCCCACTGCCTGCGCCCTCCAACGCCCACCTAAAACAGACCCTCAGCCGCCCGCCCAGTTGTGCCTCCCGTCTCCAGAGCTCGAGTCGGAGCTGCTGCTCTCCCCGGTGATCCCACCAGGGGGGCCTTTCACCCCCAGTGACCCTCAGAGTCTGGAGGCCCTGGACCCCACTGCCAGTGCCCAGCTGCTGGACAACATCATGGCCTGGTTCAACAACAACATCAACCCCCAGAACAACCCGCAGAGCCTCGCCCTCATCCCCTCCCCGCCTACCACAGAGACCGACTCCTCCCCAGACATGCACACAGAGACTGAGACAGAGAGCCAGACCTCCAGGGACCCCACCCCAGCCCCTGGCTGCCAGCCCCTGGAGGGCGAGCCAGAAGGGGAGAGGGGCTCAGCGAGTCCTCATCAAGGTGCAGCGGGCACAGAGGGCCCAAAGACGTCAAGGTCGAACACTCTGGATCTGGAGAACAGAGAGGCTGGCGAGGAGGTTGTGGACGCAGGGTGTGTGGCTGACCTGTCGCTGGACGAAGCGCACACACACCCGTGCCCACACCCTCAGCATGGAAACAGTCCTGCACACACTGCCCCAGCCACAGAGAGAGACTTAGACCTCATGCTACAGCTAGAGGGGGATCAGTCACCTGAGGAGTGGGAGGAGCAGGTCCACCTGGTGTGACGGCAACAGAATGACGTGGATAGAGAGGGTCGAGCAAGTACACTGAGAGAGAGAGAGAGAGAGAGAGAGAGAGAGAGATGAGAGTGAAGAGAAGCAGATGGTAGAAGAGAGAATAATTGATGGAGAGAGTGAAGTCAAAGCAGCAGTGAAAGCCGTGTGTGTCTCTGGGAGTCGAGTGTTTACTGTGTGTATTATACTGTATCTAGAGAGGACTTTAAGACCTGCAGGCCTTGTCCAGTTAAGATGATGTCATACACATTTTTAAGTGCTTTTGTCTGCTTAAAAATAGAGCAGACAATCTTTTCTTTAAACAAGTGAGTCTTTAAAACAGAGTACATTCATGGAAAGCTACTGATATCATAACTCATAAAATGCTGCACGTTTTTGTTTTCCGTATTTTATTTATTCCCCCACCTCCTCTTGTGTTTGTCCTCTCAGTTTCGTCCAGAGTGAAGTTTTGGTGCTGACCAAGCTGAAAGCCAAACTTTCCTCCTTTTTAGTCGCAACAAACTGACCCAACAGAGAGCCTGTCCACAGCTCCCAGAGCCAAACACCACGAGAGCTGTACCCTTACAGCTGGTTTAGCGTACCGTACAATCAGAGGGCCTGATTCTGATTTTTGGACCTTCTCGCACACTGTGCCTGCTTTGTTAGGGAGCAAACACACTACTGATCTTTAGTTTAGGTATGCTGAAAGAAAAACTGTACACCTGTAAAAACTAGATCAACATGCCTTTACGTTATTCTTCAGAGAAATAAGAGGGTCAGATTTAGACAGCAGGAGGAGGGACTGTCACGTAAAGACACTTCAGCATCAGGGATGATTCTTGTTTTTACGCCCACTTCTCCACTCTGCTACGTTTTATTTTATCACTGTCTTCATTTATAAAACCTTACATTGTCAGTGCTGATCCATTTTCTGATGCTTTGGCTAAGTTTAAAAAAAAAAAACAGTTTTTATGGTAATTTTAAAGCAATTCTCCCACAATTTGGCTGTAAAATCTGCAAGAGTACCTTAAGAGTAAATTTATTATGCAGACAGGAGATCAGTGGTCGTACAAATTAAACCAATAGCAGCAATTCACACTAGGAAAGGCATCCAGACAAATGCATTAACAACAATCCCTAAAATATGTTAACAACAACCATCACTCTTTAATACAAAAAAAAGTCATGATAAAGTGCTCACAGAAACATCTAGACTAAAATCTAAAATGTTCCTCTGGCTTTGTTTATTAAAGCCATAGATGCCAGTACAAAAAGTTTTTTCTATATTTCGTTTTACCTTTAGGGACAACAAACTGACAGCCAGAAGGAGAAAGCTAAAACTGAACATTTAACGGATGATAACAGTTGTGAAGAACAGTGTTTACGTCACGCTGCAGCTAAACAGAATAAAGATCTGAGAGGCTCACCTATAAGCTTGCTCACCCCCTTCACCACTTGGTCTAGAATGTTTTTATTATTTAAAGATAGACTGCCAAACCATGAGACCAGGGAAAAAGACAGATCCAATAAGCGCATGAAATAATCAAATCATCAAGGTCTTATCAACATGAAGAGTTTCCTGAGATAAAACAGATGTTGATGTGCCTTTTTGCAAACTGCCTCACAGTTCATCTTAGAGGCCAGTTTGGAGTCTATCACTGTCCACACATTCAACAGGCTGATTTTTTTTGTGCCGTGTATAAAGTAGAAGTGAGAGAACACACTTTCGCTGAGCCTGCAGATTAACAAGATGAATCAGAAATGAGGCCATTCACTTTAACCCCCTGAACCCTCGTGGAGGAATTCAGCGCAAAAACAACTTTACATTTTTTATCCATCAATGTTTGTCAGAGCATCACTTCACTGACTGAGTGATGCATCCCTAATGTTTGCTAGTAATCTGATTTTCTCAATAAACTATTCAGAGGTCTCATCATCAAGATTAGCACACTGAAGAATTAAAGTAAAAAAGTGCAGAGTCTGTTGTTCAAACATAATATGAGTGAGCTGTTATATTAACTTACCAAAATAATTATTTAATGTAAAACTTTTTCAAGAGTTGAAACAACTTAGAGATCCTGCATAATATATGCCATTAATTTATTTTTTTAAAAAAGCATAAAACTTCAAGATCATTTCTTAAAATCGTATACATATAAATTCTGGACTAAACTGAGTCTAACTTTTGCACCAGTCCAAACTGTTAAAGATCTTTTTTTATCACTCTATGGTTAAGTATTGGTCAAAACTGTAGTGCTGGAAAGTTTGTAACATTAACCCATTACTAAATCTGCTGAAATAAGGCAGCATGTGAAGATTCATGGTTATTTTGTGCTGCTTTTCAGTGAACTACCATCTTAAAGAATGGCAAACTGACAAACATCAAATCTTTTGTGAATGTCAAAACAAGATATATATCTAGATTTTTGTTTTCTGTGAAGATGTAAGAATAACTCAGAGTGTTAGAAATATGTACTGATACAGTTGAGGATCAAATAAAACTGATACCTGTTTGATAACATGGCATCAAAAATAGAAGTTAAAGACAGTAAGTATTAAACTCTTGTTAATTTTTTTATAATCAAATATGGTAGACTTAGTCCTACACGATGTCTAAACTGACAAAAACATTGTCAACATTTCCATACGTTGACGTTTTCAGAATTTTCCATTTTCTTGTATACTATATTTCTGTGGCTTGTCTACAAACTCTCCCAACATGAGAGAAATCCTTCCTCTCCCTCTGCACCATCAGAAAATGTGAGATCGAGAGGTCTGTTTGAAACTGTGACCCTAATGATGTGCCACCTCTCCCAGATGGGAGAGACTCCCGAAGCCAGATGTTTGTCCAGCCTACAGGCGGCTCCAGTTCTAGAAACATGTGTGGGCGGCCACAGTAAACATTAGAGTACAGACTGGAAAGCCAAAGCCACATCCTCTTCTTGGGAGGGGCGTGGTCAGATACATCTTGTGATGATTGATGACTGTCGTCGCATCTTGTGAGCAGGGCTAGAACACAGGGAGTCATCGGCACACCAAATTGAAACTACAGAAATGTTTTCTGTGGACAGCTGGGACCAACGTCAAGTTGTTGGAAAGAAGCAAAATATGTAACCTGTCATGACACATCTTGACCAAAAAACAAAAGAAAAATTCATAAATACATTGGGGACATCTGGATGCTATGGGTTGTGGGGGTGAGTGTTTTTTTTTTAGCTTCTCTCTCCAAATGTTGATAATGCAGTTGTTCAGTTTAGACAGTGTGCTGTAGTTTACCTGCAATCATTAAAAACTATCAGTGACCGGGCGCAGGGACTTCAGGACCTCTATGTTGTTGCAGTGTTATCTAACAGGTCTCAATGTCATGGGTTTTTCTGATTATATGAATGCTCCTGAAATAAGATGAAATTGATCAGAAGGTAATTATCTGTTATGACTCGACATTTTAAGCATGTTATCTCGTGGTCAGTAAACATATTACTGTTCGTACATCACACTGAATAATGTGTTTGCTGAGCATTTTGTCTGGCATCTACCTTTTGTTTATCAACATGAACCATATTCACACAAACCAGATTTTGTTTCCCTAAATTTTTGCCATTAAAATCTCTATTTTTTTCCCAGACACAACTGATATTAATACGAGGTGCCTGGTTATTAAACCCTGATTTCAAGGTTTGTTTCTTCACTCACACAAACTTTGCCAAAGCAATCAGACGAACAGTCGAAGGAAAAACTCAGAGTTTGAGTCATTTCCGCCGCTGAGGGCTCACGCAGGTGACGGACGAGAGCTGGGTTTGTTTTTAACTGTAATTTATCTTTTTTCTTAATTCTTTCTTTTAAAGAAGGTATTTCCTCAAGTTGAGATCAGAATGAGGTGGTCCGTGTGCCTTTTTGTTTGTATTTGTTTATTTGTTGGTATTTATTAGTGTGATTAATGTTGAATTATGTTTTACTCAGTTGCTTATGAGAGCTGATGGATCACGTCACCACACAGGGCAGGTTTTGATGCACATTAGATTATTTTGTTGTCACACCACAGTTTTATCTTTGTTTGGTATTCAGAGTTATTTTGGCCATTTTTCTGAATCAAGTGCTACTTTTGAAGCCACATAAAAAAATCAATTTCGTTTTTATTTTACTCTTTGAGTTCCAAGTTTAATCAAAAACGTCTTTATCAGAAAGTTTAACAGTAGCTTGTCGTGATTATTGTTCAGCCAAACTGTAATGTTTACTAGAGAGTGAAACACTGCCTGCTGTGTTTGAGATATGATTGACTGCTTTGGGGACTGAATTGATTATTGAAGTGATCACTGGCCAAACAAATGTAAAGACATTCTCTGAAAAAGCAAAGTTTGAATGTGTTAAAATTCCTCCCTCAGCCTGACAGAAGTATCGCCTCAAACAGAATCGGATATGCATTTAGAAGCAGTTACGGATTGTGAATATATTTAAGTTTCTTTTAGTGCTTCAGTGAAGTGGTCTTGACTCTAACACCTCTCCCTCTCTGTAAGAACATTAAACTGTGAAGGTGCTGGACCGTCTGTAGGTGCTGACGAAGACATTTCATTACACAAAGCCTTCAGACACGAGAGGGGAGCTGGTGACACCCTGAAAACTTCAGACTTTGTACCCAGAGAAAGAGCTTTTTTCACCTTTAGTTTTATTGCACAGCTGAAGCAGGATACACACTGAAAGCACCGAGTCTCGGGGTCTTTTAATTTGCACAGACATGCTCATCAAACGGTGTCAGTTTTAATGGAAGAACTGATGAGTGAGGCTTTTATAATTATTCATACTTTCTTTGTTTTTTATTTTTAATTTTGACTTTAATTTATGGTGTGCCATTTTCTACTCCATATTTAATGTTCATACTTTGACAAACCCTTCAGCCAACCACTTCAGAGCTCAAGAGAAATGAAATTGCACTCTCATAGATTATACTTGATACATTCCCGGTGGGTCCATAAAGGAGGAGGGTTTGATGTGTGGCCAAAACTGTAAATGAAAGTCTCAGTGCAAAGTTTACTCTCAATAAAAAAGAGCTGAAAGTGTGTGGCCAAGAGTATTTCTTTGAGTGCTCTGTGGAGGATTTTCAGAGACATAAAAATAAAAAAACTGCAACAAGTAAAACAGACGAGTAAATGTGTGTTTGATATCATATGTTTGGTACGCCTTTAAGCTGGAACTATTGCCTGGCAGTTTAATGCCTTCATGAGGTTTAAAAGCACTGGACTGTGGAAGGATTGAAGGTCCCATGTCCTGTAAAATCAGTTGTCTTTGCCTTTAATGTTGTTAGAAGGGGCTCGAGGAGCAGAAGAACACAGCTTTTACTAAACTCTCAGTTCATGGAGAAATGTGCTCTCCCATTTTAAAGAAAATGCCCCTTAAAATGCTCAGTTTTTTACTTCCTGTCTCCACCTACATGTGTGCTTTCTGCGCCCCCACCCTGACCTTTGGGAAGCTGATCAGCACAGAGCTCATCGTCAGAGCCTCCTCGCCCCCTCAGATCTGTTTCCAAAGGGGAGGGGAACAGAGCTGCATCTGATTCTCTACAGAGACAACATTTTAGATTTTTTGTACAACTTGAATCAAATCTGTGCTTAATAGACTCACAAGACTTGATGCAAACAGTCAGACTCACCAGGACATGGGACCTTTAAGAAGGGCAGGGGTGGATTTTGTATGTGTCACAGGAATCTTTCATTTAAGGGATGAACATGAGGCCCAAAAGACTTTGAACTCTAATATCCAAAATCTAATTACTTTGATACTTAATTTGGACTGGACAAAGGTTGTCAAATAAAAAAACTGTGACTTTGATCCTTTTTAAATACCCTATTTGAAAAAAAATGGATACTTTAACATTTCCATTCAATAGTATTAAAAATGTTGAAGCTTACAAAACAATCTGGAATCAGATTCTTCAACTCAAGGCTGCAATTTATTCACACAACAGAACATAAAATGCAGTGGCAAGTATTTCTGTTATTTTACTATTACTTCATTATCATGTTGACATTTTTAACTCTATTTGAATTCCAAAAATGGTTGTAACAACTGTCCTGAGTTCACTGTTTAAACATTTAAAGAAAAAAATAGGTTTAAAACATTAGCAATAAATGGCAGAATGTGTCAGTTTACAAAACAAGGAAACCTTTAAGAATTTAAGAAATATGTGTTGTCTTGTGTTCAGTTGCAGTGCAGTGACCAGGCTGACAGACACTCCGAGATCATACAGCTTCTGGCTTAGGTATAGCTGATGTGGAGGAGCTGCTTCAGCTAATGTTTGAGCATGTTTCCACCCTTGATTTCAATCACACAATTATGCTGTTGGTATCAGACTGTGTTTAATTCAGCCACACTGTCTCCTGTGCTGTGATTGTCTCTTTGTCAAACGAGGAAGGAATTAATAAGGAAATCATTGAGCAAAGTGAAAAATGTCATGGATTTCTTGAAGCAGATGAAACAGATTCTGAACTGGTAATAGTTCTCTATTCCATCCCTTATAAATACGCAGCAAAAACAACATTTAAATATAAATCTTATCTTGGGTCATTAAAAAAAATGTTACATTGCTTTCAGGTTTCAAAAACTACCCGTAATAACTCTGCTGCAGATTCATCTTGAAACTATTAATGAGTCTTTAGTACAAATCAGTGTGGGTGATAAGCAGAGGCGGTTTAAGGATGAATCCTACAGGTGCTCAGCCTCTTAAGAGATCATGACATGTAGACCTTTTACCAAACCACTCATTTCACTAAATAACAAGTCATATTTCATATATATGAGACAGTAATAAGAATGATAAAAATAACAGGTATTAAACAATACAAACAATCGTAAGAAAACAAAGAATGGAGTAAAATGTGTTTGAAAAGTTCAGTTTGAGGGGGATGATTGAATTATTACTCATATTCCACCACTGTGGAGGACATTCAGTATGACAGGAAATTGACAATACTTTTTTTCTAATATTTTTTTGAATGATCAATGAGAAATATATCAAAGGTTTTTTCAAAGTTTGTGTCAATCTTAAGAGAAATCAGATGAATGTGCCCTTGTTACAATAATGTTAGGGATGCTGAGACAGAGTCTGAGGCTTCAGGTGTGAGAGCGCCTGTGAAGAGGAGGGCTCTCTGGCTGGTGTCTATTACCGCCTGCTGGCCAGAGTGAGAACTACAACAACACCAGGAAACTCACTCCAGGTGTTCAGGGAGCAAATACTGTACTGTGATTTCACTTTTACATTTCAGCTGAATCTTTGGACAGTCCTACTTAAAAAGGGGACTTAGTGAACATCCATACTGTTGCTACATATGGATATGTTTTATAGTTTAGCCATCTTTTTTTTTGTGTGTACCAACTAATAATTATCTCAGCGTATGCTGTTTACAGACAAACAAAAGGTTGTCTTATACACTCTATGTTTTCTTCCATTGGTGGAGAATACAGTTGCAATCATGTAATAGTCGTTTTCTATTATTTCTTTTGTCAAAATCAGTTCTTTTAGAGAAAACCAAATAATCACTTTATTATCTGTTATTTTCTAAATCTTAAGGATAGGGTACATTTCTGGCAGTCTGTAAATCAACATCAGGCTGCTGTCTCATAGATTACCTCCTTTTGCCTAGGTCTGACCCAACTATTGATATCAAATGCTAATTTTTTTTTTTTAATTTAACTCTTTGAAAGCCAGGATGTGGTCATGATGCCACCATTTTTTTCAGATGTAAAAATCAGCCAAAAAATAAATAAAAAAATAAATAAATATACATATAGTAGTAGAGTCACCTCTATTGCGGATAACAGCTTGAGATATATCAATGATTGACAGCAACACTAATTTTTATGCATTATTATTTTCTACTCAAAGCCAAATACTCATATTCATACCACTAAGCACAAAAATGTGCTTTGCATTGGGCAGCTATTAAAATATTGTACATTTATATTATTTCTAACTTTTATGGCTTAATTTTTACACCAACATCAGTCATATACACATCATTACATTACACACATCAATTATTCATGGATTTTAAAGATTAACTAACTCTTTACATTTTTTATGATGTCATTGTGTTTTCAGATGAAAAAAAAACAAACAAAAAAATGTTTTCAGTAAACAACATGCAAATTATTATTATTTTTTTTGTTGTTGTTGAGTTATTATAACCTAGGACATGTCAAAGAGGAGGAGAAATGATTTTTATGCTTTAGTGTTTTCGATGCCATCTTGTGGAAAGTTGTAAAACTGATCAATTCCATGGCAAATGCCCAAATTGACACCCAGATATAATAAAATGCATGTAATATGCTTTAATGAAAGTAAGATTAAAACCTGTAGGTTGAATGGGTTACAGTGTGAGTCAGTACCTGTCTGTACAGTGTGTTCCAGACTTACTGTAGGAACTGAGCTGAAAAGATCAAGATCAAATAAAAATACACAATCTTGCCAAAATTTATGCTGTATACATAAACACAGCCTAAATTATTTGAAAAGGGAAGCATGAAAAGTATGCAAAATGTGCACAACAGTCCCTACGGGGTTAAAGGAAAAGTATGTTGACAAAAGTAAAAGAGAAGTATTTGGGTCAGATTAGTGGATGGGAGCTGTGAGGAAAAGTAGAAACTATCATAAATATATTTATGCAACAATGGAAGAATACATAGTACAAACAAAATATATGTAAAAACAATATTTTAGTAAATGACACATCAAATAGCTGCTTTGCTCCAAGTGTACCTTCATCTATTAAGCGACGTCTGTGCTCTGAACATGCCCTGCGCTCAGACTGTAAGGTGAAACATTGAGAATGATCCAAGTTTTGTGATTAAATAAATCACAGACTGTTTTCCTTGTGTAAAGTTTACAGAGCTGTTCATTACTCCACCGCCAGGCGGCACTGTTGCATTTAGTAACCTTTCCTCTGCAACGGCGCTGCCGTAATGACGTCAGATCTGCGCGACATAAACGTACATTATACATCAGCGGCCTGTGTTTTCAGCGCCGTAATTTTTCTCTTCGGTGGAGGATTTTTCTCTGAAATCCGTCACCATCATGAAACTGGTCAGGTAAATACATGTGATAAGTGTTTGTTTAACATGTGCAGTACTATGCTGGGATGAAGATGTTGTTGAACCCGCGGATGAATGTGGATGTAGACGGAGGCTGATGAGGCGGGAAGTGGTGAATGAAATGAATGGAGGCTCCCATTCTTCCGTAACTTCAGGATTCAAACTCTGAAAATGAACAAAACAACAAAATCACAGTGATGTGTTGGAGGAGCTCTGTTTGTTCAGCCTCGGTTGCAGTTTGAGGTTGGAGGGTTTTTTTTTTAACCTGTTGGGTTTTTTTTTTTAACCCTGAGATGCAGGCTAGCTAACATGGAGGCTATCACATTGGTTTGTTCTTGTTCTTCGCTGCATGAAGTTAAAGTTTTGACTTTATTTATTTGTGATCCTGAAAATTACTTTGCATGAGGTATGCAGAAACCGAGAATGCAGGTGTTTCAGTTTAGATAGCGACCGTGTTACGTGATGCCATTGCTCAGTGGTTTTCAAAGCTTTTCTCCCAAAGCACCATATTCATATACAAGGGTCGACCATATTGATTTTCCGATATTCGATATGTCGATATTTCTAAATTTACTATCGCCGATATTTATTCCAGTTATTTCTCAATAGTATTTTCTTTACCAAACTTGACCTGTTCATTTTATGTTGACAGACTGCTTGTGTTAGAAACAGATTAAAAGCAAGAAAAACATTTTATTCTTAAATAAATTGCACTTTTAATTTATAAGAGTGTGGTTCCTTTGAGTATTCTGCAAATATTACAGTAAGTATATAATATATTTATGGGAAAATTGTAGGATCAAAAAGGTGACTTTTTCAAATTTTTCATATCGTATACTGGTTATCACCATTTTTGTCAGTTATTACTGATCTCGATGTTGGCCTGATAACGTTTAGCATCCCTATTAAATACAAGTAGACAATCAATCAAACTTTATCTATATAGCACTTTTCATACAAAAAAGTAGTACTAAGTGCTTTACAAACAGACAGATACATTAAAATAAGGTAAAAGGAAGTATGGCCCAGATCTACCCCACCCTTCCCCTCAATGCATACATAGTTTTGGTTAAATGCATCATAAAGAAAAGACATCAGTCGAACAGGAACATTGTTGTACCCAGTACACACAGAGGAAACACCATCTTAAAGGTTTAAAATGAGTAAACTAAACACTGGAGGTTAGGTTAAAGTGTAAATTTTAGATAATAAATAAAATAAAAAATAATATTAAATTGAAATGATGTAATAAATAAATTAATAAAAGAGTGTTGTAATAAGAATAAAGACACTAAAAGGTAATTCAGGTAAAAGCCAGACTAAAAGGGTAGGTCTTCAGATTGTTTTTAAAAACATTAACATTAGGTGCGTTTTGACATGAGTTACCATGGGATTATTCTGTACATGTTAACTTTTGCCCACTACCAAACAAAAAATGTTTCATTGAAACACATCATGATGGCTGTTTGTTTAATTTCAGGCTTTTATGTGAGCCAGGCTTAACACATTATAATGTAACTTCATGGCAGCTTATTTGAGTAGAAAATTAACATTTACATGGTTTATTTCAGCATTGTATCAATATTCTAAACAAACAGGATTCAGAATAAGTAGATTTCTTTTACAGCAGGTGGTTAAATGTTGTCATTTTGGCTTAATTTGATTCTCACTGCCAATGAACTCTTGGGTTTTACTTTGATTTTTTTTAAGTTAGTGAATTTTCATTTTTATACAGAATTTATGCGCATGTCGTATATAAAGAGTCATTTAAACCATAAACCATCAGCGGTCCATAAGTTGTAGTGATAACACATCGTTGTACAAATTCCCGAGTTACACCTGGACTTGTCTTTAGTCACACCAGAGTTTCCTGACACACTATTTGAAACCACTGACTGCGTCTGATGTTCTAATGACAAACAAAGTCAAGGGGTCACTTTTATACCTGAGCAGTGGTAACAGTAAGATAGCTGACTAAAGGTTTATCTGAAGTCTATGAGCAATTTTGAGATTATGTTTTAAAATAAAACACGTGTGCCCACATTGATTTATTATTTTCAGGTTTTTAATGAAGCTCAGCCATGAGACGGTCACCATCGAGCTGAAGAATGGCACCCAGGTCCATGGCACCATCACGGGTACGTGATTATTACAAATGTAATAACATGTATGTCTAAGAAAAATAAATTAAGTAATAGAGCTAATGTAATTGTATCACTTCGTAATAACATTTCCTCTAAGTCTGCTCCTTGGTGTCGGTCCTCTATTTTCTGTCTCTCTTTGTCAGACATAAGGGTTTCTGATGGTTGTTCAAAAGACTTAAGAAGTATTTTATATTTGTAAAAAAGGAAGTAAGTTCTTTTTTACAAATATAAAGGCCCTGAGAACCTAAATCAACAAACTCTTTCTTCATATGATATATATGATCATATATACTTGCTTTTAACCATCTAAAAATCTTTGGGCTGATCTTTGTAGTTTTTAAAATATCAGTGTCTGTTTTCAGGGAGCTTAGAAACTAGATGGAAAGTGTGTGGGCTTTAGACAGTCATTTATGATGTCATGAATAATTTGGACAAAAGGGTTGCAAAAATCAGGAAATTTTCAAAGTTGCAAACTTTCCATGGTAATGAAAGTGGATTTATGGGAATAAACCCGAAATTTATGAAGTTGAAGGTTGACCCTTAACAGGGATTTTAAATTTCATTGGGGAAATAATTTTTATGAGGCTCTGGATTAAAACAACTAGATTTTAGAAGTATACTGGAGAATATTTCTGCTGTTGCTCAATCACATGCACACAGCACACTGCTCACTACAGGGGTATTGACGTCACGCCCCTGCATGCACTGTGCTAACTCCATCGCATGCACGGATGATTCTAGAACTCTGGATTGTTGAGGCCACATTTTTAAGCCCCTGGATCAACATAAAGTGAAGTTGAATTAATTGTAAAGTAAATATTTAAAAGTTGATAATGTCTGCTTACAAATAAATTGATGAAATGTTTCTTCATTGCATTAACTCTGCATGTGTGTCTGCCTTTGACAGAAGTGTGCTTGTAAAATACTCACACACAATTTCTTGACCACCTCCAGCCTGAACCAGTGATACAGTGCATTGTTATTTGAGCTGCTGTTGCCATTTTATCATCTTAAACCATTATGGTAATTCTCTTCTGTACTCTGGCATCAACAAGGCATTTTCACTTCAAGAGCTGCACCTACTGAATATTTTCATTTTTTCTGACCATCCTCTGTAAATCTTGGAGATGGTTGTGCATGAAAATCCCAGTAGATCAGCAGTTTCTGAAATACTCAGACCAGCCTGTCTTTCACCAACAACCATGCCATGTTCACAGTCGCTCAGCCTTACCCATTCTGATGCTTGGTTTGAAATTCAGCAGATCATCTTGACTGTGCCTATATGCATTTAGTTGCTGCCATGTGATTGGCTTATCAGCTATTTGCATACACAAGCAACTTAATGGATGCACCTAATAAAGTGTCTGAGTGTAGTTTTTTGCAGAACCAAAACTACAGGTTATTACAATCATGTATTGAGCCATGAATTTTGTACCAAGCAGTTTGATATTGATATAACGATGCCAGTTGCTCTGAAAGTGTATTGCCTTCCATGTTATGGCAAACTTAACCAATTATCCAACACTCTGACCCTATAGCTGACCAAATACACATATGTCCTTCACACTCACTGAATCAGACCACATGTTGCCTTGAGCATTCAAGTTCTCATTCCCTGTCGTCTTCTTTTTGTCATGTAGGTGTTGATGTGAGCATGAACACCCACCTTAAAGCGGTGAAAATGACCCTTAAAAACAGGGAGCCCACTCAGCTGGAATCCCTGAGTATCCGTGGCAACAACATCCGCTACTTCATCCTTCCTGACAGCCTCCCTCTGGACACTCTGCTGGTCGACATCGAGCCTAAGATCAAGTCCAAGAAAAGAGAAGCAGGTGAGGAATGTCTCCATAGCTACCTCCATATCATCCAGACTCAGCTCAGACAAAACTCTAATGTAGCACTAAGGCCTCTGCAACGGTCTTTTGTACTTTGCCCATTGCAAATTGAAGTCCTAAATCTAGAAATAGATGTCAACTGGTTTGACTAGGAAGTATCAGCTTAGGTGTGCTACAGTTGAAAAGATGATTGACAATCTGGCTGGTTCTTAGCTTCATAGCTAAGCAGGTTGAATTACTTTTATAGCCAATATAAGACAGGTGGTGCTAAGCATGAGTCACAACAGACCCAAAATGACAATTAGTATGATTAACATGCTTCTCCAAATAAACCCATTATAACCAAGACAGATTCAAGAAGCATTCAGTACAGAAAAACATCTTCAGTCAATGACAACATTGAGGCACCAGTTGGCCTGAGGACGCTGGGTGAAACAAGTTGTTGCTGCTTTTCATGTTCGTTTGCTGATCTGTGCCAAGTGACAAGGTGTCAGAGGTGGTGGAGCCAAATTATTGGAAATGGCGAAGAACTTCTGGTGTTCCCCATTCACTGAGATCTGAGGAGGAGCTGGTGTGGCTCTCCTCATCTGAGTCTTTGTCTGGTTCTTGAAAGACCACAGATATCACAAGGGCTTGCAAACCGCTGCATCAGTCTCTGGAGGCCCCTCTTCTCCAAGAAATACAACAGCTACATCGTCTGCTGACAGAATTTTCCTAACTAACACTGTTCTGGTCTTTGTTCTGGAGCGAAACCTTGCAGTGATAAAATGTAGACCCTCCATCCCCACAAATTTAAAGGGTTTTAAAGGGTTCAATCATCTACATCAGAACAGAATTAAGACCCTGATTCCTGCTGTTGAAATGCACGAAGCTTTTTAAAGGTCTGTAGATTTAGAGGAAAGGTCTGAGTTGAACATGCCTTAATTCTGCCTTAATTCTGCCGTATTATACCCAAGTTCATGTTTGAAGTTGTTTCTGACTCTATCGTCTGTATTCTCAGTGGCAGGACGGGGTCGAGGCAGAGGTCGAGGTCGCGGCAGAGGAAGAGGACGAGGCCGAGGCGGCCCAAGAAGATGATCACCAGACTGAATGTTTGTGCTGGCTGCCACTCTTCTGTTTGTACAGGATTTTTTCCTCTCTCTCAGAGAGGACCTTCTGTTGTGAATTTTCATGTCTTTTCTTTGGTTTTCTTTTTTTGTACATTAAAAATCCATAAGAGGATAAACTTGACTGTGCATTATTGCTACACTGGTAACAGGATTTTTTTGTCAACATTGTTTTCAGTTCATGGATGAATAAAGTATTTGCATAGAAATGTGTATTTCTCCAAGTGATGAGACTTATTTAAAGTACTATTGAAAAGACAGAGGCTATTTGATGTTCTGTCTCTCGGTTGTATTTGGTCAGAACTTGTTGAAGTGTGTCCGAATCCTAATCTGGTAATGCTGTGATTTTTGCTCGCTTTTTACTATCAGGGAATGTGAATACTTGCAAATAGCAACAGTGAATAATAGAAAACTATCTAAGAAACTACTTTTGCAGGACTTGAGTATTTCAGTGCTGTAATCCAGAAAAAAAACTATATTTTATTTCAAGGTATTGTTAGTAATGGCTTCAAAATGGCGGACAACTGTCATGTCGGGGATTTTTAAATACCTGGGATGTAAAAAAAATAAACAAAAAAAACAAAAGCAAAAACGATCTGGATACTTTTGTAAAACAAAAAAAAGCGGAGATCATAAAGTCATAAATTTAAAGAACTGGATTTTATAGTTTCAAAATTGTAGATTAGTTGTAAAATTTTCAACAAACAAAACTGAAGAAGTTTGAGATTAATAAATAGAAAATAGCCTTCTAAGCAGGGTCCTAAATTAACTTTTTGACTCAGGCAACGTTGGCAGGTAGATGAGAAAAATTGCCAAACAAGCGCATTTTTTTCCGGCCAAAATAATAAATCGGATTTCAGTGGAACACACATTGTGTAAGGGCATTTAATAGCGTAATGGTCATATGATCCATAGACCTGGTCATTCAGTTTCATCAGAAAATGAGAAAACTAAAATATGTTTTTGCTGTATCTGTTGAAGATTATCTACAGTAAAATTACAAAATAGTGTTTGTGTGTCTCGATGCATGATGCCTCGACCAATAGAGTATAGCATATAAACTTCAGACCCTAATTCTGAGTGACAAAGTCATACCAGATGAAGCCATTGCCTATGTACTAAGTAAAGGAAAAACTTCTGATATTAGCACAGAATTAAATATTGAGAATTCAAGTTTTTATTCTTATTCTTTGTGTGTTTTAACTTTTGAGTCTTAAAATTTTGTCTGGTTGCTTGTAAATATGACTGTATGATCCCCAAGAGATTTATCTTCACAATGTCCGGATGTTTTTTTTCTGTGCATTCCTAATACACTACCATACTTAAAGATGCTGTTGAAACAGTTTACAGCCTTTGCCCTGAATACAAAAAGCAAACAAAACTTGAGCAGTTCCTTCAAATGATGTTGGTTTTAGTGTGCCCCTCCAGGATTTTGGTGGCCCCGTCTTCCCCTGAAAAATTAATTCTGGCAAAGCAATTGTTGGAAACAAATTCAGGAAAGGTTCTCTAGTTTTTCTTTAAATCTCACAGTTGAGGTTTTTCCTACACCCAGACCTTATTTGATCACTTACATTCAGGACAATCAATTGATAATAGTCTTATGATTGGCTGACCAACAAGAGTGAGGCGTGTCAAAATGTTTTTCATTGAGGTTCACATATACAAAGTAAGGATGACCCAGCCACTTGGACAAAGTCTGTAAAGCCATGCCGTTGTGGGATATGACATTTTGATTAATGAATATGCTGTAGGAGTAAATACATCACAGCTTTTCATGGCCCCAGTCACGCTACTGTTTCAAGCTCTAGTATTTACACCCCTGTGATGTCTCTTCTACGCTGAGAATGTCACAGGACGGTCTTTCTCCAGTTGTATCAAAGTTGACATTGGTGCATCGGTGCCACCGTGTGCTTGGTTGGTAATCAGAAGGTTGCAGGTTTGAGCTCAGCTCCGGTTGTCACATGGCAATGTGTCCTTGGGCAAGACGCTTAACCCCAGGTTGCTCCCACTGCTGGGTCAGTGGCATGTGCATGGGCATGAAAGGGTGTGGATGTATTAGTTTATACTGATGGAAAATTTACATAGAAATTGTGACCTGCGAGTGAATTTGAGAGTGAATTGGTAGGTGTGACCTGCAGTGTAAAGCAGCTTTGAGTAGTCAAAGACTAGAAAAGCACTATATAACCTCAAATCTGTTTACCATATTGGTGAGTGGGGGGGGGGGGGGTGCTCACATGGAGCCAGTAATAATGTGTGCTTATTTAGAAGCTGTAGTGAACTTAGATTTGACACAAATACATCTTTGTGGAATAAATGATAGTGTCACCAGGTGTAAAGATGGCAGAGCTTTGTTGTGGTGCTTTTGCACAAATGAAGTGTGAAAATGGTTTATCAATAGTAAAGACTGGTAAAAAGCCTGGGTCAGTTTCCTCTAGATCCCCCTGGTCAGGTTTAGAACTTAACTCCATGCAGCAGTGAGGAGGGAGGCAGATGGGTCATCACTATATTGAGGTACAAAATAGAAAACTGTTAACAACTACCAAATTTTAAAGAGATCATGTTTTGCAGTAACTCAGGTTCTTATAATTAGTTGACTGCTCGAGCAAATTTCCACTCACTAATGTTGAAAAAGCTTTCTAGTTTTCATATACTGAGTACACTTGAGCTATCTGTTTGCAGTCCGTCTGGGACACTCTGTCGGAGCTCCTGTCACTTCAAGGCCCCTTCCCACTATGGACTTGTCTGCTCTGTGGTAATTGGTCAGTTCAGCGCTGCTCTTGGCCATGTCAATGACTTTGTACTCATTCTACATCTATGCTTTGCACTGTGCTTTGTGTGCTGATTCAAAGGGCTTAGACTGTAGACAAAGCAATGGTATGACATCACACTGGTAGGTCCATTTTGGGAGCTGGGGAATGAGCCATTTCAGGCAGCTAGTGGCACTGTAAAGATGGGAGAAGTCCTGATGTGGATTTTTCTCTTGCGTGCATCGAAGTACTCTATCACAATCAGTTGATATGAAAAACACACCAAGGGGAAAATAAAACATTAAAAAGCATGATATGGGCTCTTTAAAGGAGAGCTGTTGCTCGATGATAATTTGCAAAATTGCCTCTTTGTTAGATGAGATCACTGTATGGTAGTTGTTTGTTTGTTCTTTTACTTAGGCATGATTTGAAAATCATCAAATTCATAAAATCTGGTAAAAAAAAAAAAAAAAAAGTTATTACCTCCGCCAAGGAGGTTATGTTTTTGCTGGCGTTTGTCTGTCTGTCTGTTTGTCTGTTTGTGTTCAAAATAACTTGAAAAGTTCTGGACGGATTTGGATGAAATTTTCAGGAATTGTCAGAAATGGGATATGGAAGAACTGATTAAATTTTGGGGGTGATCCGGATCACCGTCTGGATCCAGGAATTTTTTAAAGGATTCTTTAACCTTGCCAGATAGGACCGTTTTCACCAAAGTGGACCGAAGCTGCTTGGCGGAGATCTGCGCTCTCTGAGTGCTTTTCTAGTTATTATTATTATTATTGACGTGAACAGCCAATGTTAGATGAAAACAGGTTACTCACCAGTTATAATAACTGTTTTAAAAGATTCATGAAGATTTTGATTTTTCGTCATACATCCTACTTTACTTTTGACTTTATTCTTTCACTTAGGCGATATTTTAAAAAGAATGAAAGGAAATTTAACATGAATAAAAGCTTATCAATATTATATAATATATAATATTATTATGAATTTTCAATTGTTTCATTGTTGATGACTCTGCCAGTCTTCTAAGATCCACTTTGGACTCAATTGCCCCACTGAGACAAAAAACTATTAAACGTCAGAGGACGGCTCCTTGGTTTACTTCCGAAACTCGTGCACTTAAACAAGCATCCCGTAAATTAGAGAGAATGTGGCGCTCTAATAAAAGGGAGGAGTCACGTATACTTTGGTGGGACAGTCATAATAACTACATGACAGCCTTACGACATGCTCGAGTTGCCTACTACTACTCACTAATTGAAGAAAATAAAAACAACCCTAGGTACCTTTTCAGCACTGTAGCCAGGCTGACACAGAGTCAGAGCTCTCTTGAGCCTCTGATTATTCTAGCTCTCAGCTGTGAGGACTTTATGAGCTTTTTTAATGATAAAATTCTTAAAATTAGAGATAAAATTAGCAACTCCCTGCTTTCACCCAAACCTACCGCACCATTAAATGTAGTCAGACTTGAGTTAGATTGTTTTTCTACAATTAGCCTTCAGGAGCTAAATTCTCTTGTCTCCTCCTCCAAACCATCAACCTGCCTTTTAGACCCGATCCCAACTAAGCTGTTCAAGGAAGTCTTTCCCCTAGTTTGTCCATCTCTGCTGGAGACAATAAATATATCTCGATCAACACGCTACATGCCACAGGCTTTTAAAGTAGCTGTAATCAAACCTCTCCTTAAAAAACCTAACCTCAATTCGGGAACATTAGCTAACTACAGGCCTATATCAAACCTTCCATTTACTTCAAAGATCCTGGAGAAAGTAGTGGCTAATCAGCTATGTGACTTCCTTCAAGACAACAGCCTTTTTGAGGACTTTCAGTCAGGATTTAGAGCTCATCACAGCACAGAGACTGCTCTAGTTACAGTGACTAACGATCTACTCTCAGCTTCAGATGAGGGACTTCTCTCTGTACTTGTTTTGTTAGATCTTAGTGCAGCTTTTGACACCATTGATCATGGTGTTCTTATACAGAGATTAGAGGTATTACTCGGGATTACAGGGACTGCCCTAAATTGGTTTAAGTCCTACTTATCTGATAGATAACCAGTTTGTACATGTGAACAACAAGTCCTCTGTGTACACTAAAGTAAGTTACGGAGTTCCACAAGGCTTCGTGCTAGGTCCAATTCTCTTCTCCATACATATGCTTCCCCTCGGTGATATCATGAGGAAATACTCCGTTAATTTTCATTGTTACGCTGATGATACTCAGCTGTATGTATCAATGAAGCCAGGTGAGACAAATCAGTTATCTAAACTAGACGCATGTCTAAAGGACATTAGGACCTGGATGGCCAAAAATGTTCTTCTTCTTAACTCAGACAAGACAGAGATCATTGTGCTGGGCCCTCGAAACCTTAGAGAAACCTTTTCTAATGATTTAAAAGCCATAGATGGCATTAGCCTGACGCCAAGCACAACTGTTAGAAATCTTGGGGTTGTATTTGATTAGGATTTATCCTTTAACTCTCACATAAAGCAAATTTCAAGAACAGCCTTTTTTCATCTTCGTAACATTGCTAAAATTAGGCCTATCCTGTTCTAGAACGATGTTGAAAAGCTAGTCCATGCTTTTGTTACCTCTAGACTGGACTATTGTAATTCTCTTCTTTCAGGCTGTCCCAGTAAGTTGCCTAAGACGCTTCAGCTAGTTCAAAATGCTGCAGCACGTGTACTGACTAGAACTAAAAGAAGAGACCACATTACTCCTGTATTAGCCTCTCTGCATTGGCTTCCCATAAAATATAGAATAGAATTCAAGATTCTTCTTCTCACCTATAAAGCTCTCAGTGGACAGGCACCAATTTATCTCAAAGAGCTTGTGGTGCCGTACAACCCCGCTAGACCATTACGCTCCCAAAATGCTGGCCTGCTCGTGGTTCCATCAGTCTCTAGAAGTAGTATGGGAGGTAGAGCCTTCAGTTGTCAGGCTCCTCTTCTATGGAACCATTTACCGACCACGGTTCGGGAGGCAGACACCCTCTGTACCTTTAAGGTTAGACTTAAAACATTCCTCTTTGATAAAGCTTTCAGTTAGGGACCAGCTCATAGTCCATAGTTTAAACACATAATTAAGATGCAATAGGCTTAGACTGCCGGGGGGTTCTGGCACATTGGGCTTTATCCCTCTCTCTCTCACACTCTCTCTCCATATATGCCTCTGCCCCTTTCTGTTTGCTCCTGTACTCGTCTCTGGCTCTTGTCTTGTAGGTGGCCTGGGATCCTTGGTGGAGACTGCCTGCTGCTGTGGAGTCAGGAAGCCTCAATAACTACAATTACAGACATGACACATATGGCCATCTCATTCCAGTTCATAATCATTATGGCTGTTAATGTAGATATTAGCATGATCTTTCTATCCATGGTTGATACATCTATAGTAACTATCTCTAGCTCCACATGGGCATGAGATCCCTCTTGAAAATGAGGTGTCACATCTCAAGAGGTCTACCATTAATACGTTTATACTTAACGGAGACAGATATGGTAGGGATGCACTTGTGTTCTGGGCACCCATGAGTTCGTCACTACCATAAATTCTTATTTTCAGTAAGACTTTCATTGATTATATTTCTATAAAATTATCACCACAACCATACCGACATGAGGACCCTCCTGAAAACAAGATGTCAATGATGTGAGATGTCAATCTCAAGAGGCTAACCTCTAATAAATTTGTTTCCAGCAGAAACAAATTTGATGACGACAGGTCTATTATTGGTCCATTGATCTGTCACTAACTTTAGTTCTTACTTTAGTCCACTTGTCTCCACTTTCCTCCCTTCCTTTGCCCACACACCCAACACAGCATCGTGCGGATTTGCTGTTCATCATGAGACTGGGTTCCAGATTCAAGATTTCCTGCTGCTTAACAGGTTTTTTCTTGCCGCCATGATGGAGGGATTCATGATTGGCTATACGGATTCATGTTGGGTGTTGGATGTATATATTTGTATATATATATGTGTATTTTATATATGTAGGCTATATATGTATACCTATGCATATATGTGTATCCATAATATGAAGAGCTTTGTGCTCTATTGTAGAGTGTCTTGAGATAACACTTGTTATGAATTGGCGCTATACAAATAAAGATTGATTGATTGATTGATAAGCGAGAGAAGTCAGCACCATCAGATTTAGTGTAACACGGAGCTGTGGAAACGGCTCTGGTCTAACCTAGTAACAGTTACTAAGGGGCGGGGTTTTATTTCAGCTCACTTCCTGTAACAGGCAGGGTTTGACAAAGGTTGAATTAACTGGGCCATGGTGTGACATTTCTGATCTAAAAAAAAAAAAAAAAAGAAGGAGAAATGCACCTGATACATGCCAGAAAGGGAAAGACTGGTAATCTGGATAAAGCTAAATATAGGATTTGTAAATTATTAAAATGGTACATGGCTCTGCCCCCTGGTGGTATTTTAAAGGCGCCAGCACATGGCATTGAATTTGGGGCTAAATGTCTTTTGCCAGAACTTTTCACAATGGCATCCCACGTGACGTGCCTATGCCAGTGCCAGTTCGCAAATAAAGGTTCTTGTTTGACCTCGGTGTCACCCTTTTAATCGGTCAGTCGTGAAATAGTGAAGACCAGCCTCACTCGGGACATTTCTAGAGCTTTAAATGGCGGCAGGACAGTCTCTCCCCCTAATACAGCCAGTGACATGTGTTCAGACTCTGGTCCTGGTCACAGTCAGGCTGCTGCTCTGCTCGTATGTCTCGTCTTGCCCGGAGGCGTCCACTCAGAAATATAACATGTCTGATGCCGTCGACGGTCGCTTCATGTATTTTGCTTTTGGGAGCAACCTGCTGAGGGAAAGACTGCAGCTGAGGAACCCCTCAGCGGTGTTTCACGCCACCGGTCGATTAAAGGTAACGAAACAGCTACACATTTATTATTGTTCATGGAAAAATGAAAGTCAATTAGTGTGACGGCGTAGGTCGAGATACTCAGCGAAATATAATCATGTCTTTACCGAACGCAGCATGTTTGAATACATAATACAGTATCTGTAAAGACAACAGGAGACAATGTTATTCATTCATTAATTCATTACATGTAATATTCTGGTTTTAAGATTACGAACAAAAAGACCTGCATGGCAGCGTCAAATCCAACTGTTCCTGAACGCAGCATAGCTAGCTTAACTGCAGCTTTACTCTCCTGATGAAGTATTTTCATTGAGGGTGAATTAACTTTATTTTGACTTTATTTCGTTTACTTCCTGGGGTTTAACGTATTAGGTAGATCACTTCACACTAGTCCTTAGATCGCTACAGAGTCCTCAGAGTCAGGACTGAACATGGGTGAGACGGCCTTAAATTATCTGACAGGTATTTAAGCGCTTTATAAAACCAGGAAAATGCTCCTCACCTGTGAAACAAACTAGCAGAGAACCTGACTCTCTGCATATGTGAACTGTTTTAACGCAGGTTTAGCGACATTTCAGCTGCTTCTGGTTTTCTCCTCCATGTTCTTTAGATAAAAAAATATGTATTCTTTATATTTTATTTCCCCTTCATTACCTTGAAATTGTATTTAACTGTCTTTCTTTTGCTAAAAATGTCCTATTTGGGATGCATGATATTGGAATTTTCCTGGTATCTGGCTTGCTGATATTTCCATACTTGTCATCACTGAACATATATATATATATATATATATATTTATATACACACACATATAAAATGACCTTTCCCTCAACATGCCCAAAAATATTATTAATTTGTGTAGAGATTGCTTTGCTTTGCTCAAATCAAGTGCCCTAGTTTCAGTTGATCACTCCCAGTGAGTTTCATGCCACGTGACAGTGTGGTGGTCAGTCAACCAGTACATAGCCACTCCTTACAGTTGGCACAACAAAAGGCCACCCCAAAAGGTGGACTTTTGTCACTTGTCAATATGCCACAGATGTTGAAAACATGAGGTAGCGTGCCACTGGCAAGATAAGTGCTGGAATGTCAGTTACGGCAGCTGTTCATTCATTCACACTGTTTCGTGCATTTATATTTTTGTTGAGTGTATATATACACTTCCAGTCAAAAGTTTTAGAACACCTCAATTTATCCAGTTATTTATTGCAACTCAAGTCGTGCAAGTCCAATGAATAGCTTGAAATGTCACAAAGGTAAGTGCTGTACTGTCATAGCTTAGAAGAAAGGGTTAGGTTACTCAAAACTGAAAAATAATGTACCTTTCAGAGTTATACAAAAAGGCCTTTTTCAGGTCACATGAAATGGGTAACAATTTAAAGCTGTTCTGCAGCAATGAAGGTAGATCAAGCCTTGAAAGCTGGCTCCACTAATTCCTACAGGTGTTCCAACTTTTCGTGATCACTTACAACCCCCTCTGTCTGCATAAAAGCATACCCTGTGGTATCATACCCTTGTGAGCATCAGTTGAACAGCACTGTACTGCAGAAAGTCGGAAGATGCTACAAAAATGGCAAGAAAAAGGCGATTAACAATGGAAGAGAGACAGACCATCTTAAAACTTAAAAATGTAGGTTTTTCTTACAGAGAAATTGCAAAGAAAGTCAAGGTGTCAGTGAGTACAGTTTTCTTCACCATCAAAAGGCACTCAGAAACCGGGGGAAACTCTGACAGGAAGAGGTCTGGCAGACCCAAAGCCACAACTAAATCAGAGGACAAGTTTCTGAGAATTAACAGTTTGCGTGACAGGTGGCTCACAGGACAAAAGCTTAAATAGTGGTCATAGTAAGCAAGTCTCAGTTTCAACTGTGAAGAGAAGACTTCAAGCTGCAGGTTTGACAGGATGAGTTGCAGCAAGAAAGCCATTGCTAAGACGTCAGAATAAGACAAAGAGGCTTGTCTGGTCCATAAAACACCGCCATTGGACTACTGAAGACTGGAAGAAGGTATTATGGACTGATGAAGCAAAATTTGAAATCTTCAGGTCATCATGCAGGATGTTTGTACACCGTCGAGTAGGTGAAAGGATGGTCCCACAGTGTGTGACATCAACTCAAACATGGAGGAGGAAGTGTGATGGTCTGGGGCTGTTTTCCTGGATCCAGGGTTGGTGACTTGTACAGAGTGAGAGGCACCCTGAACCAAAACGGCTACCATAGCATTCTGCAGCGCCATGCAGTACCCTCTGGTATGTTCCCAATTGGTCAGGGGTTCATCCTACAGCATAATAATGACCCAAAACATAAGTCCAAGCTATGCCAGAACTACCTCAGGAAAAAAGAACAAGATGGTAAGCTTGAAAACAATGAGAGGCCAGCACAGTCTCCAGACTTGAACCCCATCAAGCTGGTTTGGGATGAACTGGACAAAAGAGTAAAAGCAAAGCAACCTACAAGTGCCACACATTTATGGGAACTAATGCAGACATGGGAAGAACTTTCTGAAGAATATTTGATTTCTATTGTAGAAAGAACGCCTCAAGTGTGTTCAGCTGTTATATCTGCCAAAGGTGGCTACTTTGAAGAGTCAAGAGTTTGGGATACATTTGGCCTATAAACTGATTTCATGATTTGTTTTTTTACTGCAGTTGCTTATTTGTACTATACTATGCTACTATGCTTTTATTTCATAGTGCAATAAGACATTAAACTGAATAATTTTCCAAATCTGTGTGTGTGTGTATATACATATATATATATATATATATATATATATATATATATGTATACACGCAACAAAAACATAAATGCTGCCGTAACTGACATTCCAGCACTTATCTTGCCAAATTTTGCGTCATCGGTGGCATATTGACAAGTGACAAAAGTTCACCTTTTGGGGTGGCCTTTTTTTAGGGCACTTGATTTGAGCAAAGCAAAGCAATCTCTACACAAATAATATTTTCGGGCATGTTAAGGGAAAGGTCATTTTATCTTTACCTTTTGAGTTTGTGTGTTTATATTTTTCCTGAGTATACTATATTGCCAAAAGTATTGTTGGAAACAGAAGTTGAAGCAGTGACACAGAAATTAGCAGAGACAGAACTGGAATCTGTTACCCCTGAAAAGCCAGCAGAGACGGAGATACTGAAGGAGAGCGTGCCGCCAGAACCTGTGACACTAATGGAGGAGACATCGAGTATTGGCTCGTCTGCCTTCACACACATAAGAACTTGAGTGACTGCCTGTTCTTAATCCAGAGGGTTTAATATGATGTTGGCCCACCCTTTGCAGCTATAACAGCTTCAACTCTTCTGGGAATGCTCTTCACAAGGTTTAGGAGTGTGTATATGGGAATTTTTGCCCATTCTTCCAGAAGCATATTTGTGAGGTCAGACATTGACGTTGGATGAGAAGGCCTCACTCGCAGTCTCCACTCTAATTCATCCCAAAGGTGTTCTGTTGGGTTGAGGTCAGGACTGTGCAGGCCAGTCAAGTTCTTCCACACTAAACTGGCTCATCCAGTTCTTCATGGACCTGCTTTATGCACCGGTCATGTTGAGACAGGAAGAGGCCATCCCCAAACTGCTCCCACAAAGTTGGGAGCATGAAATTGTCCAAAATGTCTCGGTAGTTCCTTTCACTGGAATTAAGGGGCCAAGCCCAACTCCTGAACAACAACCCCACACCTTAATCCCCTCTCCACCAAACTTTACACTTGGCACAATGCGGTCTGACAAGTACTGTTGTCCTGACAACCACCAAACCCAGATTCACACATGAGATTGCCAGACAGAGAAGTGTGATTCGTCACTCCAGAGAACATGTCTGCTCTAGAGTCCAGTGGCGGCGTGTTTTACATCACTGCATCCAACACTTGGTGATGTGAGGCTTTGATGCAGCTGCTCGGCCATAGAAACCCATCCTATGAAGCTCTCTACGCACTGTTCTTGAGCTAATCTGAAGGCTACATGAAGTTTGGAGGTCTATAGCTGCTGACGCTGCAGAATGTTGTCCTTGCACTATGCACCTCAGCATCCGCCCAACAATGCCGGGCTCTGTCTCTCATTGATCAGGGGCCTCTTGACTGCCTTGCAGGACCTTAAGCCATGATCTACTGACTACTGCTAAAGCTCACATGATGTCCTTCGGCAGTTTTCCCTGCACATGCGAATTATGATGCAGTCACTTCTTGCTGAAGAAACCCTTGGACGCCCAGATCTTTGTTTGTCTTCCAAGCTGTTATTTTGTTTGTATTTCTGCAGAGTATCCAACAGCAGAGTGACTGCATCTGTACTTTTAGGATATCTGGTGGTAGCTGTACCTTCCCTGGCTGAGAATCTGTATCTTCAGGCGTGTTTCCTGCGTTAGGTTCCTTTTTTTTTAGCCATTTTGTATCTCTGAAGAGCTTTCAAATGTGCTGTGTGTCTTCAATAAAAAAGCAGGGCCTTAGTCATTCATAAATTTCCATCAGTTTGAAGTTTTTATTGGCTTTTTATGATTTGTTTAGTGTTTTGGCTGTGACTGTACTAAAAAAAATCGCACTTGGAGACTTAAGAGTGATTCTTAATGTAATATATCACAAATCCATTGGGTGTCCAAAAACGTAATTTCACAACTGTTTTCAGATTTCATTTAAATGCAGCATAAAATTTGCAATACTTCCCAAAGTATTTACACAAGAAAAGTACTGAATTAAAAAGATACTCCAAAATTACTGGTGCACAATAAAATCAACTTAACAACAATAACAGTGCAGTGTAACTTGTTTCTCTCCACTCCAGCTAACATAAATCAAACTAAACTTGAATGCAGTGTGACGTTAGACCCCCTCATCAGTCAGCTGTGACAACAAGGTGCAGGTGCAGTCCTGCACGACCATGCTTAGATGACCAACAGCAAACACGGCTCAGAGGGGACACTGCTGAAAACACAAACCCTGCACCGCTCTTTACGTCACACTGAAAGACTCTTATTATGAAATACATGATGTCTCATGGCTGTCCACAGCCTTTTGTTCTGAGCATTCTCCCCCTCCCACTGCCCTGTTTGTGTGTTTGTGTACAGGACTATGAGCTGAACTTTGGCCTGTGGAAGCAAAATGTCGTCAACTCGTGGCACGGCGGAGTGGCCACAATCCAGCCCTATCCAGGCAGAGAAGTGTGGGGGGTCATCTGGACTTTGAGCAATGAAAACCTCATGAGCTTAGACAAGTGAGAAGCATTAATAATCAGTTAACTGTTAATGTTTGATATTTTAACCAACACTCTGATTATGTTCTGTCTGTCTCTTTAGACAAGAAGGGGTGGAGAGGGGTGTGTACTCTCCACTGGAGGTCACAGTGGAGACAGATGAAGGTCCAATTATGTGTAGGACGTACCAGATGAACAATTTCCACCCCTGTCCACCATCTCCACAGTACAAAGAGGTGTGTGCGTCTAGGTGCTAATACACAGACATCACAGATAGGGTTCTGACACAACTTCAGAATTCAAGTCAGCACTTTTCAAGACCTTTACAGACCAAGACAGGGGAAAAAAAGACATATTTTGCACTGTAAAACAAACAAGCTTTCTCTGAAAGCTTTCAGGCTGCTGGTGTGAGTACTGCCTTTTATGTGCCAAGTATCTAGAGAATAGAGGGCTTGCCTGTTTTTAACGTTGGCCAAATGTGTATTTTTGGCCTGATATGTTTACTATATTCACTCGTTTGAGCAGAAATATATTACTACATTGTTTAAAATATGTCACAGACAGGGTAAACACAGTATGGTTACAATTCCTATCTTTGCTTTCTTAAAATATAAGAGCCATTAGCCAATTCTGTGGAGAAAAGTCTGGGAAGCTTTTACTTAAGCTTTAAGCTTTTAAGTTTTCTTAGGTTAAAATGGATCAAGTCCTCTGTATGAGCCTTGTTCTTCTTTAACCCTCTTTTTCCAATTTACAGTTGAACACTTGACTTCTCAGACTATCCTGAGTAAAATCTGACTTTTAACTAAAAATACATAAACCCTTTATGGCCTCTATTGAGTTTAAATTTAAAAGAGAAACGGGGAGATGCACACACAAGCCTCATCTGAAAGCCACGGCATCATGAGCCAGTGCTGACACAAGCAGCAGCGGTCACTCATCCAGTGTGTTCAGAGACAGATCAGGACCCTGCTTTATTTGATGATGAATTCATGAATTGACTATGCTGATCTCAGTAGAATTGTCTGTTTTTGTGTTTTGTCCTTGAATTTACAGACATACCCATGAAGAAAAATTATAAACGTCTGTAAAAACTTGTGACTGAAACATCTTTCTCAAGATATCAATTGAGTATTATATACTTTAACACATGAGTATTACTGATATTTCATCATGAGTATATGCATCGATTCACTAATATTTGTTCACTCTTTCTATAAGCATTACCTTTTTTTTAAATTACATACTAGTTTAAGTGAGATTAATATTTTATTACAACACGATAAAGTGTGCTAAATATAAAATCAATATCAAAGCACAATGTTCTCCAGGGACGGAGAGAAAGAGAGACATGAGGCGGCGCATGCATGTACATGGGTGGGGAACTTTTTAATTCTTTCTGCAGGAGCAACACATTATTATTTCAGGGTTTTTGTCCATTTTTCCTCTGAAGTAGCCTTTTACATGGTCCAAAGTTAATTTGATAAAGGGGGTCTTGCGTAGTGTGCAATCTGAAATTAAAGACTTCAGACAAAGTTAAACAAGATTTGAAAGACTTTTTAAGACTTGTTAATGACTTGCAGGATTCCTGATATACGAATGTTTTTTGTGGATGAATCAACATGGCAGCTTTACCGTATGTCTTCTCTGTTTGTCATTTAGGTGGTGTGTTTAGGTGCACAGCAAAATGGACTGCCTGAGGAGTACTTGAAAAAGCTGGAGGCTATTCAAACCAACAACTACACCGGCCCCTCAGTTCTTGATCAAATCAAAAACGTTACACAATAGGGACTCAAAGTTTTGATTACTGCACTCAAGTGGAAGTGTAATAACCTTGATTAAAGTTTAATCAAGTAGAAGTAAATGGCAGGTCTCTAAATTTACACAAAGTTAATTTCGATTATTGAGTGTCTCACATTTGTTATCAGAAAGGAAGAATTAAAGTCACGTATGATCTCCACTGTATGTGCTGTAAAAAAGCAACAAGAGAATATGGATTTCCAACCACGCTGTATGATTGAAGGAAAACCTGAGATGAAAAGTGAGAAGCTGCAGGTCCTTTTTGGACATTAGTTGGAATCATCCTCTCATGATGTTTTACTGACCATCAAGTGAAACAATTGACTAGTTTTTATTTAGCTGAAGGCAAGCTTGGAGCCTAACTTGCTTGCCATTTAAAAAAAAAAATGTTTTTACCAACCAGTGGATGCGATGTAATATCTAGAACAGTATAAGTCTTGCCCCTCAGTACTGTTCAAAAGCAGAATTGTCATTCATAAAAACTACTAAAAGTACAAGTGCACTCAAAAGCAATTCAGTTAGGATTTAACATAATTAGCAGTACTTATATTCTCCCCTGATAACTTCAGTTTCTGTCAGTTTTGTTTGTCATGTTTTAATGATGGTGATCTTAAACATTGTCAAAATTCATATAAGAGCTGTTTCAGCAAAATAAAACAGAATACAAGCTTTACTGAGATCATGAAATAGGCATTCCTTAAATCAAGCTAATTCAAATATAACACTGTACAGCAAGAGGAAACTCTGCATGCACTCAATCTGATGTGATATTTGTGATGTGGGCCCAAAATCTACTCTGTGACTTACTTTGACCAGACATAAACATGGGCAGAGTGCTTGATAAAAATGCACTCCCTTGTAGAGACTTTAAAGTATATGGTGGGCAGATTACATACTGGTATGTACTCATATTAAACATGAATTTAAACATCACATTTGTGAGCCTTTTATTGCACCCACTGTTACATTAATGCACTCATCTTCTGTGACTGCTTACTGAGAAGAGTTTGTCTGAAGCAGTAGTTTTAAAAGCTTTTTGTCAACAAGAATAATCAAGATTTCCTTTTGGAATATTTAAGCTAATATTTATTTAGTTTTATGGCTATAAATGCATGAGTAAGTGTGCATAGTAAATATTCCAGTTGGCACATTGTGATAAGTTTGAGGGCATGCTGGCCTCTGTATGACAGCTCAGTATCATGTGATTCTTCAGCCAGAGGAAAAAACAGTACTGTGCAGGAATGCTTTCTAAAAGACAAATCTTCTTGGTTCCTTTTTTCAATTCACAAAATGCAAAGTGAGGGAAAGAAGATACATCTAAATAAAATCCATCCTTGATTTGACCACCAGCATCAGTTCTTCCAGGTATACTTGGGTACAGGCATTTTTAAGGTTATAGTTGGTTATATTCCAATCAGGCAAACATCATGACCACTGACAGGTGAAGTGAATAACTCTGATTCTCTCTTCATCATGTCTCCTGTTAGTGAGTGGGATATATCAGGCAGCCAGTGAACATTCTGTCCTCAAAGTTGATTTTGCAAGCAGAAAAAGAGGCCAAGTGTAAGTCTTTGAGTGAGTCTGACAAGAGCCAAACTGTAACGGCTAGATGACTGGGTCAGAGCATCTCCAAAACTGCAGCTCTTATGTGATGTGCCTGGTCTGCAGTGGTCAGTATCTAAAGTGGTCCAAGGGAGGAACAGTGGTGAACTGGCTACAGGGTCATGGGCGGCCAAGGCTTATTGATGCACATGGGGAATGAATGGTGGCCCGAGTGGCAAACAGATGAGCTACTGTTGCTCAAATTGCTGAAGTTAATGCTGGTTCTGATAGAAAGGTGTCAGAATACACAATACATCACAGTTTGTTGCATATGGGGCTGTATAGCTGCAGACCAGTCAGGGTGGCAGGGTTTCATAATGTTACGCCTGAGCTGTGTCTGATTAATCAGTTATACTGGAGCTTAAACTGGGTGAGAAACAGCCAAACTCTGCTTCCAAGGTGAAGGTTGTGAAGAGTTTTATGTCAGGTTATTCACCATGAGAAAACTGAGCACAACCACAGGACACAGGGGTATTTTCTACATCAGCAGGGTCTCTCCCAATTTAAAAGCAGACTGGGGTTTCAAGAAGTGCTATTGGAGAGGCAAAAAAAGGGCCACCATTGTGGACTGTAGAGGCAGTGGTCAGCCAGTGAAACTCATTGCATTAAATGAAACACATACCATGCTTCCACCTCTTTGGAATAAGAAGTCCAGCTGTGCCATCAGCTTAGAAGTGGCAGGAACCAGTTTGCCCAGATAAGTCAGAGGTCTTCTTGGAACATCCACCAATTTGGAAACAAGGTCATTTAACTTAAATAAAATAGCGACTCAACAATGCAAAACGTCAGACCTGGGGAAAAAGACAGTATGTGTTGTGGACTGATAGGACAAAGTTTAACACTTTGTAGCGGGAGGCAATTTGTTCTCAAAGGGCGAAGGAGCAGAACAAGTAACAGCTGGGAACAGTGAGGCTCTGTGGAAGTGTCTTCTAAGTTTGGGGCTGTATTCCTGCAAATGGAGTTGGTCAGGATTGATGGCGTTCTCAATAATGAGAAATACAAGATCTGTCATGCAGTACCACCACAGAGCACGTACAGCCAGTGTCATTAAGAACTAGTGTAAAGAACAATGAGACCTGGACGTGATGATATGGTCCCCACAGAGTCCTGATCTTATCATCCTTGAGTATGTTGGGGATTACTGAAGAGACAGAAGCATTTGAGCCAGCCTACATCCACACAAGATCTGTGGTTAGGTTCCCAGGATGTTTGGAACAACAAATTGACTGAGCTACTCCAAAAACTTTGTGCAAGTGTGTCTTTAACTGATGTTGTTTTAAGGACCACAGGTGGTCACTAGGGTTGCAAAGGGGTGGAAAATTTCAGAACGTTTTCCAGAAACCTTCCATGAGAAGTTAAGTTGAGGAATTTTGGAAATATTCCAAATTGGATCTTTCCATGGGAATTAACTGGAAATTAGGGGTCATTTAAACAAACTGTATCCAAACATAAATATAATACTTTAAGGCAAACTATCATAAGATTATCATTATCATCGTGTTTTGTCAAAGGCAGACATCTGTGAAAAATAAAATAATATAAAACATTACATTTCAACAGTTTATTAGTAAGTAGAACTTTATCCAGTTTAGTTTTATTGAACAATCAGATTTAACTTCACTTCATGTCCACGGGCTCCAATGTGTGGCTTCAGTAATCCAGGGGTCAATCAATCAAACTTTATTTGTATAGCACTTTTCATACAGGACATAGGAAATAAAATAAAATAACAATAAATGAAATAAAAAGTAGAAAATTGCATAAAATGAAAATATAAGACCCCACCCCAATCCACATACAATACACACACTCACATAAGACATAAAATGGAAATTCTGACAGAAAACAGAGTTAGAGGGCTGAGGAAACGCTGGCTTGAATTAAAAATGAGGAAACACAGGAGCTAAGACTAAAATGATAATTAAAAATCATAAGACAATAGATAGAAATACTATAGGGTAAAATAAGTAAATACATAAATAAATAAAATAAAATTTAAATAAATATGGTAAAATGAGAAAGCCTAACACCAGATGCGTAATAAAATCAGCTAAGTAGGATAATAAAAGAAAAGCAGTTAAAGAAAAAAATCCAAATGACAAGTCTGAACTGAAATGTAGAAATAAAACAGAATAAAATGGTTAAAATAAGTCAAAATATAATGACAAATAATAATAAATATAATCAGCTAAAGGCCAGATTAAAAAGATAGGTCTTGAGTTTTTATTTGTGACAGAGGAATACACAGAGCATGAAGGAGACGTGACGTCAATACCCCTGCAGTAAACAGTGTGCTGTGTGCATGTGACTAAGGAATGGCAAAGATATTCTCAACTATACTTGCAAGAAATCTGTTTAAGTCAAGATAATGATAAAATATACTTTCCCCACTATATTTAAAGTCCCTGTGAAGAGACAACCTCCAATTTTGTGTATTCCAGGTTTATTCCCATTCATTTCCATGGAAAGGTTCCCAGAATTTTGCAACCCTAGTGGTCACACCAAACACTGATATGATATAGACGTTTGCTCTGTTCATTCACTTTTTATTTATTGACTAATAAAAGTTAATTATCATTGTGAAGCATTCTCACTCTACGCATCTTTTCACACCAGCCTAAATGACACAGCACTGTGGGACAAAACTAATTCATTTTTGGTGGAAACAAAAGCTGTTTTCAAAGAAAGCAAAATAAATAAATAAAACACCTAGTGTTGAAAAGGTTCCTGGAATTGAACAGATTGTTTATTTCATTATATTTGTGCATACAATTCAAATTAAAGGAGGGGGAAATTTCAGGTTCCTCCCGTTAGTAACAGAGGCAACATGGTGAGTCAGTTTTAATGTTTCTGGTACAAACTGATAACTATATTTTAATCCATAAACTGTATCTCATAAAAAAATGATCATAAAACTGCTAAAAATAAAAAATTCAGCAAAACAAGTTGAAGTTGATAGGTCACAATTTATATTTATTTTATAAGCTAAAGTAATAAGTATTGATGAAAAAAATAATTGCCTCCATGTTAACTTTTAATTGCGTAGGAGTGTTCCTTCAAAATGTTAAAAGGGTTTCAAGAACATACATTATTTGCAGCCGAGACACATAAAAGATTAAATTAAAAAAAATCACTGATTGTTCTGTAGCTGTAATAATAACTTATGTATTCACAAACATCGATGGCACACTTGCCTTTGGGAACATCAGTACGTGAACGCTTCTTGAGTTTGAATTACTTCAGTGTTAGGCTTCATATGAAATAGACATCAGTGCTTCAACACCTCAGTTTAAACTATACTTTAATTAGAAAATGACAAATAAAAATGGATGAATCATTTGTTTAAAAGGAAACCACTTTATTTTATACAACACAGTGGTCTTGGACAGAATGAGATTATGTACCTCTCCCAGTATCGTTGATCCTTTTTGAATCATAGAAAAAACACATACAGTACAAAAACAGCTGTCAGAACAGAAGATATATGTTTAACATTTAATAACTTCTTGTATGCTTTGTTAGGATATACTACAAGTCAATGCAAATACACAGATTTCACAATGGCACAACTCGTAACTTCATCTGATCAACTAAATGCTCATGCAGGCAACTCTATTAGATTTGTAGTAATCGAGTGTTCAACAACTCAGCGAGTTCCCTAGAATTGAAATCTCAAACTTGTACATTCTTCAAAATTTGGCTTCAGAACTGTAACATGAACATCCACCCAAATGGTCTGCAGGAGTTGTGACCAGGAATCTCCTCTTAAACAATTTAAAGTAGAGGAGGAGGTCTTGTGAAAATCCCAAGTATCAAAGAAAAGTGACAAAACAAAAAACACAAAGTTGTGTACAAGGTAGAAATAGGTCCAAGTGTGTAAAAAAACATAATTATAAAAAAGACAGCTTAATGTAATATTTATTCGACTCTACAACAAAGGGAGCACTTCAGTCTAGTTATAAGCAGATAAGCAATAATGTTAGGACTCTGCATCTTTATACAAAGGGGTTTAAATAAAGGGTGCAAAAAGTGTTTGAAGAGATAGTTTGGACTACATGTAGTGTGGTTTTAGGAGGTTTGTGTCAAAAGTAAATACATAAGCAGTGATTCTGGTCAGCTCTGTCCCTGTAGCAAGAGATCCAGCTGGAAAGCTAGGCTGTGCTGCTGTTGAGGCTTGGAGCTCTGAGCAATTAGGTGAAAAACAAAAGTCAAAAACCAGCACCAGGGTGACTGTACATGAGGGGTGGAAAGTGATAGATCATTGATATCAATGCCAGGTGTTTGTTCAGCCCATATGCAGTCATGTTTGTACTGCCACAGTAAACATAAGAGGACAGCCTGGAGAGCCAAGGCCGTGTCCATTTGGTCGGACATGGCTTGTGAGGAATTTCATTATAACAGCCTATTCTGAGCAGGGCTGAGACAGAAAGGTCTGCCAAAAACAAACATCTGAGAGGATTTTTAAAGAGGCTCTAAAAACAAGTTCCAGGGACATCTGGGACCAGCGTTAACTTTTTTTAAAGGAGTAAATACTGGACCTTTAAACTGGACCTTTAGACTGCTTGCTGCTGTGATCACTTCTTTGACTCCTTTTTTCACTCGGCATTGATACAAAAATTGTTCAGCATAAAGGAAAATGATATTGATGCATCAAACTGGTTAGAATCCATTCCTGTTCTACATTCACATCCCTCGATGTAATTAAGGTGAGAGGTGAGCACGCAGAGCCAGCAGGGCCCCATGGGGCTCTGTGAATGTGTATTTTTGACTTTGTTTGTATATAAAACCTGCATTGTGCTGTGCTCTCTGATGTTTCCCCGAGGCCCTATCATATTGTGGACTGACACCAGTATCATGTCCTTGCATAATCAGAGTGAACACTTTAATCATATAGTTAGTGGAGCTCTATTGCTTAAGTGCACTGAGAAAAGTTTATTTTATTAAAAGGTGACCAGAGCATCTGCTGCTAATGTATTTACCACTGACATGAACCTCATATAACCCCTCTTCAAAAATACCAAACTATTCCTTTAACAGGTGTAACTCAGTGCTTTAGTTGAAGTCAGTAGCTGTTGAAGAGTGAGTGTTGAGGAGCAGCTTAATTCTGCTGCAGTTGAACAGTCTGACACCATAGTATTTAACAGGCAACGCATCTGTTTATTCATAAAGAAGCTTTGTAACGTGGCATTGCATAAATGTGGTAATGAGAACATGAACCATTGACGGCATACTGATAAATCACTATAAATGAAGGCTACATTAACAAACTGCCCTCTCAGTCAGATACTTTTAGGGAATACACTGTGCACTGCATGATGAACTGCTCTACTACCACCACAAGAGGCTGTCGTATAAGTATGAGGGTTTTATTCTGTTTTAAGTTAGGGACAGCAGCATTTTCATTATTTGTTCCATTATCTAAACACACTCCATCTGTTCTGCCTGTTCTCCACCTGTAACCTTATCATTTTCACATTCCTCCATTGGCTCTGGTCCATCATCGCTCTTCTTTGTATGTTCTGGTCCATCGTCGCTCTTTTCCATAGGCTCTGTTGAATCTTCAGGCCCTTCTGGTGAGTCTGCAGCCTCCAAAGAGTCAGCTGTGGGTGTCTCTGGGATAAAGAGGTTGTGCTTGACTTTATTCAGTTCTGTCATGTTGAATCCCAGCAGGATGTTGGCCGTGTAACTCTTGAGGCTCTTCATGCACTTGCTGCGCTTCTTGCTGAAGAGAGCAGCCAGCTCTGCTTTGGAGACCGCCAGCCTCCTGCACAGCTCATCAGACTCTGCTTTGGAGGCGTATGGGTTCGCGTTGAAGTATTTGGATACAAAGTCTCTGCTCGCGTCATTGGTGCGACGCTCTGCTGCGGTTGGCTCGATGGCTAGCTTCACTGAGGGGTCGCTCTGAACCACAGGCTCGGGCGGGGGTAAAAACCTCTCCTGCTCTCGCTTCTTACGCAGGGCCGCCCTTTCTTCCCGTTCTCGTTTATTTGCTTCGATGACCTCTTTCAGTGCCATCTCTAGTCTTTGCTTGGACTTTCGCTCTGCCTCTGACTCCGCAGGCTTTGGAGCAAGAGGCGCAGGGACCACGCGAGCCGGAGCCAATGCTTGTTTCATTGTCAGCCCTTGGGGAACTTGGAGAAAGTATAGCCCTGGTGCCTGGGGGAGCTGCTGAGCTGGTTTTGGCAATGGGGGTGGTGGCGGTGCTGCAATCAGCTTAGGAGGCTGTGGTTGTGGTGGTTGTGGTTGAGGTGGTTTAGGTGAACAGCGGCATCGCTGAATGTGGAGCATCACAGCCTGCTGGGTGACCTTTCCTGTGTACACACCGTTGCAGTATACGCACTTGAAAGCCTCCGTCTTGAGGATGGCATGAATGGTAGGTGCCACAAAATGTTTTTCTTTCAGGTGCTGCAGGTGTTGGGATTCATTCTGAAACTTATCGTCACAGAAGGGACAGTACGTGCAGTTGAGTTTCACCGGTGCTGGGCAGACTTCTGGTGGACTGGAGGGCTGCAGCTTAAAGAAGATCAGGTCCAGGGTGTTTGTGACCAGAGCGAGATTGACCTCCATATCTCCGAGGACCTCTTTCGGTGCAGTGGTGCTGACGTCAAAGTAAGGGATGAGGATTCCAGGCCCTTTGGTGTAAACCCTGTACTTCTGCCTCAGGAATTCGCTGTATGCCTTGCTGCTAGGATTGTGTATCTTTATGTGTTCAGCGAGCTGTCTGATAGAAAAGAACAAACTTGAGCAGTACAAACAATTCAAGCCATGGAGCAGGTGTTGGAAGACACTCTTTTCTGACAAAAGAATTTTGCATGTCAAACACTTGATGGTTTTGTCGGGCATTTTCTTCAAGAAGGCTGCTCGTGCTGCTAAGCTTTCTGACTTGACTGAGGAGGATTTCGTCCTGTGGGCCACCTCAGAGTGTAAATCGAAGACACTTGAGGGGAAAAGTTCATTGCAGAGTGGACAGGTGATCCATTTCTTGAGTTGTGGTGGGGTGTTACTGTTACTTGTTTGCTCAATCGGCTTGAGGGGTGTGTTTGTACTCTGAGGTCCAGGTGCTGCTACTTGGAGTGGAGCAAAAGTATATGTGGGCATGCCGTTCAACTTGTTGCCAGTCGGAATAAGGTGACTCAACAAGGACTGTGAAGTCAGCATGGTACCCTGAAGGTTAATTTGGTTTGGTGGTGCATTTTGTGCTACCACTGCAGGTTTGGGTACAGCTCCTGCTGCCATGTTGGCCTGCAGTCCTGTTTGAAGAAGGATTGGCTGTGCTTGTGGAGTCTGAGGTGGTTGCGATGAAGGAGGAGGAGGTGGAGGAGGAGGAGGAGCTAGAGTTACTGGTGCTGGTTTGAAAGACATGTTAGAAACTGCTGGAAGCTGAACCATTGATGGTGCTTGGGGCAAGGCTCCTCTGAGGGATATGGTGGCACCAGGGTGGAGCAAACCTTTGGCCTCAGCACTAGCTAGCTGCACTAATGCTGAGGCTTGAGGGGGCAGGAAGGCTTGGTTGGTCCCAGGGGCACAGATCAGAGTCGTACTGTTTGCACCTGGAAGTTGCTGTAATGTCACCACAGTCCCAGCAGGTTGACCATTACTTGGCATCACCAAGGGCTTACTGTTAAACATCTGAGCTGCATGCATTTTGGGGGCAATATTTGGGAATGTCACAAACAACCCGTTCCCATTGGGTGCTGATTTTACAGTAAAATTCTTGTTCTCGTGAATTAAGCTCTGCACCTGTGTGCTGACTGAGTAGTGCGATGGCTCCACCAACATGTGATGCAACATTTGGTCAAGGGTCCCGGTGTTCACCCTGCACACTTTGCAGCAGTGGATCTTCACAGATGTGCTGCCTTGAAGGTGTAATCTGTAACCAATGTACTGTTCTGCCATTCCCTCCAGGTGCTTTAGTATAATGTGTTTCTTCATGGCAAAGATGGAAGAGGCTGGAAATCCACATTTCCTGCACTGATACCTCTCATTCCCACGATGGCTGATTGCAGGGCCTTCCCTTCCTGGTTGTACGTGGTTTGAGAGCTTGGCATGAAAGAACATCATGTGCCTCTTGACCACCTTAGGGTGACCGATGAAGAGGCACTGAGAGCAGGGTGCAAGCGCACAGAAGGCCTGCACATACCTATGGCAGCGAGAGACATGGTTCCTGAAGTTGTAGATGTTTTTGGTGGAGTACTTGCACAGGCTGCAGCACAAAGACCGGGACCGATAAGGCCACTAAACAGAGAAAAAGAACAGTCGGTCATTTTATTTCATAATAGTTCAACATGCACAGTCAGCAGTGTTAACATTCATGCTTACTTACAAATCTTAGCTGGATTACGGGTTTAAACTCTTATTTCTACTTTGAGACTATAAATATTCTACAAGGCAGGTCTAGATTTTCTAACCAGTTAAAGAAAATGTTGAACCACTAAGTCAACACTCAAAAAATATTCTTCAGAGGAAGATTCATTCACCTTTTTCTGTAGCCTGACATTGTATCCTTCAGTGACATCAATCCAGTCGGTTTCCTGAAAGGCCTCGTCTTCCTCAGAGTTTTTCTCTGCTGTTTCATTGAGATCCTGAAGGACACAAATAAAGAAAAGAGATAAAGTCTCAAAAATAGAAATGTGTGTGAGTAGTACAGCAAATACTGTTTAAGTTTCAGTTGTTGAGGGGTTGCTTTAATAGCTGTAGGGATTTCACTTAAAAAAGGAAGCATTTAAAACCAGGGAATATTTTCTTACTGACATTCTCTGAACTTGATAACAGCCTGATGGACGCAGATGGAGAGCTGTGGGGGTCTTTATGTGGCCCTGGGCGCAACCCCTTTTATTTTTACTGTTTCAGATGTAAATTTTCATCGTCTAAATGTGCCTTGCTGTTATGGCTACAGATAAATATTGGAAGTACATGGGTATGTTGATTTCTCCCTGTAAAATAAAACCCTTAAGTTGCACAGGACAAAAAAGATACACGCATACAATAACTGCTCATGTTTCACCAATAAGCTTAAAGTGCAATGTTTTAAAAACTGTATTTGATTGCATGTAACCACGTCATTTAACATACAAGAGGAAATCATACCCATTTCATCACAGAATGGGGTATTTTTCCTTTTGCTATTAAGCAGTCCTGCTGAGTGATTCAAAAGATTTTCCACTTTCCCCCAAATTACAATCAGTAGACCTAACATGAAATTGCCCAACTCCACCTGTTCCCATGACAACCATGAGAAAAATCTCTCTGAGCGGATATCAGGCAAAAAACAATTAAAACCACATCCAATATGTTCCAAGGTGACTGCACTTGTGTGTTTATAACCTGACCAGGAGAACAACTCAAAGAAAAGAAAGACACTTTAAAAAGTGAATTAGTGGGAAAAACCAGCCAGCCAAACAGGTCAATATTATTAATTCACTATTCTAAACATGTCTGATGGAGTGAGCCCCATCATTTGTAAATAAGGCAAATAGAGATTATGAATTTTGATGCATCAAATTTGCTAGAAAATTAACGTACAGAGACACAACAGGGTTGAAAGTATTATATGCACACACACATATATATATATATATATATATATATATATATATAGATAGATATATATATATATAGATATACACACATATATATACATATATATATATATATATATATATATATATATATATATATATGTACACACAGTGCTGTGAAAAAGTATTGCCCCCTTCCTGATTTCTTATTTTTTTGCATATTTGTCACACTTAAATGTTTCAGATCATCACACAGATTTTAACATTAGACAAAGATAACCTGAGTAAATACAAAATGCAGTTTTTAAATGATGATTTTATTTATTAAGGGGAAAAAGCTCTCCAAACCTACATCACCCTATGTGAAAAAGTATTTGCCCCCTGAACGAATGACTGGTTGTGCCACCCTTGGCAGTAATTACGGCAATCAAGCGTTTGCGAGAACTGGTGATAAGTCTTTCACATCACTGTGGAGGAATTTTGGCCCACTCTCCTGCGCAGAATTGTTTTAACTCAGCCACATTGGAGGGTTTTCGAGCATGAACTGCCCGTTCAAGGTCACACCACAGCATCTCAATTGGATTTAAGTCCAGACTTTGACTCGGCCACTCCAGAACCTTAATTTTGTTTTTATTAAGCCATTCAGAGGTGGACTTGCTAGTGTGTTTTGGGTCGTTGTCCTGTTGCATAACCCAAGTGTGCTTGAGCTTGAGGTCATGAACTGATGGCTGAACATTCTCCATCAGGATTTTCTGATCAACAGCAGAATTCATGGTTCCATCAATCACAGCAAATTGTCCTGGTCCTGAAGCAGCAAAGCAGCCCCAGACCATCACACTATCACCACCATGTCTGACTGTTGCTATGATGTTCTTTTTATTAAATGCTGTGTTGTTTTTATGCCAGATGTAACGGGACGCACACCTTCAACAAAGTTCAAATTCTGTCTAGTCAGTTCACAGAATATTTTTCCCAAAGTCAACAAAGGATCAACAAGATGTTTTTGGCAAATGTGAGACAAGCCTTTGTGTTCTTTTTGGTCAGTAGTGGTGTTCGCCTTGGAGCTCTCCCACAGAAGCCATTTTTGCTCAGTCTCTTTCTTATTGTTGAGTCATGAACACTGACCTTAACTGAGGCAGGTGAGGTCTGCAGTTCTTCAGATGTTCTGGGTTCTTCTGTGACCTCCTGGATGAGTCGTGCTCTTGGTGTAATTTTGGTAGGCCGACCACTCCTGGGAAGGTTCACCACTGTTCCCAGTTTTCTCCATTTTGTGGATAATGGCTCTGACCGTGGTTCGCTGGAGTCCTAAAGCCTTAGAAATGGCTTTGTGATAGACTGATAGATTTCAGTCACTTTGTTTCTCATTTGTTCTTGAATTTCTTTGGATTGTGGCATGATGTGTTTCTTTTCGAGATCTTGCAGCCTACTTCACTTTGTCAGACAGGTTCTATATATGTGATTTCTTAATATAACAGGTCTGGCAGTAATCAGGTCTGGATGTGGTCAGTGAAATTGAACTCAGCTTTCAAAAAAATGTGGTTAATCACAGTTAACTCATGATTTAAAAGGGGGGGGGGGGGGGGGGGGGGGCAATTACTTTTTCATATAGTGTCATGCAGATTTGGAGAGCTTTATTCCCCTTAATAAATAAAATCATCATTTAAAAACTGCATTTTGTATTTACTCAGGTTATCTTTGTCCAATACTAAAATTTGTGTGATGATCTGAAATATTTCAGTGCGACAAATATAAGAAGAAAAAAAAAAAAAAAAAAAAAGAAATCAGGAAAGAGGCAAATACTTTTTCACAGCACTGTATATTTACACATACACAAGTTTGAAGCATATTCAAATAACTGTTCTTACTTTATTTCACTGTTTTAAACCTTGTATACAAAACATGAGCCAAAAAAGGCAATGAAATATTCTTCTTTTTTAAGTTAGTACAAAATTATTGAAAGATGGATGAAAATGTAGAATTTCAATCCCTGAATGGGCAGCATATCCTTAGACATACAGAATGTAAACTGATAATCTTATCTAGACTACAGCAAAAAAAAATCATTGTGTTAAGAATACAGCAATGAATTAATATTCATATGTGTTTACCCATTTAAGGGTTAGGTCAACAATGACAAATAGTAGCTGGCTGTAACTGAGTGAGTAGACGGATGCTTGGCTGGCAGCTGGGGATTGTGGGAAGCCTTAAATAAGAATCACATAAATGTGTCAATTAATTATTACATATTCAAGCATGAGGATCTGGCTTTTTCAGGTGTCAGGTTTACTAGGGGCTGTCCACACAGAATAATTCAGGTGAATTAAGTTTTTAATCGTATAGATGTTTCGCCCACACGGGTACAGCATTTTGGGCGTCCGAAAACGCTCATTTTTAGAAACTAAGTCAAATTTCTCTTGGTATTTTCTTGTTTATCTCATAAACAGAGAATGTTTGTCAACAAAAATGCACTTAATGAAGTGCACGAATTAGTAAACCATTATTTTGGCTTCTTGGTTGAATTTCACATAATGAGGTGGAAAACTGTTAACAGCGGTACACCTTGTTTATGCTCCAAAGGATCAGATAATGCTTCATATATTGAGGCCCTGAGCCTGAGCAGCCATTTTAACACTTTTCTCCCGTGCTGTGTAAAAATGTATCCATGAAATGAAAACAGCGGTTGACATACGTGTTAAACAGCTTATATTAAAAAACCTGCAGTGTTCTGAGAGAAAATTAAGCCTTATGGGGAGTGGTATTTAACAGTACCTAATTTATTATGTAATGAGTTGGAAACCTTTGGTCTCTTGTCCTTGAGCCATGTGTATCATTTACTGTTGTTATGTAATTAAATCAGACTTAAAAGAAACCCGACATTAAGTATTATGAGGGTTTGAGTATTATTACAGCTAAAGGGAGGGATCTTCTCACATACAGTAAACTTCATAGGGACTAGCACAGGATGTAAGAACACATGACAGTGCCTATGCGGTGTTTGTGCATGCGTGTGTTTCCTTTATCAATCACTGGTTTGATAATGACTGTCTTAAAGGTTTTTTTGATTGTCAAAGGTTCTAGTGTATAGACGATGGTCAAAACAATAAGTGTGATCTAAAAAAAAAGATAAAAATCCATAAAGATAATAGTAAAGATATGGGAAAGTATCTTGAAATTATACACATTTCACATACTTTCAGCAGGCTTTTGCAGTCTTCAAGACCAATCTCAGTCAGGATGTTTTTCACCGCTCTGCGTGCCTTTCGGATCTTCTCGATATTTCCAACTGGAAGCTGATACATTGTTCCTGTTAAAGCAAAGAAAAGTTTATATTTAACAGAGGCATCATAGCAAAATATTGTTCTGGAGTAAAATTAAAGAGCAGTAACAATGTGATCAACCAATCACAAGCTGTTAATCATTATCATTGATAATTAGAGTATCCAAGTGACTTGAAATTCAAGGCAATAAGTTTATTCAAGCACAAAGATGAGTGAAAAAAAAAACAATATCTAAAACAAAAACAAATGCCAAGGCATCAGTAGACATTTTTTTTTTACAAAACTGCATTTATTGCACTTTCTTAATTTACTTTTTATTTTAAATCTTGGCTTTCACATTAATATTTTATTGATCTTTTACTGTTTCTGTCTTCAAACACACCCTCTTAGGTTTCATACTTTGCCTGCACATAAACATTTCTTGTTTTCCCACTGTACTGTTTTCTGCTATAACTTTTAACAATTTGTGTCCACACTAAAATGAATAAAAATGGTGACTATCTGCTCTTTATTTATGATGGACAATTGTGCTTTCTAAATTTATGATTACTTTAATTAGATTTTTCTGACAATTTAATTATTCATTGATAAACATGTTTAATGTGAAATCCATTATTTGAAACTAAGAAGAAAAATGTCTTCATTTTATAGATCTTAATCTTAGTTTTAAGAGCTAATCACAGTACTGGTTGCCCAAAAACTTCCTAGCGTAGGCTGACAAAGTAACCTCTAATGTCAGCACAGTGAATGGAAATAGCATGTAGGAAGAACAGAAATCAGAATCAGGACTGCACTGATAAGAAAGGACAAAATGATGCCCTCAACTAACAGTATGTCACATAGTAAGACATTAGGTTTACAGTTTTCATCTAATATCTAATTCTTTGAGCATTAGACTGAAGTCAATTCAACAATTAAAAGGGTGAATTAAAAAATGTCAGATAATTGCTGATACTTTCACAAAAGCCTCATTCTTCAATCTCATAGTCGAACCCCTGCTTATGAAGCAAAGATTGTTCCATTGCAGCTATATGGGGGTGTTTAAAGTCTATGCTAAAATGGTTTCCTGTTTTAACCAAATAATTAATGACCTTGTAGCATATCTCAGTAAGAATACTTACTTATTGACACTTTCATGAACTTCTGACATTGGCTTGTACTTTTAACTCAACATCTTAGTGTGTGCAGGTAGACTTCCCCATTTTTACAAAGCCAATGGAGCAGCAGTTTCTCAATAGCTTACAATGTTTTGGGGTTAAAAAAAAAACTTTTAACAGGATGTAAATAATTTAATTACATGGTTTATCTCTTATATTTGGAATGAGACAGTGGTCCAAAATATAAATTAAAAAAAAACATTTGAAAAAGACTAGAGGCAAGATCTGACCAACAAGATCCCTAATGAACAATATCCCTAATGATTATATAATAAATAATTATGATTTGTATTTATGTATTATGTATTTTAAATTTTCTGATAACAAGAATAAAAAATGTCAATTTTCTTTAACCTTCTCAAATGTGCAAGTCATTCTTTTTGCTGGTTTAAAAGACTAACAATTTGTATTTTGTGGAACCTATTCAGTAAGCGTTGTTATCAATTAAGTCAAATCAATATCTGTCCAGTCAGGTGTTTAAAAATGCAAAATCCAAATCAGTTTCATTATTGTACATATGAAAAAGACAATTTAAGCACATGTAGCATTTAAGCACTCATGCTGTTTGAGGGATGACTTGTGTTGTGTTTTCAGCTAGTTGAGGATTTCAGGTTTGGCACAGTTACGGTGCGCTCCATTTGATCGTGGAAGTCTTACAGCCCAAATTAGATACATCACTTTGAACTCCCCCAATGGGACGATGTAAAGGTACCCCAACTTAACCATCTGGTAACTGGAATGCATTTAAGTGGGATGTGACCTAATTCTCACTTCCCATGCCCAAGTACTGAGGTAAACAGAGAGCTCCATTATGTGCATGATTAACATGGCTACATGGCTGTGCAACAACGCTACTGGTCAGATGGCCACAGTCCCGCCTCTGTCTGTCAATAGTTTGATATAAAGTTAGGTTGAGAGGACATTTCCATTAAGGCTGTATTAAAGGATTGCCTTAAAAAATGTTCCTCCTTTAATGAAATGGCAGACATCACTCTGGCTATGTTCAGTTCTTTCATCAGTCAGTGTTTTGCCTACAAAAGTGACTTTCTGAGACCCTCCCCTACAGCATGGCCCATGGGGACCCAAATCTTACAGCACCAGAACAGTGTCTTCCCATCTGCAGACTGCCTCAATGGAAATACTTCAGCCCCACCCCCATATGACACAGACCCTCAACCATCCACAGAGTCAGTCGACCATCCACAACGTCATATCATTTCTTCAACACTACAGCCGATGTTATGTGATACATAAACACACTCTGGACATCAGTGTTTTAAACTTCACTATGTGTGAATTTAAAATACTCGACTTGTAACTTCATCATTAACATAATACAAAAATGTTAAGCCTCACAGTTCATAAATGCATTTGTGCTTCTTATGTATTCTATCTTTTATATTGATTTTCTGTTTTCCTATCCTGTCTTATTTAAACTACTTATCAGCAGAAGTAATGTTATTTTCATCATTCTTGTAGTCTTTGGTATTTTCATTCTACTGGGTTATTTTTTTCATTGTTAGAAAGTAACATATTACTTTTACTCGCCTACTGTTACTATTAATCTTTCTACACTACTTGCACTTTTGAGAGGATTATAGAAACATAATTTACCTCTCACTCAAGGAAATTTTGATGGAAGTTCTGAACCTAACTGCATTATCACAGTGTCTCTTTTTGAGTTACAGTAAAAATTGGAGAAAGAGGTTGTCCAAGGTGTCTGTCATCTTCTTGAAACTGAATGTTTGTTCAACTTATTTTCACCAAATGTGGGTCAGTGATGCAAAACAAGAAAATAATACATTGTTACATCAAAAATAGCTTTTCCATTTAACTTGGGTGTGCCTTTATTTCAGAAACTTAACACAGATGGAGACTGTCTTCATGATATAACAATGCAAAATAGGCAACAATCTTTTAATTCCCCACCCCAAACTCCTCAGGTATTATAAAAAACCTTCTCAAAACTCCAGACTGTAAATATCCAATGGATTACTTTAAAATTTTAGCATATTTACCGAGCAGTGCATTTACTTTTTCTTGGGTTAATTTTAACATTTTTTATGTACTTTTACTTGAATATGTCTTTGTTTTATTTCCACCCCTGTTTGTTTTTCACCTGAACACCAAGTTAAATTCATTTTCAGCCACTGCTTGAATGGACTTGGTCATAAACTGGATTCTTATTCTGATCTACTCACTTCTGGATAAAAGGGGCGGAATGCCAGAGGTTTAATGTTTTCTAACCAAAAATGATAAATAAGATGGATAGATTGATGCATGTTATTGACTCTACCCTGGGAGAGTGTGGTGTTACTGCAGCTGGTTATCAAGCCAGTAAAGCTGCAGAGGAACAAACACACAGCTAATTAGCCCTGACAAACCAGGAGAATCTAAAGATAGCAGGATAAGGTAATCATGAAGAAGTCTATAAGTTAAGGGCAAAGGGATCACATTTTGGACAAACATACAACGTTCTTGCATCTAAAAATTCTGTCTGAGTGAGCATTGTTTTGTTATGGGAGAGGCAACAGCTACTTCACTTCAGAGGGTGAAGTGAGCTACCACTGTGTGGATATTTTTTAGATTTACAAAAACAACTTGTGAGAAATTGAAAATTAGAATTTTGACAAAATACAGTAACAACCCGTCACTGCATGCGGCAGCCTTCTGTGTTAAAACTCCTCGGTGTGAATGCATGAGAATAACAAGATTTGATCATTTGGTCTATGATTTGAAAAATTAGACCATCTGGCTCCAACTACTGTAAAACCTTAATCAGGGACACCCTGATCCTGTAAGTCATTTTGTTACATTTATGGCAACATAACACAAACATTTAATTTCCTTAGAGACATTAGCAGGGGCTCCAGACTAAGAGAAGAAGAGTGATTAATCAGCCAGTTATTTGTTTCAGTATCTACCTGTCCAGCACAGGGAGGGTAAACTTCAATTACCAAGAAGGTCATTATGATGTTATCCTCACTTCCAGAGACACAAATTACAGAATACTTTAAAATAGCATTAACAATTTAATAATGTAACAACAGGAACAAATGTAGAGTTTATCACATTATCTTTTTCAATCATGTATCCATTAAATTCAAATGCAAAACATTTATGGATTATTGTACTATATTTAACTAACAATTTATATATTTTAGGAAATACATTAAGTAATGCATCTAAAATAATTTACCAAAACTACATACCAATCATACCTCAATTTCTAGCAATGCATTAGTAGATATAAATAAAAAGATATTACAAAAATCTGATTTTATGTTTCCTATTTTCATAGCAGATAAGTCTTTTTTCTCTTCATGCTCAGACTTTCTTGATTTCCAGAGTCCACTTGTTGGTTATATTAAGTGAGTAGGAAGGCGGCATGCAACCCCTGGCCATGGTATGGAGATCTCTGATTTAGTCAAAATTAATATGTGACCCACAGACTGTTTTATAGACTATTCAGAGTTGCAAAGTCATGATACAGATATAATAATACTTAAACAATGTCAAATAAAATGTATTTTTTGCATTCGGTCTGTCTTAGTTTTGAATATGTAAAATGCATCTGACCAGATAACTACAAAATGCAAATAACTGGCTAAAAATTATTGGTTATCAGTAGATATACAATTTTTTGCTGATATATAGCCTGTATTTTGCAGGTACACATTGGCCATCAATGCCCCAAACACTAACTGTAATACGGGCAGAATGTATAAAAACACCATAATGGTTTACCCCATCATCACTAAATGCCATATTAAATAATCAAATGTTTTTTTTTCATGTTTTATGTCCATGTCTGGCTTAAATTTACTACAAACATTTAAGAAACATGTCAATTTCTGTTTAATGGAAGCTCTGTACATTATCAGCATATAAATATGTGTCTGCGGTTGATGAGGTTTGAGATATTGGCATAATATCGCACAATGGCAAAAATCCAAACTGTTTTCCATCATCACATCTGTTTGTAACACAAAAAAGGCTGTCAATGTGAGAGGAATGGGTTAAACCTGGTACAGAAGAGACTCAATGTTCTTAAAATAAAAATGTGGACATAGTGATATCAGATTTGACCAAAATGAGTTAAAATATGTGCATTCAATCATTTATGTTGCATCCCTAGTTCTTCTTCTTAATGAGGCTTCTGTCTTTTTTCTGTCATTCTGTCACACTGCGAGGGGAAGGGAGAAAATCGATGTGAATATCTGGAAAATGTCAAAAAAAAAAAAAGAAACAAACAAAATCCTTAAAGACTTAACAACAAAACAGATTAGGGAGTTAATGTGTATCTTCATTTCTGTATGCCTGCACAACTATTTTAGCTTCATAAAAAGGCAATCAAACGCTTATGGTTTAATAATTCCCAATAAAAACTGCAAGCAACATCGTTTCGCATTATTAATGAAGGCAAAATAAAGTAATAAATCAGAAAAGTGCGCAGGGACACATGTAGGATGAAATGTTAAATAAGCATAAATACTGTAAATAACACTACATCCTCGCCAGTATTGTATAATTACAGTGCCGCTGCCCTCGCCTCAGTATCCCGCCTTGTAAACTCGTGTCACAACAGCGTGAATAACTGCGGATGCGTGACAACAAACTTGTCTGTGTGAGTTAAAAGTGTGCATTTAGATGGAACAGAGCAACAACCTGTCACTTTACACAGCAGCCCTCCATGTTAACCCTCCTCTGTGCCTCTGTGACTGTGCTGCCCACACTGGGGGGCTTTAATACCCCCTCATGGCACTCTGAGGGGACGAGCCGGGTCAAAACACCGGCCACGCCGCGTCTTCACACTTGAGGATGCCCACAGCCTCCTCTCTCATATTTACCTCGTATAATTTTTCAGCGTAGGTTAACGTTAGTCGTCGCTGTGCTACTCCGACACGGCTGCCGTTTTCCACTTCCGCCGGCCCTCAAATGTGTGCGTCGGTAAGCTGCGTCCTCTGCCCCGGGCTGCACACAGAAACTCATCCAAGCAGCCTCCTGCTCCTGCACACGCCGATGCACGAAGGACGCGGTCCAATATCCCAGGTAGAGGTTGGAGAGATAAGTTATTTTTGGTCCTGCTTTTGTCCCTTTCTTCCCCCTATTGAGGAAAAAAAATGGCGCTCAAGTTCAGGATCTGACGTAACGGCCCTAATTTGCATACTGAGCCAACTGACCAATAGGAGGAGGTCTGAGTTTACAAACTAAAACTCTCTCTACTCTTGAACAAACACAACTACTCTAAGTTTCAGAGCTCCAGCTGGTCTAGCCCATAAGTCTGTGTTTGGGTTTCATGGAGGAACTGACCCCTTAATTGGATTTTTGTGTCCTGTAACATATAGCTAGGTTTGGGGGCGTGGTTACATCAACCCCCACTGTTTGTCACGTGGTACATGACTCAGGCCAACCAATGGGCTGTCGAGAAAATGAGCTAAATGGGCGGTTCTTGTGGTGTGACGTCACATCATGCTACTTTTCACATCCAATTACACAGAGCCACCAATTTGTTGAGGGATAAATGCAGTTTGCTCAGTATATATCAGCTCTAGCTAGCACATGCTTCACTTATAGCAAAATACAATGAATTATGATTGCGAAAAAGTGAAAAAGGCTAGTTTCATCCCAAAATTGACTTAAATCGTTTACGAAACATTTTCCGAAATTCTTTTATATTGATATTTACCTTGTTTTATACATTTATGTGAATCTTTTTTTGCATAAACAGATTTACCCATAGCCCTCTTACAAACAATCTCGTTAGCGTTTGCTTAAAAACTTAGCATCTGAAGCTACTCGCTTTAATTAATGCCTCAACCATTATCATTCTTAATTAGGACAGCTTTCTGTTTCCAATTAGGTGTTTATCATAAGTCTTAAGCGCAGTGCATCATAGAAAACACCATTGCCCTCAAGTTTCTCGCGTCATCAATCTTCTTAACCATTTTGACATTTATTAATTCAGTTTGTCACTGTAAAGATCTATCAGCCCTGATGGCAAGGCAGTGCATAAGGGCAGATAAAGAGGGAAGCTGACCGGTCAGTTAAAACATGGTCCAGCCTTAATTTAGACCATGATTTCATATCAGGTTTGGCCAAAGTATTTACAATAGTTACTTTTATGATCTTAATGTGGTGGATGAGACCTTTCATATTTGGTGTGTTCATCCATGCTATGTTCTGCAATAAGGATCTTTTTTTGTCAACTGTTATCCAACATGCACAAGTTGATACTATAATTGTCTTTTTTTGTGTATTAAATTTTTTGGAGTTTTATGCCTTTATTTGAGAGGCAGGACAGTGGATAGAGTTGAAAGTTGGATGTAGTTGGTGTGGGACAACATGGGGTGAATGCCAGCCACTTCAAGGACGACAGCTTGTACATGGGTGTGCAAATAAATTGCAAGGTCACAGGCATTTCTACACAAATTATTAAATGGCATGGGGTGGGGGGCATAGTTCTCTCAAGGACCCAGCAATCTCTGTAGGCAGGCCTGCTTGATGGCTTCTTAGCCCCTTTACTGCACCAATTCATGCAGTAACATTTTCTTCCTAATTACATTACATACAACACCTTTTCTTCTGTCTTGGACAATTCTGCCAATGAAAATGATATTAAAAGTTTTGAGGCAACCTGACTGAAGATTAATGAGAAGAACATCATGTTAATAAACAGCCAAACATGTAGTCTTGTGCCTCCCTGAGGGACAATGTTAGCCAAGGTGATGTGGCTAACCAAGAGAAAGTCATTACCAGGCTTTAGAAACAACATATGTAATGGTTGTGTTGTGACTGATTGCAATGCAGAGTTTTAATTATTGAGGAATTACATCTTAAAAGTATGATTGCTGAGGACAACTGAGTCACAGCAATGATACAAAAGTAAACAGAAGGAGGTGTGGTCATTAACTCCTGTTCCTACAAAAGAGTATTAGGAACACCTTGACTGAGGAGGGTCGGCTCTGAGCCAAAAAAGGATAAATACTAAAGCTGGAATGCAGAGAGGTTACACTCTGCACAGCTACAATGTGCTTTTGTAGATAGTCAGATAGATGAATAGAAAGTCAAATGAGCAACAAAAACTGAGTAATGGTTCACAGCTGCTTGAGATCCTTAAAAATGCTTTAACATTTCAAGATTTGAAAAGAGCTGAAATTATGATAGATTCTGTTAAGGGCTTGAAATTATTTTTAGCTCTTGTGATAGATATATCTATATCTGACTGAACAGTTTGGTTATTAAATCCATTTAGAACTTCTTACAAGGTCTTTTACATAAAAGCAACCAAATAAACCCAAGCATCAGTCATTAAATTTCTTGGTTCATCATTTTTAATACGAATGGTTTGAATTAAGATCATTTGTATTATTTGTTTGGGCAAATGTTTGTATTGACTTAAACTAACTTTTATTCACTCAGTCATCTTTTAGACTTCTTTGTGAAACATTGTTTGGTTGTTTACACTATAGTTCTAATTTTAATGAGATAAGAAAGGGAAATAGTCTTAGTCCTATACAAACCTATTTTATGGTGTGAATGCATAAATTACCAAAGCTACAAGGTGCTGGAAAAGCTTGAAAAGTACTTGAATTCGATCTGTAATCATTGTGTGATATCCAAATAAATACAGAGTACATAATTAATGGTATCAAGTATATGCAACATATCGTTATACGGACAGAAACAAGCTTAATATAAATGATAAAGCCTTATATATACTTTTTAAATAAAACAATAAATCTTAAACGTCTGGGTGATCATTTCAAAGGGATACTGCACTTAATCAGACGTCTTTGTAAGATTTCAAAACACTTCACAATTCTCCAAATACAACTACAAGTGGGCTAAAAATCAGAATCATCCAGAGTTCAACAATGTGCGTTTGCACAGAAACTGAATAATCAAAAATGCTATACTTCTTTCCACTGATCGATGTTTTTTTCTTTCTTTGTTTAAGTAATTTTCCTTTAGTTGTATTCTTCTCTAATGAGAATGATAAGTCATCCAGGTTTTGTTTTTTTGGATTAGTATTGACAATATGCCCACACACGAACACAAAGCCACAAAAGAATTGTGTGATTTTGACTTGCAATGAGAGGTCTTCTGTGGATGGTACCTTTTCTTTTTAAACCTTAAGGGCCACATCCATGTATACAGACTTCACCATAGGCTGATTGCATTATGATGGCAGATATGGTTGCACTTTTTTATTATTCCAAAAACGCTCCAAGATGGGAATATCCTCACAAAATGATAAAAAAAGAAGAATAAAAAAAACAAAATACATACATTTGGATAGTTTTTTTTACTAAAGATACAAAGCAGAAACATCTGGCCACAAACATTGTGATACAGTATACAGCTGTACAACACACACAGTTCATCTGAAAAAACAAAAGTATCACTTTTGATATCAGGAATACTGAGTCATAAATGGACCAAAACCATACAATGCCATTCTAAGACATCATCATATGCAAAAAAAATATGCAAAGATAGAATAAGAGCAGACAGGAAATGTGTTTGAGACATAAGCACATTTGATTTAACCCATTAATTTGAGGTTCAGTTAAAGTAAACACTCATTAATAAAGCGCATAATCAACTGCTGACTTCATCAGATTATCTCTCAAATTCCTACTTGTCGTTGCTGTCAGTTCCAAACCTCTTATCTCCAAAACTGCCACTTTTCAGAAAATGAAAAAAAAAGTTTCACCACTGGATTAATAAATATTGTATTTTCCTTACTACAAATGATTTTTTGTTCTTTTGTTTGGGTAAATGTTTACAAACCCACTTACATACATGGAAGGGTACAAACAGCACTGTTTTAACAAATAAATGAAAATCATAGGAAATAAGGAGATAAGAGGTTTGTGCTCCACAGTGCAGTTGTATTACATAACATGATTAAATTATCAGCAAACACCTCCCATGTTACTAAACTTGAGCTGTTATGGCTCCTTCACACACTCAAGCTGTTATCCCTTCACACATAAACAGAAATCATTAGGGGTCATTATTTATTTTAAAGCATGCCTCTGGTGAGAGAAAACTGATAATTATTGCAAATTTGCTGAATCACCTCTACTTTGGAAACACTGATATAAGCTAGTAGGTACATTATTTCACAGAAGTAATTATCTTTGAATACCTTTATTTTCCTTCCTCTTTTTCCAACTTATACCATAATATATCTTGTACTCCAGCAAGTAGACTGCTAATTGGTGACTCTAAATTGCCTTGAATTGCCTTTAGGTGTGAGTGTATGTGTTAATGGTTGTCTGTCTCCCCATGTGGCCCTGTGATTGGCTGGCAACTGCTCCACGGTCTACCCTTCCTCTTGTCCATTGTTAGCTGGGATAGACTCCAGTCCCCTGCAACCCTGAGAGAGACAAGTGGTAAAGGTGATGGATGGATGGATATACAGTATGTTTTGGAATTTCCCCCTGTGGGAATAATAAAAGAATATCTTATCTTATCTTATCTTATCTTTATTTTTTTACTGTTACAGTGTAGGTTGCTGTTTTCAATCACCCATTACCCCTTATATCACAATTGTAACTTTACCTTGTGATTTCTAGGACAGAATTTCTTATACTGCCTTGTGTCAGCACTTGGCTGCCATATTATATTCACTTCATATACTTATGTAGCTTTATAGTCTTTGCACTGCTGCAACACTATTCCTCCAGAAAACTGATAATTGATCACCTTTTCTTAATAATGCCTGACCACCGTATTAATGTTTTTCTTCCCACCTGTGTTGTATTTTTAATGTGAGGAGTTTGTATCATATTTAGAGGGCATCGTAACAAGCCCACGTGGTCTCTTCTGCACTTCCCTCTTTGAGGGTTTTTGTTTTTTTTTCATTACTTCCTAGTTATTGTGTCCTGCCTTTATTGGGCTTCTTGTACTATTTTTTTTCTTAAACACATAGCACTGTGCTAACATTTTGAACAGGTGTTGAAAAATGCTGAAAAAATAAAAATGTTTTCAAAGTATACATTTAACAGTTCATTTTTATCAAATCACAAAATGAAAAGTATAAACAAAGAAAAATGTAAATCAAATCAATATTTGTTGTGAGTACCCTTTCCCTTCAAACTAACACCAAGTCTTTCAGGTACACTTGCACAAAGTCAGGCCATTATAAGATTATGGTCAGATGTATGATTTACCAATTCTTCCAAACAGGTGTCACTGCTCATCACTTTCAGTAGGCTGAAACATAGCCATTAACTGAAACAAAAACAGCTGAGTGGGGGGCTTGAAACTGGGTGAGAAACTGCCTAACTCTGCTGTGAAGGTGAGGTTGGGGTAGACAGTTTCATGTTATAGTCATCAGTTGACAAGGCATAGGGTATTTATACTGCATCAGCAAGGTCTCCAAGGCAAAGAACTGATAGTAGACTGGGGTTTCAGGATGTGCTGTTTAAGCTCTTTGAGGAAACACAGGGATGACAATCATTGATTAATTGGTCCTCCAAGGAGACACCTCATGCTTCCTTCCCTTTGAAACTGGTAGATGTGAAGTACCATCAGCTCATCACTGACTGAAACCAGTGGGACCTAAGTGTACAGTCCAGATAAGTCTTTGTTTTTTGGTTTGTTTTGAATTCTTTATTTTTTGGTTTTGGAAAGCAGGAAATGTACATAGTATTGAGACAGAAAATCCTTGTAATTTCTCTACAGTCCCCAGTTTTTGAATAGTAAGAACTAAGAACACTATGGCAGAGCTTAAGAGTGGACACAAGATTAGTTAATAATATCAGGGAGGCGACAAAATGGGAAAAAAGGAGAGTAGTTCTGTAAGATTAGACATTAGACCTGCTAAGATAGGACAATATCACATGGTCCATGATTGGTCACTTTCACAAATCCATCCACTGAGGCTTTATATATTTAACTCACTTACTCCAGATTTGAAGAAAGGCCTCCTTCGGTCAAAAGGTGATCCTTTCTGTAACACTGGCGATATCAATCCACTCTTTTACTGTGTGGGACCTAGGAAGTATCCAGCGTCTTGTGATTTTTTTATTTATTTATTTTTTTGCAAGCAGTTATCAGGATACCAAATAAGTGCCTGTAAGTAGAGTTTGTTTGCTTATTCAGAAATAAAAATAAAGGCAGCATTACCCATTTTAGCAAAAGATTTGGCTGATTATATGCTACTTTGTAATACAGTTATGAGGTTTAATCATTTTTTGAGATACAATACATGTAAACTCCTCAAAAATAGTTTATATCAGTGAATCATTTCTTCCCTTTAATAACAACAATTAGCATTGTATTTTGTATTGCTGGAAAGACTAATTGGTGTTATTACACTGAGGCATAACTTGTAAGGATTGTGTATTTGTGGTATGCCAAAATCCCCCCCCCCAATTGTTCTCCTGTTGGTAATCACTCTTGTTTTGAGCTTCACATGCTGCCAGATGGGGCCCATGGTTGAAAGCACTTGTGTGCATGGCTCTTGAAACTTTGTTGAGTTTGTGTGCTCCAAGCATCAACATGCCATGTTTTCCCTACAGGAAGCTTTCTAGACTTGAAACCAAGTTCATGACGTCAAAAGACAGATCATGAAGTGGGTGTCCTAGGAAGATACTACTCCAAGAAGACCAATTCCTCAGCCTTGCTTTACTGAGGAACTGTAGGCTGTCTTCAAGAGATTTACAGGCAAGATTTGCTCAGTGGTAACACAGGCAGATCTTTGATCAGACAGTGAGAAACAGACTACACATGGCCAGTCTTCATGCTGGTAAAGCTGTCAGTGGGCTTGGAATGACTGCCCATCGCTGTCAGGCCTGTGTGCAGGTGTTGACAGTACCAGTAGCGGCACCTAAAAATGTGGGGCAACAGGCTGGTGACCAGCATGCGGAGGAGGTGCCGAGCTGTTGAATCAAATGTATCTGTATGTTGTTTTTTTCCTTAGTTCTGTGGGAAAGTGCAATCATCCAACCCACCAAGCAACTCATAACATGAGTGAATACTAACTGGATATTGCAGAGGATTTTGGCCACAAAGATACAACCCTTATAAGTTATACCTATTTCAATCAGGAGAGACCAAGTTTGAGTGAATTATTATTTGTCATACAAGTTGGTATGACAGGAGGTGCCTGGGGTGGCAGAGGGTTGCTGAGAGCACGACACCTCGACACTGACTGTGGGAGAGCAAAGACATGATTTAAACATATGACAGCAGCAGGATGATTGGTCAGACAGGTCATGGCAGAATCTGATTGGCTCAGTGCTTAAGTAAGTGTAAGCCCCTAATCAGCTGATGATTTGAATCACCTGTGCAGGTAGGCAGGGTGAGGAATTTAATCAGAGTTGAATGAATTAATATGTAGGTGTTCCTGTTTGAATTTTTGCTATAGCTTCATTACCTCAAAAACTACTGGACAGAAATTGCTTAAATTTTCAGGTGTTGGTAGTGGCCCAACTTAAAATGATAAGATTATTGGTGGTGATCCAGATCACCGCCATTAGCAAACTGTCAAACCATTGACGATATCAACGCGATTCAGAGTGCTAGGTGTGGGTTTTCAGGGTCAAGGAATCATATTGCGATAGTAACTTCATCATGTAGCTTTTGGTTGTAGATGTAACAGCAATGTGAGCTCTTGGCAGAGGTTTGCACTCTCAGAGTGCTTTCTAGTTCTGACATCTTCATCAATGCATGAATGTAGGATCTGTGTGAATGTGCACGTGTATTTCAGCCTAGCGTGTGTAGCATGTTTCAACAGTGTGATAAATTGAACTTCCTCATAAGAAATAAAGTGTGCCTTCTTTATTTCTTGTATCATACCAAGAGTACTGAATCCAGGGTAATGAGTTACACATTTATTTTGTTAAAGAATTCTTGTGTTTTCAGAGGTGTAGAAACCAAGTCACCAAATTTAAGTCGCTCGATGATGTTAACATCAATTACAGATTTACATGCGCAATCACACACACACATACTTAAACAAAAACATTCATTCTTGGCAGAGAAATGCTGATCCAAAGCAGCATTAATCTGGATTTTACTTTTTCATAACATTTTATAAGACTACGACGCAACAATAAAGACACAAAGACATCAATGATTTCAGTCAGAAATGTATTAAATTAATCACTTTTCATCATCACTTTTACAAGCACAATTTACAGTCAAAAACAGGCTATGGTCCATTAGTGCCTTAGACAAGCAAGTAATTAATACATTATTCAATGTAACACACGAGGGCAGGATTCTTCAAAAACTGCAGTTAAGTCAGGTCACCTTTAATATTATTTAACATGAGACATTAAGCTGTACATGAGACTGTGCACTATTTCCCTCATAACATAGAGAGACATGAGGAAACATCTGGCTTTTTGTTTGCACTGCCTCAGAGGTCTGTGTACAACTAGCAGGTCTTTCACATCTACATTTATGGCCACAAAGGAACATGAATGTTTGAGCGTCAAAAACGATCCTATTCTGGTTTTTCAGATCCAAGAGGACAGACAGTCCATTCACAAAGATCTGAAAAAGCAGGGCTTTGATCAATAAATATCACAGTAATCTGTTTTTAACCTACAAAAGATTTTGTGCAATTTAAACCAGATTGACCGCTCTCTATTAGAGGCATGGAGTGCATCAGGTCAGATCATGCCTTTTTGAGTAAAGGGAAAGCACTGAGGTCACAAATGGAAATCACAGCACACGTAATCCATGTAGCGTTAAAAAACACATCAATATCTTATCAGAAAAACACTGTTAGATGGGCCACAGCATAACACCTGGGCAAAACACACTTAGAGATGGAGCTTTAAATACACCCCAGTAAAATCTGGATCCAATAAATAAAAACGCATCGAGGTGAGCTGCAATAAAGAAGGTTACACCTTTATCTTAACTTTAGTTTAAACTATGCAAAGGGTCTGCAGTACAGAATCCACATGAGGCATTGGTTCTTTCAACACTTCAAAATATCATCTACAGACAAATGTATTGGAGTCGATCAGACACAGGATTTACACGACTGTCAACAGATAATGAATAGAGAACATGTTTCAGATCAATTGTACATTTTGTAAACGGGATTTGATTTAGGAAACAAAAACCACCCCAAACGTGTTGAGGGGTCCCATCTCCATAGAGTCGTCCATTTTGTTGCATAATGTCATTTGAGCTTGGGCTAGAGTTCTTGAAGCTGACAAATATTCAGAGTCCACTAGAGGGAGGAGCAAAAACAAGAAGATTATCTTCCAGATACAATTTTAGACTACTGAGGTATTCCACAACCACTTTTAGATCAATTTAGAGAGGTAAAAAAGTCAAATTCCTGGAAGAAATAGTCAGACACACTGCATTTTTCCAACGTGGCTGGAATGTTGACCACATTTAGCGCCCTGTCCCACAGACCTCGCCGACCCCTCTTCTCACATGGTGAGAGCAGAGGCTGAGGAGGACATGTGCAAAACAACATGGGACAGGAGCAGAGGGTAGTTATGCACTGTACTGGACCATGGAGAAGTTCTTCATAGCACTGTCCAGAGCGACACCAGCCTCCTGCATTTCGTACCTGTGAATAAAAACAACCATCAGAAACAGTTCAGAGTCGTCAGGATACTACAATTTAATCTTTGATATGATCCAAGACAAAAAAACTTTAAAAAAGCCTTTACACAATCTGTTTTGGTAACAAAGCAATAAAATAGAAGTATGACAAAATCATAAGCATACTCCCATACCCTGTCTGAACCGCACAAAAACATTGACAATGCTTTTATGTGGTTTAGTAAACAGAGTCAGTCTTTTTTTGACTATTTCTTCCTCTCCCATGAAATTTCTTATTATATTAGTACTTTTTAATGTTTTAGAGAGCTGCAGTAACAAAGATGGATAGTATTTCAGTGTTTTGGTTCCATCATATTGAAACCAGGCTTTTTAAAATAAAGTTCTGTTAAGAAGCCTCAGCTGTGGTGTGGCAAACAAGTTTGAGAGACAGGGTTTAAACACTTTTTCAAACATCAAGTTAAAGCACTTCTCAGGCCTTTATGTACATTTTTTAAGCTTTTCAACACTATCATTGTCAAGTTTTGAAACTGGGCAAACGTGTATGATTAATAATTACTTTTGACAAATTCAAAAAACAAATAAAAACAAACAAATAAGAGATAAATATAAAACTCTTCAAGACAAATTCACTTATAACAAATTCTTTATAAAAAATATCATTGTAATGATGATATTAAAAAAAAAAAAATACATCACAAGCCTCAAGTTCATTGCTTTCAAGAACATAATAACACTTACTTATTAGTTCTTTTAATTGTAGTATTGTACACTAACTGCAACGTGGCTTACTTTTAGTCTTTATTGAGCTAACTGTTCAGTCAACTTGCTCTTTGCTATATATAAATAAGACAATTTCAGTAGCACCACATCTAAAAACCAAGCACTTTTCAAACTTTGAAACCCGACTTGGAAATCATAGCATTTTCAGGGATTTAGGCACCCACATGAGCCCTGATAAGATTTTTTTTTTTTCGATAACAGAAAATACATCAGGAAGTGCCATTCTGATTGCTTTTTTTTTTCTTTTTCATGTCTTCCAAATGATGTTTGACAACAATGGCCAATAAGAGTTTCTGTAAGACATTGAATGTTGTTATGCTAAACCTCAGCGGTAGTGATGTTAAAGTCATTTGAACGTGATGCAGTTACCTGTAAAAGCTTTATGCTGTCATCAGTTTCATAAGCAATTCAAAAAGTGTCAAGCTTTTTTTCACTAACTATCATTATCACTTACCATTTTTCAGACACTATCAAAAATACACCCGTTTTGCGTTGGTGAAACTTGTGCAATGTTTACTTTTACACTGACCAAAAAGTTATTCTCGCAGCCCTCCATTAGTCCGGACACACACCGTTTGTCCTTGTGTTAGCTCACTGACGCCATGACTGCTGTTGCTTATATTCTTGCCTGTACACAACGTATGTTGCTGAAGGACACACTTGAGGGTACAAGCATACCTTAGGCAGTATGCAACCCAATGTTTGTGACGTAAACTATAAACGTGGAAGTGTTAATTTTGGTAGTAAAACTAACGGCATCGTCTGCATTTCGTTTCTACAATATTGAAAATTCACTGTCGTAGCCATCCCACTGTAATGTGTGACCGTGTCAACTGGTGACTTTCAGTAGATTGTGTTAAAGATGTCATGGTTAAAGCACTAACGAAAACAGAGATTGTTCTCTCAAATGTGAGCTTTTTCATGCTTATCCAAAAAAAAAAAATCATTAGTTTAAATGTTAGAAACTACAGTCAGTAAACCCATGCCAATACACAGTGGATGTATGGTGGCTATTCTGAGTCCACGTCTGTAGTTAACAGCAAGGACATGTCCAGCATTATTCTTCAGGAGACAGTAACAAAAGGATATTAAAGCAATGAAATTCAGACAACACTGACCCTTACAACACAAGTAGAAGCTGCAAATACTGATGTGCAAACTCACCAGTCACAGGTGGAGACAGTGTAATAAATTGGCAGCTGTGAGGAGCTTAACTCCTCCAGGCAACATGCCCCCATGTTGGAGAAGAGAAGCCAGTCCCCCACACTGAGCTCGGGCAGCAGGCAGCGCTCCACTACACAGTCCAGCTGGTCCAGTGACGGGCCCCAGAGGCTGCTGGGATACACCACCTCCTCAGCACATAGCGTATGCTGCAGAAAGTAAAACGGTCAAGAGTTAACATGTTGGTAAACATTAAATTTATAGAAGACATATTTTTGCTTTTAGCCTTAATCTATCACACATAATAGAAGGGCATGTTGTTGGCCATTAGGCACAAGAGCCTTGTTTTACATCATCTGCCACAGCTTTATTAGCATTCTTGATTAGTGTCCATACAGATGTTTAATCACACTTACAATATTAGGTCATTCTGTAGGGCAATGTGATTTACTCCCTTAAACCATTCTGACCCTGCTTCTTTAAATACCCACAATGCATGACCTCTTTTTCTCATTGACACAGAGCTGCTATCTGATGCTCCTTTCAGGCTTAAATGGGGTGGAGACCTACTAACCTTGTGTACAGACGGGGCAGTGATGGTGTGTCCCAGCAGCTTGCGGCTGAATGGGCCATAAACACCCTCATTCATATAGTACAGGAACTCTGCATCTTCATTGTTCTCGCCTGTATAAATACAGAAATATAGAACAGAGTGTATTCTTTAAGATCGAGATTTTATCTCTATTAGTGTGTTTTCTTATGTAACACTCATGTAAAGAATGTGAGCACAAACCCTTTTGTGACTGGATATAAACATATCCACTTAGTCAAAGACAGATTAACTGGACTACTGAGGACAAAGAGAACTCATGAGAGACTAAATCACTCACTTTGAGAGAGGCTGTCCCATTGGGGGGTTGCTGCCTTTTTGCTGATCACATTGACAGCCAGGCTGAACGCTGAGGCCACGTAGAAGCTTCCAGGCTGGGCCAACACTTGAACACCAGACAGCGGGCTGAAGTACACATCCAGCAATGGCCTGACAGCAGATTCAACCTGAACACACCAAAACAAGGGAAAAACACACTTAGATTTTCAAGACAAGAAAAAAAAACTAGCATAACTTCACATCTGATTGTAAAGTTAATCCTTATGAAATATTTAATCTACAGAAATCAAGTCCAGCTAGCGACACGATCGGCTCAAAACATGACTCAAAGTCTTAAATGATACCGTCATTTACCTGTTTCAGTTGAAACTCTGAGCCGGTGAATCCACCACCAATGTCCAGGATGTTCATGTTAAAGCCCAGATCCGCCTTGACAAAAGCAGAAAAATGTCATTAACAAAGGTTAACTGTTATTATATGCTCAATAAAATATTACATTTTTTTTTAACTATCTTAAGACTTTCTGATCAAAAGATGATACAAAAACAGCACTCACCCCCATATCAAACACACAGCGAGCATCTGACAGTGCATGGGTGTAGGCCTCCTGCAGGTCTTGGCAGGAGCTGGGGATGTGGAAAGTAACACCAACCACTTGGACCCCCATCTCCTTGGCTGCTTCTAGCAGATGCCGGCAGCTCTTCAGTGAAAAACCAAAGGCCATACTGGTCTCAGCTGCATGGGCCTTAGTGCTTAACTGCAGCAGCAACCTACAAATAGACCAAACATCAGCCAGGAAGAAGAACATGCTACACTGATTTAAGCAGACTTCATGCATTTCTCTTGCTTGGATTTATATTGTTTGTTTTATTACCCCTTTTAAAGAAGATTTTATCAAAAGTACTGTTCCATTACAGTCTATGTTTTGAATAAATCTCTAGGGATTAAAGTAGCCAATGGGCAAATGTTTGCCGCTTATTTGCTCCGCTTACTTTGCATTGGGGTGCAGGCGGGAAATCTTGGACAGCTCAGCCTCATTTTCACATACAAGGTGCTGGATGTTGTTCTTGGCAGCGTGCTTGATGTGTGCCAGCTGCTTGCAGGCACCAGACAGAATGATGTTTTCTGGTGAGACACCATGCTCCAACACCAAGCTCACTTCAGCCTGTGGGAGAGAGGATGCACGTGTTTAATTCTAAAATCCTGTTCAAAGCACCGTCAGGTGTGTTGCATAAGTAGAAAAGATAATAATCATCCAATAAGTGGTTTTGATGTGATTGCCCCAGAAATGTCAGGTGCATTTTATAGGAGAATCCATCACTGAACCTTTTGAGGATAAATCATTTAAGCTGGCAGGACATAATTCTGTAAAGATTTAAGTTTACAAAAGGTGCTCAAGTTGGCTGCTCACTTTACTTGTGAAAATTACCAGAAGACCTGAAACTTAATGACCTGCTTCACTGGAAGATTTAAGCAGTTAGACGACTTAGACACAGGCACATCTGGAGGAAGATGTTTTGTCTCATACTTGACAAATGAGGGCAAGTTTGACTAATATTTGCTGTTTACAATTTCTTTTAAAAATTTAAATTTAAAAAGTTTACCTTGTTGGTGCAAACGAAGCCCAGGCCCAATGAGGCCAGCACCTCGATGACAGCAGGGCTGCTGTTGCATTTGACTGGGTAGTATGGCTGCAGCTGTGGTGCCACACTCTGCCAACACACATGCTGCTGCATCAGGGCACCAAGGTCCCCCACCACAAATGCACTCTTCTCCACCTGAAATAAAATGAGGCTGTAATGAGTGCACTTATCTAACCAATAAAACTACCAAAACAAACAAACCAAACCTCGAAAGACCTACATGCATTAATATCAACAACTATTAGATGCCTCTAAAGTAAAAGAGGAAAAATAAATCTGTTAAAACCACAGAATAAAAGCCATGTTCAGCATTTGGGGAATTTCCTCATATGACAACTTATGGACAATTAAAGGTCCCAGAGCTGAACTGACCAGAGTCTGTTCATAGATGTGTCCGTCAATAACATCTTCAAGAGTCACTCCTCCCTCCAGGAGTTCAATGATGTAGCTCGGTTTGTCAGCGAGTCCTTTCATCTCAACCGTATTCCGCTAAGCCGACAATCATAAAGATCAGATAAGCAAGTCAAGGGTCACGACTGAGCCAATGGGTCCTGCCGGTATGCAACAAACTGAAAAGCAGAAGACAAAAAAACAAATCAAACATTGTTAATATAAGTTAAAACTTGATTAGCTGTACAGTAAAAAAGTGTACAATAGCCTTTGCAGAAAATGATCTTCTGTATATATGATATAAATTCAGCTATTGCAATATTGCTTTTTAAAAGAACAGAGTTAAAGATAATATTGTTTGTGTTAAAATAGTTTACCATTAGGCTAATGCTCAGTAAAAACACGATTTACAGTACTTTCCACCAGAATTATGTGTGTCTGGACCACACGATATTTAATTATTTGAAGTATTTATTTAAAATTAGAAATTACCTTATTTTATAAGCTAGCATTTTTGATATCAAAAAAGTTGAAAAGACATGACTAACTGTTTGAGACCACAGTAACAAATATAGAAGTCACTTTTATTTGCAAAAAATTGCAAACTCCTGCCCACTTATAAATTGCACAAATAAGCTAGAAGTTTTTTCAACTGAACAAATGGGTGGCCAATCCACTGATCATTAAACCAATGAGGACATTTTAGGTTATTTAAGACATGGAAACTTTTGACAATCCTGATAAACAGAAATGACTCCCATGTTTCTGTGAAGTATGGACAGTGCGTAAGGGTCTGACTGCAAAATCTGATGAAGAAAAACAAAAATTACCCAAACTTGGCTGTTTAGGAGTTAATTTTACTCTGACATTAACCTGTGTATAATCTCACAGTGGTTAGCTTCCAAACTAGGACACAGTCATCCTGGACTTTGCCACAGGTGTATGCGTAAGGGAACATGCTTCTTTGTGTGTACAGAAACACTGAGTCACTCACATGGACAAGTCAGGAGATGGACCTGTCCTGCTATCAGCTAGGATCCCAAGGCGGCTCAGCGTTGAAGTCAAAGTGCTCCCGGTAAAGAGCCGCCCCTAGGCCCTCTGGGTAGCGCTCATACACCTGTGCAGAGACAGGGGAGCCCTATGGGAGACAGACATCCATGATGTAAGATTAAATCACATAATATAGGCAACATAAAACAGGCAGCATGTGTTAATCACAAGCAAAAGCACATGCATTCAAAATCCTTTTCAGGGTCATACAGTCAGTCAGGCTATTAAGTTGCAATCAGAGGTGGAAGGAACTGAAGATTAGGGAATCATATGGAATTGTGATTGTTTTGACCAACGTAATAGTTATAAAATTATATGTAATGGCAAAAGAAATGGCCAAAATCAAAAATATAATTAAATGATATTTAAAAATCACACTTCAATTGTTGCATCATACATATACTTAAGTACAACTTTATCTTCAACTACTCAAACACTAGCATGCTGATTGACAATAACACACCTAATCCAGAAGTCATGACATACTGCAAAGGGGTGCCTATAACTTTGAAACCTGGTTGAAATCGTTAAAATTTCCAAGAAACTACCTAATACTGAGAACAATTCAGCAGTAATTTCATTTGTGCATGAGCATTTCTTAACCACAGTACTTTAATCTTTACTTGAATATAAAATTCTTTTACTCCTCGCATCTGATTATCAAGTTAATCACTATTATCAGGTAATTGATATCTCTGACACCAGTCAAAATTTCCAAGACACAGCCGATGGTGAGCAACTCTCGCGACACTTCACGTGAATTCAACTGAACCCAATAAATCTGCTTGACTTATTTCGACAGAATTGTGATAATGGCAATATAGCCTTAGACTTTCTCCAGTGTCGTGGTATGGGCTGGCTGTTAGCTAAAAGCACACTCTACATTAAACATTAAAATTACTCAGACATTTTTTTATTATATCGCTGCGTCACCAAAACAAAAACAAGTCAGCCTACACCATACAAATGTCCTAAATTATATCATCTAAACAGGTTTAGAAATGACTTCATAAAAACAAAGCAAACGCCATTTCGAGTAGTCACGCAGCTTAAGATTCCAGGCAGCGCGAGAGCTGAACGTTGAGCTGGCTGCCGACAGCACGTCGGGGGAAGAAGCTTACGTTAGCAGTGCATTAAGTGATTATAAACTCAAACAAACCACAACGGCTTCATCATAAACAGAACGAACATTACAACAAGGAAGCGACGATGTTTCGAAATATATTCTTACTTCAACGATTACCATGCTGTGTGTCAAGGAAACAGAACTCATTGAATCGGTCTGTCATGTGCGGCAAGAAGACAGAAAGAGCAGCCCGCCATGTTAACGTCCGCCTGATGAGTCCAACAGCTCAGCCACAGCGCTCGGCTCTACTTACGTGAGATAACGGCCAGAATGTTTTGGAAAATCGTCTTCTCTTTTTCGGCGGAATTTTTAAAGAGTAGTGGGCACAACGATGAAAGAAAGAAAGAGGGCTGTTTTTGCCATATGTTTGGACGAAGGACGAACGACGGTTGACTGCGTCTTCTACATCGGCCGATGGGTGGAGAACTACTGGGACCGAGCAGGGGAAGTGGAAAAGGTAATCAACGGCCTGTGGGCGGGACCTGACGTTCAGTTCTACCAATGAGAGTGCACCATTTGTGGAACATACCAAATATGCATTTCCGATAATCGCAGGCTGCTGTAGTTCAGTGACGTTACGTAACCAATAACTTTACGTAGATGCCCTCTTGTTCCAGTCGACCAGTCCAAGAGCTCCACTGCTTCTGTTTACATGACACAATTCAGATACACTTTTTATTGAATAACTCCAGTTTGTAATAATTTACGAGGGATTAGATGAACACAAAATATGAAAAAACACCGTCACATACTAGCACAGCTTTTTAAAGGCATGTTTACATTTTTAAAATTATATTTTCTTGATGTCATTAAAAAACTTTCTCAAGTACAAAAAATATTTCGACTGAATATTGAAGTACACGGAGGGAAAAAAAATGAAGAATTTAAAAATCTGTTTCAGGAAGGGTTGTAATAAGATGAAATGTTACATAACTATTCAATTCATAATTTCTTCCCTTGACCAGAACTGACTGAATTGGCTCTCTAGTAGGTTTTATGTTATTTATTTATTATTTTATTTATTGTTTATTTGATGTGGACATCACAGTTACATTGAACAAACCAGGTGCATTGTTTGAGTGTTTTAGCACATGTGCTAATTCGCAACACTTGTCCACAATTTTCCAAAGGCAATGATTATGTGAGAAGCACCTTGTGAATAATTATACAGAATATGAGCAATGATAAATCATGGATCATAAAAGAACAGACTTTCTTCTCAATGTGCTTAAATTATTCATTTAATGAATTTTCATGTTTTTAGATAAAATGTAACATCGAAACAACCTCAGTAATGCAACATGTAAATTGTCTTTATTGTTTATTGTAACTGCAGTAGAGTTATTTTTTTATATATTTTGCACTCAGATGAAAAAAAACTTAGCAATACAAACTTACAATGTTTTAAAAGAAGTAAGAGCCTTTTTCTCCATATTTTTATTGACATTTTGAGCAGACATTACAGGTCAGCATGACAGGAACACTTTTCCAATGAAAGAAAAGTCAATTACCAAATTGCAAACCACAATGCCCTGTTTTTCCTCCCTATCTTTTGCCACACATAACAACACATGCACGTAAATTAAATTAAAGAAGAGAATTTTCAGGTTGTTAATTTAGGGGGGAGGCATTTTTCTGTTAGATACTGAGAAAATAAATGTTATGTCAAGAATAAAGTCAAAATTTGAAAACATTATTTCCAATATTTGTTTTGAATGTCTTGTGTCAACTATTTCTTAACTTTCCAACTTTTCAGCTTTTTTTCCTCTGTATTCTGACTTTTTCTCTGGACTTGCATCATGAAAAAAAGCTTCATCTCCTACTCTCTGGCTGACAATACATCCTCTTGCACATATCAGTAGAACAGAAATACTGCAGGCTTACTCGAGTCTCTGAATCAGGGGGCCAACACGACATCTTTTCATGGGGCCCCATGCAGATAATGACTTTTCATTAAAATTACAAAGTTCATCATCTGCATTTGTTAGTGCTACGGCTCCTTATTTCTGTAAACAAACTCGAAATGTGTGACACCAAAAGAAGAGTAATAGCTGAACAAAGTGTAAACAAGCAATGCAGAGCATTTAAGGCCATGCAGTGGCTTTTTTCTGTTTACTGCAGTATCTCTGTTTAAGTGTAGAATTTCTAATTACTGACAACCAGCTCAACAGACCACAACACATCAGGAGGTGAGTAGCTTTTGGACATAAGATATTAGATAAAAAGGCCAAGCTTCATTTTGGATCATTTGCTGGAAAATTTCAGCTATTTTTGCTGTTGTTTTTTTAACACATTTATAGGAATTCATGCCAGGGGTTATAAGAGACTTGTTGGTATTTTTGAAAGCTACAAAATGATATTGCGGGAAGTATGGATAGACGTTACTGAGATTTTTTTTAAAGCTTTCTATCTTTACGAGCGCATATGGCAGGAAATGGAAAGTTTTAACGTTTTGATGACAGTGGGTCAAAAGCCCGCTGACAGACAAAAATTCTGTCATTTTTGATTATTTCATAGAATACAGAAGTCAACAACAAACCTCACCCACCTCAGTCCCATGACATGTAGGCTACAGGGATCGGAGGGATTCATGATTGGCTATATGGATTCATGTTGGGTGTTGGATGTAGGTATTTGTATATATATGTATATTTTTATTTTATATGTATATATGCATATATGTGTATCCATGAAATGAAGAGTCGGTCTTCAGCCTGCTCTATTGTAAAGTGTCTTTAGAACACTTGTTATGAATTGGCAATATACAAATAAAGATTGATTGATTGACCTTTATTGGTGACTGGTTGGCCAACTTTATTTTATGATAGTTCTTCAAATGGACACTGTGTTCAATCACAGCAGTACCTTTAAGGCAGTGGTCACAAAAAAACAATGAAAATGCCATAAAAAGTTATCAGACATTGATCATTTGAAAATTGTACTCATCTTGGCCTTCTTTATCATGCTTCGAGTCTGAATAACTGAATGAAATGCAAGAACTCATACTATACAGTCATGAGGGGTGCCCTGGGGCAAACTATAGGATTAGTTCATCTGACTGGGCCATAAATCCCACACCTCTGAGAAAAAAGACAAATGTACCCAAGAGTCCAAATCTGCGTGGGAGAGTCAAGTGTTTGTGTATTTGTAAGATGATTCTGTGTATTATAAAATACAAGATAAAGCACTTAGCAGAGTCATAAAAGGAGACAGATAACAAGGAGCAAATAAAAGTAAGCGACAAATATGTTTCCTGTTATACATCAGGCATCCTCTGTAGTGTTTCTAAGTGTTTATGTGAAAAGATTTGGTGGTTTTTTCCAGACTAATATTTGCATTATTTTGTGCTTAAAAGAAGTAAACACATTAAGGTGCAAGTATGAACAAGCCTGTTTAGAACTTAAGCTTAATAACAGATTGAAATTTTTGCAATGGTGGTCTTTAATAGACACTCAATTTTCTGTCCAATAAAGTGTCTTGCTTTGAGATTCTCATTAAAGTTCCTGAGGACTGCAGCAAATTTGATTTTGTGCTTCAGTTCCATTGCGTTCTGCTGGACGGAAATTCAATTTCTAGCTAGAAGCAAAAGATATAAACAAACAACAGCATAGATAAACAATTATCAATGAACCCAGCTTCCCACAAACCCAAAATAAAACCGTTTCTACAAAGTTTAGTGTAGTGTAGTGCAGTTCTGTGTTGTGTGGCATAGTTTTGTGTGGGTTATCAGCAGTGACCTGGTAGCTGTACACACATTTTAGCTCTTCTCAGATATAGCCATCCCCAGGCCCGCCCACAGAAATGCATGACCCTTCAAAGACCTAAAATGGGCACTCATACCCCTAAGAACAAAATTTTGCTTTTTAGAAGCAAGATATAAAACATTACATCTGATTTTTATGTTAATATAATATCTGCTTTCATTGAGCTATTTTTCACATGTACATCTGACTGAATTATTTAAATCAAATACTGATTAATTTTAAAAGATGTTAACCCCATTAATGCCAGGTTTTTGTCACAATGCCACCATTTTTCAGTCTGGAGAAAAAAAAAATCAGACAAAATAATAAAGCTCAAAATTCTACAGCCAACCATGGATTTATGAATTATTGAAGCCTGGGATACGTTGATGTTTAGCAGCGACACTGATTTTTATGCATGATTATTTTTTGCGCAATTTCAAATATTCTCGCTCATTTTCACATTGCTAAAATGAAATGACGCCATCTGGTGGAGAAGAGTAGAAATGATAAATTCCGAGGCAAAGCCCAAGTTGACACAGGTATAATAAAATGCATGTATTATAATTTAATGGAAGTGAGATCAAAAAATTGGTTTTAGTGGGTTTCAGTGGCGCATTTTGTTTTGCTTTTAACAGTATGAGTGTCACACTTGTTTGTAGACAGTGTATTATAAACTTAATGCTGGAGCTGAGCTGGAAATAACAAGATCCAAAAAAATAACACAATCTTGCTTAAATTCATACTATTTACAGGAACACAGACACAAATATATAAAAAACAAAGAATGAAAAGTGTGTAAAATGCCTACAACAGTCTCTAAAGGTTGAATGTTATTACTATATATATATATATATATATATATATATATATATATATATATATATATATATATATATATATATATACATATATGTGTGTGTATTTATATGTATATATATTTTTTTTTTCTTTTTTTTTTTTTTTTCTTTTTGTAAAGTATTAATTGAAGAGAGAAACACGTTTAATCATTAAACTTTAATGCGTAGTAAACATTAATAGGCCAGGACGATGTTTAAGTGTTCAGAAGATTAGAGAATAGCTTTAACAGCTATTGTCTGGAGCACATGCGTGTCTATATTTCATAAGGATGGACCACTGTAGTTAGCTTCGGATTTGAGCTGTGTGGGTGCTTATTTTCAGAGCTATGGTGGAGGGGCACGCTGCTGTTCCCCGGCTTTGACATCGTCATACGCATGTCGGCCCAGAAGAGGCCGCCACTGAGGCGCAATGCAGCCAGTAGGCAAACAGCCATGCGGCGTTCATGGACAATCAGAAAAAATAGACCCAAGACTGTTTACTACAATTACAGAAAGAAGTCACCAAAGTTCGAAGGAGCATGAGGAAACAGTGAATGAAAATTCATGATAATTCGTTTCTTACATAAATAAATAAATAACATACATACCACAAGTTTTTTAACCCCATAATCAATAACAACTTACAATGGTCTTGTTCACCATCTTTATACAGTGTATGTCTCTGATCTGCCTTTGTTCATGATGTTTGTGTCAGAAAAAACTCTGCTTACTTTCTGACCTGTGTGTATCTTTTATTAAAAAAAAGCCTAAGGTTTAACCTCAAAGGTCTGTGTGGTGTTGTTGGAAGTTGTCAAGAACAGATGCAATAATAAATGAACAAATAACACAAACAAACGAATAAATGTCCAACAAATGCATTTTCTAGAACTTCCCTCCTGATCCTAAACAACACCTAACTTCTTATAGATCACTATACAACCTGTGTCACACAAATAACCCTTTCTGGACCATTTTGCTTTTAAATGCAAAGCCCCTTTCAGACTGGAACAATTTGCCTGATTCTTTCACATCCATTTCATCTCTGACTAATTAAAAAAAAAATCCGTCTCTCTTGTCCTACAATCTCCTGCCTTCAGAATTAAATGTCTAAAATGCTTGACTTTGTTGAAATGTATCTATGTGTATTTGACAATGCAAATGTATGCAGCTACATCAGCATGGGCCTGGGTATTACTGAGAACAACCATATATCTATGGTTGGCTGGTGGGAGAGGGGATGGTTAGGATGGGAGAGCTGTCAGTGATTTTTTTGGAGTATTACTGCATTATAATGTTTCTCTTGTAATTTTGTCATGAGCTGTGGGAGGGAGATGGAGTGTCTGGAGAGGACCCATGCATGCACAAGGAGGACATGCAAACCCAACACAGAAAGGCCTTGAATGACAGCAACCCTCATGCTGTGAGACAAGCGCATTACCTGCTGCACCACCATGCTGTCCTCAGTGGGTTAAACCTAGTAAAATCACTGTATAACCTTAATAAACAAAAACGTATTTGGTTATATGCCCTGAGATCGGCTGGCGACCGGCTCAGGGTGACAGCCAGCGCCCCCCGCAACCGGATAGCCGGTATAGAAGATGAATGATGATTTTGGTTATATAAAAACATATTGGAATCCATTATTTTTGTATGTCAATCTTTAAACTAATGTATGACTTACCTTTAGCTCCTGTTGAATATAATCAGGGGTGATGTACAAAGGCTGTTGAAGACAGAGAAAAGACATTTTGAATGTCATGAGAGGACGAATAGAGACATGTCTGAAAAAAAGTTGGTTACTTTGGCCACGATAGTAGTCCAGATATTCTATTAAAAGACAACAAAAACTAGATTTCAGATGAATTAGTGAACTGGAATCAAGAGGTCAAGGAAATTTATTTAAAGGTTTTTGTTTAGTTTTTTGCCCTTTATTGTCCAAGAAATTCAAATGATAAAGCAAAAGGAGGTCCTTATCAAAGGATTAAGTGGGAATTATGGAACAGGGTTGCAGTTACATTGTGGCTTAAGCATCATGTAATAACACACGTGGAAATTAAACAGATATATATCTTAGATAATATTACAATATATTCATACCAAACAATACAAATGAACATAAAAATGTATTTGTGTTTATGTGAACCTCTAAACATAGCCTACTTTTGTACCTGTGAGAGTTTGTGATTTTGTTTCGTGTGTATAATGCTTTGGCATCAGGTCCTCGCCTCGTCTCTGACTTTCTGTCTGAACTCATCAGCTCCAGCGAGGGGGACGTTCAGTCACGTAAAGGCAGCTTAGTGCGCAGTAGCCTGTGCGCATGCGCAGACCGACTAACCTGATCAGCTGACTGTGAGTGAGATGCACTGCTGAAGGACCGTTGGGTCGAAAACCTGCCATTAATTGCGCTATGTTCGGGAAACTGCGATAATTTGCTGAAATACACCGTGTGGACTGAACACTGAGGCCTTTTAACACATCGGTAAGTTTGAAAATTCTCCGATTGATGACGTCGTGACGGCGCCAGGCTGCGTTACAAACAAGCTAGTGTCAGCAGCAAGCTAACGTTCACACTGAATGTATTTTATACGAAATACCTACATTTGGCTCTTTAATGCTGTTGTTTATCGAGGGAAATAAAACACAATGAAACCTCAAACCTAACAATTCTTGGTCATGTAGTCCCGCTTGTGTTTAATTAACCGGACATATAGGTATTTAGCATGTCCTTTACAGTGTTCACAGTGATCATATGACAGTCAATCAGCAGACATGGAGAGCTGTCTGTCCACTGGAGAAACCAACCAGAGGTTGTTTCAACATTATTCAGAGGAACATGTGAGGAAGTTTAGCATCAGAGGGAAAAATACAAGTCAAAAGAGGAATAAAGGCCTTTGCAATATGACCCTGACTCACCCATGGATAGTCACTGCTACTGTAATCCCTGTTTTATTAGAGAAATACTCTTTAACTCATTATAAGTTAAAGTTAAGTTAAGTTGTTAAGAGCTGACTTGAATCAAGACATGGCATCCAAAGTTTGCCTTAGTATAGTAAGAATAGAACTATTTTAATATTTGGTAAGTTTTGGGTAGTATAATGAGGGTTTTTTTTATTATTATTATTTTCCTATATATTAATTTCAAATATAGATTTACAGTATGACAACATTATGTGCATTGGTAAAATTAATGTTGATTTGACTAAAAGCCAACTTGGCTGTTTTATGAAATGGTAACTTAAAAGGTCAGTTAGTGTTCAGTTCACCCTCTCAATCACCTAATTTCACTGACCAAAAATTACATTAACCTACATGTTAGTTTTTTATATGCAGAAATATTAATTTTAATCAGTTAAAGTCAGGGCAGATGTGACCCTTTTTATAACTGATTGGAAATCATAATTAATACAATTCATTTCACCTGGATTGCATTGAGCACACTTTACAGCAGGCCTGAAATGAGCGAGTAATGAAGCTGTAGTAGCAGCCCTGTGGCCAAAATGTCAGCAGTGTGGAAATACTTACATTTGCACAGCAGTAAGGGCCCAACAGCCGTGAGTATACTATGTATATGTATGCTGAGTAGATTTTTAATAAGTTTTACAATAATACTGTTTGGACTTGGGTATAAGGAATTAAATAAGGGCATCTTGTTACTGTGATTAATTAATTTTGTTTACAAACAGACACAAAAAAACAATGTGCAGCTGTATTTACTAGATACAAGCAAATTTTGGAACACAGTATCTACAGATACTCATTTAAAAATTGGATTGGGGCAAATGCTGAATGGGACATCCCTACTTACAGGTTTTTATCAAGCTTTATATGTATAAGTTTTGCAATCACTGCAATAGGAATTTCTACTCATAATTGCATTATAACTCATGCCCGTGCCATTTTGCCATCAATGTAAATCAATACGTTTTTGTAGGAAGTACTTTTACACATAAGAAATAATTTTGTAAACTTTGTACAGAATGATTTAGTAACTGGTTGGATGAAGTGGCTCGGTAACTGTGTATTACTCGGCTTTACTCACTTTTCATCTCTGATCTATGTACCCATCTCCACCTCTTCTCTCCGAAACATAGTGTCTCCACTTATTCCAGAGGTTTATGTCAGTGTTTCCGCTGTCTCAACAAGGTTCATCATAAGCACAGTTTATAAAGATGTTCAGATAGTATTGCATAATATTTTTAAATGTGTCACTCCACATTCAGTTATCACAATAGATAGTCAGTTTTTGTGGATCATCCTAAATCCTGATTGCAGGATATTATCACAAGGAAGCAGAAAATAAAAAATAATAGCAACAGCCATAAGGGAAGGTTCATTATTTTTTTCAAGTGGAATGTTATGAGGTTCATGTAAATAATAATTTCATCAGCCACTGTGATTTTGATCAGCTCTGCCTCTGTCAGGAAACATCTCACATAGAGGCAAGGCTGTACATCCCTGCAGGGTCACAAGCTTTGTGGAACCCACAGAATTTTAGGGAAAAAAAACAATGTTGGTGTTTAAGTATACTCAATGAGCACATAGTAAGTCCCTTTTTGGTACTACTTTGGCACACTGCATAGCCCATATGTTCTCCCGCCTGGAGTGATGTAGAACAAAACAAAAGGGCTTGCTACCATAAAAGTAAAGCATTGTTAATGTGTTTAGCTCGGTATTCAATCACCCCAACTCTGTTTTTTTTTTGGTTTTCTGTGGCCTTAAGTTTAGTAAATTACAGAGAGCTCTTGCCCCTTCTGCAGCAATGTATGGCCTGACTTCTGCGTCAGCTCTCTCCCTACAGGGGCAGAGCTGGTCAAAATCACTTTAGCTAATGTATTAACTATCAAAAGACCCCCATACAGCCCCACTTCAATGATACTGAACTATCCCTACAGGAGTCCCTTCAGTCAGTGGTTAACCTGGAGGAAAGTAACAGTAGATGCTTTTGCTCTCTCACACACAGGAGTTTAAGAAGGTGTGAGTATTTCTTGAAAATATACGAAGTATTTTCAGATAAGCTAAAATTGCTGACAAGGACTGTGCAAGGTGTTTTAAGTTTTCTTACAATTATAAGATGTTGGACATCAAGTTTCTGTTGATTTGAATTAATCTAGGGGGCACGTGCCTTGTCACTGTTTTATCAGGGGTGCTAAGATGAACTTGGGAGGGGCTTTATCACAATTTGAAAGGGTCTGAAATCACGACTGCATGTGACTTAAATCTGATCTGAAAATTTCTGATTCCGTTTGACTGGTGTTGTTCAAACTGTCAGAAAAAAAAAATCTGAGTTATAAAAACCAGATTCAGGTCACTTAAGTGTAAATGCAGCTTCTGATGCCTGGTCTTGTGCCCAGTTAAAGGTGGTTACAGTAAGAATTACGAACAGAATGGTGCAAATAAATCACAAGATAACATTTTTGAAGTGTCCAGGCTGAATGGACACATATTTTGTTGTATATCTTTAAGTCAGTTTTTCATGTAGAGTTTACCATTGAGCAGGGCCAGCAATCAGGTGCTCGAGAGTCAGAGTGCATAAAACGTTCTGTCTTTCTTTTTCCTTCATACAACAAAGTCCCCTTATGATCAATCAATGCAGCTCAGACCACAAATTCACTACAAACTGTTTAAGAAATGCTTCCCATACTGACAATCCAGATTTGGGGTACAGATTCACTCAGATTCATACATCTATGCAAAATGTGTAAAAGATTTTTGTTCAATGCAGCAAAATACAAGCTAAACGAATCAAGTCTGTCATCTTATAAGATTTCCATTAAACTTGTAAATGCCTCAGTTGAGTTACATTCTCTCTCTTTCTCCTACAGTGACCTACTCTCACTTCAGGGCGGGTGAACAAACCTCTGACCAGCAGCCATGACAGAATTCTGGTTGATCTCGGCCCCTGGGGAGAAGACATGTCAGCAGACCTGGGACAAGATGATGATGGCAACAACACGCACCCAAAACCTCTCTGTGAACAACAAGTTTAACATCCCTGATCTCAAGGTCACATATAGCAGTCATTTTAATGTCACACAGCAGAGAACTTGTCCATACATTTTGCTTAAAGTTGGTTTTGGTTGTGTTTTTGTCTCTACCAGGTCGGAACTCTTGATGTCTTAGTGGGTCTGTCGGATGAACTGGCTAAACTTGACACTTTTGTGGAAAGGTAGATTTTACATTCTGTGTTCAAGTGCAGTTTGAACTCTCTAGTATAAAGTTCTTTGACTTTATTTCTCTTTATGTTTGTCTTTGACCTTTCTGCTCATCCCATGTTTTGTCCCAGTGTGGTGAAGAAGGTAGCTCAGTACATGGCTGATGTTCTGGAGGACAGCAGAGACAAAGTCCAAGAGAACCTACTTGCTAATGGAGGTAAATGATCTTCAGGTCAATCATCATAAGTGTATTCCCTTTAATATGATTCAATCCCTGAAAAAGGTGGAAGAGGTCCATTAGGAAGGACTTCAACATGTAGCAGTGCACCTCTAAACTGTGTACATTGCTTCACACAAAATAATGCGGCACATGGGTGGATGAGATGACTCCATAGCAGTTTATTACTGGGCTCTATTCACTTCTTATCCCTGATCTACATACACATGCACATCTACACCTCTTCTCACCTAAACATAGTGCCCCTACTTATCATCCTAAACTCTGAGTGCAGGACAGCATCCCAAGCAAGCAGAACATTTTTGGTTCAGTATTTTGTTTTCCAGTATGGTTGTATGAGGTTCATGTCAGTTGTAAATACATTCACTGAGGTGATTTTGATCAGCTCTGCCACTGTCAGGAAAGATCCAGCATCACTACTCTTTTAAGGACTGTGCTGAAAAACAGGGTGACAAGTCAAGAAAAACAACTTTCATCACAGACTGACAAAGAATCTGGGAATGTCATCATCTATACCATGGTCTGTGAGCACAGTTTGTTGGTATATCCCCAAAGCAAGATACAACTCTGCCAGGCAATGTGGCCTAAATTAATTCTAGAAATGTGGCCAACTTTCCTGACCCAGTCCAACCTAACACAAAGCCCTTCAAGAAGGACCAAGGCAAACTGGAAAACTGTCCTATGATCTGGTACATAAAAACTATATTTTTTAATAAATAATGGATGCTGTGTCCTCAGAGATGAAGAAGGAGACAATCCCCATTCAAAAGCTTGAACCCATGACAATGTGGAGGTGTGTTTATGCACAGGGCATGGGCAACCTGCACATTTGTGAAGCTCCTTCAATGCTGAACCCTATGCAGGCTCAGCATTGACCTGTGTGATGACCTGATTCTGAATTTATCACAACAGCATGACTGCAATAAAAATGTTTTTGACACACCGCCCTGACCGTGGTCCCAACTTGTCTCCAGTAAAAAATAATAATCTGCTCACTATGAAACACAAAATACGTGTTTTCAAAGAAAAACCCTAACCCTATATGCACTTCCCAAACACTTACAGTGGTGTTAAAATATGAAATTATGCTTTACAGTTTAATCATTACAGTGTCCAGTTTATTTGAAAATAAGCACTGTATGTGAAACGTGCAAGTTATTTTCCAAAAATAATATAATTTTCTGTTTAACAAATTAAAATGATGTATTTGGGCAATTTCAAATTAAATGTGGTGTATATGTTTTTGTAGGTCTCCACTCTGTTTTTATGCACGTCTTACAGAACATCAGAACCGAGTAGACGATTGAGTTGTAGTTAACAGTTGAGAGCTGATTGGTGGTGTTATAAATGAATGCGATTGCCTTTATGGATCTACAAAGACAAACATGATTATCCACTGTGTCTTTAGAGGTGCAGTGATTAAACAGAACAGACTGATTATTGATGACTTTATCTTACTTTCCTAACAGTGGACCTGGTCACCTATATCACCAGATTTCAATGGGACATGGCTAAGTATCCAATAAAACAGTCGCTGAAAAACATCTCTGAGATTATCTCCAAGGTATGTCTTCATAAACTATTTTCAAATGTTTTGTTAAATGATGCTGTACTGTTGGTAAAAAGGTCAGATGAACCCAAAAGAGTGCATTTCTGAAAAAACTCTAAAACGAACAAAACATTTTTTTCTTGTCTCATGAAATCTAACGAAGACAGAACTTCCACTCACCTTAATCCTGACATTCTCTATTTTATTTACAGCAAGCAACTCAAATAGACAATGACTTGAAGGCCAGAGCTTCAGCCTACAACAACCTGAAGGGAAATCTGCAGAACCTGGAGAGGAAGAATGCGTGAGTAGTGTAGAAGTTAAAATAAAATAACCATATCACAATATCTTTAGAGTCAGATACTGAAGCATGTTCTAGCTCACAGGTATGCGATTAAGTTTTATTAAAACATTGGTAACTTTCCCGTACCTCAGAGAAACTGTTTAATTTGTGTCTGAGCTGCACTTTAAGTTGCATGTTTCCTTTAGGGGGAGCTTGTTGACAAGGAGTCTGGCTGATATTGTGAAGAAAGAGGACTTTGTGCTGGACTCAGAGTACCTGATTACCATGCTGGTGGTTGTTCCAAAGTGAGTTCACCCATGCCCAAGTATCCACATCATATTTCTTACGTTTATTCATGCAAACAAATCACGGAGCTATTCAGGGCCTGAATGATAGAATAGATCAAACAGAATAGATACAATCAAAAAATATTGTTCAAATACTGTTTTGAGGTAGTAGTAGTTAAAGGGATGGGAACAGTGTTCACAATGTATCCCCACAAATTAAACAGATTGACGGTATTTTCACAGGAATAGTAACTGCATTAAAATCAAATTACATTTAGAGATATAGTTGGAATCTTAAACTGATTATGTTTACCCTTTATTCTAGCATATCATTTTACATGATCAATGGTGCTCTCAGTTCCAGTAGGCCATGACATTTGGGGACATTCGATAGCCATGCATTTTTTGGTTCATTGTATCCACATTTGTTTACATTATTACCACTCTCTTGTGTTACTTAAGAATAAAATTAGTGTAGATTTTGTCTGCATTTCCCTAGACTTCCACCCTATGAGTCATATGTTAAACTCTTAGGGATCAGTACAGTGAACATAGTGAGTTCTGATTAAAAATGTCCTCAGTTATTTTTGTATGACGATCTTTTAGCCGGGAAATTAGCATCACAGTTCCTTTTACAAAAAGCCCATGGGATTTTTCAATGAGTATCAGGATTATTTACGATTTTGAGGTCGGTTCTCTGCTGTGTGGCAAAAACACTTTATGAAACTCACACGTTCTCTTTACTCCGGTAACTCAATCACTACGTTTATTTATAATTTAGCCTGAGTGTGTTGGTGCTTATGGCTGTGTCAATTACATTTGTAACATCTTATTTTAGAGACAATCAAAAATGATCATGTGTAGTGTCCCCACCCATCTCTGTAGTTGAAGTTAGCAGTTTGTTAGCAAGCTTCCTTTCTGAAACACAATAATGCTTCAAAGCACACAAGTAGGGCAATTCCAGATGTATTTTACATTGTTGAAAGAACATCAAAATATTTGAAGCTTGTTTTCACCATGGACTTTAAAACCATCTATCCAAAAAAAAAACTTAAAAAAAAATCCAAGAGGCTCTGAGGCAAGAGAACAGGGAGTGCTAAAATTCGGATTCAGACAACTTTAGTTATCACAAAAGAGCAATTCAGTTCACGGCTACCAGAGCTTGTAAAAATAAATTAAACAAATGAAGTGAACAGTCTCCACACAACATTTATGCACATTCACATGTCAGCAACAACAAATTCCAATTCACACGTCTAAGGACTCACTACTGCACGACTTTGCCATAAATGATAAACAGTAACCTCCTTATTCCATTAATAAAATTGAGGCAGACCTATTCTTTCTAGAACTACTATGACAATCACTGAGTTCCCTTTTCTCAACAATAAAATATACAAGTAGAGATAACGAGAGCAGAATAGTTTGGAATACCAGATTTCACATTACTAGTTATTCAGGTTAGTTCAAAGCTCATGAACAAAAACAGTAAAGAAAATGATTTCAGGGAGTCAAAGGTCTATTTACCTTCATACTGAATTACAGCTAGACTAGAGAAACCTCCAAGTGACTGTATAACAGTTTTAAGTCTATAGTACTGGCCTTTGAAGTTTATGCTGTTGATGTTCAGTTTGTGCCTGTCATCATTCCCTGTTCACCCTTACCAGGACGGGCTACAATGACTGGCAGAAGACGTATGAAACCCTGGCAGAGATGGTCGTGCCTCGCTCCACAAAGTAAGGGAATGGATAATACATTTCATTTATTATGCCTGATTTGTTATTGTTTTATTTTTGAGTGTTTTTTTTTTTTTTTGGGGGGGGGGGGTGTTCCCTATCTTTACCTGAGGTCAGCTTAGCCTCTATGAGAAGCAGTTTTTTATACACCATCATCACTCGGACGTGTTTACAGCTAACTTTTTAATGGCGACATGCTCCACCTGGTATTTTATCTTAGTATTTCTGAACTTTTTCAGTCTAGTGTTGCTATTGTCTCAACTTTTTTTGAAACATTTTGCTGGTATCGAATTAAAAAGTGCATTTCTTATACCTTTTAAATAATCTTGTGCCTCAGGAAAAGCAATTGATAGATTGTTTGCATGTTTTTTTTTGTTTGTTTTTTTGCCTTTACTGACTTGAGGAAGCAGTGGAGCGAGTCGGAAAGTGGGCTGAGATATCCACCAGGCCATTGGCCCCCCATTTAGTGCTATTTTAATGAAATGAGGGGTGTTCGTATTTTGCTAATCCTCATATCTACAATTTTACACAATGTCTTAATATTAATTGAATATCTGTCTGTCCTCTCCTCCAGGCTGTTGTTTGAGGACAATGACAGCGGCCTATTCAGCGTGACCCTCTTCAGGAAGGCTATTGATGATTTCAAGCACAAGGCCAGAGAAAACAAGTACATTATGCTATTTTCATTTTATTATGGCCACATAATCTACTCTGTTTTTATATACAATCTATTTAGAGTGAGTTTGTTGTTCTAGAGGTATAATTTTAGGGGTTGCACTTGAACTATGCCTCTTTTTAGCCATTTGATTGATAGTTTTAATTGTTTATCCATCTCAGTCACAGGTTATAATAGAACTGTTACCTCTTTATTGAAGTAGCTATTCATAGACATAGAGGCGGTCTCATTGTTCTTTAAAAAAAGACCACAATTTTAAAAATGGGTGCAGTTTTACTGGCACTCTTCAGTTAGCACGACTTGTGTGTATTTTTGTGATTGTACACTGTCTGCTGTGTGTCATGAACTTGTAGGTTTATGGTGCGTGATTTCCAATACAATGAGGAGGAGATGAAGGCAGACAAAGAGGAGATGACACGCTTGTCCACTGACAAGAAGAAACAGTTTGTATGTCTGTTTGTATTACACAGATGAACAGGATCAGAGGGACAGCTTTTTCAATGAAATGCTGAAATAAGTGATCATTTATAACCATAATAATAATTAAAATTTTATTAAGAGACTTCATGGGTCAGGTTATACTTGTAAGTTGATGTTTGTTAAAAATTCTCCATCCAGGGCCCATTGGTACGATGGCTGAAAGTGAATTTCAGTGAGGCCTTCATTGCATGGATTCACATAAAAGCTCTGCGAGTGTTTGTCGAGTCAGTACTGAGGTAAGTAATTACATCTGCTTATCATAACTTAAGTAAATTTAAGTTAAGGATACAAATCTCCCATTCATCCTTTTCGTGCTAGGCTTTTTTGTCTCCCTGTCGACAGATAATCTCATGTCTTTCTTGTTGTTCCTTAGATACGGGCTGCCTGTTAACTTTCAGGCCATGCTGCTGCAGCCAAACAAGAAGAACATGAAGAAGCTGAGGGAGGTGTTGTATGATCTGTACAAACACCTGGACAGTAGTGCTGCCATTATTGATGTGAGTCTCTTTCTGTTTACACACTTTACCTTGGTCAGGAGCTGTAATTGGGTCAGATAGCTTTTGGCTTATTAATAAAAGCACTGAAACAACCTTAGAAAGTGGCAAATTAGAGTTTTTTGAAAGATAACTGATGGGACCGTCAGATGGTGGTGTGTAGGTGCAGCCCTTTGACGCTGTGGGGTTTTCTCTCAAAAGCCTTTTCAACTTTAAAATGTCCAGATCACATTTGAGTTTGTGTTACTCCATTTGCAATCAAATAAACTTCTTCCGCAACAATGGTTGTTCTATCCATCCTGTCAAGTCTCCCTTTTGTGGTTTTGTGCAGGTCACACAGGGCTGTCATCAGCCCGCCCTCAGTGAATTTCCGCTGTTTATGTACTACTAAGGTGACCCAAGAAAACTGAAATGATGTTGGGTGTACTTTAATATGATTGATGCTACATATGCAACTGTTGGCAGGGTTATTATTTTTAATGTTTTTTCTGTCACACACTCTAAGACTTTCTGACACTTTGGATGAACTACTTGGTCAAGTGAAGATACAGTCCTTTTATATGGGTATCAATACAACTCTTTCAAGGGCCCTCAAGCTAATATTTTCTTGAGACAAAATAAGACATTGCACACTTTTTGACAACATTAAAAGATGGATCCTTAGTAGTGATTTAAAATATAAAGAGACTGGGCAGATCTAACAATATATGAAGGGGTAGATAGTTCTACAGATATGGTACTGCCAAAGGGTCAGTCCCCTTGATTTTGTTTTGATCTTCAGACTCCAAGAGAAAGTGGTAAGTGGTCTAGCTGGACTGTGGTAGTGCAAGAGGTCAACAAGATAGAAAGGTGCTTATCAATTTAAAACTCTTAACGCAATCAATGAAATCTTAGAATTAATCCTAAAACTTACAGGAAGCAAATGGTTGTTTAAAGGTTTGGTTCGTAAATGCTCATGAATCTAGTTGTCATCTACAAAACAATGAGAAAGTGTATTATGATTGTGGATTACTGAACCCAGAGACAACATATACCATGATAAAAGGACAGGGTCTAATGGTGGAGTCTTCAGGTTAGTGGACCGAGTCCAATATGTTGTTGTATTGGTACCATTGTCTGTTTTAAATTTGTACAGAATTTTGTCTATTTATGATGTCTCTTTTTATGTAAGGACTACAGATGGAAATTAGCTTCTCTGCTAAATCTGGTGCAGCCATCTTTTTATTTCTCTGGAATAATTTATGTCACTGCACACTGTCCTGTCATAAACCAATAAACTAAACTAAGCTAAACCACCACACTCTGCATTGTGGTATTGCTGGAGCAAGGCTCAGGGGAGACCCCCATATACACAGAGGGCTGCTTTCCCCTGTTGGCTCCACTTATTCAGTCTTACCTCTGTGATGTCTCTCAATACTTCCAAAGCCCGCACAGAGGGGGGATCACCCCCATTACATGTCGATGGTATATATTGTGAATAAAAAAATGTCACATGAGCATGAGAAACTCACTTTGAAACAGCACTGTGTATAACCCACAAAATGAACTGGGGATATCAATATGAATATGATCATTCTTATAAGTTTGTTATATTTTGTCTGTCTTTGCCTTAAGGCCTCCATGGACATCCCAGGACTTAACCTGAGCCAGCAGGAGTATTACCCCTATGTTTACTACAAGATCGACTGCAACCTGCTGGACTTTAAAGTCTAAACACATCATCATCATCATCATCATCATCATCATCATCTCTGTGGAATCGTGCTCTGATGTGACGGTATCACATCCCTAAGCTTTAATTTATTTCCACTCCCACCTTGATTTTCTGCCTGTTGTGTTTTCCTGCTTTCTTCCTGGTACATTCCTGGGCCCATGTTAGTCAGGCAGTGTGGAATCAAAGTGCTGTTTGGCGATTTTAAAGTGAGGTCAGATCAATTTACGATCAGAGCTTCTCTGTCGCATTAACTGACTGACCTGGGCCCTCTTTGTTGTTGTGTCTTCCTGTTTCTACCATGTTGTAAAAGTGAATTTCTTCCTTGTTGACTCCCACCAAAATGGCTGACATTCCCTCATTGAAACGATGGACATGCCTGAGTTTACGTGTTGTTTTCTACTGTCACCACATGAGCAGTCACAAATGGGGTAAAACTGGGGAAAAATAAATGTATGTTAAATATAGTATTTATTTAAAGCCTCTGAAATCAGTGAATGTGTTTTTTGTTTGTTCTGTTCTTGAAAGTGCTGTGTTTTTAGCTCTGTGTACGGAACGCCTGTTTACAAATAGATGTTGATCCCACATTGGCTATAATCCTGTGACACACTGAGAGAAGTCATTTTACAGTAAGATGAAGCAATATGTTTGCTTAGGGTGTACTTTTTAATTCTGCACACAAAGCAGTTTGAGGAAAATAATGATAGGTCTGTGTGAAATTACTGTATCATCGACATAAATGAAAATTTAACCACACACATGTATAATAAATGTGAAGAATAAATACTATATGTGAAATATACCTGACTTTGAAGAGTGAATTGTATTTCATTCTGGAGTTGATGTACATGAAATAAAAAAGTCAAAATTATGTGCAATCAGGTAAAGACTTAAATGGAGGGGTTAAAGATTTTTTGAGTCACAATGACATTTGCTCTTCGGTGAGAAGAGGTTTTATTTGGGACAGTGATAACTGGAAATTTTAATACGGAATTCTTTTTTCAAGTTAGCCACAATTAAGTTTAACTTTTGGTTTCTCTTCTCAGTGAACAACCTTTATTAATGCAATACTATGTATTTTTTCCACCTCGAAACATTAGTTTCATAGTTGATCTTGTACATTAACTGCCAACAGGGCAGATGATGGCTGTTATGTTTTGATCTGTCGTTTCTTTCACTCCTATATTTTACCCATGGTCATAAACAGTACTAAGATTGGCTACCTGGCTTCTTTTTAGCTGAGGGCAAGTGCTTGAACTGGTGCCATAAGACCTCACACACTTCTAATGAAAAAGGAACAGCCAAAGTTACATAGTGCTGAAAACAGATGACCAGGGTGCTCTTTGGAAATGTGATCGATGGGATGCTTAAATGGATAAAAGTTACTGTACCGTTAGGCCGACTTTGAAACAGCTATGTTAATGTGGAGAAATTACTGCTTTAGAGCTCCTTATCATTCAACTGCTCTTGCACTCTTCCACCTGTGCTCTGAACATAGCTGTAAAAATATTTTGCTCTGCATGATGTGCGTAACTGGAGGACACTCGAGGCACACACACCTGGTGTGGAGGGAGACAATTCAGAGGTCAGAGCAAGTAACAAAACTAGGAAGCATTCGGAGAGCGCAAAGCTCTGCCAAGGTAGCTCACATATTGCTGTTTCATCTATAAGCAATAGTTGCATGATAAAGTTACCATCATCATATGGTTCCTGGACCCTGAAAACCCACACCTAGCACTCAGAATCATGTTGATAGAATTATTAGTTAGACAGTTATTGAGCAAAAATGATTGTTCGCTAATGGTGGTTATCTGCATCACCACCAAAATCTAATCATTTTAAAGTTGGGCCATTACCAACATCTGAAAACTTCAGCAAATTCTGTGCAGTAGTGTTTGCATAATCTTCCTTACAAATAAAATCAAACATACGCCAGCAAAAACATCAGTAATCAATGGAATTATCATATCAGCTCAGACTGTGGATGAAACACTCACTGTCAATATTGTATGCTCGCCATTTTTAACAGCAGTTTCCTCTGAGCTAAGAAGGTGTAGCGGCTTAACTATTTGTCGTGTCAACTGGTGACTTTCAACTGACTGTGTTCCTAAATGCCATTGTTAAACAGCTGATAAAACAGAGATAGTCTATTGTGGTTTAGAAACAACACCATGGCTTCCTCTGATCCTGCATTATGATGAGTTATACCATGCACAACATGTGTTTGTTTGTCCTGCTTCATACCCCCGCAAAGGCCGGTCCACACCTACATTGTATTATAAAAAAACGGACTGTGGCACAAAAGATGGTTGGGAACCACTGCTGAAAAGATGTCAAAAACAAACAAAAGAAACAATGAAAATTGCATTTGATTTTAATTTAAATTAGGTTCCGAGTAATTTCAAAACATTCATGAATCAATTTTTTGTTCATTCATTCTATTTTTTAATTCAAGTCTTTTCATTTAAAGTGATTTTTCACTAGCGGCCTTTCTCTCATTTCTCTGTGCTCACTGAGCGAGCAGTGTGCTGTTCCTAGTGCATTAACTATGTCTTTCTAGCCTTCATGTTAAAACATTTTTGAATTTCAGCTGAAACATTTTTTTTTGCTTTGTTTTGGATTCTCGGCTATGTATCTATACCGATCAGGCATAACATTATGACCACCTGCCACCCTGACTGAAATACCTCTGTGTATTCTGACACCTTTCTGCCAAAACCAGCATCAACTGCTTCAGTAATTTGAGCAACAGTGGCCTGTCTGTTGGATTGGACCACAAAGGCCAGTCTTTGCTCTCTACATGCATCAGTGAGCCTTGGCCGGCAATTATCCTGTCGCCAGTTCACCACTGTTCCTTTCTTGGACCACTGTAGATAAATGCTGAACACTGCAGACTGGGAACACACCACAAGAGGTACAATTTTGGAGATGATCTGACCCAGTTATCTAGCCACCACAATTTGGCTCTTGTCAAACTCACTCAAACACTTACTCTTGCCCATTTTTCTTTCTTCTAACATCAACTTTGAGGACAAAATGTTCACTTGCTGCCTAATATATCCCACACACTAACAGGTGCCATCATGAAGAGATAACCAGAGTTATTCACTTCACCTGTCAGTGGTCATGATCTTAAGTCTGATCTGCGTATTTTATTGCAACTAGCTGATACAAACATCAACATCTTATCATCCAGACTCTTGGTCCACGGCAGGTAGAAGCAGATCCTGAAATTAGCACCTTTTTTCATAAAAATAGATTGTGAATTGTAAATTTGCTTATATTTAAAATTGATTTTGAATTGAAATGTGACCCCTAGAGTCCAAATTGAATTAAATCACCCCTAATAGAGTGGTGCAGCTCTTCCTGGTTCCCAAGCTCGAAACTATATGGGATGTAGATACCAGTTTTGAATAAATGCCTGAAATGAAGATCGTGATGAACACACACTAGATTTTAATGTATAATGGTAAATAATAAAAATGCATCTGATGTTGCCTGCAATGGTTGCTCGCTAACTGCTAATAAGGACTACAAAAATGGCCCCAAGCATTTCCGATTGCTTTTTTAATAATCAATTATTAATAAACTATTGCCACAGCCATGAAGACCAACGTGATAAGGTCAGTGATTAAGAAAAAACAAACAAACAAGAGGTCACAGTAAGATGCTAAACACTAGAAATATTGTGGTGGCTTCAAAATCACACAACCATGTTGTAGTTCCACTGTAGCTTAATATTAGCTTTTTACTCTTGCTCCTTTAAGCATCCAAATGGCTGATATCGCTTGCACTATATCCAATATTTTTCACAGTGTTTGGCTGCTGCTTTGGTCAGATATGTGAGATAAAGATGACTTATCAGAGACTTTAAACCTTGACATGTTCAGAACTAACCTGGCACACTAGATGGGGTGTTCAATATGTCACTGGTCCATCTGGGAAAAAAACCCATAGAAAGTGTTTGGGAATGGGCAGAACCTTAAAAAGCATATCCAGTAGGTGATTGGACAATTGTGCCGTCAATCAAAATCATTATTAGCCAATCAGATAATATAGTAGGCAGGCGCTACTGCCATGGTGTAAAGGACAGAAGTTGAGCCACTTCGTAAACCAAACCTTTGCCAATGTCAGAAGTGGAGCAAAATATCCTTTCAATAGAGATATGTTAAGTGTTGATATTTGTTTTTCATTTAATAAAGAAGTGCAGTCCACCTCTGATAAAACTGAAGCTGTTAGCGTCCATCCTAATCTCTTCATGAGCAGTCACTTCCTGCTTTAGTCTCCCTCGTAGCTCACACCTCTTCCTGTTTAAAAGAAGCTGACTGGGCGTCCATCTTGCCCATAGGTGGAACACTCCATCTAGTGTGGCTGGTGACCAGTTCAGGGTGTACCCCGCCTCTCGCCCAATGTGATGGGCTAGGACCCCTCGATCTCGAAAATGATAAGCGGTGGAGATGATGGATGATTGAGCGTCCCGCCTTGGCAACTCACAGTCGTAGAATGGAGCGTGGCAAGATGGATCTGCCTGATGAATCACGCTGATCCATCTGCACTGCAAGGTTAGTTCAGAACAAGAGTATCAAGTCATCGATCATTCAGTGTTGTCCACTGGGGGTGCCAAACTCAGCACAAGCTGAAAGTCCTTTACTGGAGCTTTAACTATAACATCAGTTTGTGTTGGTGCGTATTTGCAGGATGATGAAGATGCTGATGATAGTGTTGTTGATGATGATGATGATGACACCAGCTGGAGTGTATTTCCCCTCCAGCCAATCAGCAGTCAGACTGGATGCAGTTTTAACTCCCCCACTCGTGTATGGATGACGCAGATAGGTCTGGTGTGTGTTAATGCTCAGCTGCTGTCTGTGGAGACCAGCAGCAGCAGCAGCAGCAGCATCCTCCAGTCCATGATGGAGACCGAAACGCGGGTGGAACTGCAGTAGAAGAAACCGAACGGGGGAGGATGCTCTGAGACACACCGAGCCGTGTTCAGCCCGTGTCCCCGGCCGTGGATGATTTATTTTGTCCCTGATGGGTTGTGGAGGAAGTCGGGCGGATGCGATCATCGAGCCGAGGTACCATGAGAGCTGGACCAGAGAGACGGAATCGACGTGGCTTACAAACACGGACGTGGAGACCTCCCTGCCTGTGGCAAACAGTAAGAGCCTTGTCTGCTGTCTCTGAAAACGAGAGCTCCTTCTTACATTTCATGAAGGCCGAAGTGCCTCTGAAATACTCGCTCTGAGACGAAATACTACGACCAGCACTCAGCACCACTCAACACACAGCTGTCAACACCCTGACTTAGCAGTTTTGCACTTGCAGCTAATATTGGTTTAAACTAGCTGGCATTAGAGTTAGCTCATGATTTCGGTGATTTAACTCCAGCGTGCAGGCTCTGTGATGTCCACAGGTAGCAGGGGGAGCAGACGGAGGTGATTTCATGGGGCCTCTATGGTGGTAGTGGGTTCTGGTGCTCTGAGATGTACGTCTATATCTGACACACTGTCTGAACCAGAGGTGCTAACAGAGCACAACAATCTGTCAAGGCGTTTCTGATATGCTTAATCAAGTTATCAGCGACAATATGGGAAACTGCCTCATCCTTCAAAAATTCCGGGATCCGCCTCCGGATCACCACCAAAATCCAATCACGTCTCCCTTGTGCCTTTACAAACATTGCCCGAAAATCTCATCAAAATCCGTTCATAACTTTTCAGGTTATCTTGTTTACAGACACACACGGGCAACTATATTGGTGGTATAAAGCAATGCTTCAAACCCAGTGAAGTTGAAACTTTGTGTATCAATGAAACTAAGAATAATTTGAAAATTCTTTTCGACCAATATTCATTTCATTACACCACAAAGACAGGATATTTAATGTTCAAACTGATAAACTTCATTGTTTTAATTTGATACATGTAACCCCTTCCAAAATAGTTGTGACAGAGGCTACCAAAACTGGGAAAGTTGAAGCAAGCTCAAAAACACCTGTCTGGATCATTCACAGGTGAACTGGAAACCGGTGAGCGGGGTTAGTCTGCCTGCACAGAAGCTAGGTTATAAAGCAATCTGACCATTTTCAGGGTAAAAAACAGCAAACACAATGACTTTGCCAGTGTAATGACATTACTTTGTGGTCAGCAAGTCATGCTGTTTTAATTCTGCTTTGGCACACCATATACACCATCCTTCCTCTTAAATGTACTGCTGGAAAATAAAATAAAAATATGGCCTTGAATTCTGTCAGCATGACTTACTGCTCTGTTATCTTTATTAAGCTGTATTGTGGTAGTGCCACCTGTCTTTTCCAGTGTCTTCCTCTGTGCTTTATGGTTTCAACATCCAAGGTCTTGACTGTATCTTTGGGGTGTAAACAAAAGAACAACATGACTTAGTTCGGACTGTTTCTGAACAAAGTTTGTCATTCACATCCTCTGTAACTCAGAAATGTTCCTGATCTAACATCCAACTATAGATAAAACATTCAAATATACATTTGAGAAGCTGCAGCTTTTAGCCAGACTTTACTGTTTGATTGACTGGTGACTCTGGTTGATCAATTTCATATAAAACGTTTCCTGCCTGGAAGAGGCTTAAAAATGCAAAAGAAGGAGAATATTAATCTGGTTTCACTACCTGGCCACAGACTGCAAATATTGCTGACAAATGTAGAATGTAATATCTAGGAATGCATCAACATCAAGAGGTGATGAGACTTTCTTAAAAGCACTTCATTTTGGCTGAAAAGACCTGGCAAGTTGAATAATCATCCATCTGCTTGGGAAAACTGTGCCTGCTTGTACTTCAGCTACTAAATAACATTTGAAATGGTGCAGAAAGTCAGTTTCTGGTCTAATGGTGGTTTGGAGGAGAGTTTTAAGATGAGACAAGATATTAGTGACATGACTGATACAAAAGGAGAATCCCTGAAAAGCTCAGTAGTTTGTTAGTAAGGATGAGACAAGGTTCACTACTTTGTGAACAACTGCATGAGCAAAGAGTCCAACAGTTTGATACCATTTTTTTTAACCTGAGGACAATTTAGAGTCACCAGAAAACCCAAGCATGCACGGGAGGATATGCAAACTTTGGCCCCGAGCTGACTGGAGGAGTCGAACTAGCAACCTTCTTGTTGTGATCAGTAAGGGACTACCTGCTGCACCTTCGTTCAGCCCTTTCAGTTACAAATTTTGAAATGATTTTATTTTGAATTTTGTTGCTTTTGTTTAATTTTTCGTTGTGCTCTGTCTCCTTTGGTTATTATATGGTGGCCAAAAACATGCACACTATCTAAATACAAAAATAGGTCTTGGTGAATTTGCATCACTAATAAAGCAAATTAACTTTGAAAAGGAAAATTTTAATTCTCCTGACCTTGTAGGCTTCCTCCCCTCCAGTTTCATCCACTCCTCCAAATGGTGTCAGCGTATTTGTACACTGAAACGGCCAACTTATGTTTGCAATTCAGGCAGCATCAGCATAATTGCTTACAGTGTTGAGAGTTATTGTGATTCACAGACATATTTTAAATAATTTTGATTGTCTGTATTTTTTTTAAATTTAATGATACAGCTTATTTGTTCAATTTTTACTTTTTTTTTTATTTTAAGATGCTGCCCATTCACTATTTAATTTCATGCAGATGTTTCATACATATTTGTACAAAAATCAATTGAGAGAATGATCATTGCTTCACTAAAAGTACTACACAGTGCAAGCAATTTTCCTGACACTGTAGACTTTTACCAATTTTATTCACCTCTCAGCATTGCCACACATTTGTGCATTTTAGATTTTGTAACTATAGGCAGGGTCATGGGATTTTTTTAGAAATTGTAGTCTGTTTATTTTTAATTTGAAGATATTTTCTAAATAATTTGTTTTTATTCATTTTCCATTGTTTTTTTGTTTGATGATATTTACAGATGTGTGCAATTCAGAAACCTTATCTTTCTTTTATTTGAAAATATTGAGGATCAATTCCTGCGCACTGTTTTAGTTCCACAATTTTATGACTAATAAAAGCCAGGGAAAAGGAATGAGAGCTGGTTTGAGTTAAGATTTGTATAGAACAACAATACTCCTCAAAAAAGCTTTGAAATGTTATTTTGGTCAAATATTTTTCCCCTTTAAAAATACCAATTGGTATTGTATTTTTTTTTATGTTGGAAAGCCTGCAACGCAGCTAAATGTAGTAAGTAAGAATGAAACACCAGCAACATGTGTCCACATTTGTTGATGCAGCACAGCATTAAATATCAAGAGTGCTATGTGTTTGATGTTGTTGACACAAGAAACTTGAAACTACTAAAGATTCACAAAATCAACAAAGGAAGAGACAAAGAAGTGATATCAGTGATCATTATTGATAATGCCATTATCAATGCCAATACCAATGTCACCACATCTCTCCAAGCCTCTCAAAAAGCCTTAAAATTTTTGGTTCATATGCTACGACTGCCTTTAGCTAACGTGAGTGCCTCATGTTGGTCTTTCCTTTGGTCCTCTAAATGACTAAAACTGGCCCTGCCCACAGGTAAAGCTCTGGAGGCCAGTCTGAGGGAGAAGAGGATGGTGAACACAGGCACTCAGTGTGGGAAGCAGGCCCTCACATCCACCGCCTCCAACCACCAGAGAAGACCCAGGAGATCTCTGACAGATGTAGGTAGCACAGGTAACACATAAAGGCACGTCTCACTGTCATCTCACATTGAACAACAGCTGCCTCTGGCTTTGTACGTCTTTTTAAAACACTGTGGATGCCTGATCTCTTATAAAATATCCACACCTACGCTGCAAAGCATTCACAGCATATGCTCTGGTAAAAGGAAAACCATTCTTGTCCGCTCTTTGACCACAAAATGTAACCATTTAACTCACTTAAACATGAAATGTTCAGCTCAGTCAGGTTCGTCACTGTAAGTCCAAAGAGATGTCAGAGGCTATTTTATGATTCAAAAAGATAGTCCAATTTAGAACTACAATCAGTAAACTTTGACCAAGAGTCTGTTCTGAAAGATTTTTGTATTTTTTAAAACATGACCTAAAAAAAATGCTTCTTCTAAATACTTCTTTGGTTTCTCTTTTATTTAAAGATCAGTGGTTCGCATGGTGCCTGTACGTCTGACCATAGGACAAATGAATCTGTATTGTTTTAGGCAAGGATGCCTCAACAACAAAAACAGGACCTTTGGTGCTAAACCCTGTGTTCTGTCTTGTTTTCATTTGCCATCATTGTTTTGACTATTTGATTAACCTGAAGCCCTCAAGTTTTGATTGGTTCATTCCTCTTCAGTGCCCCTGTCTTCTGTAGTGTTTCTGAAAAAGTATCTAAGTGGCAAAAATCCTCATGTTTTACTTTTTGTCGTGTTTTTTGTGTGTGTGTTTGTTTATAGTTCTATTATATGTTTGTGGTCGTGTTATTTTTTTTAATTTTAGGGTTGTATTTTTATTTATTGTGTTATACTTTAATTTGTTGTATTTAAATATATATGTTTTTATTGTTTTTTTATTTGTTGCCATATTATTTATGTAGCTGTTTCTTTCTCATAATTTAGTGTTTTCTCATTTGTTGTTTACATTGTGTTTTTTGAATGAGTCATTTTCTTTTTAATTTAATGTTGTATGTTTCAGTCATTTTTGTTTTGGTCTTTTTATATTCAGTTAATGTTTTGTTTTTTTTTTACTTATTGTTACAACTTTTTCTGTGGTGTTTTTTAATTTGTTGTTATTCTTATATTGATTGATTTTAACACTTTTAGTTTGTTTGTTTTTTTAATTTGTTGATTTTTTTTTATTGTTGTGGCTGTTTGTTGTTACAATTTCTGTTTTGTTTTTTAAAATTTGTTGTTTTAGTATTTTTACTTATTGTTAATGTTGTTTTTCAGTTTTTGTTTTGTTTTAAAATTATTTCTATTTGTGTAGAGTTTTCCATTTTTTTCACGTGTTTTTTCCAAATAATCGTTTTGCTTTCAAAAGCTGTGATTTGAGATTTTTTTTTTTTTTTTTTTTTTTTAGTTTTTAATTTTTTTAATTTGTTTTTATTTGCTTCCATTTTTAAGTTGTTGTTGTTTTTCATCAGTTGTTTGTTATTATTTGTACATTGTTTTCATCTTTGTTGTGAGTTTGTCTTGTGGTCTTCTTTGTAGGCCTACTACTGTTTCACTGGTTTTTGTATCACGGCCTCTCTCTGATAGTTTTGAATTCGATTAGGAAGGATCTGCTCTTGAGGACTGAGTTATATGAGATCTTTTTGCTCTTCACAAATGACTAATAAATCTATCATGACCATTGCATTTGACTGAATTTTTCACTTACCTTTGCCTTGTATGCTGACATTAACAACCGTAGTTCTACATTTTTACCACTGCAGACAACTCGTGACTCCAAAAGGAGAGCTTCAAAGGAGTCCAGCTCGCTGTCTAAGGATGGGCAGCCTGCCAGCAGCAGCAGCAGCAGCAGTGGAGAGGCTGAACCTGGGAACACGTGTGATGAAAGATGAAGAGGATGAGCCAGGACTCTGTGAACCAGAGGAGGGTGGACGGAGCTGCAGGCAGGGTCACCAGGGATTGTGGGACGGTTATTTTAAAGAAAGTGCGTGGAGAATGTTGGCGAGTGACTCAGTGATTTACAACATTAGCACCTGCACATGTTTCCATCCAAAGATCTCGGGATGATGCATCTTTGTCGTGCCATTGCAAATGCATGCGTAAAGCAAGAGAGCGGAGCCACAGAGTGGTCACAGCTCTCCACCGTGCTTTTCCTCTGCTATGCTTTACGGTGCCGGTCAGGGAACAGGTCACTGTGTTGAGCTACTTAAAGAGAAATGTGGACAGTCCAGTCTCATATGCACATGATAATCACAACCTGCACATCAAATGCTGTCTGTGTGAGACCTTCCTGAAGAGTCTGCTTTAGTTCTTTGTGCAAGTGTACTCCTTTTGTTGTGAATGAAGAGAGTGAGAGCCAATGATGATGCTGTTGAACCTCAGTAAATGCTGTAAATGATTTCTCATTTCAAAGACCCTTAAGTGCTGTTTAAAGGCTCAGACTTGGAGCTCCTAAGCTTGAGGGCTGAAGATCGTCGCTTCCGGCCTTTGCAAGATTAAAAAAGACAAACATACCCGCATGTGCCTACAGTTCAATCTAATTTAAACTGCTTCTGTTTTTCTGTCTCTTTTGTTCAGAGTTTTTTTGTTTACGCTAAGTTAAATGAAGTCTTATGTGTTATTTGCATTGTTTACATTGATCTGCATGTATTTAACTCTAATTATTTTAGCCTTCTAAATGCCCAAACTTAAGCAAAAACAAGCCCTGTGATATTCAAACCCCAGTTCCACAAGAGTTAGAACATATGATTAAATATGATTAAAAAGGATATAGTAATATGCAAGTCTGTTTTAACCCATGCTTGATTGAATTCATCAAGAAGACAAGATAATTTGTGATTATATTGATGAACAATACATAAAAAAACAGATTTTTTAATTTGATGCCTGCAACATGTTCTGAAAAAAAGATGAGACAGTAGCATGTTTAGCCAATGTATTTCATCACCTTTTCTTCTGTAAACATGCAAGAACTGAAGAAACTATTTGAAAATTCTTTCCAACTCATACTTGATGTATATTATGAATTGCTTAACAGTTCAGATATTTGGTTGACAATTTATTTTCTTTGATATTGGACCTACATTTTCAGTGAGACATGGGTTTGGACTACAAGGAGGTCAGTCTAGTACTCACTCTGGCCATATAGCTCAGTCCATTAGGGCTTGAGCTGGAAAAAGGGAAGAGGTCAGAGGCTGGAACTGATCGCAGACTGCACTGAGGTGAGGGCCTTTATATGGGTTGCATAACTTTTCCAGTCTTTTGTTGCTCCTGTCTCAGCTTTCTTGGAACACGGTGCAGGCATACGTTTTCTGTGTTAGAAAAAAACACAGAAAATGTATCAGTTTAAACATTGAATATATCTTCTTTGTGCTGTATTAATTTAAATTTAGGTTGAAAATACTTGCCATTCTCTGTATTTTTTTAGTCAAATTTTTCACAATGTTTCAACTCTTAGTAAGCGGGATTTGTATTACATATAGTTTTACAGAACATGAAAAAGACCACATGAGATCTAGAAGGGAAGATAAATGGCCAGCAGGGGCTGCTGTTGACCAGCTTGGTATTTCTTACAAATAGCTGACCTCAGGGGGATTGTTAATGTTAACAGCAGTAGCCACTCTAAGGAAACCACTTAAAGGTGTCCAGAGATGCTGGAGGTAAATGAAAAGGCATTTAGTAGGTAATGTGTTCTTTATGAGTTCTGAGTCTGACCTCACATTTTCAGTTGGTGATAACTGTTTATGTCATGAGTCTTTCTGATATGCTGAGACGATGGCTTCAAAATGTTTACAGGCAAACTTTTGTGATGGATAAAAATTTGAACACACTGGATGTACTACTTTTGTGTCTTTAAATGAAATAATAGCCAGCCTCCTCTGAAATACATACAGTGAAAGGTTCAGTCTTCTTTCACTTTAGGCAAAAGCTTAAGCTGTTTTACTTCCACTCAGTCCTGATTTACCGATTTCCTCTGACCTTTAACATTGCTTTCTATGTGGTGAAACATTGTTTAAAATGTTAAATTCAAGTGTTCATTGTCAATATGTTTGATATATTTGACTAACTGTCACAGGACGAGCCCACGGTCACATGGCTCAGTTATTATAAGCTTATTTGTTTAGTGACTGATTGTCTAAAAACAAATACACCAAAATTAACCCTTATGAAACATAATGAATAACCATGAATACACTATGGGGTTGCTCTGTGCATAGACAAAGAATTTCATTATTAAAACAAAAGGTCAGTGTTTTTGATGGCTTATTTTTCAAAAATCAAGCAAATATACAAAGGAGAAGGGGACATCTTGGCCCCTGCCAACTCTCTTGTGCTTGTCGGAAAACACAGGTGCATGCTGATGCTCTATACTGGCCTAAATATATGCCTCCTCCATATAGGGCCTACTTTGAAAAAAGAAATAATATTTCAAAACTAATCATGCTGAGAAAATAACTGACAAAACAACATTTTATCAAAAACATACTCTTAGATGAGGCTGAAGACAATGGCTATAGTTTCTTAGAACTAGTATAATACAGAGTTTTAAAGGAAAGGCTTGGTGGACACTTGGAGGGACATAACACTAGAAACGGACCAAACATAGACCATTAAGATATAACACTGGCAAAAACAACAAGAGAAGCATTCATAACAATAATTAGATAAAAATAACAATAATACAAAACATTTAGAATAAAATAAGCATGCAGAATTATAAAATTACACCATCCTGACCTAAATAATTATGTGTGTAGGCAAATGTCAAAATGGAACGATTAAAGATTATTATTTTAGAAGGGCATAAAAAATTATACCTTAAGAACAGACATGAGAATAACAAGGGAGGGGAAGGAGAAAAAGTTGAATAAAGTTAAAATAGGCCAAAATAAATAAATAAATAAATAAAATGAGAAACAAAATAAATTTTACGTTAACAAAACAATTTCAATGATGATTAAAGATTATTATTTTAGAAGGGCATAAAAAATTATACCTTAAGAACAGACATGAGAATAACAAGGGAGGGGAAGGAGAAAAAGTTGAATAAAGTTAAAATAGGCCCAAATAAATAAATAAATAAATAAAATGAGAAACAAAATAAATTTTTCGTTAACAAAAAAATTTAAATGCAATGTTAGGAATAAACTCAAATTAATATTTTTGTAATTCAGTTTTTTTTATTTTAAAAGTGTTGATACATGATGGATTGATACATCAGATGAGACATTCTATAGACCACAACAAAATTTAAAACATTTACAAAATATAAAACAAGGGGATCCTTGTGAGGAAGGATAGAGCACAAATGACAACAGCAGAGCAAAACAACAAAAATCATATTTCAGAGATTTCAGACAGTGCAATATAATTCTAAAAATCCTACCATGTGGACAGTATTTCTGTCAGTCATTCTGGTCAGCATGGATCTATATGAGGCTGTTTTTCCCGTTTAAACTGCTCCATTCTTTAATTTCTGGGCGTTTTAGATGACTTATTGTTATTGTAGCTGTAACAATTCCAGACAAAACAACAGAGAATTTGTCTCTTGACAAGCTATGTTCTTGTGATCTGTCTCGCTACAAACAGGAGGAGACACTGGTAGCATCTGGTAGTGTCTCATATAGAATTTGACTCCAGAAGGAATGGAAAAGAGGGCAATCCCACATACAGTGTCTATTTCTTTTGGGCATTTCCAGCACAATTACTTGTTAATAAACACCTTCTATTTAGTCTAGTAGGTGTATAACAGTATCTATGTATTTTTTTACTGAGTAAATTTACTTTTGGATTCCCTAACATATTTACCAGTCAGACAAAACTTTTACCCAATCCGTCTTGTCCAACTTACATGCCTGATCTGTTTGCCAAATAATCAAATTTATAATTTCATCTTTTTCTTAGTTTTTTTTTTAAACCTGAAAAATCCTTCTTCTCTTAATATTGTATTATTTTGTTGGTCCACTTTCTGAAATGATTCTCCATTGGCTTCTTCCATACTAATACTCAAAGGAAAGCTTTTATGCATTTTTTTCCATTAAAAACTGATTGTCAAGACATTCTTCAATCAGTTTTAATTTTAAGCATGAGCCATTTAAAACACCCACCCTTATTATTATAAAATATTTTACAAATCCTTTAATATAAAATAAATGTTCGACAACGTGGGCGGATTTTATAACCTTTGATTTCACGTCTCAGGTCGTTGATCACACACCTGTTGACGGAAGTGTCGTCGAATATAAATGATGACGCGCGTGCGCTGAGAACTCACAGGCATGCGCAGTGAACCGACGGGCACAGAGACCACGCGGAGCCGCCGTCAGCCAACCGTCGCTCACGGAGCCGTTGGTGCTCTTCGTTCACACATTGAGCAGAAGGCTGAGGGCAAAACGCTTGAGCTGACAACGGAGCTAATTTGAGATAATTTACCGAGACTCCTCCGTGTTCTACCCCCTTGTCATGTGGGTATAATGCTGTGAGGATGGCCAAGCGACCGGGGACCGACGACAGGATGCTGACTTCGCCGACCATTCTCCGGGATATCTCCACCGACCTGACCAGCGGGGACGTGAACATGGACTGCAGCAGCGACGGAGCCGCCGACGTCTCCCTAGAAGAGATCCTGACTCTGTACAGCCAGCCGATCAACGAGGAGCAGGCCTGGGCTGTGTGTTATCAGTGTTGTCGGACTTTAGCGCAGGCACAGCGGAGGAAAAGCTCCAAGTCTGCCGCCGGTGCCTCGGCTGTCGAGTACGCAAAGAGGATTGAGGGACCCGGGGATGTGAGGATTTGGAGAGATGGGACTGTTAGACTGCACTTTGACGAAAGCACAGGTAAATGAACCGAAACGTGGCAGGTGTTGGTGTTTTCTTTTACCCTAATATTCGCCCTGTTAAATAATTGCGTAGATGAACGACTGGCAGCCACGAATCACTGTCCCTCACTGTCCCTCACAGGCCAAACAAATGGAGCATCCCTATGAAGAGGCCATATTGTTATTGCTGCCTCCATCCTACCATGTGCTGAATGTGTTTACAGAGGGATGATGCTCCTTAATTATACATTATATTTCCACCCAGGGTAGCTGGAGATTCAATTTAGTGAGAATGTAGCCTATTTTTTACACCCAGGTCTTTTTAATTATTGCGCATTTATCCACATATCCCCAATCTATAAATAACCCATATAATGAAACACAAAGGGGTGTCCTGCTGAATGGCTGCTTTGGCTTCTTTGCACCTGAAATCACACATCTGCAGCGGTCAGTCCTCCACAGTAAACAATGGACCATGTGATGCATCCAAACTGCAGAGCACCTTTGGGTCCAGTCCAGAGCAAAAGCAGTGAAGCCAACATCAAGGCAACCCGTGCAAAATAATTCAGTCCAGATGACTCAGCCGGAATTATTCGTGTTTTTACATTGCAGTGCACCTCAGGGAAAATCTAACAGTCTTAATATAGTAAGGATAAAAGACTAATGTGGAGGCATGCTAGGGCATCATGAGCTGAATGAACTAGTTCTCTGCAGGTTTGTTGATATTTAGCTTGGAGCTGAAACAGTTCAGACTTGATTACCCTTGCAAATCTTTAGATATAAACTTTTTAGCAAAAAGGCCAAGTTTCCGTCTGTCACAGAGAATTGTTTGCCAGCTTCAGCTGCTTGTTTCCTGTTTGAGTTGAATATCTGAAGAGGTTTGACTGTCATGTTAACAGACGAGCAGGTGGATTAAGTATTTGTAATTGAGTGCTCTCTCGCTGTATAGTCAATTCAGTAAAGCTGTCCAAAATACAAGCAGTTTCATCATTCCTTTGAACTTGAAACAAACATATTTTGTGTCTATCTTCCAAAAAATGTGAATAACTTACAACACACTCCCATTACCAAAACACTTGTTACTGTAGGTGCCTTGAAACATGCTTGGACATACAGTACATTTGCATGTACAGACAAGCTGAGCCACTGTTAATATCTGATGAGGTTTATATGGATTGCGTTCTTTTATACAAATATGAACACGAGTATGTTCACAATAATTAATGTTTAAAGAACACTCTAATTTTCAAATTCCCAGTCCCATGTTTTCAGTGACACAGCATTCTGTCTACATTTTATCCTCTGCAATGGACTTGCCATCCCCAGCCAATGGGTTTAAACTGCTGACAAAACAATGGTGGGATGTCATGCTGGTAGGTGTATTGGGGGGATAGGAGGAACAAGCTGTTTCAGGCAGCTACTGGTGCTATAAACAGGGGGAGAGGGAGAGTCCAGATGCTGCTGATGTTTGTCTTAAGCAGAGGAGATGTGTATGACATATTAAGGGTCATATGAAACTCCAGAAAGCATACTATCAGCTCTTTAGAATTTTGAGCATTATTATTAGCAGATATGAACATTTCAGCTGATACTTACTGCCAATATTTTTTTAAGATTATTTTTTGTATTGATAGGAGAAAGTGACAGTAGATAGGCTTGTGAAGCGGGGTGAGAGAGAGTTGGGGAGGACACTCTGCAAACTGGTCACAGACTGGATGCGAACCCGAGCCGGCAGAAGCATACATATGGGATGTGCTTGGTTGCTTACCATTCCACCAAACCAGCCAATGGTATTCTTGTTTTACATCTGTCTCTAAAATAAATAGATTGCCACTTAAGGGGGAACAGGTCAGCCCTAGCGTGGAAGAGACTTGGTATTCCTTACCACAAAAACATGCATAGATATATTTGTATTGGTTTTGGCTAAGAAGTTGCAAGATTGCTATTTTTCTACATTTATCAACCAAAGCAGAGTATTGAAATGAGATCTGAATATGAGTCTTAATCATTCAGAATCTGTTATGAGTGAGTCTTCATTGAGAGCTGAATGTACAGTCCAGTATGACAGAGTGAGTTTCTGGGGCTAACTGTAAGCTCTGGTTGTAAATTGTTCCAGTGAAAATGTTGGCTCTAAACCAGCATGATTCTTGTCCCGAGTACAAAAATAATGTATTATTGAAAAAACATTCCCAAACCAGAGGACTTCCTTGTTCCTGTGTGCCCGCCCAGGTGTGTTGAAGGTGTACAGAGTGTCTCAGGCCTTTAAGTGCATTCCATTAATATGGAAGAGATGGAGCTGGGTGTGGGTGGAGGAGGTGTGTCTGTCAGCATGGCCTCAGGCATCAAGGTTAGATCCTCTCTCTTTTTCTCCTGGGAACTTATTAGCCAGCACATTTTTTTGCTTGTTTCCCCCTCCCTTGTTTTTACCCCACCCCCTGATCTCTCCCCCACTCTCTCTGCGTCTCCACTGCATATGTAACCATCCAGCTGTGTTTGCAGCGTGTGGGACATTACAAGCTCAGAATAAACACTTTGAGCCAGTGGTGCTGGTCAGAGTCTTGGCCTGAGCAGAAATAGAACAAACGTGATGACTGGATGCAGAGACTTTAGGAGTCTGAGGGCAGATGAGTTTGGAGATTATTGGGAGAATCCTTTGCTGCTTCTCTGGCTTCTGGCAGAGGTATTTTAGGGCCCTGTCCTGATTGTTCTCATTAGGTCTGCCGATGAGATTGAGACGTGAAGCTTATTATTAAGCTGCGCAGCTCTGTGGCTAGTCTAAGAGGTATCGACTCAAGCAGCCAAAAAGAAGCGCTTGTGCATCTCGTACATGGCCAGCACATGAGTCAGTGCTAAGATAGTATGAGTTAGCCAACCCTAACTTTAGGGCAGTGCCAATCTTCTTTTCCTACTGTTTCCTACTGTTGTTTGGTGCCTTACACAGGCCGCTGCTGAGAAATCAGAGGTCACAACATTGAAGGGTGCACTTTGTGATTCACAACAAACAGAATCAGGATAATGAGCAGTGAAATGTAAAAGTCTAGTTATTTTAGATCGAATTGATGCAAGAAGAACACTTCTTTCCCAGCTGCATGCTGTTCTGAGAAAGATGCTGCATCAAGATGAGACACTTGTTTACCTCAGGATCATGAATGATTCATAGCTACATTACAGTGCAGAAGAATGTGGTGCTTCCCATTTTTTAACAGGAGAGTTACTTTAACAGTGAGAGGGGTTCATCATTAGTGCCTAATAGACATATCCGTAAGTGATAACATTTGACTGGTTTTGTGTCATCAATGCATGTTTTTAAAGGTATAGTCTGTAAAATATGTTTATATTACACACAAGGCAGAAAATTTGGCATAGCATCTAGTGATGTAGCTACAATGCAGTGTATATCAACATACTGGATAATAGTAATGCGTGCATCAATATTATTTGCTCAGGCTTCAATAGTTTTTTGTTTATTTAAGTTTGTTTTATTTTGGTATGATGCACTCAAGCATTTTAGGGGAATTTTATAAGGATTGGAAAGAGATTTTTACTTGAAAAAGCTAGTGTTTTTTTTACATTCTTAACCTTTCTCTGTCTTTTTTAAACTAGCAAAAAATGCTTTAGCATGAATATTATAAACAGGCATATAACACTAATATTTTAAAAATAACACTTTAAAGTGATAAAGCACTTCTTAACCCTGAGAGCACACACTTCACATCTATTTTTTATCTCTGGAAAACCAAACCAAATCTACAAACAGCTATAACTGTTGAAATTATTGAAGATGTTATTTAACAAGTCATGATGACATTTCATTTATTTGTTTTTTGTTTTATTTATTGAGTTTCCTGAGCTGACATTTAACATACCATAATGTAACTGTATGTCAGCTCATTTAGTAAGTTTAAGTTTAATTTGCCTATTTAAACATGTCTTTCAGAATTAGTTTATACTTTTACCCTACAAGAACTTATGACAGTTTTAATGTGCCTTTAATGACTGACTTTGAGCAGGAATGACCCCCCCCCCACCACCACCACCACACACACACACACACACACACACACACACAAAAAGCTATTGACTGTTTGATAAGATAAATGGTAGATAACATGACATTTTCACAGGACTCATTAGCTTTATTCATAAGGCCCAACTTTAGCTCATTGCATTGTGATGGGAATTTAGTCATGGGCAATGGTTTCATCTTCTAGTAAGAGTCAGTACAGAGAATTATATAGCATGGATACCTAAGCAAAAATACAGCAGATCATAAGCATGTATTGGACCCTAGATGCCGTGCCAAATTAAGAATTGTTCATCTGTACTTGGTAGGATTTTTTTTGATTATATTTCATTTATTTATTTTTTCTTTTTATAGTTGTTACTTTTAAGCTTTCATGATTTTGTTTAGAGAGGAGAGAGGAGTAGGAGGAATTGCATATGGAAAAGAGCTCGGCCTGCTTGGCCTTTGTGTTTTGGGACCAACACATTTGAATAAATATTTTGATTTATTGATTTGGTTTGCTTGGGTTAAAGTGGCATAAGGGTGGACCTTGAACTCAGGCTGCCAGTTTGAAAAGTTGTCCTCTGTACTCAGGGTGTGACTGAACCGTTGGGCCTTTGGCATAGTATTTATGAGGCATTTATGGAAGCCCTAAGAAATCATTTTATTTGACTTTGTTTTCTTTTGAAAACCAGGAAGTTTTTTTTCAAGACCTCTGAACTTACTTTTCTTGCTATCCATATGTGTAGTTTTCTAACTTTTATCTTACCTCAAGTTTTCCCTTTAGCTTTAAAATATCCTTTGGAGTCCTGGCCACTTGGCAGCACAAGTGGTTTCACAGTGTTAAGATAACAACAGGTACTAACTAGCAAAGATTACATCAATCAACAAATCATAAGTATTCAGATGTAGGAACACCTGCATACAGGATAACAATGCTGTTTTTCTTGGTAAAACGTTTATATTAACCATTATTTGAGACCTGGAGGAATGAACTTGCCATAAGAAAACTTATATTTCTCACTTAGATCAGGGATGAGCAACTAAAACCTTTTTTTCCCTGCCTGAGGGCTGCATTGTTACAAATTGTTGGATACTGTTGAAATAAACAAGTATGAATAAACAAAAAGGAAAATATAAAGCTGTAATAAAAATAAGTAATCCCAACATTCATACATTATACCTCAAACATAAATTAAAATGCAGAATCAAACAAGCGTGACACAGAATTAAAGTCATTTAAACCAATTTACACAGAATTAAAGCCATTTGGAGCTTCTGTTTAAATGCTACCAAATGAGTGCCATTAATTCAAATACAAATATTTTACCTTTACCATTTTCTAAATATTATATTAACGAAAACTTAATACCGTAATGTATGTTTCATAAAATAGATTTCTTGATTTTTTTGGAAATAACTGGTTGGCTGCAGCCAGTGACGTGGAGGGCCACATGTGGCCCCTGGGCTGCCAGTTACTTGTCCCTGTATGAGATGATTTTGTTGAACATGAAGAAAACAAACTTATCCTCTTATCAGAGAAAAGCAGAGGACATTAAAATGGAGATTTACTGTCTCCTTAGGGCCTCTGTAGATATCATTACATCTGTAGCAGCACCACAAAGCAAACACTTAGAAATGCTTATAACTGTAGTAATGTGAAGTATTTAGAAAGTTATAGCAATCCAGTAAGTTCTTCATAGCCACACTACTGTAGATTTTTTTTTGGTAGATCTACATAGGAAAGAACATGTTTTCATTCAAGCCTCATACTTGACAATATCGTCTGTCCTGCTGGTGATCAGTGAAAACTTCCTCTTTAAATTTGGTAGCAGTTTCTGTCCTCAAGGTCATAAATCAGTCAGGATTTATTCATATTTCATGCAGTGGTTTTTAATAAATCTGTAACATCTCTAGGATTTCTTTGTTTGATTGGAGGCTGATTAAGTGTCCCAAATAAAACTGTTAAAAGCTTTCCAGCGACACAGAGGCTGACATTTCTGTGAATAGGTTTGTCTGGGTGAATCTGAACACTGCTCCAAATATGTCCGCTCTGTGACTTCACTTATCCAAGGAGAAAAACAAGGGCCCCGGCCAAGCACTTTCTCCTCGGCTTAGACAAACAGAGGAGCCAGTGTTTTCTCAGACCAGCGTTAGTGGATGACTGTTTTTATTTTTTTTACTTGTTTGTTAGCTGTAGTGACCTGCACAGGACCATGAACAAGTATTTCTTGTGAATGTTCTCAAAGCTCTGTGATAGAGAAGTTATCATATGCTGTACTCCTTTATATTCATCATGCTGATTTAACACGCTGGACTGGTGATAAAGTCTGCTCAATTATCGCTCTTTTTGTACTTTCAACCCTGACGCAACTCTCACCAGCATTCACCAAGTGATTCAATCTTAGGTCAGAAACAGCATACTGCCCTAAGTTACAGTGAATTCTACATATAACAAATCTTAAGTTCAATCAGAGAGATCAAAATATGTAGTGAAGGAAGGAGATATACTCTGTGTACTTTTAGGTAAGAATGTAGAGGTGCAGGTGTGTGAGAAATACAAGTGTCAGAGCATGAGATAAGACTGTCGGAGGCACTGATTGTGCTATCAGAAAAAGGAAAGTACATTTTTTTGTACAGAAGGTCATGATCAGAATAAGGTTTTACTTGGCATAAAATTAACAAGGAAAGAGGATGTAGGATTGGGCAGATCATTTTAGATAAATCAATACATTTTCAGGCAGGATAAATGGTAAGACAATGTGAGTTTACTTACAGCTTCAGTAGCGTCCATACTGACCAAAGATTATCTTTTTAAGATGTTCAGTCTTTAAGCCTTTACCCATCAAGACTGAGGTGAATAAATGGCATAAAATTTTTGTCATTCTATTCACATTGAAAGCAACACATATTTGAGTCAATATGTTGTGTACTTTCTTAAAAAAAAATCATTCCTTGGAATTAACAATCGACTCAATATCAAGTGACAGCGACCAAAAACTAAATGGGAACATCTGAGTTTGTAAAGGAACGTAGAACTTGGTGCGTTTCACCTTAATTCAGAAGCTGAAGCTGCACCATAGCTTATTCATGATCAACTGTTCACAGAAAAAGCTTGAATATACACTTGTGTCTTCTCTGTTTCAATCAGTATATCTGTGATCTACCTCACTGTTTTTTAAAGAAAGACGTGAGCGTGCAATTATCCGGATTAATTAGATCTGGCTTAATCAGGCTGCTCCTTCTCAGCCTGGATTGGCCTTTGTGAAACACATTAAGCCAGCATGCTCAAGCCTGGCTTTTGTTGGTTATCCTGGATGTCTTAATTGCACTCTGGTGAAATACTCCCTCTGGAGAGCTGATGCTGTGACAACTAGGGCTGTAATCAACCAAAGAATTTGTTGGTCGACTGACACACTGAAATTGTCAACCAAAAATCGACTAATCGGGGGGGGGGGGGGGACTCTGACCGAAAACCCCTCCTGCGCGGGGTTGGCTTGGCTCGTCGCAGTTTGGCGGAGCGAGTCTTGGCGGTGTGGGGGGAGTCCGACTCTGACGGGAAACCCTCCTGCGCGGGGACGGCTCGGTTTTGCTCGGCGGAGCGCGGCTCGGCAGAGCGCGTCTTGGCAGGGGGTAGAGGAAGATGCTCAAAATAAAAATAAATACTCAGCAGACCACCGGACGTTGAATAGGCTAACATAGACGCCCTTCAATCCTCCTGTCTCCAGCCAGGTCTCCAGATGGTGAGCGAATCCAAAGTGGTGAAACCCAGGAGGTGTTCTGAGACAGGCAAGTTACCTGTGAAACCGGGGTGGTCTGAAAACACCCCCATTAGCACTTGGTACGTTCCTCCTGATGACTGTAAATTGCCGCAGGAAAAAATAAATTGAAGCGAAAAAAAAAAACACGATTGGTCGACCAATCAGAGTTCTGGTCGCCCCAGCACTTATCGACCAATGAGTCGACCAGTCGACTAACACATTACAGCCCTAGTGACAACACATTAATCAAGGTCAGAGAAGGGTCCATTATTGGATTCTTTTTCTAGAATTATTCTAATATAGATTATGCTGTTACTGTGGCAAATATTTGTTTATTCTTTATAGCTGAAATATGAAGATGTATGTTGTGCATTGAATAATATCAAGATATGATTTTTGGTCCATATCCCCATCCCTACTTGGATGTCTCTCTCTTGTGGGTGAAGTGTCATAATGTGTTACATCCAGCTCCCCCAATGGCAGCTTTTGACACCACTTGCCCCAGGCGGCATGAAGTGACTGCAGAGAAAACAGAATAATTTATTCACCCCCTTCTTCTACAGTTCTCTCCCATGCTGTCTAACAATCTGAGCTTCCTCACCATTCTCATCTTTAATATTTAATGGCCATGTTAGATTGGATAGCTCTGTCTGTTCCTTTTAGATACGTCTTTCCTAAGTGAACAGTACACACGAATATTTTAATTTGTGTTCTCTCCTGTTTTTATTGCCTGTGAAAAATTATCATGCATCATTAAAGAGAAACTACAGTTTACATGTGTGAATAACTCCTTTCTCTCTCTCTCTGTTCTGTCATTACAGATAAATTCAAATCAGCTCCCACATCGTTAGAGGTGAGTTTAATCTCAAACTTTTCATTATTGCACAGTTATAGAATGTTGTCTTTATGGTTTAAGTCATAAGCCAGATGGTTTTATCACTCTCAAGATTAAGTATGGTGTTATTTAAATGTCTCAGTTGTTCAATCATAGATTAATTTATCCTCCAGAACCGTCATGCATTCTTAGTATAATCATCACATTAACATAGACATGGGAGTGAGTGTTAACAGCACAAGTACGCTCGTGCCATCAGTGTGTTGGCCTAAAGAAACGATTACTCTTATTTTTATTATTTTCAATCATGGTAGATGAAGCATTATGGTATTTATCCTGTCAAAGGCTTGTTTATTGTTTAAAAGGTGGTAGAAATCCACTTTTCTTGTCTGTCTTTTTTTTTTTTTTTTTTTTTTACCACATGTACACTTAAATATAGAACATTTCAGGCAGGTGACCCCTGATGTCTTCTTCAGTTGCTTGTTCATTCGTGCGTCTCACAGCAAGAGGCTATATCTGTCAGAGTAGTGAGTGAGATCAAAACAGACCTATGCATTTTAAGATACATGAAAAAAATAAACAAATTTAACCTTATTTATACTGCTATGGAGTTTCTAAACCCTGTAGCATCATTTTATCATACCGAGGGTGCCACAGTCATCAGTTTTTGCAGGGTGGGAAAACTGGGCACACATCATCATTTTGCATCAACGTTATCCTTCGTAATTCATAATAGAAAGCTTTAGTCCATCTTTCAGTCATCAGGGGAAAAAGGCTTAAAAAGGTTGCGGATACTGCAGGTAGCATGCACACATCGGACATTGGCTGCAGCAGGACAGACATCCTCCTCATCCACCTTAAAAATTCTCCCAAGCTTTTCTGTTGGTTAATATTAATTAACCAGTTGTTAAAATCCACATGGAGTCTTACAGGATATCAGTCAGTTACTGTAGCTAACCAAATGAGAGAAAAAGCAGTAATGTGTTATCATGTGCTCAAGGTCTGTTTGGAAAAATGACATTTAGGGAAATATATGAATTGTTACATGATGTGTTCAAATGTTCGGTCTAGAAACATAGAAGAACTTTAACTAATATACTTGATTGGAGGTGTAATTGTACATTTTTTTTAATTTGTAAAGATTAAAAATTGAAGTTGAAAATATAAAACATATAAATCCTAATCTTAATATACACATCTTAAGAAATAAGAAATAGATCAGATTTAAACCGTTCTAATTTATTACCACGAGCTTTATACCTGTTCTATTACATGTTATGTGGTCTTATCTTCCCACCAACAAATAGGAGTGCATCAGTAATGGTGCTGTTCAAGACTTGGATTGTTAAAGAGTATCAACAAGGGTACAGTATTAATGAAGGTTAATGATTCTCACCCCCCGTGTTGGACTGACGGGGAGATTCTTAGGAGTCTTTATATGAAGTATAAAGAATAATGCCAGGGTGAGTTCAAGGCTTTGATGTATTTTCCTTTACACTAAACTAATGTGTAACAAAAAACATTCTGATATATGAGTAGAGAGAAATAAACAATACTACCAGAGAGAAAGTAGAGTGAAGCTGCTTCGTTGCACACAGGTCAGATCCCCACCCCCAAAAAGAATTTCTGGGCAAGCGTACTATGTTGCTGTTTGCATTTGCAAATGCAGTTCACAATTCATCCAAATTTCCTCACATCCTGATGAGTTTTGTACATATGTGAAAACACCAAAGTTAAACTGTCCTGGAGGTGCAGGGATTTAAATTGTACAGTAGTGGAAGAAAGCTTTCAGACACCTTTAAAATTTTGAGCTGGCCACTCTAGGACCTGGATATTGTGTTCCTGCAGCCAAGTTGTAGTCGACCTGGATGTGTGGCAAGGGCCATTATCTTACTGAAACATCCAGTTTTGACCTCAGCGATCAGTGCACATTCAGAGGGGAGCATGTTGGTTTCAAGAATGCCACAGTACTTGGCAGAGTTAATGTGACGTTGATGACTGCCTCCACCATGCTCGACAGTGGCTACTGCACATGCTGGAGATAATGCTTTACCTGGCATTCTGTGTGCCCTAATATTAGCAGGAGGAGGATTAAGCTGGAAACTGGACTCAGAGCACAGAAACTTCTTCCAGTTTCTGGCCGTCCAGTTTTTGTGTGCTTGGGCCTTATGATGTCGGACTAACCTCTGTCTCTCATTGATCAGGGGCTTCTTGACTGCCCTGCAGGACCTTAAGCCGTGAGCTAGGAGTCGTCCGCATACATGCAATACTCAACACTTCTTATGTATTTCTATGGAATCAATCAAATTTAAGTTTTTATTGGCCTTTTATGATTTGTTTAGTGTTTTGGCTGTGACTGTACTAAAAGAAATGGCACTGGGAGACTAAGGAGCGATTCTTAATGTAATATATCACAAGTGCATGGGGTGTTCGAAAACTTTCTCTCACTACTGAATTTACTTGAATGAATCCACTCATTTGTGCCCATAAAAATACATTTTCTAATCAGTTACTGATATCAAGCAATATTGATACAGTATTGAGCCTTCAAATGTTGCACCTTATCAATATTTTGTTACATCCATATTACTTAATACCCACAAAAGGGCTGGAAAATTTTGTGTTTTATTAAAAAAAAGAAAATATTAGTGTGTTAAAAAAAAAAACAGGGCAAGGCAACCTTGTTTGAATAAGTGTCTATGTTGATGTTGATTAAATAAAAGTATCCGCAAGGCCTCAAACTCAGTTGAAACAACTTGCAGTGTTATGTTTATTCAGTCATGTTTTTTCAGTATTGTTGATATCAATGATGTTTTTATTGATGTTGGTTCAGAACATACGCCAGGCCTATTGCTTTGTGAAAACTAAAGATTATTTGTTGAAAGAACTTCTTACGGTAGCATTTTTATTGGCTTTGTGATAATCTATTCAAAATGTGTAGTCAAAGGGGGGATTATTGTTTTCTTTAATTTAAGTTGCTTCATAACATTGATGGTATCTTTTTGATAACATGGCAAAAAAATAGGACTCTTAGACAGACAGTACTGTGTTATTTATTGCTTCTTATTATCCAAAAATTTCAAGCTAAGTCTTGTAAACTGACTGAGATATACAAATACTTGAGGAACATTTAGAAACATGAGTGCAACTGTGGCAGAGAGGGATTCTCTTCCTGCTTGTTCCATCAACTGAAGAATATTAAGTTTCTCTGCTTTTTGATACCAATTATTGTTGAAAGAATGAAGATTTCATCATTTTGAAAAATGCAGTTTTTGGGAGTATAGAGAGAATATATGTGCCTTTCACATGTCCTACATTCTCAATATCAGCTGCTCCCATCAGGACGGCTCCCATCAGATATCTAAATAGTTTCAAGAACCCATTTATCCCAAAATCAGTGAATATCCCAGACTCAGACTCAGATTAAAACACCGGGGTATAATGAGGGGAGGGGTGAAATGTTTTTTGCACTCACTGTCTTGTTTCACTCTGGTAGGTATTTTTGTAAGTCTGTCCATGTATGTACTGTCCAATATATATTTTATTCTGGAGCCTCTTTGTCCAAGACAAATTTCCCAAGGGACAAATAAATGAATCTTGAATATAGATTTTTGCTCTAAATAGACAGACATGTCAGCAGTATTTTTGCACAGTTTAGACTGTGTAGCAGTTTTTGATCATTTTAAGAATCGAGCAGTTGCCCAGTATTTGAAATCATGCTACTTTTGTTTTTTTGTTGACGTATCTCCAAACAAGTATGTATATTTTTATTTATCCTAGAATTATAACAAAGTTTATAACTGTAAAATTTAGATTGCAACTCACTTCTCAGCTTTGAAATTTATAGATTTGAGTTTTGGTCAGTATCACCCCATCACACACTCCAAAATACAATTTAGTGCTACCAAAGAAACAGGGCTGAGCATTGTTAAGAACCTCACAATTCGATTCCATTTCGATTCTTTGGGTGGCGAATCGATTCAGTATCGATTCAGTAAGAAGTAGAAATACAGAAATAATTAGAGTACCTGTTGACAGTTTTTGACTTTTTTTATTTTGATGCCAATGTGAACATATGTGGTATGTCACCTCATGTTTTTGAGCAAACATCTGAAAATAAAATTTGCACAGTAAATAATCAATCAAACTTTATTTATGTAGCACTTTTCATACAAAAACTGTAGCACAAAGTGCTTGATAATAATAGTAATAATAGTAATAACTTATTTGTGCATATGGAGTACAAAAGTAAAAACATGACAGTTAACACTGTAATAATAAATGTCCATCTGATCTTTTAATCAATAAATGTGTCAGGAATTGTCCTTTGAATACAGTTTTTCACCCTTTTTCATGAGAAATAAAAGTAAACAATTCTTGCAAGTATTTGTCATTATTATGTTATAAATGCTAAAAACAGTGTGTAATTACAAGAAAAGAATAAAAATGGCTTTGAATTTTCTACAGAATTCTTTTCATAAACACTTGTAAATGAACATGTAGAAATTTTCTGAGATGACCAAAAATAAACTTCACCTGTTTTACATAAACTCAAACATTTTTGTCGACTACAGCATTTAGTGTCCACGTTACAGCCTGTTATATTAGACCATGTCCAGGTGTTTTTTTTTACTGATGGTAGTTCCTGAAGCAGTTCCTGTCAAGCTGAACGACAGAGAGCTCGACATTTCTTTGTCCAGTATTTCCAAAATTACTATTTAAGGAATCCATAAAAAAAACTATGATGGAAAAAGACGATAAATGCCAAAAAAAGACTATAAAACATGTGGAAATACGGCAAAAGAACGAAAAGAAAACACTTCAGAAAGATACTAATGCTGTTGTGTTTTACATCATTTACACAGAAAATACTGATTAACTGCCGTTAAATCATTCTCATGTTCGGCTCTCTGTACGATCTGTAAGCATGTCTTCTTCTGCGACTGGCGACAGCTGGGTAAACACTGATAAAATGCACAGCACCCCCCAATGGCCAGGAGGTGAATCGATTCAGAGGATTTGATGACTCAATATTGAATTGGGAGGGGAATAATTGCAATGCATTGCTGAATCCATATTTCTGTCCACCCCTACAAAGAAACGTTTCTACAGAACTCACCAAAGTAGAGCATTCATAAAAAAAAAAAAATTCCAAAACAGATTAATCGACATGCATGACAGTGTTCCAGCTGTGTGTGGCAGAGATTTAGCCCTGACCTGTGATGCTCTCTAAATGAGTGAATGGGAGTGAGTGCTGCTGAAACAGCTCTCCTCACTTTATTCACTGTTATTGTGTTCACTGACCTCTAATACGGAGAGGAAAAGCACTTAAAATAGAGCACATCTGTGTTCTTCTCTCCTTTTATTCATAAATGCATCACTTCCTGTAGTATAATACACCAAAACATCATCATCAGAACCACGTGAAGAGAACATGGGGCTAGTGCATGTTTGGTCAGGCATGGTTGACTGGATAATACAGGGAGGAGAAGTCTGTCCCAGAGCTTCATTATGTGTACATACAGTAATTACACAGAGAGTCTTCTGTCAACCCTGAACAGTCTGATGGTCTTTCATGTTTGCTCTGCCGTTCATGTGACCTCAGGCATGCACAGTCTGTGAGGTTTTCATGGCTTAGTGGGAAAAAGAAATTCCTCCACCTCAGCTGACAGGAACATGGATGAAATCCTCTGAAGAAATCCCATGGTTCAGCTGTAGGCTGCTCCTATTGCCGCTTTACTACGATTAACAAAGTGTGCAGGCTTTGTTCCTTGGAAATACATAACTCTTACACAATTGTTATCTGAGCAGCTTTGGGTGGCAATCCTGAAAACAACCACGTCACTAAAGCCAGAGGATTCATGATTTTAAAATGTGTTCATTTTTACTTCTAGTCTCATTAATTGGAAACTTACCAAAGCAGCACACACATAGCATTAAAGCAAAGCTGTTAAGCAGTAAACCCTCACATGCAGTCAAGCTAGCATACCTGAAGATTATTTCTAAACTTCATTTTTTGATTAGAGTATTTTTTGTGCCAAGAGGCAGCCATGAAATTTTTGTCTAGACTTGCATTTAAAGAGGTCATACTTTTAGGTTCATATGTTTATTTTTGATGACTGCTAGGGTATGTTCACAATCACTAATGTTGAAAAATCCTTCCAGTTTTTATATACAGAGTTGTATTCTCAGTCTGTCTGAGATGCTCTGTTAGAGCTCCTGCCCCTTTAAGGCTCCCTTTCGGGCCTGCCCTCTCTGATTGGTTTACAGGTCAACTCTATGGTAATTGGTGAGTTTTGGCTACTCTGTGCCATGTTGCCAACGACTCTGCGTTCATTCTAACATCTCTACTCTGCACCAGGTTTGCCAGCCTGAGTTTACAGGTCTACATACATGAAGTGATATGTCTGTCAAATGCAGGTGTGTTCATTTCATGTCCTAATTTCAAGCAGTGTGTTTTAACAGTAATTAGTTTGCTGTTTAATTTTGTCAACTTAATTTTAAAAAATGAAAACACTGACATTGTTTCATCTCAACCTTTGAACTGAACTGAAGCATCAGTGCAACATCTGTGTGTTTTTGGCACTCTCACTTTCGCTCCTACACTGCATGTCACTTCAAATCAGCACCACTTCAAGTGCAGTTGTCTGTTTTAAAAACAACCACAATGTCCACTCGAGAGGTGTTGTGGTTGTAGTTTCAGAAAGCCAGTTCCTTTTAATATATTTTATAATAAAATCCCTTTTCTAATTATCTCAAGAGAAAAATCAATAAAATGCTCTCATGTGAGCTCAGACTGTACCTACAGCTCTGTGTGGTCCAGCCTTATGTTTGTATTTTGTCTGAGACCCCTGTGAAGGGTCAACAGCTTGGCCACTGTCACTGTCCATCTCACCAGGGGCTTAAGAGGTTCACCATTAGCTTGTTTTGCATTGACCTACTTTCCCTGTGTGAAACCATACAGTCCATGTTAAGATAACCGTCAACAATACCAAACAAGGAGGCATTTTGTTATTATTTGTTAAGGCTGGTCATGAGTTTGTTTTTTTCTTGTGGTGCTCCTTCAGCCCAGAACACGCCTGGCAGTAAGCATGTAGAAATCTGAATGAGAGGTTCACCTTCTGTTCCACCTCCAAGCTTAACCCAGTTTGTTCTGAGTTAAAGATTAAGGTTAGATTAGAAGTAGTATCCTATTAGAGGTTCTTCAGTTTGCCAGGCTGCTCAGGTGCCATTTAGCTCGATTTTAGCCAAAACATTCAGTTAGGCCAGTGTCATGCATGAGAAAAACTCTTGGACTTAGAAATAAATCCTAATGACTGGATTACTGGATAACAAATGGCTGCTAATTTTATAAATTGTACGTAGCCCTGGGATGATGATCACAATCATTAATGGCAACTATTTAGTTTTTTCTTAGAGATTTCTTTGTCTGTTGTTTATTTTAAACAAGTATTCAAAGCCATATTTTCAGAATTATTTACACCAGGGGTGTCCAAACACTTTTTTCACCCTGCGCCGCATACAAAAAGCGTGAGATGAGTGGGCCACTTTCCCTTGGTGTCTTAGAGTAAGTAAAACCAATCAAATGTAGGTTAAGATACAGTATGTGAATTATTTAAAGTGCTTATAGATTTTTAACAGCCTACATCACAGCTTTCCATGAATGTCCTGACAAGACAATGAACTGTCAACCACTGTAGAAGATTTTGAGGTGGCCAATCAAATTTCAGCTGGTCCTGGTTGGTCCTGGCTGCCACTGGATGGACCCTCGGGAAAATAGGCACTGATGGCTCATCCCTGTCTTCAGAGTCAAGGCAAGAGTATACTGCACAGAGCTGCTGAGCTTTATAGGAGTGTTAGTGCTTGATGATGATTAATACAACAGTCTTTGCAAATCAGACCTTGATTTGGGCACAATTAAAGCTGCTTCTAAGAGCTGTAATCTCTTATCAAGCATTAGTTCCAAGTTCTAAAGGCTAAATTTCCATTATGTTTGGAACTTGCTGTGGGCCAGCTAAAAGGGGACTGTGAGCCATAGTTACACATTACTTTTACCTTTGTATCAATCTCATCAAATCAGAGTGGTTTTATGTCAAAAGGAAGGAATTCATTTTATGTGTACATTATCAAAAACACTGGTACAGTCATTGACTCACTGGCATACCTGCTTTTATTTTAAGAAATGTCAGTTAACAGTTTGAAGTGAATCTTCCTGGATGTTTTCTTTTACATTCCTCCCTCATCAGATGACTCAAAGTTGGAGTAGTTCTGCATATTTTTGCATGTAAACTGTGTACCGTAGTACAGCTGGTGGAACAGGGGCTGCATGTGTCTGCATGTGAGGCTGCTGTGTTTAGTGAACCCCTCATCCCCACCCTGCTTTACATCAGTCACTGCAGGCAATGAGCTCTGTCTCTACAAAGACTGTTTCTTGTTCTCATCAGCTGTTACATCTGAACGCACGTGTGAAGAGGTTTTTTTTCTGATGGAGTTTCCACAGCTGTCAACATTTCAGTTTCCTTTATCTTCTGATTATTTAGTGTTATTTCTTTTGTGTTGTTTTTTATGGGGTGAGATTTAAGCTTGCATGCTTGTGTGCTCATACGGCTTTAATAGACATCCGGAGTAATTGCTGTTAACAGTTTTCCCTTTTGCCCATGTACCACTGACCCCTTTTTAACACTCTGCTTTTATCCAAATCAATCAATAGATTTCAATGACATAAACAGCTTCCCCTAATACATCCAGTGCTGTATGTATTACAGCTCCAAGAGGTTACAGATCTGCCTGCAGGCAAAGTCACATCCAACTCAGAACCACAGAGGGCAGATTATTGAGCAGTTTGAGATACTCGAGCCAGGGTTTTCTATTTATGTCTATTTTACCTTTTTTCATATTTCAGTAAGACCTGAGAGATGGATTGAGTTTCCATATAACTGTGTTATGTTTGTGAGGTTATAGAAGCTTTTATCAAAGAAGTTCTCCAGCGGATGTAAAATATTTAAGATTGTTAGAATAAGAAGAGTGAGTTTTGGTTAAGAAAGTTGGTTTCTGTTGTTGTGTTTAGAGTCTTTTTTTTGGGACTGTGACAAAATGTAAGATTATAACCAGAGGAAAATAGTTAAAAGCCCATGTTATCCACTTTACAGTTTTTAGTGGCTCCCTCTACATAGATATTCATACAGATGTTTTGAACAGTGAATTAAATGGAGAAATAAAACATTAAATATTGTAGCATTTTAAACACTTAAAAAAAGAACAGAGAATGTAAATAAAACAACCCAATCAGCATTTTTAATCTGAACACATCAAAGACATCGCATGGTGCACTGTTCTAATCATTTTGTTTACAATTACGATTAATAATTGTAAATTCAGCCACACTTTTTACCTTCTCTGTCTCCTCCATGACTGCCTTGTGGCATAGGTTGCCTCAGCAGAGGTGAGGTTGTTGTATCAAAAGTCAGCAAAGTTGCTGTGTTGTTCAACACAAAATCAAAGGAGGAATTAAAAGAGATAGTCTAGCCATCTTGATTTGTAACTTTTTGTCACAGTAAGAAGATGATTTTTGTTTGAGACATTTATAGCAGGAAAGTGCATACTATGAAAAGCAGGGGAGAGTTTGGGGAGTCATAGTGTCACAGAGCCAACACTGTGCAATTTTTATGCAGAATGTCCCAGTCCAGTTGTTGTGATAGTCTAACCATTCAGTGGTCAGCAATGTCTCCATCTCACATTGTAGTATCTGCCCAGTTTGCTTGAAATGTCAACAGAGATGATACTAAAATGTACCAGGTATGAACCCTGATGGAAAAAAACAGGCATGTACAGCTATTACCATGTTGTGAAAAAAGCTCTAATAGAATCTTGATAAAATCGCCAGTGTATGTTGAGCAGCATACCTATTTCTTGATTTTTTTTAATTAGTTGTTTTTGAGACTTCAATTTGAAAGCTAATGTATGGAGTTGGTAATTAAAACTGACAGAATTGGAAAGGACATCCAGGTAAGAAGTCCTCGGGGCAGACCCAAACTAGGGGCCAGTCTCTTGGAGGAGCCAACCATTTGGCCATCTGCTCCCTGGGCTGCTTAGTTTGAGTTAATGCAAAAAATGATTTTAACATGTTGGAATTTCACTTTTGCAGCATTTCTTCTTGTGTCAATCCTGACGGCAGATAACATCAGTGGTATGTGTTTGATCCAAAGCGACGCTCTCTCCATCCTCAGCAGTTTCCAGCTGACCTCACAGACGAGCTCAGACTTGACAGCATTTGACCAGAAGAGATAAATGTGCATCATCAGGCTCTGTCCCGCCATGAACTTCTTTGTTAGTGATGCTGCAGACCGGAGGAGGCTGAGCATCCGCTTCTCCAGTCTGCAGTTTTTGAGCTCTGCTGGTTATGCAACAGTCTGTGTTGTGATGGCTCTGCTCTTACTGCTGCAAAAAATGCTTAGGGCTGCTCGGCTGTCTGCTTTGTGGGCCGCAGTAGCAGCAGTGTAATCACGTTAAGCCAAAATGCTCTGAGGGCGGTCGCTGCAGTCTGCAGGAACACATCTGCTTTCAATAAACAGTTTAATATCTCTCACACTCGGCATGTTTTTTCAAATCAAAGCTTGAAGAAGTCATTTTTTAAAGGAAAATACAACACTTAAGGACAGCTTCTCTGCATGAGCTGCTCAAGCTTCAACTATAATCCCCAAACCCATGATAATGCAGATCAGAATGTCAGAGGTCATCACTCATAGTATATTAGATGTCGACAAAACCATAGAAGCAGTAATGACAATAGGGTGAAATCAGGAGTTGTTTCATAACTCTGTATAGACTCTGACTCAACAGCATGCCTACAAGTACGACATTTACCCATCTCGAGTGTTTCTGGGACCTTTATTAATGCCCTCCAACACAGACAGCTCTTTCTTTGCCCGACTGTGCAGCATTTGACTCACTAATTATAGTTATTCCTTGTTTTCTCCTCATGAGTGAAGTAAGATCCGTTCCCTCCACTATTTAATGCCTTTTATCAGTATTTCTCCGGAGGTTTTCCCAGGCATCAGTATGAGATTGTCCCTCCCTCACCTAACAAAATGACTGTTTAAATACTGGTATGCATACTGAAAGTCTGATTTCCTTGGATAGATATTGAATTAAGTTTAAACCTTAAGCAAACATGTAGTGGACAGCAAAGCTTTCCTCTGCTCTATTCCGTGTTTTTCTTCTCTTTCATTACTTTCTGGGTGTGGCTTCTTTTTCTCTCTTAATTTTAAGCAGCAGACTGTTTCATCACTTAATGCACCACCTGAGCCTCTCAATGAGACCTGGCCTTATTCTTCAAGATATGCAACAGCATGAGGCTTGTATAAGTGACAGTGCCTTGAATTTGAACAGATGTAGGTATTTTATGGAAAAATTGATAAAACCTCTAAAAGTATTCATTTTCTGTACCTAACCAAGAGAAGAACAAGCAGTTCTTGACTGACTGATAATTAAGTTTGCCATTTGTAACAGATTACAACGAAAACCTCTGCATAGTTTGTTTACCTTATTCACTTGTATGAGTATATACATCTTCATTTACTTTTTGTAATTATTTCATCATATTTTAAGTAATTAGGACTGTTTTATGTCTCCAGCTGAGACAAAAACTTGTGATGTCAATGCCGCCCTCATAAAATTCCCTACCTTCTTGTCACTGATTCTCAGGAAGATAACTTTAACAGAATAAAACAGCCAATTGTTGGAAAGCAAAAGCCTGAAGCACTTTTCACCAAGAACTGTGGTTTCATCCAAAGATTTATTGTTGTTTTTTTCCCAAGGGAGGATGGAGTAAACTCTCATGGTTCCGAGTTCTTTCTTTGAAGAGGAATAATATTAGATTTTGTCTCGGTGTATTGAGCAAACATGGAGCAGCAGTCTGTGTTAATGATGCTATATTTTTCTTTGACACCCAGATGACTCATCTCACAGCATTTCCTAAGAAGCGTCTAAAAATGTTCCCTGCCTCACCTGCTGCAGTGATGAGAACATATGCCTGTTTCATCCACCATGGCAGGCTTCCACCTCAGTTTGGGTGGGGCCTGGTTTCGATTAGTGCTTTGCCACCAAACATTCAAACCCAGTGGTGGATTTTCAGGCCATCTTTCCCAACTTATTATCAACATGCTTGTCTCCCTCCCCTTCTTCCTGCCCCCTGCTGTGCCTCTTTTCCTCCTTCACTTGAGTCACAAGTCAGCAGATGGAATGTGAATGTGTGATCAGAAAACTAAGCTTTCTTTTCCCTACTTCTTTACCTTAATCAGTCAGTGCACACAATCTAATGGCTAAATTGTGAGTGCTTCTGCATTCAGATGGCTGCCATTTAAACATAAGACAGCTGCTGTACAAAGTACTTTAACCAGATGAGCCCACCACATTTAGATCTAACATCAACTAGATTACATGATGATGGAATAAAAAATATCTTTGCAATATACCACATATTTCCATTGAAGTGCTGTGTGTTATTAAGTTATGCAGCTAGCTTGTTAGTTTAAGCAATTAACAGCTGCATTTACAGTCATTCATCAAAGACTATTAGTGAAATGTCTGTCTGAAAAGATTACATGCAGCTCAAATCTGATCATGCCTGCACATGGAGGAAAATCATAAAGCCTCTGGTATAATTTTTACCAATTGGCTGATAATTAGCAACAACAAAAAACCTGCATGTCACTCAGAGAGGAGAAATTACTCACTGTTGTTTTCTTGTCTTGATTTTCTAGTGAAGAATAACTCAGCCCCACCTCCTGCAGTCGTTGAATCTGTTTTAGTGAAACTTGATCAGTAATGGCAGCCAGGTAACTTCTCTGGATTCCTCTGTAGGATATATTTTTTAACTTGTGTCAAAAAACAAATACCATATTTGTGTTCAAACGGGTTGCACACTACAAGATAATCGGCCCAAGTTTCAGATTGAATCCCTGCTTCTGATTAAAATCAGCAAAGGCCAGAATATCAGGTGGTCCTAAGATTATTTTACCTGATTATCCTGTGGTGTGAAGTGTGTTAAGAGTCATTTAATTGTCCAAGAAGTGGGTTGGTGCAGCCCTGGACTTGAATTCGTAAATAATGAATGTGTTCGATATGTACAATTATAAATCATAATGTGTGTGTGGAGTAGACCGAGGACAGCCGAGCATGTCCCCTGTGTTTTTTTCACAAGGAACGCAATTACAGCCTATCAGAGAACAAGCTGGCCGAAATAGGATGCAAACATAACCATGGCAACGAGACTAAAGGTGAAGAATACAGTAAGACAACTGAAAATGGAAGACCAACTTGTTGATATGGGGCAAAAACACATGCGTATATACAGTGCAACTTGTGAATTATATGTAACGAACTGATAAGGAGAAGAGCTGGATGGAAATCACAACTACCAAAGATGTCATATGAAGCTAACCACTTGCCACATTTAGCTTTAATTCCTCCTGATGTTGTCTGCCATGTTTGTTTACATGAAAGTAGTGTTTCATCAGACAAGACTTTAAGCTGTTAAAGTAGAAGCCCTGGTTGGTGATTGAGTTTACTGGTGTGTGGCGTGCCATGTCTCTCTTTGTGACGCACCACACACAACAAGAACAAAACTGTTAGATCTGTCATTATTTGTCCTGACATGTGAGGTCTCATAGTCTGAAAATCAGTTTTGATTTTTAAAATGTTTGTGTGTAGCTGGCCTTATTCTGCTCTGACTTTCAGCTCCACGCTCACTGTTCACAAGGCTAAGGTTAACAGAGTTATATTTGAACACAGCAATCAAACCCTGTTTCAGTACATTACTAGTGATGCACGGTATTATCTGTTTAGTATCAGTATCTACAGATACGAAATTCTTTCTGCTGGTATTTAAAGCTGATACATCGGCCATGCGCATCGGTCAAGTTTAAATCCCAATTCCAATGAATTTGGGATGTGTAAACAGTAAGTAAAAACAGCAAACAATGGTTTGCAAATCCTTTTTTACCTTTATTCAATTGAATACAATTCAACTAAAAGATATTACACAATGTCACAGCTTCATTGGAATTGTGCTTATAATTGTTTATAATTGAATTGTATTTCATAATGCTCCACCTTAATGTCTACATTAAAAAACAACGTATCATTTTTAGAGAATGAAATGTTTCTCTTGTTTCACATCTGTTTCTAACACCAATGAGAAGTCACAGAGTAAGGAACAGATCAATCATAATTAAGGGGAGACTGCCTTCTTTTGACCAGAAATATCAGTATTGGTATTTGCGATGATGAGTTCAGAAATATCAGAATATCAGAAAGCGTTAAAAATTCAATATTGTGCATTTCTTAAAACAACCATGCTAAGATTGCTTGAAAGAGATGACATGCTCCTCAGTGACTTTTGGAGCAATTCTCTGTAAAGTTGTGCTTAACAACATAAAATCAAAAAGCAACAGGTTAACATTTTACTCATTACTCAGAGTCTCCTCAGTCAGTCATGTCTTCTAAAGACTCAACAAAATTGAAAGATTTAAAAATCTTTCTGTTTAGATTCCCAGAATGTAGTCCAGCTTGTTTAAGCAGGTGAAGTTTTCATTTTTATCACTTTAACTTTCACTTTTACAATCTTGGCATCTACTTGCCTGCATCACTGACAGTTTCTGTGTCAACACTTCTACAGGTGTTATGGTGTAAAAAAGTTACCATGTAATCTGGTGTCCTCTATGAACTGCCCTTCTTATTAAAGTGCATCAAGTTTGTTTACATTCATGTCATATGGTGTGCAAAACATTGATAAATATGCTCATCTTTGTAGTTTTTCATGAGATATTTGACATCCCTCTCTCAAACAAAGAGTTGTTTTGTTGGTAGCATGGCCCCATAACTTCATGACTCAGGATCATAGCAACATTTACATATGCAGTGATAGGGGTAGGTTCTTGCGTGATTTTGCTTGTTCCAAAATACTGCAGTTTGAACATGAAACAGTCCAGAGAAATATGCTATGTTTGTATCTTTTTTTTTTTTAACCAAATCATAGCAAAGCAACAGAGCTGTGCGTGTGAAAAAACACCTGAATGTGAGGTCAGCTGTGATTTTACCTGTACATGATGATGTTGCTGTTGCTCACGAGCTATCACTAACGTTGGCTGAGGATGTAGTGGCTTTGTGGATGAAAGACACACTGAACACAGTGTATTTCCTCACATCCGTGTAGTATGGAAGGAATTGTCAATACTTTGGACATGCTTCCCTACCTTTTTGAAATGTTTATATTGTATGTGTTTTTAACTTGGCTTGGGCACACACTCTGCTGCTGCTGTGAGACACGATTCTCTTCTCATATCTTTGTTTACCTGCTGCAGCAACAGCAGGTCCTTTTAAAGATGGGTCATTTTTGGGACAGCAGTATTCCCTCTCATGTTTAAACCTGAAAGAGTAATGTACCTGTACATTTTAACTCATTAAGTCCACAAAACTTGGAAACTTAACTGATTATTGCAAGCCTAAAGCATAAAAATGATACTATTAAAACCAAACCATATTTGATACCATGGCAACAAACACATAAGTCCTGGGCACCATGCATTGGGTAATGTCTTGTGTAATTCCCCCAAAATTACAGGCTGTCTAAACTGTCAAATTTTCAGGAAAACATGGACAATGTTTTGTTACAGAAATGTTGTCATTGTCTCTTGCTACTAAGACAATGCACAACAGTTTTTCTACAATAAAACATACACTTACAGACTTCCATAGAGAACTCAATGAAGTGGCTGTTTTGATTCTAAGTGGCTAACTCATGCTTATTTCTTTCCATTGATGTGTGAGCGTCACTGAATATTTGGCAAGTGAGTCCAGACTGTCATAATTTACACTCCAGTACACCTTAACCATGGAAAACTTAACCAGATTATTTCCCTGACTGCTTTAATCAGTGATGCATTGAACAGTGAGCTTTTCTTTGCTTAAAGCTGCAGCTAATGATCACAGACTGATTTGCATTGGTATGGTTAGTAATTTGACACAAGAACTGCTGATTAAATCAACACATGTATTGCCATTACAAAAAATATATTATATTGTGAATCTGGTTAAATCTAAGTCCTTGAATTAGGCATGGATACAGTGTAATTTCCATGCTTCGTTTTACTTTACTACCACGGTTCAATGTAAATCTGTGTTACTATGAATGAATCCCCTTGTGCTGTTTGCCACTCCAGTAGTCCCCGCTGTCCCCGCCCACTACAGCCCATGTTGTCCTACTCATGGATTAAAAAGTTACATAATAAGACACTGAGGAATAGAGAGTATTTATTTTAGTCAGGGTACAGGATTATCAGCTGCACACAGAGATCATGGATGAAAGATAACAGTACTGAGATATACTGCAATAAAACAAAACTTTTTTTATCACCTCAGGAATTAAATGGGACGATCAGGTTAGGGTTGTAAAACTGTGGAGCATTGAGAAAGTCCTTGAGTCAAGTAACAATGAGAGTCTAGCTCCTCATATCACAAATATAGAAATTACCTAGCTATGCAAGACACATTTTGTAAGGCTGAACTATACACCCAGCTTTTAAAGTATGTTAATGTGTTTTGAAAGTTTTTTGATACTGTTGAAATGAGGAAGGTTTTATGTAGACGTTAGTGTAGAAATGTTGACAATCTCAGTATACAGCGATGTTGCCAATGTTTTTTTACCTTTCACCTTCTGTGTAGGAGTCAGTTATTTTTCCTTGATTTCTACTTTGTTTGCTGTGGTATCATTAAGGTAGTAGCATCATTTGATATTTTTTACTAGATTCATATTTATAACTCTGCTGTGGGTTGTATTAGCTCTGCGCATTTTTAAATTGTAGCCAAGTATAGGCTTCAGTTCTAACTTCAGCTTTAACCTACTTCTTATTGGGGATGGATACCAAAATCTGACACTGATGTGGTACCATTACCAACATGCCCAGTGCCTACAGAACTGAATCCCAACACAGATATAGGTGCTTTATTTAGGTACCAATCACCAAATGTCAAAATCAAAGGTTCTGACCTTTCTATACCTTCGCTGCTTAGTGAGCTGTCCAGTATTGCCCTCCAGCCAAAGCAACAGACATCACATGCAACAGAAGCATTATCATATGGACCAAGACAAGAGTAGACATTATTTATGCTCGTTCTTTTCCTAAAAATATCAATTAGACAGTATCCAACCATTCCAGTTGGTGTAAAGTCTGTCCTAATATATTGTTGTCATGGTTTTCTTTTTAAAGTGGAATAATTTTAGGAGGTGAAGCAGAGAGTCTTTTCACTTGCTGTAGAATCTCAGCAGCAAACCCCTGTAATAAAGAGTATCCCTTCAGAAATGTATGGTGACTCTCTTGCCACCACTTCATAAGATTTTAGGCATGCAGTGACTGAATAATAATGTATTATTCATTGATATTAATGATTTCACCACGGGATATCACTGTTGTTATTTTACACTGCCTAGAGTAAGATTGTAGGCTTTAGTTATCATCTAACTGTGATGTTGACATATTTGCGGACATTTTCATTGATGTATGTTGATTTATTGCAGTTAACAGCAGATGATTGCAGCTGTAAGTTTGTGCAGAGATAGTATTACACAAGAGGAAGCACTGTAGAACTAATGTAATAAAAAGCACAATCCAATTATTGATTGAATAAAATGTAAACATTATTTCTGCTACATCAGTTTTCATAATGCATTTAATACCCTACCAGTCAAGATGAACCTTGCATCTTCATGGCGCAACTGTGCAAAGACGCAACTTAAGGTATGAGTTAACTAGTTTCAGCATAGGGTTAGCATGTACTTGATACCATAACTTGAGGTCAAACTTAGGCATAGCAGGTGAAATGGACTTCTGCTGTTATAACAATGTGTTGTTTATTTAAAAAAAAATAGTTAGAGATATGTCTTATATTGCCATTGCGGAAACACAAAAAGATTGAAGACTTTGGTTTATATTGCCCAGCTTTAAGTATCTGTGCTGCAGAAAATGCTTCTTGGAAAGATCAACAGTCTGTCAAAGAACCATAGTAAGCTTAGCCAAACATGAGGGCGGTGCATAAATTCTGTATGTCTTGTCAGATATGTAATGATTTTTCTCCACAATGCGTCCTGACACGTTCAACAAACACTCATCCTTTCTGTGCAATACACTCCCAGACACCTTTGCATGGTGCTGCACCCTGACACCTCACCCAGGTTTGGCAGCCATGCCCAGTAACACTAGTTTCACCCTCATCCTCCTGTTGTTTTATAAGGACAACTCCCTTTCATAACAATGTAGCGTCGGAACACACAGTACAGTTAGGTGGTTAGTTCTGTCCTGTAACAGGGCCATGACTTAATTGCTTTTAGGATTTGTTGTTCTTAACACAGACATGCTGCAGTGATGTCATTATGATAATTTGAAAAAAATTGTGTTAAGCAAAATTAGTTTGTTTTGGTTATATAGTCATAAATTAATAAATGGTCTGATGAGGACATTTGTGTCAGACATTATATCACTTCAGATCACATGTTCATGCACGCCATTGACTGTTTTGTTTGATGACTCCACTGTGGAATGTGAAAACATTAAGATCTGTTTAACATTGCAGAAACTAAGTTCTCCATTGAAAGTTACCTAATCACAATATACCATAAACAAATAGACAGCAGTCGACCATGGCCAACAGGATCTCTCTACATCTTTATCTCTACCGTTTTAAAAAATACTGCAATTCTGCACTATAACTCTTATCTCAATCACTTTGGAAAACAGCCAAAAAACAAAACTGTACCTTTTATACACTCAAATCATCTCTTCAGTTTCAATAATCCTTGGCACAGGCACTCAAAAGGAGGAGGCAGAAATAGCAGGGTAAATGTCATGATATAATTATTCTGTAATAATGGATATGCTATATAACTAACAAATGGTATGGTTAATTTATCAGACCTCTCTCACACAACTTCTCTCACTCACACACATACACCAACACTCACAATTTCACAAAAATGAATGCATGCAACTGTTGTAACGACTGCTCATTGTTTTATCTCTGACATTAAGCGCTGCCTGTACAGCACATACAAACACTAGTTCAGGCATACAATAACTGAGTCTTCAGCTGAACACACACGTTATCCCCGGTCAAATCAAGCTGCCTCAACTCTGAATCTGTCTTGTTTATGATACTAGCTGATAGCATCTTTAGCACTACTTACCTGTAGATAAGGACTTATGGAGGGGACAGGATGTTTGTCTTCCCAGCTGAGAAATTTCTGTGAAAATTCAACTAATAGTTTCCAGTGTCTACGAAATTGAGTTTATTTATTGAAAATCTTGCTTTGAATCAATATTTCACAGCAAGCTCACTGCACATGACGGAAATACTGAAAACCACCATAGAGATTGAATAATCTCCAAACATGCCGTGTCTTTCTTTATTCTGTATTATGGGGATAACAAAGTGTTGTCTGACTGGAGACTTGGATGACAGCAGGCAGCGTTTTGTTTTTGCTGGTCTGAGCGTAGTGTGCTCCATGTTTTTGGGTCCGTACTGAAGAATGAATTGAAGAAAAGTTTTGCATGTATGCAGGAATGCATGTATTGGTTTGGTACACTTCTGTACCAAATCAAATGGCATGTACCAAAACAGTTCAGCACAAATTCATACACTGTTACACCCCTGCTATGGACCCTTTTATGGCAAACATCATAACTGATGTCATGTTATTAACTGAAGGCAAAACAAAGCAAAACTGGAGGCAAACATGAAATGCCATCACAGGCTTGCAGGCAGAACAGGATTTAAAAAAATGTCTTGTTGTGTTGTTAGGTGCCAGCATAGAGAAATTTATAATGTAATAACAGCTCAAAGTTAATATCACTGGCTAAAGGTCTTTCCTCCAAGAATGTCACTGTTTTTGTGAACATGAGAAGAGTTTATAAATTGTACTTGGCTCAAAAAAACAAGCTGTTAAAAATATAGAAAGTATTTAAAGAAGTTTAGTTGATGTAAGACTTCATGCTCCATTTGTGTCTGTTTTTAAAAGTGTTTGGACTAGTCCAATTTTATTTCTGTTGTTCTTACTCTTCAACCTCTGTTTTACTTTTACTGAAGGCTTTAATAGATAAATTCAGTTTGAAGTTTCAGTGTAATTCGGGGCCTGAAATAAACAAGCCTAAATAAATAAAAAAATTAACATGATAGAGGATTTTCACTACTTTTTGCTATTTGGTCAGTAGTTAACTTAACCTTTTTACAGTGTTAAATTGTTACACTCTCATTTAGCAGATGCCTTTGTCCAAAGCGACATACAGCTGAGGTAGATTCGATAGCACAAAGGACCTTGCCTAAGGGTCCACCTGAGATGTCACATCCTGACAAGTATTCAGACCCCAGACCTCATGCTAAGTGGATTATCCATCCAGTCACAATCTCTTTAAGTTGTAAAAAGGCCCAGATTTCTGACACATGAATATTTTCGTATATATGACGTATTGACGTCACAGTTAACTTTTTGCAACTGCCATCACAGACTCTGATGTTGTGTTTCGTAAAGTGCGAGTTTTCTGCCTCTCAGCTCTGGTTGAAAGAAGTTGTTCATTCCCATCTTCCAAGAGGCTTTTGGTTTAGGTCTTCTGTCCCATGTCTAATTTTTAAGCTCACTGTGCTCACACACAGTTGTTCATCTCAGAGATGTGGTTAGATTAGTTTGTCATGAAAGGACGAGCTGCAGGACACCCTGCAGTAAAAGAACAACTGTGTCTTTTATATCTGTGGTGCATTTTCAGTTAAGGTGAATGGGAACAGGCCGCACAAAAAACAAACAGACACGGTGAGCTTCTTACTGAGGGCAAGCAGTGTTTAAATGAAATGACCCCGGATTGTGGTAATAATCACGCTGTGTAGAGGAACACCGTGGCCTAATTTCACATCCGTTTTGTGTACAAGAAGTGTCGTCTTGTCTGCTCAGGTGGTTTAAGTTTGTAATTGTTCAAGGAAACTGGGTCTGTTCCATGAGGACAATGTGCCATTTATTAGAGAGAAAACAAGGATGTGTGTTCTGTCTGCTACGAAGAAAACAATATAGCACAACATCAAGTAAACAAAGACACAAAATATAATGTTTGCAAGTGAACAGTTTGACCTGATACAAAGTGCTTGAATAGAATTGCATTGAATACTTTAAAGCACTTTTTATGATAAGAAAAAAATACTTAACCCCAAATGCACTTTATAATAATCATTGACATTCGATTTGTACATTTCACACAGATAATCGACTCATTGGGTGTCATGATCTACAAAGCTCTGGACTATGGCCTGAAGGAAAACGAGGAGCGGGAACTCAGCCCCCCACTGGAGCGCCTGATTGACATGATGACCAACATCCAAGAAACAGAGAGTGATTCGTGTCCTGACGAGGGCTATGAAGCCACAGAGGAGGAGGATGAGTGTGAGGAGGAAGGAGAGGAGGAGGAAGAGCTTGTCTGCACATCTGGCACCTGCACAGTCACAAGCATCCGCTGCTATCGGGACATCGTCATGGTAGGTTTTTGAAAATGTTCTATCGAAATGTATCTACATTTGGTTAGGGCAGTCACAATACCACATTTTTAAACTAAGTTACATTTATCCAAAAAGAAAATGATATCAGTACCTATTTTGAGTTCATAGCAAAAAGAAGTTGGGTCATCTTTCTTTTATAAAACCATAAACTGCCATAGAAAATATTGTTAATGTTTTTGTGCTGTTAAACGGTGTTTAAAGTTTTCTTACAGCACACAATCTGCTCATTCCTCTCCTAAGCAACTGTTTTATGAAGATGTGAAGTTTCTTTTTGGCCAAAATGGACAATAACCCTCATTTAGGGCAATTTTAAGATTACCATCATTATCATATATTTCATAATATTAAGAGGCAATCTGTTTATCATTTGTTTACTTTTAAACCATAACCTGATACAAGCAGTCTGTTTGATCAAGATTTAGTCAATATTGTAATTGTGATTAAAATTCAATCAGTATGGCAGCTCTAGTTTCTTTTAGGCTCTGGTTCATTTTTAGTTGATCATTCATTGAAATAATTCAGTTTTTGTCTATTAGAATGTGGTTTCAGAAAACTCTGAATTTGATTTTTAAAATAAATTAAACATAAATTATTAAGTACTTATACTACCAAACTCTGGATAATGTGTGCAGTCTTGAACATTGCAAAACATTAATTATTATAGCAATAATGATATTTAGTGAAATTAATAAACCAAAAATTACAGAGTGCTTATCAGCGGCAACTTACAATTTTTTTTCTTTATTATTTTATAGTTTTTCTCTGGATTGTATGCCTTTAATGGAAGTACAATTGATCAAGTCATGGACTGTAGAGAGAGCTTGGCAAGTTGTTTACTGTAATGAACACAACATTCAGTCTGTTTTAAAACTTTATTTACCCTCAGTATAAATGTGCATACTGACTGTCTCCAGACTCCAAAGCCATCTCCTTGTTGCATGCATCCTGCCAGTTCAAGGACTATTCTCAAAACACATTTTACCACAGATAATGTAGGAGTAGAGAGAAGATAAACTGAGCACAAAAAGTAGGGAAATCAGTTTGGTAGATTATTTCTTTGTTCTAACATTGCTTCTTGGTTAAAAATCTCTATATCTATTATATAGTGATATTTTATGATGGCAAAAAGCCTGATGATTTCCCTTTTTAGATGGTGAAACATTTCTAAGAAACATGCATTTTTGGGATGAGAGGCAGAGCTGAATATGTGAGCTGTGCTCAAGAAAAAATTGGCAACTCCCCTCTGCCAGTGCCAAACAGCTTACTCTGTTATCCACTCTTGTTTGTCGTCGTTTGGTGGATTGGCTGATTGAAGTATAAAGAAACAAGACATGTTGGCAATTTAAGAATTTATTCATTTAACAAACTGGAGTCTCAGTGGCATGTAGAAGAACCAAACACAGCCACAACAGCCAGGCACCTCCTGCCAATCCTGCCTGATTGTCAGCCCCTGGGGGTACCAGAAACTCAAAACAAGAATACATAGCAACAGCAGAAAAAAAACTGTTTGGAATTGGCTGAGAAGATTTGGCAATTTTTTCATGGGCACAACTGACGTACTCATCTCTGCTGCTCATTAAACAGACTTTCCAATGGTTAAAGATTTATTTCCAAGAGTTTTCAATATTAAATTGTCTTTATTTAGTCTGAGGGCATCTAAAAACTAGCTTAAGCTTTATCCAAGATGGTATTATATTAACAGACTTCAGTGCCAGAAAAATCGTTCCGTTAAAAAAATATTACTAAAGATTTAATTTGTCAGAAATTTATTGATTTGAGCTGAAAAGTGAAGATTGCTGTGAAGGATGACAGCACCCTGTCCACTGATGTGGTAGGCTGTGAAGTTATCAGTGTTGAGGGAAAAATTGTCTGGTTTTGTTAAAGGGGTAGTTCGGTATTTATCCTTCCAGCAACCTTTTTAGAAGAATGAACAGAGACCCCCAGTAAAGTACACCACTGTTGATAAGTACAGTTATTTTGTTTTATTTTAAAACAACCCACGAAACTATGTTGGATTGAATGTATGATTGGGCGACAAATTACTGAGCGATTTACTTGTCCTGTTTGGCACTATTTTTCACTGCAGCCCAACTTCAAAAATACTGGACTAAACTTTTACGGTGGATTTGGTGGCAATAGAAGAAAGTATGATTATCACTGAGTGTGAAAAAGTTGAGGGAAAACCAGGATTTAATTTTCTGTTGACAAACAGAGAGAAAGGTGGATGGAAGTACAGTGTGGTTTGATTTACAGGTAGAGCTAGGTGTTATGTTTATAGCAATAAAACTTCATGCTACATTTTCTAGAAGATATGGACAAGAAGAAGTAAATGGATGATGAATAGAAGGGGGCCCGGGACAATACCATGAGGAACACTGATGGTGTTGGTGGCTGACAAAAGGGTGGGTTTTGAAAGATTTGAGTTGGATGAACTGTGTGGCCAGAGAGGCCCAATTTAAACCAGTTTTCCAGTTTAAAACAAAGTTTTAGTAAGTTGTTGTGATGTTTTTATTTTTAATGCTCACATTGTGATAATGGTTACAACAAATTGTGCAGCAGTAATGCTGTCTTGATGTTGGTTAAATGTTTATTTTTCTCCACATTTTTGCATCAAGTGGTTTGACAGTTACAGTATGCATCAGCACATCGCTATCACTCAAGCTCCCTATGTGTTCCCCTGTCGAAAGCTGTCTCACCGCAAATTTCCAGAACATTCAGAACATTGTCTAAATATGAGGCATATACCGGTAATTATAGCTGTGTAAACAAGCCGGTATTTAGGGAATTGGCTTAGAAAGTTCCCCAGTCTGTTCCTTCCTTATAATGATTGCATTGAAGCTCACATGTTATTTCTGCTAAATAGTGTGAGTTTAGCCTGACCCCTAAAGCCTCCAACAATCACTCTCTTTAGTGTAAAATGCTGCTATGACACGTCTAAATTAGATAGCTGATCCTTCCCGACTGACCTCCTTCCTTCACTTGTTCTTCAGTGGTCTACCATACAGACCCAGGTGGGGTTGGTGAGCGACACATAAAGCTGAATAAAGGTGACAGAACTAGCGTGGCGAAACACCCAAATAAGAGAAGAATAGTCAGACAGCGATCGTGCTGAAAGGGTTTGCTCAGGCTTTAGCGAAATAGAGCGAGCCGAGGAGTGGCTCCATTGTTGTGGACTCAATGTGGCTAGAATTGTTGTTCATTAAACTATCAAAAGATTTAACACAAAAGAAGCAATCAATTAAACAGCAAGTCTTCATCCAAACAAACTTGTGTATATCGTACAGTTGATCCAAAAAATAATGGTTTCTACAGGACACTGTTTTCTACTGAAATACCAGAGCAACACTGACACAGCTGGACCTCAGGCAAGATTGTAAATACTCTCATTGCACAGGTGTCATCTTACCTGTGAAATTCCCCTCCATGAATGAGGAAGAGGACACAATCTGCTGACTCAAACATGCCTGTGGTGAGCCATGCCCAACTTAAGAAGACAAAATATGTCATCATTCAGGTTCCTCCCTTGTGTGCCTGGAGATGCTTTGACTGTGATTGTGATGAACAAAGGCTGGTTGCTGGAGAAATGTAGGAGCTGTCAAATACCTCATGGGTCAGAGCTCTTTTGGTGTGTTGGTGATGCTAATCGGGTATGGTGCTCCGACAGGATCATCAAGTTCACACAGCTTTGTTTGTAGCCATGTGACCACTCAGTTGAGGCTTCTGTAGACCTAAGGATCTCCACTTTGTCATATATATTTATGTCTACCAATCCAATATGTTATTTAGGGAGTTGTTCTTTATTGCCAGGTGTTTCTTCTCATTCAACCATAAGGCAAAGTTGTTGTTTTTTTTTTTTTAAACTTTGCTGTATTCTTAAAATTGATTGAAAGATGAGGAATTCAGTTTTATACAGACATCGATGTGTCTCTTAGTAATTTGTATGAATTGTCAATACTTTTTCATTTTTGTTTTCTCGGTTAAAGCATCTGAAACATATGTTTTTGACATCTGTTGCTATATGAAATAGATTTTGATATTATCACTTTTCCATAAACTATTTGGTCCCTGTTTTCAATAATGTATGGCAGTGTCTTCCACAGAAGTGTACTGATCTAGGGGGGTAGTGGTGCCTGGTTCCTCTGCCCCTAACTTATGCTGTTGGTTTATTGTGTGGTTTCTGCTCTTCTGACAGTATTCATCAACAGTGTATTCTGTAAAGGTGTTTAAATCACATTACTCTAGTTTTTAGATGCTTTAATTTGATACTCTTGAGTCACAGCTGGTAAGTCACATGTGTAAAGGCTTATTATTGAGTAAGGATGGGACTAAAGAACGCTTGAGCATTATGTCCTTTTAACATCATTTGCATGTGCAAGAGTCACATTGCAGGACATACAATGTCAGTCATGTGAGTCAGAGCATGCCATGATACTGTTAGTGTGTTTTTTTTGTTGAAATCCAACCACTAGTTTTCTTTTGTTCTCGACTTTAACTCTTAAACAATTGTCTGACATCACCATCAGGATGCAGGGTTTGTGTTTCCTTCATTTAAAATGTACAAGCAGTATACAACACTTGTCCCAGTTACACTGGTTTTACCCTTGAAAGAGTGACCATGTTAAATAGAGACTTTCCACCATGTATTTCTGACTTTAGCCGTTTAATTATTATTATTATAATAAAAATACTCATTACATGTGTCCTAGGTCAACATTTCCGACACTTTGACTGTGACACTTTGTGTCTTTAAAAACTCTTAAGTGCAACAACCAAAGACGCTTAGCAGTGAAACATAGTGAGCTTTTAAAAATTAAAAACACTGGCTGCTCATAGGGAATATATATGAAATGGTTAGTAATATCAGCCACAGGTAATGCATTTGCATGCTGCAAGTTTTTTTTTTTTTTAAGTCTATAAAGACACATTTAAATACAATCTCCTTCTCGTATGTGTTAAAGAGTTAAATATCCAATTTAACTTGTTGCACAAAAAAGACACATATATGGAAAATGTCCTTAAAGTGGTGATTAGTGTGTCTATTGCAGGAGGAAGAAATATTACAATATCACTTTTTTTCCAATAATGTTCAGCCCTTGAAAAAAGAACTGTTTCCATTAAAGGAATGGTTTCAACTAGTGCGAGTAATCAATATCATTGACTTTTACATCACATCAGTGTTTTCCTCTTAGTTATGTGTGCTTTACAAACATTAATGTCATGAGAGGCGGTGAGCATAAATAACAAAGAAGTAAAGGAACTAATCATGGTGGGCAGAGGGCTGAAGCTGAAGTTTTACACAAACTGACACCAACAGTGCATCATGCAATATCTGCAGCCGTGTGATTTTAAGCAGGAGTGGAAACACCAGAAACCTGAAATGAAACATGATTAATATCATTATATATTAATAATATCCATGTGTTTGGCATTGTTTACACAGAAATCCTGTAATTGCTGACTTTTTTGTTCTCATTCACCCAAGTCATGGTACTTTGATCAAGCTTTTAAAGTGTAGGATATGTTTTTGTGGTCTCTTTAACTCCACCACTGCTTAATAGATTGGAAAGTTGATTATGAGAGAGTTGGAGAGATTTCCACATTTTGGAGGCAGGACTATGGTGTTTTGATCATAATGTTGCTCTTATTTTGATCATTTGTAAGGTTTTGCACACTTTCAACATCGGTTAAGATCTCTTCAGAGGAGAAAATACATATTTCTTGTATTCACTTGGATTTTGGAAAAAGATGTTGCAAAAAAATCAAAACTTTACTAGCAGATACAATGACAAGTTCAAGTAAAACACCCTTGTAATTGTTTAAAAACAAAACCCTTTTTATGATTGTAAAATTGAATAATATATTAGTCATATACATATAAGTCACGAGGCTAATACTTACCAAGCCATCAGCTCTCAGTCATACTGGTCATGGTAAATCAAGGTTTAAGCTCTTGTAGATGTTTTACTTCTCAGCCAAAATGCTTTCTCCAGTCTAGATCAAAAAGCCTTCTTGTTAGTAAATGACAACTGAAATCTAGACCAGAAGAAGCCTTTAGGGTGTGAGATGAGGCTTTCAGATCATTAATCATCAGCATGTTGACAGTGTCATGGTGAGCAAATAAGCACACTGAGGTTAGCATTTAGTTTGCAGCACTGCAGTGTCTAAACATCAGCCTTGTTGGTAGTAAATGATTTTAATTTGCTTGTTTTTATTCATTCCAGCGGATGAACAATTAAAGCTCATGGTATCAATGTACATAGCCAACAAATGGTGTCGTGTTATGTCACACATTTACAATTAAGTAGCAATTTATTCTAAAATTACAGTTGCAATGTTGGAGGATCAGATCTGACATCCATTTTGAGTCATATAAATGAGAACTTTGAAAAAACGACTTGCCAACCCCATTTTTTCCTTTTCCCTCCACTTCTGTTTTTGAGAATAAGTCACCCTTTCTTCATCATCATAGTTTCACATAAAATTGTACAAAAATGCTCAGAGAGTAATTATTTTTAACTGTATTATGGATTGAGTGTTATGTGCTCAATTTACTGACAATATAAAGACTTAACATATTTAATGTGTACTCCATAATTACCACTGTATAACCCGTGTTTTCTGTTTCCTCCTGCTCAGCTATGTTCCTCACACCTACCCAGCCCATCAGACGCCCCAAACCATTACCAGGCAGTGTGTCGTGCTCTCTATGCAGAGACAAGGGAGCTGCGCACCTTCCTGGACAAGATCAAGAGTGCCAAAGAGGTAAGAAACTCCAGCATGAGACATCTGTTAGCTAATGATCAAATCTGGTGAGGGTAAGTCACCGTCAGTCTGATACATGAACAACACCATCTGCTCAGGCTCTTCACTAAAAGTCAGTTTATTTCACAGACAAGTCATACTATAAAACACGTCAATGATTTTCACACCAAAAATACCAAAATATGTAAGATAAGAGAAATAAAAGTGCCAAACTCCTCTGTGTCTTGGGTGTAGCACTCTGTTTTAATGTAGACTGACTCTTGAGGATTCAGTTGGTTAAACTGGGTTGACTGAGGCCAACAGGCTCTCTAATGCTGGAAATCAACAATGCCACAGTGATGTCCAGACACAGCATATCAGGAATAAAACAACCCACAAAGTGCCAATGGCCCAGAAGAACTGAGACTGTTTGTGTCCCTGCCTGACCCCGCGTCAGAGTGATTGAGATCTCAACATTGCTTGCAGAACTCCCACGACTTAACTCTGCACGTGGACATTATCCAGAGTCTTGTTTTCATCTCATTTTATTGGCTGATTTATTTCTCTTAGTGGAGTGCTGCTGCTGCTAGTGAAATTGAGTATTATTAATGAGGGGTTCCCATAAGAGCCCTGCCTGTCTTAGAATATTAATCGACTGTTACCCAAGACATGCTATGCTAGTAATAATTGAAGTGAATCATTAATAAAAATAAGAATAAAAGGTTGAAATATTGAGTTTTAGTAGACCCAGATATTACAAATGAATGCTAAGTTTAATGTAAATGTGATGTCAGTGTTATAAAAAAATATGCTACAGTCATGTCGTTACTACAATCAAACCTTGACTGGATGATGAAATTGTTTGGTCTCAATTCCAGCACCTCAATACATTGAGTCTAAATTGATGACATTGATTTTAAGTCAGCCATTTCCTCATTTAATAGTTTGTTACCCTGAACACCTCAGCCCTGATGACCACATTGTGTCCTCTAGCATCATTACTAGGATTTTTCTCGAAAATTATACTAGTAATTAGGGATGGGAATCACGGGGTACCTCACGATACGACATGATACGATATGATACACGATACAATACACGATACGATACATGATACGATACACGATACACGATACGATACACGATAACAATATCATCATGATCTGTCTCTTCTTCGGCTGGTTATTTTCATTCAAGTTTCACTCATTCAAGTGTGGAGGGCCAATTTTGAGGTCCCATTAAGTAGCGTCTCCGGGAGATAAACCAACAGGGACATACAGCATGTTTAGAGCATTATATTTTGTTAATTAAGATATCTATATTTAGTGGCAGCATATCAATAATCATATTGCGGGAGAAAGGATAACTATAATCACCATATCGATTTTTTTGTCCCACCCCTACTAGTGATTATTTTCATTTGTTGTTGAACAGGCATTTATAATTATTAGAGAATAGAGTTAGGGATACTCGATATTGGTATCAGCACATAATGGCTCAAAAAGTGATTATAGGGATTGGCAGATACTAACACTTCTGCCAGTATTTACGGCGTTGTCTATGCATATCAGCCATGCATACTGCATACATTGTCCGGAATATGGGCATATCAGTACAGTGAAATTTAGAAAAAGGTTTTGTTTTACTTAATTTGTATCGGTTTCATTCATAGGCTGTCACAATGAACTGGTCAACTCTAGCATGGGAGAGACTTGGTTTTCTCAAAATGCTATGTGTTTATTTCGGTATCAGCTAAGATAAGTTCAGAAATATCCACATTTCCAATGTTGGGAAAGTTCCAATATAATTTATCACTAGATTGAACATTATTTAAACATTAAACAAATAACTCCAAATTTGATGACTGTCCCTGTAACCACTGAGGATGAGCCAGATTTTGTATGAGCATCAGCTTACATCATCATCGTCATCATCATCATCAACAACTTCATCATCATCTTCATCATCTTCATCATCATCTACATCAAGTCAGGAAACAACAAACCGCAGATCAGTCACTGACTGAGAAGGCACCATGTTGGTTGCATGCTGTTGTCTTTATTCCCTCTTGAGCTTGTGATTTATGATCCAGCTGCTCTGTCATTTTGCTGTGCTCTGCTCTCTTCTCTGCTCCAGAGGCTGACATATTGGGCACCCATCAGGGAGATCATAACTGTTATTCAGACAAATACTGCTCAGACAGACTATGTGGAATCGGGGGTCAAGTGTGTTGTGTCTTTCCTGTGAATGGATTTGGGTTTGGCCCATTCTTTGGATATGCCCATAGCAGCCAAGAACAAATATTTTTATTGCTTGATTTTTCTCAGTTTTGAAACTTAATTTTTTGTACCTTGGTATTTCTTTTTTGACATTTGGCCTGATGGTTGATGACGCAGCTCTCTGTAGTTTTAAGAACTTAAAATGCACATTTTTGTTGCCTCATATTGAATTGAAGCGTTGAAGTTGAATATTGGGCTGAAATGATTTATTGGTGTATGTATTTATGTATATTCTCTGCTAAATGTTTTCTTACGTACTTAAGTTCAGTGTGCAGTAACTTTCTCTGTCGCCTTCCTGCAATGGTCCCCATTTTGTTTCTAAATCTCAATACATAAAACATTTCCTCTAATATTAAAGAGTGAAAGAAATGAAATAGACTGCAGAAATTATTGTTGATGTATGCTCAATATTGTTTTTCTTATTTTACCAGGAATGTTCCCATTTAGATACAACAATCTGTTTTGCAAGGGTGGCCTGGCCAAGAGAGCTTGGCCAGGCCACCCTTGCAAAACTTACATTCTTTTTTGCCACTGGGTCAGTTAACTAATACCAAATATTACCTTATTTTGGTAATATTTTAAACAGGCTCACCTTGAAACTCTAGTTATTCAGCAGATTAATGATCAAATGTGGTCATACAATTGGGTAGGATTAGTGTGTCCAGTCAAAAAAACAATCTGATTGGTATTATTGACTTGAACTAACTTAAGTATCAAGATAATAAGGGAATACTTACCCTGCCCTGCTCAAGAATTCCAGACATTAACTGAAATGCCTGCACACAAACTAGCTAAGGTTTGAGGTTAAGTCAAGATGCCACCACATGACCTGTCAGCCGGCCTCAGCGTACTCAACAGTGTCAGCTGTGACTTGTACGTGAGCCATGATTCATACAAACAAACAATCTTATGTAATATGCTGTTATAGAATCAAGTTTAACCTTATTACAGCAATTTAAGTAGCTTACAGGAGGCAGGGGGAGGGGGTCCTGCTGGCTTTAGGGGCTGCTTTGCACATCCTTTTGCACACTATGACACAGCTAAGGAGTAGCCACACACAGAGTAAAATCCACATTTAGAGGCTGGTCAATGAGTCTTTTCTCACTGTTGATGATTTCTGCCAGTGTCTGTCAGCTTTTTCTCATTGCATTCTGCTCTGCCAGTCTGGTAATAAATTAAAACTGTCACTGACATTGAAAGGTATGAACAGTAAAAAAACAAAGGAAGACGTGCAAGGAAGGAAGGTTAGGGATGAATATGCAACACAAATGCAGCAGTTGAGTTTGACATAAAGGTCATTTTAGCAGAGAGGCTTTTTGCAGGAAAAGACTGTTTAAGCAACAAACAGATGTGAATGCAAAAAATCTTATGGAGATATGACACACAGATCAAAATACTGGTAAACTAAGAGAAATCCTATAGATAAAAGACAGGGGGAGACTTTTTAATTGACAATGAAAGTTTTTGGGAAGTAGCTTAATGCTTTTACACCAGGCATGTAATGAAATATTAGTCTACATAGTGTGGTGAAGTGTAGTGTAGTGTGTAGTGATTTGAGTTGATAGTAAACAAGACATGCACTATATCAGTGTGATATTCTGTGCTGGCAGATAGTCAAAAGTTGATTATCAGAATCGGTGAATATGAACATTTCTGCTTATATTTACCACTGATTTTAAAGCCTTACATATCAGCATTTAGATTGTGCAGTATTTCCAAAATCATTTCAATCCTAGAGTACAAGCTCCTTAAGTCCAATTTTCTGTTAAAAGTGGTTACATTGCTATATATGCAGCTCTTAAAGGGCAGATAAAACTTAGTTTTACTGGTTCAGGTTAAGATAATTTGATGCGCAAAATGCAAGTATATTTAAAAAGATGAAGTTGTAATGAGAAACTCAACCTTTTGTCACTATATATTGGATCATTTCACTATATATCGGTAAAGGGAGTGGTACCAGCTTTAAAAGAAAGACGTGTTTTGGATATCAAAAAAATTCACTGCAGTGCATTCCTTTAAATAAAATGCCCCTAGTAATTAATAAACTTGCCAAAGGAGCTCTCTATTTTTTTACTTGCCACAATGAATATGACATTTATTTACAAAGAAAACAGCATCTAATAGATTGAGGATGCTAGTAAAAGATTTTTTAATATGGCAGAATGATAAAATATAAACAATTTAATCAGTACTTGTTAAGAAAAGCTGCTGTTTTATCCAAAGATGTGGAGGAAGCTGAGAGAAGGTCTAATTTTTGACACTTTGATTTTGGAAGCATGGTATTATCAGCACAATACAGTATTGGCAGATAATAGTTTGAAATTTTTATCATCAGTGTTGGCAGATGAATTATTAAAATACAATTTATTATCATATATTTTTATTGATCTCTGTTCTCATTTTACAACATAAACAAACAATCAAACAAAAGATCACAACGAAACAAAAACAGGTCAGCACAGTCCTGGTCCACATTGCTGTCACAGTGACCATGATGTACAGATATGGGGTATAACAACAGTGCAGTTCATGGAGGCATTGTCTCTAATCACCTCACCTCAGCGCTCCGTCAGTCAGGACAGACGGAGCGCTGAGGTGACAGTGGAGTTTGAGAAACGTGAGCTACGTAGTTGATGTCTCCAGAAAATATCCTTTTGAAGAGTGAAGCAGACAGGTCTTATATTTAAGAGGAAAACACTCCATGATGATCTTATTCCAGTTGCTGTAGAAGGTGGTTTGTTGCTTATCCATGATAAAAAAGATGTTCTTCTTAGCAGCATCATACAGTCTGCGAGAGCCAGAATGAACAATAGCTTCCTCATCAGGACATCCCAGTAGTAAAGAGGGAGGATTCATACATAAAGGCACACCAAGTATTTCTTTCATGTGCTGCAAAATATTAATAAAATAGATCTGAACTTTCAGACAGGATCAGACACCGTGAGTGTAAGTTCCTACTGAGATTTTACGTTTCAGGCGTAAAAGTGGAGCTTGAGGATTTATTCTGTTTCTCTTACTGGGGGAAATTTGCAAGCGGTGAAAGATTTTGAATTGCATCAGTCTCGCCCTGTTACACACCGAGATTTTCTTTGACTCATTCCATATCACATCCCATTTGTCCTCTTTAATGTTTACACTAAATTCAGTTTGCCAAGTCTGTGTTACCTTTTGACCCATTAACCCCACCAATCCAACTTAGAATATTAAAAAACTGAGTAATTGATTTTTTAATTGTATACCGAAGAAGTAGTTTTCTATTGCTGATATTGTGGCATCAGCATAGAAAGTGTTTTTCCTTATTATAAAATCCCTAATTTGCAGATATGTGAAAAATTTACATCTAGGTAAATTGAATTTAGCTCATATATTTAGGTTCTATAATCTCTTATCAATATCAAAGTTTGACATTCTGACAGCCATAGTTAATGTGAATTATTTAGGATGGTCAGAATTTAAGGAAGATTGTCAGATTAAACCTCTTTGATATTTATTAACTATTTTTAGTGTTATTAGTGGCACATTTCTTAGTGTTTATGGCATATGACCACAACAAGTGTCAACAAATATTCCGTTGGTTGAGGTCCCGGGACGCTCCCTCGTCTACATTTTCTATCTGGGTCTCTTTTTTCTGTTTTCACTCAGTCAGTCATTCTCTAAAATAAATTGACTGGAGGGTACAAGAGCAGCAGTTAACCGTTGTCTATAAATTAAAAAAAAGTGCACACATCGACTGCAATAAATGAGAGTGAACTTTTGCCAGTGTGATCCAGTGACCCAGAACTCTGCTTCTAACCTGACCTTTCACCCCTTCACACCTGATTCAGGACAATGTTGACATTCTCATGTAAACACAAGTTATCATTTAATTAGCTGGATTTCCGTGACAACATGGGCAGTCTGCTATGAACAACTATTTAAATTTAGTCTGTGCTGTTGATGCACAGTGAAATATCATCACTGTAGACAGCATTTCTGAGTTTATCTTGTATTTTTCTTTATCATGGTTAGAACCTTCGGAGAATGGAGGGTGAGACTCAGGAGGAACCGACAAGAGACCTCGATGACCTGCAAAACGCAGACTGGGTGAGAGGATTTTTTACTTACAAACAACGCACTATGGTATTTGACTTAACCCTGTGTTTGGTGATTTCATAACCTTTGACTAAATGGTTAAAGATCATGATAAATAACATTATATCTGTTTTTTATTCTTTCTCAATCAGGCAAGGTTTTGGGTGCAGGTAATGCGAGATCTACGGGATGGTGTAAAGCTGAAGAAGGTTCAGGAGCGTCAGTACAACCCGCTGCCCATCGAATACCAGCTCACACCGTATGAGATGCTGATGGATGACATCAGGTCCAAACGCTACAAACTGAGGAAAGTCATGGTGAGTGTTTCACTGAATAGGTTTTCAGAAACTCATGGTTGCAACATAAAGTCAGAACACAAGTTTCACCAGAGCATAAATCAATGGTTTTGGAATCTCCAAGGATAAATAGGTCAAACTAACTTTCCAGGTCACAGTTTCTTCTGCATTAGTGAAGTACACTATGTATAACTCTCTGTCCTGTAAGCAGTTCCCCTTAATTGAAGTTTACTTTTATGCCAGTGGTAGGCTAGCTGAGCTCTCAGCCTGGTTTTGATGAAAGTTGTGAAGACGAGGGCTGCATTATTCTTACTAAAATGTGAATCACAGTTTTTCTTCCTTAGGAATATCACCAAGATTGTTTTCCACATTTCCAGTTCTTCAAGAATGAATAAATAAATACATAAACAAAGATAAATAAAACAAATAGTTAAATTAATTGATTGCACTCAAACAAAATCACTTGCTGTCCAGAGCTTTAGATTCACAAAACCTGAAATGAATAGAATAGAATAGAATAGAATTGAATAAACCTTTATTCGTCCCGCATGGGGAAATTTGCAATGTTGCTGGACTCCAACCTAGAAGTGTCTTATAGATATATTATTTAGTCTTTTCATGTCTTTTTTGTGGATTACTTAAAGTAAATAACCTAAATGTGGAACAGACATACTCGATTAAGTATTCTTTGCTAGTCACTCAGTCAGTTTGTTGTGGGTTGTGCTATGTTTTTCGCTACCCGTCTAACATCATTCTTACTGTCACCACTGTGTTTTTCTTCGGTGATAATCTTTAATATGTTGCCATGAAAACTTTTCCCTGGCTGAACCAAATAAACAGTCTGCTATTTTCCTGCTTGTCCTCACATGCCACACTGCCGAACTTCCTTGTGTTTAATATCGTAACAGTGACTGACAGTATAGTGCTGTAAACAAGGAAGATAAATGAGAGGGATGAAAAGTCTGATTTGTTCACTGTATTTTATGGTGCATCTGTTTCCTTTTAGTTTTTTTCCTCTTACCTCCTCTGTGCAGTTTTTAAAACAAATATCTGGATTCACAATAAATTAAACAATGTAATTACAGGTGAATGGTGACATTCCACCGAGGTTAAAGAAGAGCGCTCACGAAATCATACTGGAATTCATCAGATCTCGACCGCCACTCAACCCTGTGAGTAACACGCAGCATGCTGTATCAAGATGCTTCCATGCTGTTAGGCAATAAGCATTTTAGGTTATCATTTAACTCCAAAAAGCAACAAATTTTTATTCATCACAGCATGTTTTTTGATATCTTGAGATAATTACCATGTATAATCCATCAATCATGTGTTTCTTTTCTCATACATAAACGCTGACATTTACTAGAGGTGCCAGTGTCTGGATGTGAATGAGTGGAAACAATGTGCCACATGTTTCTTATTCAGTTTCTCACTTGGCTAAAATTACCAACATGTGATAATGAACACAACAGTAAAATTAAGTTATGCATAAAAAAGGCTCTTTTAATGGAAAAGACACGGTGGGAAAATCTCACCTTGGATCATCACTGGGCTTTTTTGTGTAATTGTCATGACAGGTCTCTGCCCGTAAGCTGAAACCCCACCCGCCTCGTCCCCCAAGCCTTCACGAGCGACTGCTGGAGGGCATTAAAGCTGAGAGGAAGCTCCGGCCCGTCTCACCGGACATGATCCGCAGATCACGCTTAGGTGAGCTGCTGGTCTGACATATGAATTTACCATTGCTTATATTTACATATGTAACCTTGTCCAGCTGTTTCCATTTTAAACTATTGAAGTAAGTTTTTTTATTTAATCTGAAATAATCCTGTTTGTAATAATTTAAAGCATGGCTGTTTTCTGACTGCATGAGCCTTAACTGTCTGCTCTCTCTTGACAAAAAAGAAAAAGCAACATTAACCATGGCTGAGTCATTCTTAACCTCATCCATCATGATTACCCAAACAGTCTGCCTCTTACATCAATCTGTTCCCTTTATCAGAGGTGTCAAAGTGTTTAATAAGTAAGGGTCGCTTAGCTGAAGGTCAGGAGCTGTTTGATAGACCAGCAGAAGAAGCTTTTTAAGATAAAAAATACCTAAAAGTACTTTAGCATGAATTCAATCTGCATTTCTGTTGGTGTTACTGGCCTCAATGTTTATTCCTTATCCATTTTTATTGATTCAAGTATTTACTTTAACCTTAGTATAGCTTGTTCTTGAGTGTTTGCTTCTACATTACTACAGTGTTTTTCTTGGTGTTAACTTGGAGCTCTGGGTCAGGCTGATTGCAAAGTGTGTTTACACACATATAAGGAATGTGTCTTGTGTTTTTGGTAAAAAAAAAAAAAAAAAAAGGAACATAGAAGAAGTGTAAAAGAAATGTAGTAATATAGGAAAATATATACAGCTCTTTTGTGTGCTATTTGTCACTTTTTTTGGAGATGATTGAAGCCTGATGCAAATAGAAGTTGAATTATCCTTTTAGTTTGCTGTTGTTTTGTTCAGTACATGTTTTAAATCGTCGGTATTTTAATCAGATTAAAAGCAGCAGATATTTTGTAACAACATACCATATGGTGCTTTTTTTCAGTGCAGACAAAGCATCTTTGTGAAGGTTTTACCGGGCTAACATAGAGTTGTTGTTTCTAACTCATTCAAACGGACAAACATGTTAAACTGCCTCAGAGGAATTACAATCTCCATTGATTTTTCGGTAATTGTATCTTTGTATGAAGTTTGGTGATTCTATATTTCTATTCCACTCAAACTCTTATGGATTTCTTTTTCCTTCTTCCATTTCTTTTTTCTTTTTTCCCCTTCAAACATGGGCGATTCTGTCAGTCATGCGACCTCTTAGCATGTCTTTCAGTTTCGACTCATCAGGTAAAGTTGCACGTCACCTTTTGTGTTCCTTTTGTTGTACCTTGTGTTTCATTTCAGGCTATTTTGGGGTTAGCTTAAACACAGACAAACACACCCTTTTATTCTTTATTTCATAACTGTGTTGCACAAGTGTGTACGGCACACTCCTGTCATGTAGTGGCTATAGTAATACACACACCTACAGTAGCTGAGGGGAGATGGGTCAACACAGTGCAACCCTCTCACTGCTGATGTGAGGTTCGGTAAGATGTTTGCTTCAAGAGTGAGAAAAATTCTCAGGATGTGGATATTTAAGGATGATAGAGGCATGTGCCAGATATAGTAGCTACTCAAATGGACTTTCTGTAGCCTACTTGTCAAAGGATAGCCAATGACTCAGAGCCAATAGGGTGAGATTACAGATCAGCACTCTGCCTCTGCAGCCAGTCCACCCTGCTTGTCACCATAATCCACTCTCACAGTGGAATATGAAGAGTTACATAACGCCTTTGTCAGCAGTCCTACCTCAGAGGAAGATCTGAATGGCAGATGTCAGAGTGAATTCAACATTTTCACAGGATGCTACGATCATCCTGGTGGGACTAACCTTTTGCACTGTGGCTGCACTCATTGTCCATCCTTTCTCTTCCCTTTCACTCTGTGCTTTCTGTGAGTTTATCCAGCTTTTGCACAGCATCCCCAAAGCTCACACCTGCTCAGATGGATTTTTGTTGCTCTCATACCACCACTGACCCCCTCCCAGCCCCCTGTTGTTCCAGTCTAGTGTAAGGGATGGAAATCTGAAAGTTTGTGTGGCTCTTCTGAAGGTTTTACTTCTTTAAATCCCTCACAGGTGCAGGGAAAAGCATCAGCACTCCTCAGGACTTGTTCCGCAGCCCAGGTAACGCTCTTCAAGAGCAACGTTGCATGGGTATTAAGCCAGACATTTTTTATGACCCTTTGTAACATAAGGGTAAAATTTGTTATATAAGTATATGTTTGAGGCTTATCTTGGTCACCATGAGGTGTGCATAAACAGACTGTGTGGCATTATACAGTAACAATGCACAGACACTCATTGTTTACATCTGAGACTTGATGGCCAGCTGTTCCCAAAGATAAGAGGACAGGTCATAGGAATGTATGGTTAACTTGTAATACTCCCCTGTTTGTAAAAAAAAACTGTATCAACCTGCCCACAGACACACCTGACGCACCCAGGAAGTTGGCTGTCAGCACCCAGTCTCTGTCCAGTGGCACCACAGGACCCAATCAGAGTGGAGTGCAGCCGCTGAGTCAGAGGAAGAGGCTGCTCAGAGCGCCCACACTGGCCGAGTTGGACAGCTCTGAATCTGATGTAAGAAGTCATCCCACTAATTTGGTTCTAATGTATGAGTTTGAAAAATCTTTATTGTGTATGTTGCAGTAAAACAGAGGGAAGAGAAGGTCAAACTACAAATGATTTACAATTTGTATTTATTTCCAAAACCACAGTTAATTATCAACCACTTTAGCTAAAAACTATTGGGAAATCTTCTCAAAAGTGTTTTAAAGCTTCTTGCTTTATGTGACTGTGTTTTGTTTGACAGGATGAACCTACACGCAGCAGCTCCAGCATGTCGACGTCTCTACTAGATGACACTTCACCAGATTCTGTTGTAGGAAGGAAGGGTAAGAGTAAAATAACTTGCTTTTAAGCACCACTAACATATCAAGGTGCTTGCTCGAAATTGATATTTCGGTCTGTACATGTGTGTTTTTATTCAGTTTTGGGCTTTTAATGCCTTTTCTTGATTGACAGGACAGTGGATTTGAGTAGGAAGTCAGGAAAAGAGAGTGGAGGACAGAGTGAGGAAACAGCTGAGGGTCAAAGTCAAACACAGGCTGCTGACTTTGGGTGCTAACACCTCTGGAGGTGGGATGCACCAAGTTACCGGCATGCTGCTGGTATTGATGTTGTACTCTGCTAGAAAGCTTCCTCAGTGGGCAATAAAGGTTTTCTTCTGCTTTACATGATGGAGAATATGACTGTCTTGGTTTCCAACTAAAATTTTTAAAGGAGTTTGATTTAAAATATTTTAATGAAAGGCAGCTATTTTTCTATTCTGTGTACTTACTACAAAGAGACAAGCTTGAATTATTCTTCTGCAGAGCCACATCTCAGAGGAAAGACCCTGAGATGAGAAAATAGTGGATTAATGCTATCAGATGCTCCGCTGTGTCAGTAAGTTTCAAAGACTGAAGTGCAAAACACACCCAACCCCTACATGCTTTTTTGTATTAACTTGATCAGAATATTACTGCCTTAAGAAGATGACTGCCCCAAACTACTAAGACTGACTTTATAGTGATTCTGATACTATAGTAATACAATGAACAAGGTAGTGTTAGCTTATTGCTCAGTGTTTTGTTTAAAAACTGATTATCAGGATCAACAGTTTATTAAAATAGCCACCAAAGTGTACAGCTATTTATAAGCCTTAAAATGTTTGTGGGAATTTAAGCAATACCAAGTGACTAACTTCAGTTGATGCTTCTTTCCTCTTCATCTATATTTTCATACCCTAAAGCTGGTTTTGAGGTTGAAAGTTTTAGGTCTAAACTACAGTAAGTTTACATTTTTGCACATACGATTATGCTTTCTGTTATTAAAAGACAAAAGAGTCTGCTCCATCATAGACACGGAAGTCTGGACTGTCTCAGGGAACCACCCTGAAATTGAAAGTAAAAGCTCCAGAAAAAAAGTGCCACATATTTATATAGTGCATGACAGAGCTCACTGTCCATCAGCATGACATTACAGTGCTGTTTGTAGCCCACAGAAAGCTAGTGAAGCTTGATTTTGTCATTAACAAGTTGAGTCTGCAATGTACTTGATATCAAAGAAATTACTTCTTCAGTATGTATTCTGATTTATTTTAGAATCAAATGCTGCTTGTCTGGTTTTACATTTGTTTCAGACACAAATATACCATCGCATTAAAGAGTAACAGATAAAATCTAGTCCAGTAGAGAATGAGTGTACTTACATTATGAAAAATGCATACATGATGTTATTATTATTGGTTTCTGATGACATGAATCTTGTAATGTTGGATTCTGGACAGAAATGAAATATCATGCATCCTAGTTCTAGACATTAGATGCACAACTTAACCATTAAATGTTCTGTTAAATGTTTTGTCATTTTTCCAGCTCCTCCAAAGTTTCTGCCCATCTCTGCCACCCCACAGCCTGACAAGAGGCAATCTCCTCAAAGGCGGCACTCCATCGAGAAGGAGGCCCCCACCAGTGTCCGCGCATTTTTACCCCCATCCAGACAGGCCTCCAAGTCTCTGGTACGTAAACCATCCAGGGTATTTCTACTTGATGATTCTCGTCTGTGTAAATGAGAGCTTTTTAGGAGGAACTTTTTGCAAATTAAGTTTAATTTCCAACAATTCTTGGATTTTCCTGTGAACTTTAACACACTCCTTATGCTGTGCAGTGTTGTCGACGTCCACATGTCCACAACTTAAATGAACTATCTTTAAATCTGCCAACAACTGTGGAAAAACAATAATTTATCTGTTAAATTTACTCCGGTCCTGTGACTGGACATTTGTTTTCCATGAGTTCATCAGTTCGCTGAATAACTCTGCATCGGTCGTATGATTTGAGTGGGATTGATGCAAGTAATTGAAACCACAGGACAGGCTGCTGTGTGAATGGTGTTTAGAGGGAAACGGATCAACAACAGGAAAAGAGACTTGGCCTCTAGATGAGATACTGTGATGGGGCAGTGAGGGGTGAGAATGCTCATTTTATTTATTATACAGGCACATGTTCAAACATGCTTTGAGCTCACAGGGATACTCTGAATTTGGCTTCTCTAGTAGGTTTAATACAGAAGGACCTTTGTTGAAGTTCCCCTCCCTTTCTCACACTCAGATTACATCTCATTAAAATGTTTACTCTGGTCAGCTGTCTCATGCCAAAGACTTAATTATGTTATTTCCTACTTCATATAATGCTGCAGCTGAAGACGGATCCCAAAGCCGAGGTAACCTTCTATTAACATAATCCCATTTTGATGTTAAAGCCTATTATATTTTTTTCATAATGGCATGTGTGAAATATAAGAAACTTTGGGCAAACTCAGAGGAGAGGATTCCTGCATGGAAGTGTAAAATATTTGTCTGCACCATCAGTGGACTCCAGCTTTGATCCTTTGTGTCTGTAATAGAGCAGAAAGAATGAAATCATGAGATAAAGACGGCTGCCGTCTCGTCTGTGAACTCCGAGGAGGCTGTCAGATGATTTTTCTGTCATGGGATTTCCTGTTATGAAGTTTTACTCTTGAAATTAAAGTTCATCTCACATGTGAGATGAAACCACTGACTGTACTAAGTAATTTCTCAGAAAATTTGAAGAATTTATTTTAACAACTGCACTTGCTGTGATAGTCAGCAGCAGGGTTGGTTGTTATCCACTTTTCATACAACAAATACAAGTGCTCTTGTGGCTAGTATGATGAGCAGGAAAATGAAGAAGCTGCATAGATTGAATCTTTGTCCTCTAGTTTCACTCTGGATGCACAGCCTGCTGGCTCCACACACACACTGACAGTTGGTAGCTTTCATGGGATGTCACACAGCGCCCCCTGATGGGTTAGAAAGGCTTCTCACTGCTTTTCACCATGCAGAAGTCGACAACAGCAAACACTGTGTGACTTTTTTTGTCAGACAAGAAGCAAACAAAACTGCTGAAAAAAGAATGACATTACTCACATTTGAAGCCTTCCCATCCATCACTGGATACAAAAAGTTCAGCTAACTTAGCATTGATGTATTCCCAAGATGTCCATAAAAGGATCGTAATCCAACATTAGGTCCAAAGTACAGCAATATACATGACCATGAAGTGCAGCTGCATTTACTTTGAATTTTCTGCCGATTTAAAATATTTCCTTTTATTTGGCTCAAGGGCTTCATGCTCCGGCTAGAATACTGTATTCAAAATGGAGTCTTCACTCTGACCTTTCATTTGATCACATTTCAATAGACCCCTCCCCAATTAAAGCCCCTGTGACTTTAATTGCTTGGAAGTGACTACGAACTAAACATTTTGGTTTAGCCAATAAAATTCTGAAGATTTGGACGTATGATAAGCCAGGGTTCACCTAAGGTCAAAGGACTCAATTTCACTGGGTAAAGGGGATTTTTATTGGAAAATACACATCAGTATACCATTACACACGTCATTATCGGCTTCTTCATACTTTTTACTCACCATAAGCTTTAAAAAAACAGCATAGTGAGTTTACAATGCAAATTTAGCACTTCCAAAGTGGTTTAGATTTGCATAGATACGAACAGCATCAGTAGCCGTTTTCAGATCTGGACTGCATTTCTTTATTAAATGAAAGAACAACACTACAAACTACTCAGGAGAAAGGACATTTTTGCTCCACTTTCAGCATGATTTGGCAAGAGTTAGTTTACGAAGTGGCACATGTTCCATCCTTTACACCACAGCAGTAGCACCTTCCTACTACATTATCTGGCTGGCCAATTGTGTCTATGATTGATGGATCGATGGTCCAATCACCTGCTGCTACCATTAGTAAAATTACTGCCCCAAATGCTGACTCAGACTGACAGCAAGTAGTGATCCTGATTCTGTCAGTAAAACAGCAATGACAAGATAATGTTAACATGCTCACCAATGCTGAAGACAAATTTGTTGTTTCACACATTCTGAGCAGAATCGTAAGAACACATTTAGATATGTGAAACTGCCTGTCCATCTAAATAAGCAATAGTAAGACCTCTATACTACTGTGTGTAAACATACCTGGTGTGACTCTCTGGCAAAAAGCTGTGTAGTTTTTAGTCTGGGTGCTAAACAAGGGTCCAAAAAGCCCAAAACAGATGTAAAGATGATCTTTGTAGAAATAAAAAGTAGAAGTCCTTTGTTGTAGCTCCACTTAGTGGTCACTGTTAACAGATTTCTTTTGTCCAGCCCTCTGGGCTGATGACTGAAAGCTATCAATGGCTACGTTTACATGCAGTCATTAACCCTTTCATAACCGAAATATTAGCAATAACCCGGTTGCGCACGGCCATGTAAACACCAAAAAAAAACCCTTTTGAAAAACCGGACCATCTTACAGTCCTGAAGGTAAAAATTCAGTGGCCACAATAGCAGGTAGATGAAACGGTGAACTTCCAACCCTGGCAAACATCTGTAGAAAAAATAAAACTGTTGTGGAGTGCTTTAAACGTCTTGAAACAGCTAAAGATTTTTATGAGGCGTACTGATGTAAGATGAACATCAATATAAGAACCTGCTTCAGTTTGAATGTCTTGTCCGTCTGTTTGCTGGTCAGGTGGGAGCAGCCAGCGGTGCTCAGGGTCCGGTATGTCACTGTTACTGCATGTCATCAAATCCAGTCATCTTCACCACTGAGGGCTGTGTGGGGAAGCCATCCAAGTTAACTTTTAATTCAATAGATCACTTGATAAACAGGAGCTTGTCTCATGAACATTTGGAGGCAGGCTGATGAGAACTGTGGGGAAAAAAGGAAAATGGAGAGGAGGAATGGTCAAAACACATTAAAGCTGAATCTCACATGCTTTAACTCATCTGTCTCAGAGGAGATTATTTTTCCTCTGAGCAATTTTATTTCTGTAACGTTTTTAACTTGACAAAAATATTAATACAGTACCATATTACTAAAAATTCATCAAACAGCCTTACCTGTTGCTTGCAGACTGATTTGGTGGTACTGTTACCAAATGTATGAAAAAGTCTTAACTGAAAACAGAGCAAAACATTCTTTTCATCACATCATATTTATCATGGTGTTGCATTGACATTGTTATTTGTTAAATATTATTTAATTAAGCTCTAGTGAGGCATTATTTGTTGTCTGTTATGAATTATGATATTCTTATGCGACATATTTCAAGTCTGATCAAACTGAGTTGAATATTATTTTATAAAAAAGAAAACACTAATAAAGAGGTCAAATTGTCAGCATGTCAAATGATGCCCACATGCCATCAGCTGAATATAATTGCATATTGCTCTGGTTAATATTTAACTTTATCCTGACACAAGCTGCAGCCTTTCCTGTTGCTGTCAAACACTCTTCTTCAGTATTTGACTAATGCGTCATTACGTTCACTCTACTTAATGATGTAAGAGTAGTAGCTAGTTGTAGCAGCATGTCAGCAGCCATCAACAGGAGTTTAAGCAGCAGGTGGTTGTGTTATGTCATAAGAAAAAAACGTTTTTTTTAGGAATCTGGGTCTGGATTATTTGAAAAATATCAAGTTGCAGTTAATCTTACTTAAAATTCTGATGCCAACTGCTGCTCAGTACCTGCTCTTACTGCTGCTCAAATAGATTTGCCAAAAGCAAAAAAGCACTTTATGTTGGTTTAAAATTGCTCATGACAGTATTTATTTTGTCCATTTATTCCCACAGCATATTTTTACTGATTTACAATTGTATTGTGGGGTATTGCTGAACTCCTGTACAGACCATTGCTTACTGTTGATGCAGATTTAATTGTACAAAAAATCATCCACTTGCAGCAGACTTAATTCCAGATCTAGAGGCGCAGTATATTGTTGAAGCTATTTTTGGTTTGTTTGTAATATGGACCTGTGGTCAGGAATCAACTTAATGCAATAATTAAATCGAGCCAAATGCTCCAGACTGATGGATGTGTTGCATAACAAGCATGCTGTGTACTCCAGCTCATTTTCATTCAAGCATCACAGGGATCTGATGTTTTCACATTCACCAACTCACTGTATGCCTGGTCTTTGGTAAAGTGCTGTGCAGTCTGTGTCTTTAATTTGGACTTCATTTCATGGATTGTTCAGTAGTCAGTCTCATCAGCACCCACAGTGTCTCTTCATGCTGTTATACTCATTTTAGTTATCTGTCTTCTGTACTATTATACCGTTCTAATGTGATGTATTTTTTTTTTACTCCAGGAGGAGTTTTGTTACCCGGTGGAGTGTCTGGCTCTCACGGTGGAGGAGGTGATGCACATCAGACAAGTTCTGGTCAAGGCGGAGCTAGAAAAGTTTCAGCAGTACAAAGATGTCTACACAGCCCTCAAAAAAGGAAAGGTACACACCACAAGTACAGCTTTTGACATGAGAGCAACATTTTCTATATCATCTGAAAACCAAATAAAATTGTTGTACTCTGCTCACGACTTTTCTCATTCTCCCGTTCCTAGCTTTGCTTTTCATGTCGGACCAAGAAGTTCTCTCTCTTCACCTGGTCCTACACCTGCCAGTTCTGCAAAAGGTAAATTAGATGACAACTCAATTTTAAAAGGGAAAAACATTTTTTGCACATCATAGTCTGTTTAAAAACTCACATAAACTACCCTATGTGAAATAAACAGCTTCTTCGGCTTCACGTGAATTTTCACTTAAGTCATATATAGCTGGGATTAAGACAGCTGGCTTAAAAAACGACAGATGTCGGTCTGCTGAATCAGGAAGAAGTAAACTTGCCCAACCTCAGTGCTTGGGAGTTGTTGGTTGTGAATATAAGCATCACACCTTAACCCTGGTTATGTTGCATTTTGGGTAATGCATGCATCAGGGGTTATCATGGAAAATAGAGCAGGAATCAAAATAAACTGTTAATTGTTTTGCTGCTTTGAGTTTAATCAGTTTAATTTTTGAAGACCCAATATGCCACTGGAAGAGTAAATTCGCTGAAGATGTCCAGCAGATATTGCACTTTGTCATTAGCCTCTTTGGGCCCATTTCTCCCATACAGTGCTTAATCTTGATAGTCCTCTTCTCTCTGTCCTCTGACTGCCTGCACTCACTCTGCTGTGGCCACAACCGGGCCTTAGCATGAGTACATCATCACATCATTATAAAGACTTATGGTTTACAAGTAGCGTTCGGCAACACAGAGAACATGACGGCAGCTTTGATAGTTTCAAAGTATTGCCCAAATGAACATCACATTTATAATTTATCACATACACCTTGCATACCTGTGCTTATTCCTGCGTATGACCAAGCGTACAGTGCCAAGATAATGTTCTTCATCTGTGCCAGGGCCAAGGAAGTGTACCAAGCTGGAGCATGGCCCAGAGAGTGCTCTGGACTGGGCTTCCAGTGTCTGACAACCAAAAATTTTAGAGTGCCTTATTTGTCTTCTGGGAAGTCTCTGCGTTTGGCACTATCTTACGATGCAGTAAATGGCTATGTCTTCGTCCACCTATGTGCATTGATTCTGCATTTTCAGGCAGAAGAACGCACAGACATTTGCTGCATCATATGTCAGTGCCAAACACAGAAACTTTCTGGAGGAAAAATAAAGCGCCTTGAAATTTTTTACCTCATCGTATATTTGCAGCTCTTTTTGACGTAAAACTCACACAATTATGTTAAATATCTGTACCTGCCAACAGCAGTGTTTTCATCTAAACGGCATCAATTTAAAATGCTCAAATTAAACAACTGTGTCTTGTCTTCTCCAGGCCTGTGTGTTCTCAGTGCTCAAAAAAGGTAAGATGATCTTTAACTTCCTCCCTACAACACAGTTTCAATTAATTAACTTGTCTTTGTTGAATAGAGGTTCCATCATATTCTGTAGGAACACTTTTATTTCCATGTTCTTTATCTAATAACCTTTAGATGAGGCTGCCATCCAAGCCCTACTCCACCCTGCCCATCTACTCTTTGGGACCGAGTGCTGTGGCTAAAGAAGAAGCAGAAGGAGCATCTGCCCCCACTGAGCCAGAGAAGAACCCGTTTGGATCTGGACAAAACCGACACAGTCTTCGCAGGAGTGTTTATAAGTATGTGTCTGTTGAACCAGTTCTGTCCTCAGTCTTTCTTAATTGTTTTGACTTAGGCTGTACATTTTTTCTTTGAATGCAATTATCACAACATCTCATTTGTACATCAGGTCTCTAGTATTGATTCCTTTCAAAAAGTGTAAAGTCTTCCAGATCATGTTGTGTAGGTTTTTTGACAGTTTAGCTAAAATTGAAAGTTATCCAAAAGTTGCTGATAATTCATGGCTGAAAAGAAAAGACAACTTTGAACCTCTTTACAGAAAACTATATGTCTCTACTTCTTCTTGTCCTTGAAGAAAAAACAATTAAGAAAAAAAACTAATGTGCTGCAGTAATGTTTGATCTTTCCTGTAAACCCTGTTCATTAACATGTCCTCAGGTTTTCAAAGCACAGCAGCAGCAGCAAAGATGGCCGCTCACTGGATGAGCCCGAGCTTCCCAAGGAGCTGACCGAGGACTGGGTCACCATGGAGATCTGTGTTGACTGTAAAAAGTTCATCACTGAAATCATCTCCTCCAGCAAGCGCAGCTTATGCGTCGCCACCAAGCGTGCCCGTCTCAATCGAAACCGAAAAACTCAGTCCTTCTACATGCCGTCGTCCAGTTCAGTCAACTTCAGGCCGACTGAGCACTCCATCAGTGAAGTGTAGAAATATGCACCCTGTGCACTTTTTTTATTTCACACTTAGAGCTAAGACGCCTGATTAATGAATCCCCTCATAGTCTAGTTTTGATAAGGGTTGGTTCACTGTGAGGATGGAGCCAGTCCACCCCGCCCCAAAGTTCGTAAAGGTCCTCGTACCTTGCCCTGTCTCAGGAAAAGTTGGCATGCTGTGATTGATAATGCGTGGTCAGGACAGTAGCTGCCAGATAACAGAAGAGAGCCATGTTCTTTAAGTCTGAAATTCCAGGCCATTTTAATAAATAACTAGAGCTGCAGATATCACTATTGACTATATTCACAAGGCGGCCATTTACCTCTTCAGGTTCGACCCCGAGTCTGATAGAGTCAGGGCTTCAAACAATTTCTACAGGTTAACTGCTTCCTTAATCAGTAACTGCTCAGACAATACACAGAGCGAAACAGGAGGGAAATCTGGTCATGGATATTTTTAAAGATAAAATAACATCAGGAATCCTTGAATGTTGATGTGATATAAGCTAATCTAATATAAGCTAATCTAATACATTTAATGTACCAATGCTAAAGACCCCCATGTAGTTTAACAACGCCTTTGTGTTTACTGTCTTATGATTCTTATCAAAAATATTGTAGTTATTGTGAATATCATTTTTAATTATTAAACTTTAATCTCTTGTTCAGGTCATTTAATATCTTTACCGTTATAAGTTGAAAGATTGGCATAGAAAAGAGCACTTTGATTTTTTTTAGATTGATGATAATAATGAAAGAAACATCCACAATTCCTCGACATAAATAAGCTAATTGCCGATTTGAGTATTTTTGTTTAGTTGTCCAATTTCTCCCTCATTGCCAAGTTTGCATAAGTCTCTGAGCACCCAGACTTAGAAATGAAGACATTAGCTTTTGTTTTGGAAGAGCCAATGGGTTACTGAATTTTTGATTTGCACTACAGGGAAGTTTTCCCTCGAGCCGTTTAGTCATCTGTTTGGCTTGCTGTTGTGGTCAATGATGAGGTAAACTATAACTAAGTCAGAAAAATTATAAAAAAGATTACAAGATCACCAGAATGAAAAGGGTTTGAGCTTCCAATGAAAGTGGCCGCTGTGTGAATATGGTGAACTGTAGGGAATGTTAGTTTGAATAAAACATGAGATGAAACCATAAAGAAAGACAAAAGCTGCAGTTTCAAGATGTAAATAGTACAAAAGCCCGTCCCTACTCCAGTTTTCTACTTCCTGTTTACTTCTAGCACTCAGGATGAACAACAGATTGTCTTTGGACAGAAAATGCACTGTAGCTCCTCCTGTCAGGTCTGTTGGGGTAGATGTCCGCTGCTCCCCGGCCCCTCTCGTCTTCTTCCAGCAACAATTATGCCAAATGTCTGATTGTTCATTTTTTAGCCAGTCTAAAGCAAACGCTCTGTTTCCTCATGCTGTAGGAACATGTTGATTGGAACAAGTATTTTTCTGGGTTGGTGTTACTTTTAATGTAAATGAAATAATGTGCCTGGTGCCAAAATGTAATTCTTTCTTTGAATGCCTTTTGTAGTAGCGGACCTGCTGTACATATGTGTTGTAAACTCAGTGGGAGACATTTTTAAGGTAGTTTAAGGTTTTTTTGTCCGTCATGTTCCAGACCGGGCAGTAGAAGCACAGAAATGTGGGGTAACCAGTGTGTACATGCTGTATATCTTAACTGTTATAAATTTAATATAAAACAAATGAAACTTTACAAAAGTAGAAGTATGATTTAACCACGCTGTAAAATCTCTGCCTCTGAAGTTTCTTTTTCTGAAACTTTTATTATTTAGTGTCATTATGTTCGCCTCTTCAAATTCAGATTTTATTTCTTTTGTATAGTTTATAAATTCCTCAGTGTTAAGATACTCCTAAAACCGCACTTTTATTTGACAAATTTATTGTTTATGTTGGGTTCATCGTCTTAATTAATGATAACTATTATTCAGATCTTCGTTTTTTCACCTCTTGGGGGGTCCATGGTGCCATTTCCCAGAGTTCCTTGTGAATGAAAGCTTGTGTGAGTGGTTGTTTGTCAGAGAGAAATAATGGTTAAAACAGAGCACTCCATGTAATTGAATGTAGGCATTTGAAGTGTATAACTGTCACTGAATATGCTTTATGAACGTTTATTCTGACACATGCACGTGTTCATGCAGTGTGTTTTGTGACAGTTGTAACCAAATCAACAAATTACAAAAAGTAAAAAATGATGCCATGTTCAAGAGAAAAACATCGATGTTTGAGTTTGGACCTCTGTATGGACTGTATGCATGCTGTACTGCGGTCTGTTTTTATCGAAGAACTTCTAATAAAATCATGATTTTAAAAACTGAGACGTTCCCTGAAGTTACTGAGATATTAATACTTGCTTTAACATCTTACAGGCAGGAGAGGGCGGCAGAGTATCGACAGAAAGTCTTGTCTTGTCATCAGAGGTTGATGTTGCTCTCATTGCACCATCTGGTGGTTATACAGGTGTAATGCAGATAGTTGATGTGAGGAAACTTTCCAGCAGAACCAAAACATTTTGGATTACTTAAAAAGAAAATCATGACCGGATGTCTCAATATTTTGTCACCTACATAAGACAACAAACAAACAAAAAAACACTTGTTCATCAACACATTTAATGTTATTGAGTGAATTTGTCCATCTACATTACTCACCCCTTATAGCAGTGGTTTTCAAACCGTTTTTGCTCAAACCACATGGAAGATCAAGCCAAAATCTTGAGAAAAATCATATTCATACCCTGGGAAAAATAACCACTTAAACTGAGCTGCAGTATCAGACCAGTCTTTACATGTTATGTTTTTATACATATATACCAACCTAATAGAAATAAACTCTGCTTCACATGAATATTTGAATCAAATACATCAAGGTTTCTCTCCAATGACTGTTTTTTGTTTCTCTTTATGCTACATTTAACAACATCACAATGACAATTTATTTAAATGCACAGTCAATCACTTTCCTGAGCTGACCTCAAAAATATTCTGTTGTCTTCTTTTAAAGTTAACTGCCAAAGATGTCATCGCTGTTTCAATAATTTTAACAGGACTCAGAGTTGTCAGGATTGTCTTTTTTTAATTTGAGAGTTAAAAGTATGGTATTTTGGTTAATTTGATGCTCAATGCTGGTTCGCTTGGAGTTCTAAGTATTTCTAAACTTTAAACAATTAAGATGTTGGGTTTCGAAAATGACAAACAGGGTCTGTTTGTAATGCAGTGTTCTTGGTCTTTGCTGCTGGCTTGGTGTCGGGGTTTAAAGAGTGGCCATGTTAACAGGTGATTTAAGGCTGTAGTGTTATCACATTTTGAGCACAAAGTGTTACAACAAATTTCTCTTCATTATATCACTAAAGCTGCTTCTTTTGTGAATTTCTGACTTAATAAATACAAAGATTTAATTTTTTTTAAAACATTGCTTCCAATGATTAAAACTACGGACACGTTCTGCTGACAGTCAGCAGTTAACACAGATACTTCTTCAGCCATTACATTAGGTTGGCCACACAAAAAATTAAAATAAATCTTAATGTTAAAAGTCCTGGACATGACTGCAAAATACAAAATAGCAGCTTTGGTTAGTTTCTGTTTCTTGAGTCTTTTTGTATCATTGCTGGAGTCTTCTACAAACTACACAAAGATGTCCCATAAACTGGAACTTTGTTGAATGGTTGATCAAGAAAGCCAAAAATGGACCCTGACTCTGAGACAAACACTCTCCCTCCTTATAGAGGGTTAGCTTTTCACAACTCCCCCTCTGAAGGCGAACTATTAAACTCTTTGGAGAAACTGCTGAGCTGGTTCAGAACTCAGTGACAACAAACTACTGCAAGAGAACTTTCTGCTAATGGTCTGGCTACTAAATACACCATCACTGTGCACAAACATGAAGATGGTCAGACAAGTGGCTTTTGGTTGCAGCTAAAATAAAGGGGCTGAGTTTGGGCCCCAGTATTTTTGACCAAGCTTGGACTGAGTTTTGGCAGAAACAGATACAGCTGAGTTCTGGCTGACTTCTGGCTCAGATGAATGAGTGACACCTGATTACAGCTTACTTCTGGTCTGGATCTGGCTCTGGTAGAAACAGTTTAACTTCAGCTGAGGCCTGGTGAAGAAAAGTTTGGCTGACTTCTGGCAGAGTATATTTATAACTGAGCTCTGGCTACATTCATGCACTGATAGATTTGGACTTGACTTGATGAGTCATGATTGTGATGAGGGGGTGGACAGGACCAAAGTAAATTTGCTTTAGCTCCACTGAAGTACAACTTGTCGTTTTCTGTAATTTACCAGAGTATTGTTTTTGTGAGAACTTTTTTTTTTTTTTTTAACTCCGCAGAGACAAAACTCAGTCTTTTTCCAAATCACTTTTTAAGAAAAATCTTCTTGTTACTCATTAGATTCAATTTTTCGATGGTCTTTCTTTTTTAACATCTGATATTGTAGAGTACCTCCAGAAATGGCTGTTAAAATGTAAATATTTTCCCTATGTTAAGCCTGGTTGACATTTTTAATGGTCATCAGGTATCTTTGGTTGTTCCCATCATTTAAGGGCTGCAAATCTGAGAATGTGGCATGTGAGTTAAAGAAATGCGAATGATGTTTCCTGAATAAACACATTGCAGCAGAATATACAGTGGCCTGTTCTTGACTGCACTCATGCATTGAGAAATCAATATTTATATTGTCTTTGAGTACTTTGAGTACTGAAGATTTTAATTGTCAGACACAGCAGAAATAATAGCATCAATATAGATTGTAAATAAGACAGAGACCAGAACAGAGCCTTGTGGAACACCCTTTGTCAATAAAAGAAACTCTGATTTAAATATTTTCAACCTTTACACACTGTGATCTATCGCAGAGGTAATTCTGGAATTATTTACAAGTGATGTGATCAACCCAATGTTATAGTGACTGAATAAGAAGAGCATGGTCAACTGTATCGAATGCCTTAGACAGGTGTATAAAAACTGCAGCACAATGCTTCTTCGTGTCCAAATTAAAAACAATGTCTTGAAAACCTTTTGTGGCTGTGGAGATAGTAGTGTGCATGTGTCTAAAGCAGACTGATGAGGGCTTAGGATAGAAAAAGATCTGAGGAAACTTTTAGTTAAGTGTCAATCAGCAATTTTTGACAGACAGGATAATTTGGATATAGACCTATCATTATTAGGATGACTTGTGTCTTCTCCCTTTTTCAAAGGAGTTACTCGTGCACTTTCCCAGATGAAATTATGCCAGAAATAACTGAGGGGTTAAAAAAGTATGTGATTTGCTCAGTGATGACAGGAGGAGAGTTTTAAAAAGAATGGATCTAAATTGTCAGCTCCAGTTGATTTCCTGGGATCAACGGAGCAACGTCATGCAGAGAGAAGGGCTGTAATGAAAACCATGGATTATGTTTCTTTGTAAATGTAAAAGTTCTGTTGATTGATGTGGGTCCAATACAGATGCCATTAAGTAAATGACTGGTGGCAAAATGTTTGTTAAAAGCCACACAAATGTCCCTGTGCTTTGAAAATGTATGGTTGTCATAACTGAAGTGTGTGGGTAAAGAGTTTGCATTTTTATTCTTAAAATTGTTTACTGCCCTCCAAAATTTTTTCCGGATCAGACTGTAAGTGGTGAATTATATCTAAATAGTAATTTGATTTGGCACTCCTCAGTGCCCTTGTTTCTAAGTTGCCTAAATGTAAGCCAATGTGATGGGTCTCCTGAGCATCTAACAAGTGAGCAGACCCTGTTTCTTGATCTAAAAAGAGAAGACAGCTTGGGGAAAACCAAGGATTGTTTCTGTCTTCTCAGAAACAATCCTTGGCTCCACCACCGGCTGGAATGACAGACAGCATGAAACTACAGTTAGTGAGGAGGGGGATGAAGATGATCAGCGTTTATTAGTAAACTAATACAAACATATACATAACCTTTTGATCAAAGCATGTTTACTGACAATTGAAAGGAAATTATTTGAGAAATAATTAAATGCCCTTTCGACATCTGAAAACTATTTTTGGGTTATTTTTCTTCAAGTTGGTATCTCTCACACAAGTGATTGGGCAGTGATCACTTATTCCCAGACCAAAAGACCAGAACCAACAGTTTGATCACTTCTGTTGGCCACAATAAATCAATCAGTTTGGATCTGTTTGGGTTTTTGGGGTTGGGTTTGATGGGTTCAGTGATCATTTGTACAATATTCAAATTACTGTTCATAATCTTAAGGTCCTCTGAGATATAAGCAATCAAGACTAAAATCACCAAAAATGATCATTTCTTTGTGTGTGTACTGTGAAAGGTCTCCTAGTTTAACTAAGGAGTCAGTGCTGAGGGAGGCTGTAAGTCTGCAATTCACATAATCAGATTGCGATGTGAGATGTTTAATGATGTTTAAAGAACTAATAGGCTGCCCGTTGACAGGCCTGCTAGGCTAGGAGCACCCATAGTGGCAGTCGGAAAGTTTAGAAGTCCATACACAAACATTTAAAAATCTGTTAAAAAGGTTAAAAGTGGATGAGAATGCCTTAAAGCCAGAGTGGCTTTAATAAGATAGATAAACAAAATCAGCCGAACAATAAAAACCTTCAAAAAAGCTCAACAGTAACTTGTTCTCAGTCCCTGATTGTGCTGCATTTGAGCTGCACCATATTAAACAATGATTTGATTTATAGCAACAATATGCAACTTTTACACCTTAAAATAACAGTTTTAAAGTCTGTCTTAGAGTGGGGGTCTTTAAACAGAGAGAATGGTATCCATCCCTCTCCCTCCCCCCTTAAAATGATATTTCAGAAACACTTTTGCAACAACAATCTTTACCATTTGCCACAGGACATCTGAAATTTTAACAAAAACTGTCTTATGTCTTTTTGTGTTTTTTTTTTTAATTTCATGGATGGGACAGAAAATGTCCCTTAGAGTAATACTTAGAGTGATATCTATTGTGAGGGATTATCAGTAACTGAAGCAAAGTACAGATACAGTAAATTCACTCCAGTGCTGTCCAAAACCTATGAAAAGTGATGACAGTGGTGGTGAAATTCTCCTTTCACACATGCTCACACTCTCCCTCTTTGCACAGTGTGTTCACAGCCTGGACTGTGAATGAAACGTTATCCTCTGATGGGTTTGTAACAGACACTGAAAATAACCTGCCGAGCCACAGCCTCCCTGAAGGGTGACCCTCACACACTGGTTTCTATGGGGAGAGAGCCCACAAACACACAGTCAGTAAACAGTCAGAAGAGGCCGAGGATTCAGCAGCAGCTCAATAAAAGGTTTCACTGACTGTTGTTCTGAAATGCTGCTCTGGCTAAATGACTGGAGCGGATGACTTCTGACTCAGCTAATGGCCAATTACTTGGACTGGTCCTGTCCTTGTCTGTGGGCAAACAAATAATCAATGTGACTGCTTTGTCGTAGACATTATGCTTTGTGTTCTGAATGTTTGTCTTTATGTAACAGTGTAAAGAGTATCCTGACTGGACTGGAAACTTTTGCATGTTATTGTTGATGTGCCTATATATATATGTATATGTATATTTATATCACATAAGCACAGGTTTTATATCAATATTTTGAGGTCCAAGTTGTCAGTGGATTGTCAGCAATGAGCAGCGTGAAGCTACGAAGAGGTAAGCCCAGAAATCCTCAGCCCCTTTTCAAAAACAGATAAAGGAATAAACACATTAATTACCAGCTGCACAGATACATATTGTACGAAGGCCACGAGTGGACATACATCAGTGCACTTCTGTTAACCTTTACAAGTTTCCTTTAATTAGACCTTCTACTAGTTGCTTTCCTAAGATCTAAAGTGATTTGTGTGTTACATCAAGATAGCAAAACTAATTTCAGATGATGGTGATGTAAAATTTTCTTAACATCATGAAAACTTGGGAAAATTTTATGTATGGACACGTCCTCCTGGCGCTTCCATACGGATGAGATCAATTAAGGTGGAGATTCAGGCCATTTTGGGACTCTCCTGCTGCGTACTAATGGATGAAGCATACTGTATTTGGATACTGTAGTATGTAGTATAAATGCCAAACGGTTGTTATTTTGCTGTATTCAAGATCCATAGACTGTAAAAGAATTATGTGACGTCAACCATTTGATTGTCAAAGGATCCTTTGGAATGTTGTTGATGTGTCATAATATGAAACACGCTGTGAGTTTCATTTAACCTACTCACAGACATGTTGAGGCAGGACTAAGAGTCATCTGACCAATAGCAACTCTGCTGATATATAGCCATGTCAGCCTTGGTCTTACTTCTAAAACCAGAAATCCTAAGTAAACTAAAAATGGCTGCAAAATAAAAAATCACCCTCTACAGTGAGAGCACATAGATGTATTTTATTTTTAGATCAAAGCTGTTTTTTAACTAGGCTGTAAAGATGTATATTTAGGCTTTAAAACCGGCTGTTTCCAGTATGCAATCATTACACCTCCAGAGTTCCTGCAGCCAGCCTCAAGTGGACACTTGAGGAACTACAGCTTTTGGCACTTCCACATGGGCTGCCATTTTCAGCCTTGGGGGTTGCCGCCTGTCGTGACCGTTTTTCTTTAATGGAGGATTTACTGAGGATTCCTGGTTTTGGAAATGCAGCGTTGCTATTGGTCAGACAGCCTTAAGTCCTGCCTCAACATGACTTTTCTGTCTGTGACTAGATGGAGCTAAAGTTTGGTTGAGGAAGCACGTGCAGTATGGCAGTGTCGTTAGAGGAACAACATTCCAAAGGCTCCTATGACATGGCTTTGTCCAATTCTTTTACAGTCTATGGGCGAGACCCGGCATGGCTGATTCCTCTTTTTGTGTTCTGGTGTACAGCAACTATCACATAAGGTGCATGACTGCCACTCACTGTGTTGAAGTGTTGGCCAGAGCAACTATTTCAAAAATACAGCAACTATGTCAAACACGTATAAAACAATCAAGTTTCTTTTCATTATGTAGACACAGTTGTGTGTTTTCCCTCCTCGATCCAGCAGTTCAGATGATTTCTGATTCTTATGTTAAAAACAAAAGTCAACAGTCGCTCAGCTAATGGCTAGCAGTGCTAAACTAGCACTGATTCAAGAATATTACCTGTGATTTATTTTGATTTTCATGATTTTCAAAGTTGAACAACTACAAATCACATGTTTAACATCAATGTAACAGCTTGAAAAATGGAAATCTATAAAGGATATATTTGCTTTGATGTTTTATAATCGACAGGAATTCATGCTAATAGTGAGTCTTTTGCCATAGAAATATGCTGTAGCCATCCACCATTTTAACCCCTGACATGTTGGTGATTTGTATTGTTGAAAAATTACTCAATGTAGACTGGTACAATGCATACTGCCATTTTTTCTGAAGTACGATGACATTCAGGTGTTTTTGAATACTGCCGGGTTTGTACGTACTGCTAATGTAGTCTGTGGTTTAAAAAAGGCCTCAGTGTGGGTCTGGACTCAATACAGGGTTATGGTTTATGTTTTACTGCTGATAAGTCAAGGATTAAAACACAAGGGTAAATCTGACCCTTCATCACACCAGTGGCGCCCTCAGAACATTTTCATAGGGGGGGCCAGATGGGACCAGTGAAAATCTTAGGGTGGCACATCGAATTTGTTCTTCTTGTGGCAACTCAGATTCAGTTCCAGTCTGTAGCTGTGTATTGCATTCCCCCTGACTCTTTTTCATTAAAAATAAAATATGCTAATGTGCCTTTCTGCACATGAGCGCCCCCACAGGTGGAGATTTAAATTACCATTAGTCATTGAGCCAGCGCCTCAGTCAGTAAGAGAAGTTGATGGGACCACTGTTGGGGGGCAGTGGGGTGGCAAGCGACTTTCCAGGGGTGGCCATGGCCCCCCCTGGGGGCGCCACTGCATCACAGTCTCTAACCTCATAGATGCCTGTCATACCACACTAACAGCGTCCCTCTGAGGGGGTAACTCGATATTGAGCTCATATATGTAGCTCCTGATGACAGACACAGTGTGTGGCCTAAAGGACTGAGAGGTACACATCACTCATAATTCTATTAAAGGCAATGTGTCTATTTTTCACTCAAACTGTTTTATGACATATTACATATGTCACAGCATTGTTGGTAACTCTGCAGTGGTAGTGGACAATGAATGCACAGAGATAAACTGTCACCTGATTGCCAGTCAGCATGTTTGTGTGTCAACAATGTTTCCTCCAGTATGACTCAGTGAGTCCCTGAAATAAAGAGAAGCATTTTAGTCTGCATTACATCCAACCAGAGATGGAGAAGGCCACAACATGAGGCTGTATTTTGTTTTCTTATAAAATCTATAGCAATAAATTAAAGATAACACTCATAGATGACAGAGTTCTTCTGCAAACCTGTCATGAAAAGCACATTAAAATGTGTTGTACACTAGAAAACATTTAAATCAACACTAAAAAATAGAGAGCGTCAAATGTGGAAATGACTACAACTTTCAATGCATCATGTAATTCAATGGATCTGATCTGGTGGACTGGGACCCAGAGGTAGGTCAGGGGCCATTTTCTGTGGATCATGAATGTAAAGAGATGTCATGAATACAGCTGTTTTTCTTTGAATCTTTGGCTTGACTGTTTTATGCAATAAATAAAACAGTCAAGCCAAAAAATTGTCATAGACCTGCCCCCCAGGCAGCAGCTTTAAATAGTGAAAATGATCACATATACCCTTTTCACAGAGCATTTACAAAAAAGCCCTGCAATGAAGCTCTGCTGTCAATGCACCTCATACCCTCACATATTGGGTAGGATTTGGTTCTTATCTAAGTCTGCAGTGCAAAATAGCTTTAGGGGAGCTCAAAAGAGTGTGGCACAGCGTATGTTTCAGATACACACAGGCAGACACACACATGCAGTGCTGTGCTCCCCCACTAGGCTCTGTTTGCCCCACTCTCAACTTATTACACCTATGGAGACAAAATTAGAGGGGAACCTCTCTTTCCGTACTCCACCTCTGTGGCATTAACAGCAAAGACAAAATATCATAGGGGTGCATATATCAGGTCTTGAAACAGCGCAGTGAACTACCCTCACAAAGCAGCTGGATTTGTCAGATTCCACGTCTGTCTTCAGGCAGATCCATCTTGCAAAGCTTCGAGCTGAAAGGAGTGCTTATCGCTGTCCTTTTAAGGACAATGAAGGAGTTGCTACAATTGTGGTTTAGTTGTGTTGAAATCAAGAAGTGCCTGCGAGCCTCTGATTACCCAGTCATGAATGTGATACAAAACATTTGTTCAGTCACTTGTCAGTTTTCCTTGTAAGGCTCTGGGTTATTCAGTCATTCTCTATGGGATGTTGCCCAGATGAATTTGACGTACATCCCATGTGAAACAGTCCATCTGACGTGTCTGGGTAACTGTTAACAAGGTTATAGACATACAGAGAAACTGGAACACACCAGTTTGATAATGCAACAGCATGTCAGCATGACCCTAAGATTAAATGGCAGCTGTGTGACTATGGTGTGTGGGTATATAATGAGGTTTGATGGGACTTTGTACCAAATGACTACACTGAGTATTTGCTCAATCAGGGTTGTTAGAGTTACGGGGCCATGATGCTGTAGATACAACAGAGATTTGAAAACACCCTCTTGTACTTTTATCATTGCATGATGAACAGATTACATCACTGTAAATGTGATATGAAAAACCATCTGCATATCACATATACATCAAGGGCTATACAAGCTGAGACCCTTACAATTGGTATTTCCAGTCAGAGATGTCATTAGTAGGTCACTGCATCCCCTTACCACCACACACTGATGCTGGAAGGCAGCGTTGTCACATGTCCTTGCATCACTGTGACTGCCTGCAGAGCCTTTTTTCTTGGAGAAATTCAAATGAAGCTCTGCACCGAACCACACAAATGCTTGTGTTCACAGGGCTTAGACTCCAAGACATCCTATGTACCCTAATAAAGGATATAAGATAACAATCATTTTCATTGTCAAACTATTTCATGGACTCAGTAATCAAAGTTTTGGTCAAGATTTGTAAATAAAAATAAAAGAGAATTTCACATTTAATTGGCTTAAGTCAGAGAATTGTGCCTATATTAAAAAAAATAAATAAATACTTAAGCCCACCATTTTTTCACAACTGTTCCTCCAGTAGTGAAATCTGATGAAAGTAGGAGGGTCCTGGAGGAATGTATTTTTTTCATAAAGTGCAAATTTATGAGCTGCCAGCTTGCTTACTGTTCAAGAAAGACGTACAGTATGAGCAGGACAACAGCCAGGCCTGTACCTCTTAACTCATTGCAGGGAAGTCAACTGCAGTTGCTAGGCAATGATTTTCTGAGTAGACATGTCTGTGAAATTAAAGCATTAACACTGTTAGATACCATCATACAAGTGCAGCCATCTGCAGTAAGAGCTTTAGGATTATGTGTGCCTGAGCAGCTGTTTGTTATGTAAGAGTGTCTGACACCCATCATCTCTTGGAGTCACTGCCAGGTTCAACACCAGGTGCCTGAGAAATGACACCTTAGCTGCTCAGATGAGCCCCCCTTCAAGTCCGCCTGGCTTAACATGCTGCTTAGTCACAGCAGAGAGCAAGCTGCGTGAAGGAATGCAGCCGGTTTGAGATGGTTTCCCATTTGTACTGTAGGGGCCAGTCACTCCTGGCAAAGGGGAGGCTGGGAACATGCTGCAGAGCATCTGCAAAGTGGCTGACTGGTGGGTGAGTCATGGTGGATTGGGTCTATTAGAAACACACACCAGGGGCAGAGAGCCGTGGTCAAAGAGCTTGTATGGCAAAGATCCTTTAGAGGACCATACATCCGTCTTTGGGTCATAACACTCGAAGCAGTCTGAGTCCTCAATGACATCCTGGCTGTTTAAGATACGCCCACCTGTGACATAGAGCTTGTTGTTGATGACTGTGGCGCTGTGATGCATCCGCCGCTCCTTCAGGTTCTCACACTTGAAGAATTTGTTGGCCTTGGTGTCGTAGGCGATCATTCGCCTGGTGTATCCTTAAGATAAGATAATTAGTGAGTAATCTTTTAGGAGACAGTGCAGCAGTATTAGAACTTGTACTTGAACAAATAAAACATAAAGACCAAACTCAACATTAGACTGATAGAAATGATCATTTTTGTATGAAAAGATGGGCCTTCAAATACTCCCAAACTCTTTGAGTATAACCGAGAACCAATTTTTTTCAGGTATAATCTGATAAAAATGGGCTGTAATCTTATCTGGAGTCATAGGATGAGTGGCGTCAACCATCATACCACAGAGCTCAAGTGACTTTCACTTTTTCATGACTGTTAACTCAGTGAGGCTGAAATTCACAAATTTGGGAGAGAGAGGGAAAGACCAGAGGGAGGAGAACCACTGGCTGGATCTGAGCATGGCAGCCTGCTTTGAGGACATCAGCCTGTCTACATGGGGCATACAGACATATCCACTTGACCAACGTTGTTGGTTTGTTTTTTTCACTGGATTTATCAAACCTCAGAAAGACAATGTCAGCCTAAAGCCTGTGTCCACAGTCTTTTGTGCTGGCAGAGCTCATTACCTCAGTGATCAAGCACCTTGGCTCATATTGTTGCTGGGTCAGTAAAGTTAACTTTTGTCTTTAAATAGCACTGTGCAGTGTTTTCTCTTTTTTTTACAACTTAAAATTGTGAGTCTTTTTTCAGCTAATTTATAAATAGTTTAACTTTCGAAACAGCGCCTTGCTTGTCATTGTAACTTCTCCCTCGTCAACCAATCAAAGAAGAAAAGAGGCACAGGAGCAACTACTGTAACTTTTCTTTTCAATCAAACCAAGAATGGCTGCTGTTAATGCAATGACATGATTTCTTTACTTTGCTATCCAGAGTCTTTGATGAAAGTAAACATAGGGTAGAACAAAAAAAAAAAACAATTTGAAGTACACCCTAAATCCACTGTCAAGGGAAGTGGCTGTAAGCGTGTTAGCTGATTTCTGTCACCAAGCAACAGTGAGTGCCTTTGAGCAATGCTCTTAAATACACTTTGAGAGCATGGCCATCACAAACAAGCCATGAGAGGACACAGGCCCTGATGTAACATTTAATCACCTCCTATGATGTAGATCTTGTCTTCAATGACAGCAGCAGGAGCACAAACGTTTTTCACTGTTCTTGTCTCCAGCCTGGACCACATGTTGCGAGAGATGTGATACACCTGTTGAGACACAGCAGACAGCACTGAATGCTGAGTTTATACAGTTAAATAAAGTTTATTTATTGTTAATAGACATAAAAAAATGTGTTGACATGTTAGTCCATCTGGGGTCCACATGTAGGTGGATATTTTTTAAAAACTGAGGTTTTTCTGTGTGTTTTGTCCTTCTGTCCACACCTGAACAACATTCTAGGTCACTGAAAACACGTATGTTGGAAAACTCCAGTCAAGGTGAAGATTTTGGAAAATGCTGTCTTGGGAAAACTGCATTTTTGGCATTCAGCATCGAACTCTGCAGCGACCCAGTGATATTCCCACTGTTGTTTACATGTGTTGCAGTTTTGTTAATCTGTTGCTGTTTTAGTGTTGATAATTGAACTTTGTACATAGTCACACAGACTGTCCCTTCTTCTCACTGATGCTGCTTTAAAATGACTCGATACAAATGCTGCCAATATTGTGAAGGTGACCTGCTGTTATGTTTCACAAGTGGCCATGTTAACTGGTGACCCATGGTCGTTAGCTCTGTGGTTGCCGTGGTTACAGTTTTTGAAACCAACAAGTGGATCACAAAACTTTCAATACCAGGATTTGATCAAGATTATCAGATGTCTCAAATCGAAAAATAAACAAAGAAATATTTTCTCAACACACCTGCTATCACCAGTTAACAAAGCCACAAGTTAAACCGTAACACCAGTCAGACATAGTGGTAAGAAACAGATACTGTATGTATTCAAGTTTAACAGCTTTTGCATCGAAATTGCAAAAAAATGTGCATATTTTGGACATCATTATAACCTAATATACAGCGTTAATACTGCAGTCATGCATTTTTGTGTTTTCATGTGGACAGGATTATTGTGAAAAGGGAGTATAACCTCTGTTTTAGAAAATACTTGCCTTAGTGTAGACATAGCCCGAAACTGTTGGCAAATGATTTGGATCTCCAAAAGAGCATTCACAAACAGAGAACGACGAAAGAGGGGTTTCCCTGTATTCTGTCCTCACTAACATCTCTTTGATCAGCTTTAATTTAATATGCTTATCAGAGGTGTATTTAGCAGAAAACTCAACATAAAAACATATTTGCAAGTCAGCTTTATGATGAGGAAATTGCTTAAAAATCACAACAAAAAGAGGGACAATTTCCACCACAACAGTTGCATTTGCTAGCACTGGTGTTAGGTCATCTGGTGCTTCTGTTGTAAGTGAGACATTGCTCTAGGATATTCATGTTATGTCCCATAAAATGATTAATGGGTATCTGATAATGACCATTTAAGACTACAGATTGTAAGGACAATAGTTTTTGTCTGCCTATCCAACATGTAATGTATCCCTTTTGCTGTTCAGCCAGGGGGAAGGAAAAAACTTGTGACGTTCGATGCAAAAGGTCAATATACTTGAATGTTCAACTGTTTCCAAAGGGCTTTGACAGCATAAGTGCACAGAGGAAAACCAGGAAGAAATTATGATGAAACTATTAACACAGTAAGTGTTGCAGAAATAATCACATTTTTGTGAGAGACTAGGGAAGATCATATCATGTTTACTGTGGGGAATAAACACGTTGAAGTAAAAATTGAAAGAAAATGTGAATTAGTGACTGTTTTGGTATGTTAAATAATCTGTCAACAAATGTTATCCAAGGGCATGTTTATACAGTGCAGTAACACAGGTTGACATCTTTTTTGAGCATTCATATATGAAGCTGTGAGTTGACACAGTTCATTACCAAGTCATTTTCAATACAGTCTTTTAATCAGAACTCACTTGTCGTCTTCCTTCATTCTATGCTACTTGCAATGAAGGTAAACTAATGAGGGCAGATGGCCTTTAGCAAAGAGGCTAAAACGCTTTTCTAAAACTTTTCTCCTTCACTTTGGAAATAAAACATGCTCTAAAATACATCAGTGATATGTGATCTAGAAAATTAACTTTCTGGGGAAGTGGCTGAACTGAAAACTCAAGTCAAGAGAAAAGCTTACACACGAGAAGTGTTGTGTTGTTTGCAAATAAGCAGCTTCTAGTGCTATCTCCCTAACAACCTGAACGGCTTCAGTTTAAAATATGGTTGTTTTTTTTTTTTTTTTAGCATTGGGAAGCTGGAAAACAGCTCTTTATACAAAGCTGGGACAAATGATCAAGATCTTCAAACAATGGATTTCCTGTCACGAGGCAGGATGGATGTAAACCACACTTTTTGTCTACTTTTGGGTTTACTACAGCAGATTATATCCATGGATGTATAATGTGTCTTTGTGCAAGATAAGCCTACACGACCAATCCAGTCTGGATGAGGGCATACCAGACCTTCTTCATATGTATTCTGTATCAGATATCGAACTGTATTGAGAGGTCTACACTCATGGCATTAAAGATTATCACTTTTGGTATCCTAATATGTATATAAAGCCATGTCAGTACATAGTATAACAGGGTCTAACTGAGGGGATTTCCTCACCACCTAGTAGAGTTGAACATACAACATATCAATCCTCACCTTGCACTTGAATACTGGGACAAAGACAACAGTTGAAGTAAAAGGCTTTTAACCATAGCTAGACTTAAATATGCATGTCAAAGTACGGGGTGTCGATGTTTTACTGTACCTGGATCAGCCTAACTGGATTCTGCATGGCGTCCTCCCCTCCAAACACATATATCCTCTGATCACTGGCTGCCACAGCAGGATGGAGCACTGCAGTGGGCATTGGTGCCATGGCCTCCCACTGGTTAAACATACTGTTATACCTCTCCACTGACTGAGAGATCCTCTTGTGAACCCCAATGCCTCCTAATACAAAGATAAAGTGCAGATAAGACACACTTTGGTGGGCGTATCTTGGCTCCAACATTGGCTCAGCCGTCCTCCACTGGTTGGTCTTGAGGGAGAGAGTGTAAACTGTGGCGCTGACTGAGCTGTCGCCTGATGTCATACAGAGGCTGAGCCCACCCAGCACATACAGGATGCTATGGATACACACATATGCAGCTTTGTAGAGACGCAGAGGGAGCTTGGCCAACCACTGCCATCGATGAGTCCGTTCATCGTACAGCAATGCCTCTCTGGAGGTTTGTTCATTGTTTTTGCGTCCTCCAACAACCACAAGTGTTTCTCTACAGGTGTAGCGCCGTGGTGTAGTCCAAAGAGGCTTGAGCTCCCGGCTACACTTGGTGCTGACTGTAAGCATGAGGCGACGCACCGAATCGATGATCTCAGTGCAGAGGGTGGAGGACTGCACTAACGGGTCATTGGCGATAAACTGGAAGAGGTAAGTTGGATGGATGTAGCGAAGACGGACTTTCTTGAAGAGGTCGTGGATTGCACCACGTCTTGAGAATGGGTCATGATGGATCCATGCAAGGAGGGTCTCAAACACTTGCTCCTCCTCGGCACAAAGTCGGTCATCCTCAAGGTAACACATGAGCTCAGGGAGGGTCAACTCACTGAAGTCCTCTGTGGCAGCGACATCAGAGAAACACCTCACAGCCATCTCCCTCGCCTTCTCCCTCAAACTCTCACAGTGAAGGATCTCTGAGAGTCGTATCATGCTCAGACAGTTTTCTGGACTCAGCTGCTCCTGGAGGAACATGGAGCAAGCCTCAAAAAGACCCCCATAGTGAAGCATGGATGCTGCCTGCATTAGAGGAAGCACGATCTCCATGGTGATAGAGATACAGCCTGTGTAGACATAATCTACAATGCCAGTGAGGACATCAGAGGAGACTCCCTTCAGATTGACTCGGGCCTGACTGCTCTCCAGGAAGTTGCTGCAGAACATGGCGCGGAAGTAAGGGCTGCTAGACACCAGGATATTCTTGTGACAGGGTATCTCCTGATGATCCGTGCAAAGCAGGACGTCTGTCAGGATGCGCTCGTGTCGAAGGATGTTGAGCTGGGCGAGAAGATGAGAGGGAAGCTCTGAGTCTTTGAATGAGAAAACTTCAGTAGGTCTACAGGCCATTCTGTGGAAAGGGTAGAGGATCAAAATAAAGACTTGGCTGTAAAATGGTTTCATTCATTCATTCATACTTACTGGTTATAGCTATACAGACAACAGGCAACAGTGAAGTTTATCTTGGATGTTGTGATCAAGGGGTGCTGATAGCATAGAGGTTAGGTCAGGGGTGTCTAATCTATAGCCCTAGGGGCCAAAAGTGGCCTGCAGTCTATTTTGATCAGTTTACAGAATACTCTTAAGAGCACAATGAAACATGGCCTGTACTAAAACATGAAGCCTGTGTTTGACTGGTGAATAAAGACTAATAGATTTAGGCAGCGAATAACAAGTCACCCTCATTTCAGTGCTATATGCTCTCTATCAAGGTAAGTTTTACGAAGCATATTCTCTTTAAGCAGCAACCCTTCCATAGAGTAAAGCAGTTTTTTGCAGTTTTCTCTTGTCAGAGATGAGCTATCAATGTGTTTCCCCTTAATCCCCTCAAAATTAGCTTAGCCTCGCAAAACTGCTGACAATAATTAACTTTCCTGCTGTACTTTGCAGGCCATAAATCTGCATACCACTGTTATTACAGTGGATGATAAGTTAACATTGATTAATGTACACAAATACAAAATGCCCTATCTAAAACAGAATGTGGTTTAAGGCAATGCTAGGTTTGCAGAGCTAAGCTAACAGCAGATGGTATGGGAGGTTGCCAAAGGCTTATTTCCCTAAATATCATTTAAGGTAGAAAGCAAGGAGGTAATGGCTAAAAAATATCCATCTACTATCTTTATTATTAATTCATTATTATTTTATGCAGGGGATTACAAAATTTTCCAAGCTAGCCCAGAGGTTAAAGCACCAGGTCTTTATGGGTATTTTTTAGTTACTTTTTTTTTAGGTTATTACCAAGAATAAGCTCTGTTGTCTTACACATTTTGGCCATCAAGATATTCCTCACAAATTAACACAGACCTTACTTCTGGCAATTAACAAAAAATGTATTCAAAAGCCCCACAAATTTTGAGAGGAGGGAAAGAAAGAGCTAAAATGCTAAATCATTTTAATGATGTAAGAATCATTACTGCAATACTCTGTTGTGTAAGTACACTTTGTGGCAGCACTTTTTCACATATGTTCATCATGATAAAGATGTTTGTTTAATAATCATACTGTTGATCTTAGCTCTTACACTAAAAGCTCCACATACATGATATAGTTGCATCTCTTAGCATCCGTAGGCTAAGTGAATCCACTGTATTTGGCCAACCATTTAATTTACCGTATCTTTCTGTTCTGGCGAGGCAGTTGTCCTTAATAGGATGAATTATATTAGATTTCTATTTCTGCCTCCTCTAAATGGTCTCAATATGTCCATGTAGCATCGGGCTTCAAACCTCTCATCATGCAGCCCATTGCTGCTAACATAAACAGAACTGTGCCAACACACCATCTGTTTTTACCCCATCTTCATGTCTCTCCCTGTACTGTGTCATCTCTGTTGCTATTTATGTTCATGTGTATCCTGTCCTCTTGTATTGTCTGCCTCTCCCTGTTGGAGGGTGTGCCATGGTCCTGCTGTTTAAAGAGCAGGAATTTCAATGGGCTATTAGCGACACTGAGTCTGCTAATCATCCCTGTGACAGCTACTGATTCAATCCCACTTGTGGGACCTGTCCTGTCTGATATATCCGGACCTCTTATGTTCTTTATGAAATACCAATGACTGTGACTGATGTGATAATGGTGCCCATTACCCTGGTGCCCAATTTTAATCAAGGAAACAAGAGCTCCTATTAATAAACAGTATCAGAGTAAAAATCCTAAATATATCATTTAAGATTATACTGACAAATGCATTCATAAAAGGTCCTTTGAACTACTGTTAGCTGGTAAATAGACTGAAAATAATGTAAGTTTATCTTTATGTGCTACAAAAACAAACAAGACAATTAGCATCAAGATTGAGTAGGTCTATACGGTTATTTGAAACATCTAAAACTGATGGTGCAGGGTAGATGTCAGTCTAACGGATCAATATTTAACTTTTTCCATTTCATATAGGAAAGGAATTTTATATTGAGATGTCTGATAGTATCTGGAGGGGTAAGATTTACCACATTTTTCAAGGGGGGTGCTAAAATCAACCCAAACTAATAGTTCCTGTAACAGGAGCTTCAACAGACTTTTGGTTGTTGGAGGGATAATTTTTTAGCTAAGGTTAAAAGACTATAAGTACAAAATCAAAAAACAACTACTAAAAAACAAAAAAAAAAAAAGTAAAAGCATGTAAAAAAAAGCTTGCTAACTTTTGTGCTGGTTAGGCATATTTCTTTCCCCCTGTTACCAATTTCAGAAGTGATGCATTCATACATTTCATTCACACAAAATATCAAATTTATAATCTGAGTGATTTTAAAAGTGGCACCACTTGATCACTTAGAAATAATATGGCTCACTTATACCGTAGACACAATGTTAAAAAAAATCTAAAAATAGGACACAGATAGGCTTTTAACTAGAGTAAAGCAACTTTCAAATAGTGATCGATAATCATGTTGACACATATTATATAAATGTGTGTCATACTGATGAGTCTCACAGACACGTCTGGCTGATGAACCTGTTGCCTGTCCATCAGTAACATCCTTACCTCTTGCTCTCAAAAATTCAATAAAATCCACACTGTCTGCTGTCTGATCAGAGGAAATGTCAGTTCCAATCACAAAAGAAAATCCAGAGAGAGTTCGCTAAGTGTTTTCAGGGAGAGTTAAAGGAGCATGACACAGAAAAACGACAAGGATCCCCAGTTAGGCGCTGTGAAGCCCGCCATGAGGGCAATGTGTACATTCCTACTGCTAAGAATAGCAACCCGGGCTGCTGTGACTCCAGCCAGGCCTCTCATGTGACACGGAGCTGTTTGGTACCCAGTTTGCCGGCTTAACAGCTCTGCCGGTGTCCAGCAGAGAGAGTGTTTACAATAGCCAGGGGAGGGAGAATGATCGCAGGGTCCTGACTCAGCCATGGGGCCCACCCAGGCGGCTGTATAATCAAAGTGTAGCTGCTAACCCTTGTCCATCTTCTTCTACAGTTTAAACCCTCCACCTCCTCCTCCTCCCTCATGTGTGAAACTCAGGATGGAGGTAAATATAGAGTAGTGCTGATGGGCCAGCTTGATCTGAAAAAACAGCTGTAAGTATTATTGCTGCTGTTGTTGTGTCTGTGTACTTAGCAGTTAATGCATGGATAGACACCTGTTTGACAGCTGTCAGTTTGGGCTGTATGTAGCAGTATGTACACTACATTTTGACAAATAGCCTTCAATCATCCCAGTGTTTGTGATTAATTTAACTATTATCCATGACAGAGAAAATGCAACTGCTCATTTCAGATTGATTATGTAGTTATTTTAGAGGCAAACCTTCAAATTTTGACTCTTGAAGCTAGTAAGGTTAACATTAGTATCTTAATCACACACCACTTTATTAGGTACAAACATTCGACTGCTCCTCAATGCAAAAAGCTAATCACATGGCAGCAACTCAATGGACTTGGCGTGTACACATGGTCAGGATAAAATGCTGAAATTCAAACCTCAAATCAGAATGACGAAGACAGGTGATTGAAGTGACTTTGCATGTGGCATGGTTATTGGTGCCAGACAGGCTGGTTTGTATATTTTAGAAACTTCTGATCCAATGGGATTTCCATGCATAATCATCTCAAGGGTTTATAGAGAATGGTCCGCACAAGAGAAGATATCCAGTAAGTGGCAGTTCTCTGTTTGAAAATGCCTTGAATGACGAATGGGAAACATGTTGACCCTTGAGGAATAAGAAAAATCTGCAGAAACTGTATGGTGTTTCACGTCAAAATACGGACTACAGACTCCCAGGAATGTTGAAGACTCAAAGCAACTCTGAATGAACGTGATCCAACCCAGCATTAGCAAAGTGCACCTAATAAAGCGGCTAGTGAGTGAATATGTTTTACAAGGCGGCCGCCATAGAGTGGTGCAGGGATGACTTATTTTTGTAGGCCAACATGGAAGTTAGCATCTCACTGGTTCCCTCAACTGCAAGCCCACTAAGAGCCTATGTTTTTTTTTTTTTTTTTTTTACTGTGTTATGGATCATTGCTGATAAAAAGCTCTGCAGCGAACAAAAAATTATGAAACTCACATGCTCTGCTCTCTGTGATAATCTTAACAAATGAATCTACTTTTCACAATGTTTTGAGCTGAAATGTAATCAGCATAATTAAAAAGTTGTTCATAAGCTACTATGAAACTACAACATCGCACTTCAACTTAGAAACAACTTCCATATCTCCAGTATGTAACATCTTATTGTCTCCTCTTGTTTGAGAGTTTGCTGTCATGTCCCCGATCATTTTTGTAGTCCTTGTGAGCAGTTAGTTAGCAACCTTCATTATGAACATACAACAATGGTTTAAGATTCAAAAGCACGCAACATAAGATGCATTTTATTATTTCCTTTTAAACATTAAAAATCTTGTGTGTGTGCTCACCGCGAACCTTATTTCAGGCACTTGTCCATACTGGAATTCTAAATCCCATATAATCTGAAGGGTTGGGAACCAGGAAGTGCTAAATGCTAACTCACTCATTTCTGCATTTTTGGACTCATTCCTGCTCCACCCTTATAGTTTGATGCACTCTTGGTTGTAATGTTAGACTGGTGCATTGAACTTTCCCCTCCACATCTTTCTGACAGTACTAACCGTAATCTACGTTCCTGTGACTTTTTCCTTATTGTTCCCTTGACAGAAGTTGCGCTTTAACTTAATGTAGGAAATTTGTAAATGTGTTTTAATTCATCAGGTGTTTCTCACCTCTCCTCCTGACAGTTTAGCAGTGGAGAGTTTGCAGAGAGTTTGCATGTATGTCACCAAACTGTAGATATGACTCCAACTTTGCCTGCCTGCTTAAACAGTGAGAGTCTACCATCACGCTGTAAAATGCTAACAAGTACAGAGAATATAAACTTGATGTGAGCACCAATACAAAAGTTTTGTATCGCTGCATCTCTTGTTGAAATTAAGAGGGCTTTGTGGAAGACTCTCAGTTGGAATAGATGTGGCAAGATTACAATACAACCACCTGACATCCTTACAGTACAGTACACAGCAATGACAACCTACATGTGAATTTACATTTTAAACTGTCTCAAAATGTAGGTATTTACAGTTTTTCTTTGGACAATGTACTTATAGGAGGCTCTAATGTTAATCCATAATGGAGTCAACATGTCATAATTTGCAGGGTTCCCTAAAATGTGCTTTGATACTTTGTTACTGAATTATTTTAAGCTTCTGTTTGACGTTTTAGCTGTTATAAAACTGACTGAAATTCAAACTGGTGTCTTTATGAGATACAAAAGCAGACAAGGTCATCCAAAGCAACACTGACTCTCTGCATCATGAATTTTTTTTACCCAAAAATGCTGCTATGGGACTGTGTGAGACAAGATAACTCACAGCCTGAGATAAAAGGGACTTACAGAGACATTAGGTGTATCACCTAGCAGTATTTGATTTTTTTTCTTTTTGTTTTAAAACAAAAAAACATGTCCTACAAGATCAACAAAGAGACATTATGTTTCACTTCATCCACAAAGGGTCCAAAAACAGATATAAATTCATCCATCCTCAAAAGAGCTTCAAGTGTTCTTTGTATTAAGCCTTTCAATTGAATTTGTAGGGGGCTGGTTAACTCAGTTGGAGAGCAGTCTCCAAATTCTGACACTGTTTGGTGAATATCATCTCCACTCTCTCTACAAAGTTTGTATCCTGTCATATAAAGACAAATGCCCCCAAATTTTAGACTAAAGGGAATTTTAAGAAAGGATCAATCTGGTTTATCTATAGTAGTGGTATCTAATGTGAGTAAAGCCCTTGAAGGGGTCCCCAAGCTGAACAAAGTTACTGATGGCAGCACTCTGATTTAACCACTGTGTTATATTATTTTACTGTATATTATCCATCCGTCCATTAGCTATACCGGTTATCCCAGTGGGGTCATGGGGGCCTGTTCCAAGTGACATTTGGTGAGAGCTGGGGTACATCCTTGGCTGGTGGCCAGCCAATCACTGGACTGATATTTAGAGACAGACAATTCACTACCAAAATCACAGGTACACATAAGGGCAATTTGGAGACACCAGTTGACCTGATGATCACGTTTTTGGTCTGTGGGAGGCAACTGGACATGCAGAGGGAGAACATGCAGTCTCCTCATAGAAAGGCCCGTACTGACTCAGGGAGTCGAACCAGCAACTGTCTTTTAATTGAACTTCAATCAAGATTACAGTTACTACCTTCCACTATTATTAAAACTGAGTAATTGAGATTAAAAGATTATTGTGCCACATGACTTGTTGAACTTTTTTTTTCTTTTTCCATCATTATTATTAGCATTGTTTTAAGGTATTTTTATTTTTACAAGAGTATTTCTAAGTATTGCTCATTCTTTCATATCTAGTAAAATAATTATGATTTTTGCCATAGTTGAGCAGCCCTACACTATATTATATTACATTATACTTTATAATTGTTACATTATCCCACAATTTCCCAGCTTGGGATCAATAAAGTACATCTATCTATCTATCTATCTATCTATCTATCTATCTATCTATCTATCTATCTATCTATCTATCTATCTATCTATAGGAGCTTTGGACAGTAACAGTGCCTCAATAAAAGTCACCGCTCAGTCAGTCACCATTTTTAAGTTTTTTTTTTTTTTTTTTAAACTGATACATGTCTCTAACAATTAAAAGATCTCTCTATATAAAAAGTAATCACACAATGTAACAAAAGTTTTTTGCTCTACAACAAGTGTTTTCTTTAAATTGTATAAAATTAATTTAATGATAATGTATTTTAAACATGTAAAAAGTAGCAACTTTTCACATTTGTATATTTCTTCTGTTGTTGTTTCTCTTTTTGTAAGTTTCTTACTGTTTCTCAATACAAGCCCAACAGAGCAAACTGCTGTTCAATTATTTAACATGATGAGTCTGCTTTTGCTCATGGCCACTGTTACTTTACTGAACTTTGAAAAAGGTTTGGCTGACAATTAATTCATGTTGGGTGGGTGTCTGTTAGTGATAAAAAAAAAAAAAAAGATCATGGCATTAACCTTCTGTTTTTGTCTTTTGTTTTATTTATATGTCCTGATATAAGACTTGTTAAGAACTGATGTTGAAAAAATAAAGACTGATTGAGCAAATGTGCCTCTTTTATGCATTTATAAAATTGCATATTTGTGTTAAAAACTCTTTATAACTGTCTAGTCATTACAGATTTATATATTTTTTTTTGTGAAAAATATTGTCTTGGAATTAGATGCTTAGCAGTTCTATTAATTCTAAAGTAAACGTTTTGCATCTCCTCTTTTAAAACATTTCTCTGTTTGACAAAGGATCAATTCAGCCCCTTCAGGTTTATATATAATCTGAGAAAATAGATTGTATGAAACGAAAATTGAACTACTGGCTCTCAGTTTTACACCTTTGCAGGTATACAAGCCCCAGCCTGTGAAAGTACAGTAATGGGTCAAACTGAAGGGCTCGGAGGGATTATTGGTTGTGTGATTGATAGAGTTCAGATTCCTTTGTGGGTGCATGTTTTTCGAATGGGTCTCAGTGACCTTGAACTCTCTTGAGACAGAGTGGATGTTTGTGCAAAATTTGAAGAATTGCCTGCAGGAGATTCTTTCAGTGTTGCAATAAAGATCTTTGACCCCAGAATATAATGGGTTAATGCTATAGTCAGATTTTTTTTTTTGCAAAATTGTGGAAAAAAAAAAAACATCCACATGAATTTTAACATTGCCCATGGCCCTGGTTACCATCAGTGTAGTGATGTATAAATGTTCATACTAATGTCTGAAGACTGTCAAAGGGTGTTTTCAAAGGATCATCACATAAGAAGAGAACAGGGAGCTGAGCCACACATACGGCTGAAAGATGAATACAGACGTTATCTCTTCTTATTTGATGTCAGAAATGGAAAAGATCCATCAGATCCTATAGGTCTTTTCCTTATTTCAGACTGATCTTTATCTCCAGCCCCTCTCTCTGGTGTGTACTCCCTGCAGCTCCAGAGGCACTGAGATGAAATATTGTCATGTTTGTTTAGCAGCACATGGCAGAGAAACTGTAGTTACATCTGGACATATTGGATGACATAGCTGCAAGAAAGTGAGCTGTCAGCGAGTCTGCCACCATGACATGTGAGCAGCTTTGGTGGACTTTGTCACACACTGAAACCGTACACTGTGTTAGCACTTAGCTACTGACAGCTTCATGCTCACGGGTCACGGTGAGCACTACAGACTCCAGCAAGAAATCTGACTGAGACAGATCTCTTTACAAACACATGTAGAGGTGCAGGAGAAAGATCTGAATGTAGAGTTTTTACTCTGATAGAAAGCCCATTTCCTTTTTTCTAGGTAACTGCACTAAAAAAAAAAAATGATGGCATTTGGGGATTATTGGGAATTATTCAAATCCATTAGCAGATGCTGGGACTGAAAGAAGTCTTAGTTTTGTTCAAACCCCAGTACCAATTAGGTTGGAACGTTGTGTAAAACGTGAATAAAAACAGATTTCATTGATCTGCAAATCCTTCTTGTTCGACATTCAAATGAATACACTACAAAGACGTGATATTTACTGTTCAAACTGATGAAACGTGAGGAGACTAAGATTACTTTTGGGTGTCCAATTAAGTGCTCACCTGTAAAATGCTCAGGTGTCTTTTGCGCATTCCTTAAACTTTCCAGTCTTTGTTTGCCCCCGTACCAGCTGAAACGTGTTGTCGACATCAAATACAAAATGAGTGACTATTCGCAAAAAAACATGAAGATAATCCATTTGAACATTACACATCTTTTCTTTGTAGTGTATTCAATTGAATGTATGTCAAAAAGGATTTGCAAATCATTATATTCTGTTTTATTTACAACTTACGTATTGTCTCATCTTCATTGGAATTGGGGTTCGTGGTAACAGTTTTTCACATATTTCTCTGTTGTCATGAATTCTTTTGTTCTGTTTTTATTGGGACACTGAAGACAATTGTGATAATTTGACACTTCATTTTGTGCTATATAACAAAACAATATCGACTGTTTCAGAAGTACAAAAATATAACAAGATTAAAAAATCATGGCAGGTCTTTTGGTTATATTTTGAGCCTAAAACTGTCACAAAAGAGAAAGGGGATTGTCTTAATTGCACAAACATAGTGATCACAATATATTTTTTGCCTTGATATGGAACAGGCACCAATGTCAGAGGCATCATTATTACCCCCTTTCAGAATCAATATGAATGTTTCCTGAGGCTTTCATTAGGAGGCACTAGACGCAGCTCACGGCTAACCCATTCATTGTATACATGATGTACCACACAAATATATATTTACCACTAACTGCCACATACATGTGCTTTTGTGCAACTTTCTTGTTCTGCCTAACCTCAGCAACATCAACACATCTGAAGGCCCCTTTAAAGTATGATGCTGGTGGAGCTTCCTCACGCTTAATTCCTTTTTAACAAGTTTACACCAGTCCCAGGTGTCCCCAGAACACATTTTTGAAGTTTCCAGCCTACAGATCCACTTGGATATTGGTGTGCTCATAAACTCCCCTGTTTTAGCACTGCTCAGAACAGGTGGCTTTGCAGTAAATCCTTATGGGACATATCTGGCCTATGTCTGTTATTTGGAGGAGGGGGTATATACCCCAAAGACTTCAATAGGGAACACATACCCAATTCACACTGCTGTAATATTTACACCCCTGTGATACTTCAACTCCACTTTGAACGTCTCGGAGATGGAATTGGGGCAACAAGTTGATCCACTCTCTGCTCCGTCTCGTTGGGAGTAACAGAGGTGTAACATTGGAGAGAGGGAATAATACAGACTCAGTGGGAGGTAGGAGCGCCATTGGTGAGTCTTTGCCCTTGTGTGCATGTGGGGGCATGTGCAATGTCACATGCATCCAAGCCATATTGCAGTGTAAATTGACACAGATATTACAGACTGGCAGAATTAATATCAATGTCTTGAGGTGTAAATATAAAGGAGTCTCAGTGGAGGGATTTCTCTAATGTTATCGGGGATTTACAGACAGGTTATATGTATATATTATTGTACTGAAAAAAAACCCATTAAAATGTATGTTTTGCATAACATGGGACTGTTGATGCATTGTAAACAGGACTTCAGCTACATTTCTATAATCCAGCAGTGGAAAATGTTGATGCTTTAAGGCAGGGGTGTCCAAACTTTCTACATCGAGGGCTGCATAAAGAGGAATACATGGACGACTGAGCCACTTGCTGCACCTCACTTATAGTTTATTTAAGTTAAAGTTTTAGGGTTTAGGGGTGTGTTATCACCTGTCAAGGGGCCCTTGTCACCCCGAGCTATCACTGGATTCACAACTCGCAAAGGCGAGCATGACCTTCTGAGCAGCAAAGATGGGAGACACAAAACAAGAGTAAACTGCAAGAATGTTGGTGCTTGAAGATGAATATTGCAATGTACTTTGTAAATGAGACCTTGTGACAAGTAAATATGGCAGAAAATGTGCATGATTGATGGTCCTTGCTGCTGTGATCAAAATGTATTTATTCATTCATTCAACTGTTTCAGGGGCCAATTTAAAATGGGCAGCAGGCCGCATTTGGCCCCTGGGCTATAATTTGGACACTCCTGCTTTAAGGTTATGTATCTTAAGCTTTGTGGAGTAATCTTGTCTTTTAACATCACATTTTTAAATGTCAGATAGTAGTTCTTCACAATCCAGCAAAGACTTTGGGTTAAGTGGGAGAAATGGGGTGAAAATAAAAACAGTTCCTTTCATGACCTAAATATGTCATTTGGAATATGGGGGCCAAAGACAGATGGGATGGCAAGGAAGATCTAACTTAGAGATGGGACGACATGTTGTCTCTTGCTGTATTATCATTAAGTTTCCTGACAGAGAGACAAATGCAGAGTAATAAGCCTCTGTTTGGGTCCCTGTGCTCAGTTGTTGCCCTGAGGGACTCCAGCAAGGAAAGTCCGCCCCTGATCCAAACTCCTCCTGACATTTTCCTCATGGACACTGAGTGTATCTTTATAATATCACCACCTTATTACCGTACAATAAAATAAAAAAGACATTCATCAGGTTTGATTGTCCCATCACCTCTTATTTGTGTCCTCGCTCTCGCGCTCCATTCACACCAACGGTCACGCCTCGACAGGAAGTGACGTCTGCAGCTACGAGCGTGACGAACGGCTTGTTCGAAAATACAACAAGGAAGTGGACGTCCAATTGTTGGGGGAAATAATCAGCGGATCAAACATCTCCTCGAGTCCGGGTGCCGCTCTGCTCGGTCTTTGGGTGTCGGGGGGGTAAAGTCACGGAGGACTTGCCCCGCGAGCCCGTCTGGTGCCGTCTCGAGGGATTCTGCTGTTAGCCTGTTAGCTAGCTAGCGATGAACACGGACGTTGAATTCCACATCAGGCAGAATTATCCGTGGACCAAGCTGCCAGCTAATGTCAAACAGGTACGAGCTTTCTGTGCCTTTCTGCGGGCGGGGTGGGGAGGGGAGCCCCGCTGCGAGCTGGGGGTGAACCTGTCAATGTCACCGCTGCTCGTGTGAGGCAGGGGAGGGGGCTGTGAGGGTCTGCTAACCTCTGCAGGGTTTGAGCATTAAAGTGGAGCCATGACTGACCACCAGTGCGTTTCTCCATCGAGGCTCCGCTCCCTCACATGACTGACTGACTGATAGGTGGCGCCACATGATGCTAGCGCGTGCATATCACCTGCAAACAAACGTGTAAACCTGCAGCTTTACATGTCATAAGCGTGAAGGCTGTGAAGGTGATGGGCTGCACGACCCCCCTCCTGCATCAGCGGGTAGTATTTAGGTAAACATGTCCCCGTGTGGTGGAGGCGGATGGAGAATCGTTCAGGAACTTCGTGCTGCTGTTTGAGCTCAGCATCCCTCAGCATCATCAGCACAACTTTAACACCCGCCAGCCAACAATGAGGATTGACACCACATCTCATTACTTATGCCTAGTGATGGGCATCGAAGATCAATTCCAATTAAGAACCGATAACAGCTCCCTTAAGGGATCGATATCATCAGACTTTTTTTGCATATAATTGCCATATCTGCTCATTCCACTTTGTTCTGCGTACCTTGCAAATCAAGGATGTCTCGCTGTCATCAGAGGCAGTCTGATAGTTCACTATGTCGATAATCAGGAGGATGCAGGTTCGAGCCCAGCTCTGGGTGTCACATGGCGATGTGTCCTTGGGCAAGACAGTTAACCCCAAGTTGCACTGCTGCGTCAATGGCGTGTAAATGGGCATGAAAGGGCGTGAAAGTGTTAGCTGATACTGATGGATAATTAACATAGAAACTTCATCAGTGAGTGAATGTGAGAGTAAATGGGAGTGAATGGGTGGATGTGACCTGCGGTGTAAAGCTGCTTCGAGAAGTCAAATGACTAGAAAGGCGCTAAATAAGCTCAAGTCCATTTACCATTTCACATGGCAGATGGGGCAGAATTGAAAACCTGTTAGGGGTAACTTTTGCCTCAGGAATCGATAAGGGAATTATTAAAGAATTGGATCAATAGCAGAGTCAATAATGGAATTGGTATCAATAAAACCTTATCAATTCCATCCCTTCCTATGCCTACTAGGGATGGACATGACTGTTAATTCTCCTTTAATCTGGTATTTCCTTACTCATCAACAATATCAATACAGATCCTTTTTGTAAAGAGCAAAAGTGCCCACTGAACTAAAATTGATCTGTTTCCTTCATGGTGACAGTTCATTTGTGTTAGAAACAGAAGTGAATAAAAAAAACAACAGTTAGTTCTTTAATAAATAACACGTAATTTACACAAGTTGACATTCAGTGAAGATGAGATAAACCATTATGGTACATTTGTACAAAATATGCTGGTACTGACATTGTTCTGATAATATCGTGCATCCTTAATGAATTACATACGACAGCAAAGTTTTTTCATTTAAAAAGAAAAATGCAAGTCGAGCACTGATTAAAACTTTAAAAGCATTATATTCTTAAGATTTAATTATTCGGAAAAATTCATTATCATGCATTTAAACTCCAAATGATGAGATACTTCGTCATACTTATAAGGTAGAAAAAGTCACATTTTTGGAATAGAAGTTGAAATTATTGGTGAAATAGCCCTATTATTAAGAAAAAGGTAAGAATAATTTAATCATTGTCTTGGATATTAGTGATGCTCAGTATCATTACCAATACTCATGGGCGTCGGTGGCGCAGTCTTTGGTGCTCTCTGTTGGTAATCGTAAGATTGCAGGTTCAAGCCCAGCTCTGGCTGTCACGTGGCTCCCACTGCTGCATCAGTGGTATGTAAATGGATATAGAAGAGCGAAGGTGTGGTAGCTTATCCTGATGGACAACTGATATAGATACTCCAACAATCAGTGAGTCAATGTGAGAGTGAATGGGTGTGAATGGGTAGCTGTGACCTGTGGTGTGAAGCTGCTTTGAGAGGTCAAAAGTCCAATTCATACTGCTGTTTCAAGGCGTAATAGTCACCTTTCTGTGACGTTATGCCTCCACTGTGAATGTCGTACAGACAGAATGGGGGAACGTGTTGATCCCCTCTTTGCTCCGTCTCCAGAGGCAGTAACAGAGGCGTGATATTGGTGAGTGGGAGTAATGAGGAGTCAGCGGGAGACAGGAGCGCTTAGAGTGAGTGTCCCTGCCTTGGTGTGTATGCGGGGGCACATGATCCAAGCCGTACTGCAACATGAATTGACACAGATATTGTTGCCTCACAGAACTAATGTAAATGTCTTGAGATGTAAATATAGTGTAGCCTCATTGCGGTGCTTTTGCGAAGAGGCACTCTGAACAGAGCTATTGAGACCAGAGAGGTGCTTTATAAACTCAAGTCAATCTACCATTACCAAAATATCAGCATGGTCAGAAAATGTCTCAAAAGGTGACTTATCTGTTTTGGAAGATATTTAAATTTCTGCCAAGAATATATGAACCATGTATAAGCTGTAATATGGGCAGAATGTATAGATTTGCCATATTGCTTCACCTTATTATCATTGAATGTCTACTTTTAAAATCAGCAGCACAAATTATGAGTATGAAGTGTTTTGTTGTTAACGTCTGTTTCTTACTCAAATGCACTTTCACAACAAGAGAAACCGGTCACTTTTAGTAAAACAGAGACTTCACACTTCTGATTAAAAGGTATTGGTATTTGTATTGGTGATAATGAGTTCAGACATATTGACATGTCAGATATTGTCAAAAATCACGTATCGTACACGCATATCAGATGCCAACACATTCTTTCTGTTGAGATTGTGAAGTCTCCTCTGAACTACTTAGTACTTTTTATCATCTTAAGATCTCAAGTTATTGAAGTGCTCTTGGATAAAAATGCTGTTTGTCCTGTACTAAATCAGTTCAATTTTTGAGCTCTTGAGAAGAAAACTGTTTAGGGAACACTTCTGCACTTAGTTTGACTCTTGACTCTGTAGTCCTTGGGTTAGAACAAGTTAGAACGTTTAAGACACAACTCTTTGTGAACAATTCTGAGTATGCTGATGCTTAATATGATGTAAATAAATGAGGACATGACGATGAAGAGGACATTGATGTTGATATTGAATTAACTTAACAAGGTTTTCCATCAATTGCATAGTTTATTAAAAAAAGGCACTTCCTGTAGAACTACACTGCAGCATTGTGTCAAACTGGACTTGAAGTAGTTTGTTTCTTACTAATGTTGTTCCCTCCAGTCTAAATCGTGCTTGTTTTGCACTTGTTCGTAGATGTAGGCTGCTTTGGACAAAAGTGTCTGCTAACTGAAGTCGTAACAACCGAAAATAACTTTTTTCCTTTAAATAAAAGCACTTTTATCTGGACTAATGGATAGTTAAGTCAAGAAATTAAACTCATTTGTTGTCATGAGAAAAGGAGCACACTAAAATGTACTGATGCATGTCCTTTTAGGGCCACCATATTTGATATCTGATCCATCAACTATAATTATACCTGTATTTGTGCCAGAGCAAATAGTGTAAAGTAATGTTTGCTGCATCTTTATGATAAAACCTAAAGCAAAATGTATCATAGCACCAAAACCCCAAAGTTGGTTATATAATTAAATCTGACTGTAGGGAGAGAGTTCATTTGACAGAAGTCCAGTTGCTCATGTCTTTCTCTTGCAGGTTACTGTGATATCATCCTCACCTCTGTTTGTTTTCTTTCTCTGCAGAGTTTGGGAAACTCTCAGCGTGAATATGAGAAACATGTTCTGCTGTACAGCATCCGCAACCAGCTGCGATTCCGCAATAACCTAGGTGAACGATTTATTCTTCTCTCTCAACTTTATCAAACTCACACATAACAGTACTTATACACTTTGTTTGAAGGGCAAAGACAAACAAGTTCATTTGTATTTTTTTCCAAAACGATTTGGCATGTTGGCTAAGTTTGTAAAGGGCTTTTGTACATTCTCATGTTTTTCTGGTATGTTTTGCTTACACTAGTCCGTCCTAATATAGCCACAGTGACTTCTGCATTCATACATTAATAGTACAGTCAGTTTAATTGTGTGTGAAAGCAGTTGTCATAGGTTATGTTATAGCTTCACAAGGCAATATTTGCTCAGAGTTAAAGGTGCAATGATAGAAACTTGATAACTTGTGAAGCTGTCTTTGTCCACTGAAGATCTTATTGACACTGTCCTTGATCAAAATTGTCTTTAACAAGAAAGATATCCACTGCATTACCCGCTAAGTACTGTACCATTTAAACAGTGTGTAATAGTCCTTTAAAAGCCATGTAATAAGAGCTCTGTAATCAATTGCTTTTCATCCTCATGACCCTCAGGTTGATCAATGCTCCTTCAACTTGATTGGTCCGCTATGAATTGACAGATAGACTCAAAGTCACACACGCTGACCCCTCTTTCTTATCTGATGATTCTGTCCGACTGTGTGTGCCTTTTACAAACAGTGCGACATGTAAGGAAGGATGAGCGCAAGTACTACGAGGAGCTCCTGAAGTACAGCCGGGACCACCTGATGCTGTACCCCTACCACCTCTCTGACATCATGGTCAAAGGGCTGCGAGTCACTCCCTTCTCATACTACATAGGAATCATGGAGGTGAGACATGAGAGCAGAGGAGAGTGCTTTTAAGATGAGCCTTTGTCTTCAATTACAGCCTCAGTATTCAGCTTCTCATACACTGTTATATCTGTCTTTGCTCACAACACGTAAAAGCTATGAAGTCCTATCAGTGCTGTCTCTTTAACTCAAGACAATGAAATAGTCATTTTATTTTTCCAGCTGCGCCTTCTTTACAGTTCTCGGGGTAAACCCAAAGGCTCAGAGCCGGAATATTTTAATGTGCAGCAGCAGCAGCAGCAAGGATCCCTTAATTAGTTTGGAAACATCTGCTCTCTCTTGGTTTAAATTCAAAATTGTCCTCAGTTTTGACATCCTTGAAACCCACTGCAGATTTGCTTGTCTAGCTAAAACAAGGACTCTAAGAAACCTCATAAGAAGAAGAAGGATATGAGCCTTTTACAGCTCTGTGCTATACAGTAAAACGTGCTGTTAACCACAATTTTGTAATACTCCACCTTTTATGGTTCAACAAAGATGACATGAAAGACATATCTAAGATAACTCAAGAGCCTGGTTCTCTGAGAATAATAGACGCAGCTAGTAGTTTCCTAAATTGTGCATAATTTGCTCCTGCTGTCTGCTCCACATTAAGATTTGATTTACAAAGCATCTGAACAATATTCAGGGCCAAAAGTGCTAAATGAAGTTGTTCTGATCCACACGGGTTGTTTTTGTTCTGCACCTGAATGTGAACAAAGTTTTTTTTGAAAAAGGGGAATGGGAAATTTACAAAAGAGAATGCCTGGGGTGATAACTTGACTACATTAGTAAATAATATTTTATGAAAATAACGTTTTAAAATAATAAGAATCTAGATTCTCTTAAACCTCTCTGCAGTTATACCAAAAACTTCTCTCAAAAGCTAATTCTCTGTTAGTGTGGTGACCCCCGTTAAACAGAGTAAGCCATCTTTTATTTATTCACTGCTCATGTATAACCAGTAAAAAAGGGACATTTGTTTCATTCTTTCATATCACTTGCTCTGACAATTTCCCGTAAAAATTATAATTAAACTCTAGTGAAAGAGCTGACAAACAATTGATTACAAATAATAAAATAATCAGTGTTGTTTTGATCTCCTTGTTTTCTTCACATGGAACCTTCAGCAGTCATTTTAGTCTATTTCTGAAGCAGATAATCACTTTCAAAGACTCCCCTTCTTCTCAAACTACATAGTGCTAAATGAAAATGCCAGTTACTTTTGTTTAGAAATGCACAATATGATCAGTATGATGCCAGTATCTGCATATATGAAAATTTCTGACAATATTTTACCCTTATATTTTCATCAAGATTGTGGAGTTTTTTTACATAGTAATTTCAAATTGAGAGTATAAGCTTCCAAAAAAGGTTGGGTTTTCTGTCAGCAGGTCAGTAAATCAGTATTTAGACTTTAAAGGAGCTTATAAAGCTCTTTTACTGTTAATGTCAGAAATACATTTTTCATATGACGTACTGTAGGTGCAATCTGAAAAGAGCTAATCTCATTCATTTCTATATATCAGTATCAATATCGGCTATAATACATTTTAAAATATTGGAAATCTGCAAAATTCAATATTGTGCATCCCTACTTTTGTAAAATGATATTGGTAAGATGGACACAAGCACAACTTTTTGAGTCATTTTCCTTTTAAAAAGGATCAAAAATATATCAAAATCATGAATTAGATTTGGCTTTGAAAAAATCAGATTTTAAATTTAAGCTTATCAACCAACCCTGGAAAAGAACAACACTTACACCTCGTCTTCACGTGTGGACAAAGTTTGAAGCTGTTACTGTTACTGTTAATATAAAGACATACAGCAGCAAAAAAAAATTTTCTGATTGCTTTTCAGCTTATTTGTGTGGCCTTTCTAAATAATAAACACTGTCAGTACCAATTCAGTCTCAACAGACACAAAATTTTAACCCTAACTTCTCCTGGCTCTGAGCCCCTGTGCCTGACAATCAGACACTTTCTTTGTATTTGTCTGATTTGCAGAAATAAAGACCAATTCTTCCCCAAGTTAAGCTACAATGGCTCATTTTAAAATGCACAATCAGCTCTGTTGCTGTTTGTTCTGCAGCTCAGTTTAAGAGGGCTTTTAACCCTTTGCAGTGTTGTGATTGTGTTTTCTCTTGTTTTCATATTTTTATAGGATACAAAGCCATGCAGTCTTTTTGTGTTAAAGGCCCAAAGTGCATTCAGAGTACAAAGAGACTAAGGATTAAATTCAAAGGAGTCCGTACATAAAATAGGATGGACCAGTTAATGTCGAGATAAGTAAAAGAGGAAGCTAGTCACGACAGTTTTGGCAGTTGTGCTGTCTGTTCAGAGACAGACTTGGACTCATTTTTAGACAAACTTTGGAAGTCGCTCTTCCAGTACTATTTTCTAAGATACTGTATCCCATATACTAAATGTACCTGACTGTATAATGTTATGAAAAACATTTGAAATTAATATTGCACATGATAAAGCCCAGGATGAATAAGTAATATTAAACATGATAAAGGAAAAATCCAAACATGTACATTATGTTCCAAATGTGAAAGGTAATTTGGCATGTGAGATGAAATGTATAAAGTATGAAGCTCAGCGTTGCCCATGATGGTGACCACACTACAGGCCTGTGAGTTAGCTGCACTGAAGGACTGTTTATGTAACCTTCAGTGATATTTTCAGACTTTGACCTTTAGTGCATCTTATTCTTGATAATTGCTTGTACATATGTGTAGAGGGGGGTTTCTGTATACATCCTCCGCTTGCAAGAATGAGTCATGCACCGGAAATTATGCAGTTGGCTTCAAACTTTTTTGCTTGCTAAGGCAGAACTTGTCTTTGTATTGCACACGTAAATATTTGTTGTTTTAATCCAAAAACAAAGTAGCTCATCATGGCACATTATATGAGTTGTAGCACAACATTATGGCGCTCTTTGCTAAACCTTTGCATAGAAACTTGTTGGATATATTCAGTCAGCCTGTTGTAAAAGACTTGGTGTTTCTGTGTTGGTAGATTTGGCACCAGTTGGGCACTAGATGTCAGTCAGAGTCTGCTGAAGCCTCATTTAGCTGCTCAGGGACACACAGAGACCCTTACCCTGAGCATCAGAGTTTGCTGTTAGCTGTGCAGTCTGTTTTAGCTCCATGTGATGTTGCTCAGGCTGTTGTTTGCAGCTTGCACAGACTTTGCTTTGACTTCTGACACTTTTTATTGAAGGCTAAAAGTGAGCCCATATGTTCACACAGCTTGTTTGGAAATATAAGCCATACTTTCTATGAAAACCATGATGTTTATTGAAAGTTCTGGGCCTGTAGTTTAAGTTTAATTCACCTTTATTGAAGTAGAAGCTAGCATTGTTTTTGCTAAACCCTCTGATAGTGATGCACTGATAATAAAATCAGGGCTAATGCTTGTACCAATGTTTCAAATAACAATTCAGTCAATACCAATGCTAATACATTGATTCTCTGCTTTCATCCTCTTGTGTTAGTCTACCATAATGCCAATATTTTTACGTTTGACCATAAAAACTAGGTCTGAGGTTGTTTAACAGGTCATTTGTTCTGCCTAATGAGGAATCTTCTCTCTTATTGAGCAGTTGACTGTGCGACAGCATTCAGTTGAGATGAACACACAGAGAAATGTCAGAAACTGATATCTGCGTATCCCATGTTCATTTGCTGATGTCAAACAGCTGCATCTGGGCACCCGTGACCCCTCGGGTGCCAGTTATATTTACTATTGTTAAGATATGAAGTAAAAAAAGGCTGCTCCCAAAAACATTCATAAAGCATCATGTATCAGTGTTGTAGTACTTTTATACCCATGTTTATGGGTACAGTCTTTTAATCAGCTCCAGTCCTGGACAGATCTGTCATGTATCTAAACATTTTCAGGGATTTAACCCTCTAAATGCCAATTTGATTACATGATGTCACAGTTGTTCCTAAAGAAAAACACTCAAAGTCACTTATTTTCCAGCAACATAAACTCTGAGGACTGTGTGATTAAGACTGTGTTTGAAGAAGTATCCCCCACCCTCAACAATTATTAAATAATAAAGAAAACTCAATGTTTTGTGTTTATTACCTCTGCCACAAAGGTTTTGTTTTTGACGACATTTGTTTGTCCATCTGTCTGTGAGCGAGATAACTCAAACGTTTTCAAAGTTTTTGATACTATTTTCAGGAAATGTTGATCATGGCACGAGGGGGATATTATTAGAGTTTGGTGGTGATTTGAATCCTGAGGCAGATCCAGGAATTTTTAAAGGATTTGTTAACATTGTGAATTAAGGCAGATTTCCACATTTTTGATTAAAACTTGGCTTAGAATGACAGAAATGCCTCTGCGGATGTTTGTGCTCTAGGAGCACTTCTATTTTTATTTTTTTTTTATTTAAACAGACAGACAAACCAGAAATGTGATGTTGAAAAATGTATTAGTCACAATGAGAGCTGGAGTTAATCAGTAGATTAAACACAAACTGTTAACAAAATATTTTCTCCTGTAATATTTTCTGACAGTTTTTGGAAGTGGACCTTTAGCCCTTAATGGCCTTAACACTTGGTAAATTCTAAATCTTATACTACATAAAACAAATATTGCATCAAAACCAGTACTGTTGCTAATCTCTAACATATCCAAGTTTCTGTTTAAAGCTGCCCCTCGGCCTTGTAATATTTATTATATTGAAATTAACCAGTTTTTGATTGTATTCAGAAAAACAAAACAAAAAAACAGAAATGAAATGTGGAATAATGTCATCAAACTTCCAATTAAAGAGTTAAATCCTGAAAATAATTGCATACTTGGTAGCTGTCATTAGAACTGAAGATGACCAAAAAATAAATCCAAAACATTCAAACAAAATTCTTAATTTTTTATTGCAGTTTTTGAACGTGGACATTTTTGTCTTTATTTTTGTGCACGCATTTTATTTCACACCTGTTGGAAAAATGAAAATTTAATTTCTATTATCATTCAAGAAAAACACAAATTTCATGCCACATGCATTAAACTCTGCAACAGCCAAAATGATTACCAAAGAGACATGAAAAATGACCTCTTTTGGATTCAAGTGTCCACAGAGTCCTCAGTGGGTCGACGTTTTCAGATAAACAGTTATTGTTTCACAGCTTCGTTTGTTCAAGAAAATGTGTGCAGATCTCAGAGACTATATTTGATTGTTCCTCATTTAGTGTACTTCCCATTTCATTAGATTTGACTCACTTACCCAGAGTTTTTTGTTTTGACTAAACTTAGAAAACCAAACCACCAAGCGTCCCGGCCACACTCAGAGTGTTACCCCATGTTTCTGTTTGTCTTAAACCAAACTTCACTGAGCTTGAACCCTGCTCACTGAGTTGCCTGAAGGTTATGTTGTATTCTGATAATCCTTTTTAAACACTTAATGAAACGCAGAGTGGAAATTAGCACGGCCTCACAGATTCGCTAATCCTGTCATTAATCAGAGGCAGAGGGCCACAGAAAGGGTGAGAGGAAAAATGAGTTTAATTCTTCTTCTCCTTGTCTTTCTTTTCTTCTCTCCTTTTTTTCTGCCTCCAGGATATTATGAACAGCGAGAAGAGTTACGACTCTCTGCCCAACTTCACTGCAGCCGACTGTGAGTCTTTTTTCCTTCCTTTTTCCCCAACAAAATGACTTCACTGGGATTCTGTGTAGCTCCATCTCCTGCTCTCATTCACATATTTACGAGCTCTTGGGTTTAAAAGGGCTGCCGCTGTAAAAGGGAGAACACACAGAATTGAAAAAGCATTTTTTTGTGGATGTGTTAAGTGGTCCAAAAACAAGGTCATTGGAGGAACTCTCTGCTTTAACCTACCACCAGAAATTCAACTTTGAACATGTAGAATAAATACAAAAGTAAACCTACATAAAAGATGACAGGAGGAAATAAAAGATGAGGAAGAGGAGTGCTAAAGCATTTTCTCTGACATGGTTTCTCACAGACATAGAGTAGTGGGAAAAAGCAGTCAGCCAGGGGCCCAGCAGTCTACCTCAAGAAATTCACAAGTCTAGTGGATTGATTCACCTTTTTACATGTAAATTTGACTTCTTATCAGTGATAAGTTGTTTTTATTGAACTTTCTGGAAATTCTCTTGTGATTAGAGCATATTTGAGTAACTGCTGTCAGTTTATTTCACCTTTTCAAATCTTATTTACAAAACACAAAGAAAAAGCAATGAACATATCTGTGGAAGTAAATGGAAATAAAATGTCATCCTTTCAAAAGTAAATAATTGTATTATGTTTACTTTCCCCAGATTCATCAAAAAATAGCAATGAATTTGTCATTCATGGGGCATTCATGCCCAGCTACGGCTGCCAAATGGCAATGTGTCCTTGGGCAAACTGCTGCATCAGTGGTGTGTTAATGAGTATGACAGGCTGTGGATGTGTTTGGCAATACTGATGGACTATTTACATAAAAACCATCAGTGAGTGAATGTGAGAGCGAATGGGTGTGAATGAGTAGATTTGACCTGTGATGTAAACCTGCTTTGAGAAGTCAAAGATACTAGAAAGGTGCTATAAAACCTCAAGTCCATTTACCATTAACATTACCATTACCATTTTACAATATTTATGCATGTATGCCAAAGTCAGGGTTAAGTCAACAATGGTTAAAAAGAAGCTGCTGTAACCTTGTTAAAATTCAACTCTGTGGCTAGCAGCTGGTGCTTGTGTTAAGCCCTAAAGCTCTAAAGGCAGTGAAAGCAATGATGAACCCCTTATGTTGAGCTGCCTGTGACTCTCACAACATCACGCACCTGCAGCTGAAAAACAAACAACAGGCGTCATATCTTTGCCCCTGATGGACTGTTTTTTTTTTGGCCTCAACATTTAACCAAAAGCACAGGGACAAGGTGCCACTGATAGCACGAAAGCTCTCACTGAAGAACAGCCTGTCAGTGGCAGCAGCAGCATAATCAGCCACCTGAATTAGCACAGACTCTGTATGCACGGTTTTCAATCATCTGACTACTGAAGATGGAATCTAGCGGCTTATTGAAGATTTCCATGTGTTTTTTGCTTTTATCACATTAACTACGTGATGTTAGGTTAATATAGCCCACCGTCCCTGCACAGTAGGCTCTTAGCATTACATCTGCACTGGAGACAGCCAAGGCCGGTGTCACAGTGTTTCAGGTTGTGTTGATTACATTAATGTGCATCACTTCATCATATCCTGAGTTGGCCTTTGTTTGCCGGACCGTATTCATTACAACTGGGTGGAAAACAGGAGAGTGATAACCCATGATAGTTTGCCAAGAACTCAAACTACCTGCAAATGGAAAGATACTGCAATTTGAGGAGGTACACAACAGGGGATATGAAACAGCATTAGCTTCACAGCATTGCAAATGAATCTCATTGAAGTTGGGCCTTTTTAAAACTTTTTAGCTGATTTTTCTTAAAAAGCCCAAGATATGCTTTTTCTTTTTTCATATGCCCTGTTGTGTGTTTTACATGTCTCCTCTGCATGATAGTGCACTTCAATGCACATGACAAATAGGTTACCTTCCCCCCCCCGTTACAGGCTGCCTGAAACAGCTTGTTTCCCCCAACTCCCCCCAAATCGACCTACCGGTGTGACATCCTACCATTGTTGGACCCACGTGGGGAGAGGGGCCTTAGATGGGCAGGAGCTCTAACAAAATGTCTCAGACATGAAGAGAATACATCTGGATTAGGGGTACAAAAACAAATATACGAACCAGAGTTAGGATCAAGTATGGGTTCTTTAATGAGTGGTTTCTGAACTCAGTAGGCTTTCAAAACTTCCTATCAGCATGTTTTATTAACTTAAAGATGTTTTATTTGAATTTGGCAAACCAAACCAGAGCGCTGGCCAAATGTTTCTTAGATTTAAAATTATAAATCCCAATGAATCATAAATCACCCCTTGAATAGCAATCAGTTTGATTTCTGATGTGTTACTGCGTCACTAAGGAACAGCTTTTCTCCGAAGAGTTAGTGCATCCCAGATTAAGATTGTACCAGATCTTGGAGTGGAGTTTATGCTTCATCGTAGCATTCCTTCTCTCATCATGTGAAATGTGCTTTGGCCCGTGTTTGTGAATAAGTCCTGGCAGGGTACGACCTCCACGCTGAGGAGACAGAAGGCTGCCGGCAGGCTACTGCGCTGCTCACAGGGGGCCTCTCTCCTCCAGTCCCCCTGGAGAAGCTGTGGAAGTGTGTCATGCAGGAGTGGGTGGATGGATAGACGGTGAGAGAGAGAGAGCGTGTTATAGAGAATTATTTGTGGGTGGATGTTTGTGTCTTGGTGAAACAGCAGGAGACACGTGTCGGGTTGTGCTGCGTTAGGAGGCAGAAATGAGAACATCCCTCACTGCTCCCAGTTTGTGTTGGCAGCCGTCCCTTCACATTTGGCTCTGCTGTTTCCAGGCCTGAGAATATAGGCTGGAGGAGGTGCATCGTGGGAGCTGGAGACAAAATTTGCAACATTCTGCTTTAAATACACTGACAAACTTCTATTTGAGCCAGAGGACTTTTGTAGATGATGAATGTAGGTGTTCAGTTTGTCACAAAAGTTGCACACACTCTGACTCATGTTGTTTGAGCAGAGCCTCTGGCATGTTTAGTCTGTTTTCTAAGGGCTGTCCAAGAGAAGGTGTGTGTGCTTTTGTTTAGATGTGCTCCCTCAGCACATTTGAGATGAGTCACTGATTAAACTTGTAAACTCTTCCTCTCAAACAAGAAGCCTAAACTTAGAAATACACAAAACAAATTAATCTCAAACTTTGCTCAGTACCTTATTGTTTATCTTCTCTTTCTGAAACAGAATGTCATGAAAAAATGTTGAAAAATGTTTTTCATGTGGCCAGATTTGGCCTCTGAGCTGTTAATGTGACACAATTACAACTTCAGGGTGAGTGAATGAAACATGATTAGTTTTTCCTGACTTCTCTATTTTTTTCTTCAGGTCTGCGGCTGCTTGGCATCGGGAGAAACCAGTACATCGACCTGATGAACCAATGCAGGTCCTCCAAAGTAAGTTGAGCAAGTCTTTTAAAAAATCCTGATAGTACAGCTCTAAGTCTTCTGTTTGATACATTATTGATTGAACTGTCTGCATTAATGTTTTAAATGCAAATGCATTAAGTTCTGCAATAACTTTTTCAACACTTAAATTGCCACAACTGTATTTCCCTGTCAATGTGCTCTGCAGTTAAGCTATCTTTGGGCCCACTCACACAAGAGCCAGTTTGCCATGCTGTGCTTAAGCTTGAATTTAATGGCTGTTCTCAGTGGTGCTTCTAATTTGCATCTTGAATTCTCCCACTTTTGAGATCAAGAGGAACACAGAAAAAATCTGCAGTCAAAGCCCTGGTATTTGTGTTCACACTCAGTTAAATTCAGGAAGTTTTCAGCATTTGCGTGCACTTATAAATGAGATGTGTATATATATATTTTTACATTAACTCTGGCATATTTACCACAGTATAATAATGCCCATTTGCACTTGAATAAACCCTGGAGTTATCCAGGTGCGTTCACACATACCCAAACTTTACTCGGGTAATTTCTTTGCCCCCCCCTAGTTATTTTACCTGTGTAAAGTCCGAGTGAGCTGATGTGTTAACACAGCAGTGAATAGCCGGGTAATTCACTGAGCGTGTGGGGAGGGCAGTTGATATTATCCTGTGCGACTGGCGCGAAATCAGAAAAGAGAGACTTGACAGGATGGATAAAAACAACCACTGTAGGGGGAGAAGTTTGATTAGAAGATTAGATTTGATTTGAATAAAGAGACTAACACAAACTCAAATCTGCATCCGGACATGGGAAGTGTTGTTTTCACAGTACAAGTTCTGTAGTATCTTTGCTCAAAAACAATACAATAGGATATAAATTAGGGTCATAGGGTGAAGCTTTGCTCTGCCCTTCTTCTGTATTATGAACACTGACCTCCACTTTGTATGCTTGACCCCCCCCCCCATGATCTGCATGAACTAGTGACCAAAGCTCTACAACTTTGAAACTGAAGGAAAATTGAAATATTGCCAATTAAATGTGTGATTCTCAATATTTAACACAACTGTCAATTAGTCAGCTTAAACAGTTTAACTTGACAGGTCTTTCTCAGCTTTTAGTGACTTCTTCTCACCTTGTTTTTTCTCTTTTTTCAGAAATTCTTCCGTAGAAAGTCAGCGAGAGACCTCCTACCAGCCAAACCAGTGGAGATCTCTGTGGAGCCGTGGTGGGTTGCACAGACAGGCTACATCACTGAAGACGATATCAGGGTGAGAGGAGAAATGTATTTTTTTCTCTTACTTGATGCCAGTTTTACTTGTTTTATGAGTTATGTATCACTGCCTTGAGATCAGAATTTATTCATAAAGTAATTTCAGGCCAGGATGGGTGGTTTTGGCACAGTGGTAGAAGAGTATGATTTTCTTTTATCATGTGTCATTAGTCTTTGAAAAATGTGAGAGATTGATTATTGTCAACTTGATTCTTATTCGCTTTTTGAAATTCCTGTGATACTCTCCAAGCTTTAACTCTCTACCCCGAGTCCTTACTGTGCTCTGTGAAGAGAGCTCACCTGACTAATAAATAAATAAATTAATAAAGGTTTCCAACAGTTCCTCTCCTTGCACAAAAATAAAAAAAAACATTGGAAACCATCTGGTTAAAATATGCAAATGTATTCATCCCCCCAGAGTCCTCACTTCCTTTGCCTTAGCATCCTAAGACACACTCACGTGTACTGTACATGTGTGTCGTTACAGATCTGTTCTCAAGCAGAAAAGAAAGCCATCGATAAGATGATCGATTCTGGACCTCAGCTGGCTGGATCAATGGAGTACAATGTGGTCCTAAGTAAGCTTCTGCTCTAATTTTGTCCCAGTTCAAGGCAGCTGTATCAAAATAAAGGGTGGCAATTGACGAGGTTTGTTAATACCAATGCCATTATTGTCTGTCAACTCCTAATTGATGCAATTCTTTATTAATTATTTCATCGATTTATTTATTTATTTTTTTTGTGGAAAAAGCTGGCCTACACAAGTTTTCAATCACATGGTTCTCCTGATATTAAATGCAGTGCTGCTGGTGTTTCTACCCCTAGAATCACACAGCCACAGACATTATATACCCATTCTTGTCATTTTGAGTAAAATTAAGCCACTCTTTAGATCCTTTCTGTCTCTTGTCGACCATATTTACTTCCTCAACTCTTTGACTGTTGTTAGTGCTGACTGCCTCTTGTGACATTGTGGCATCACTGTTTTGCAATGCACACAGAACAAAGTGCCATTTTCTCTTCCCAAAGCATTCTGGGATTGTGTTTAATGTTAATCAGAAACTCCACTTGTGAGAGCTTTTTTTTCTCTTGGATGAAATGTATCCACAAAACTTAACTGCTGGTTTGCCACTGCCATTTATTGAATACACCTTATGAAGTGCAACTGATGAAGGCTGTACGTCTTCAGTCGGCCTTTAAATGTTTAGTTTTGCCATTTCTTCAGAGGGGTTGGGGGATGAAGTTACACTGTTCAGGGGGAGAATAATGATGGTCCAGCACAAGTAGACAGCATAAAATATAAATAAAATGCAGAAAGAGAACAGCAGAATCCAGTCGTCCCATTTGCCTGTGCAGCAGTCGTTGATGTATTATTATCTGTTCATATGGCAACGATAAACATGACGTATCCGTCACGTTATCTGTCACCCTGGAGGACACAGCCCATTACAACTTAAAAAATTAAGAATTAATCTGTCTTTGAAACCTGATGCAAGTGCTCATCCTAAGAATATACATCTTTTATTTTTAACTTTTTTCACTCGAAAATGTCTTCTATCTGCCCTGTGCGCCCAGTTCTTGATGTACAAGAGTTGTCATCTCTTCTACATAAGTGTGCTTATTCCCTCGCCCTAATATATGACATGTCCCCTCAAAGTCTGGATGCTAATACAGATGGCTGATTTTGGACTAAAACTGCATACATTTCCTTATTTGTCAGTCCAAATAAAAAGTATAATTTGATTAGGCAGTTAACTGCAGACACGATACAAGGCATATAGCTTCATCTGATATAATTGTCTTCCATGTAGTAGGGTATTTCTTCTGTCTTTATAAGCTCCCATAAAAATTAAACAAAGTTGACATTTTTTCTTTTAACATTCCCTTAAAAATACTAATTTTCCATACATTTTATGTAGGCCTTTGAGTGTTGAGTATCAAAATTCTGCCCCATTGTTTTGGTCTTGATTTTTTTAAAGCTCAAGATTTTGGATTTCAGGCCCCCTTTTTCTACCCCTCCAGTCTCAAGTCATGCTTAATCATTCATCAGGACAAGTTGCCTCTGCTGTCCTCTGGCCTCACAATACTTTAAAACAGCATCCTAAGCTCCAGAATCTTTAAATATATTTCAATTTTAAGCAAAAAAGTTTTCATGGGATCATAAAAAATGATACAGCAAAGCTACGCTCAGAGCCTAACTTTTTTGCACGAAGCTTTAAATCTATCATGTAAAATGAAGCATAAATTAATTTAGAAACTGCTTTAACTAATGATAAATCAGAGAGCAAAGCCGTTCAAATTCTGAACATTGGGGGTGGTTTTAATGTTGCAGTTAAATATGAATATTAAAGATGGAGCAAAAGGGACAGAGTTTGTGTCTGTGCAGTTTAAACTGTAATTATCAAACAGCTTGATAGTGATGAGCGTCCATCACTGAACAGCTGCTGATTGAGTGGGAACAAATAAAATTAAATGTTGTTATAAAAGGGAGACGTGGGGAAGTTTGAGTGCAGGTAGATGCTTTAATGAGATCTGATTTACGTATTTTTCCCATTAGCCCGCTGCATGTATGAAATTTTTATTAATGATAGATCAATTTTAAGGTAGATGTGCTGTAGATAAAAAAAAACACAATACAGTGTCAGTTATGCTAATGAAGTTTTATTGTTTGTTTTTGTGGTTCAGGCTTGTACAATCGAGGCTTTATTTACCTTGACGTCCCCATATCTGATGACAGCTGCATCTCAGGTACAGTAGTGTGTGGAGTGTGGGTGTTATTCTTCTTCTGATGAACTTAGCAAACACTGTATGGTCTTAAATGACACATGAAGAACATAAGACTTCATTATGGGTAATTGACTTGGACTTATCAGAAATAATACCTCTTAATGTAATTGTAAATATTTACTGTACTTAAACATGAATTAAACATGACAGCATGTTTTTTACAGTCCTTAATCAAATTTTGTTTCTCTCAGTGCCCCCGCTGGAAGGATTTGTCATGAACCGTGTTCAGGGTGATTACTTTGAGACGCTTCTCTACAAAATCTTTGTGTCCATCGATGAGCAGACAAATGTTGCAGAGGTAAAATGATTTTTATGGAGTCTAAGCTGCTGTATATATTAAATATTACTGAAGTATGTGTGTTTAAATATTGATCTGTTCAATCTCTTTTCCTCTTTTTCTCTCCCTCGTGATCCTTCTTGTTGCGATGACTCTCAGCTGGCAAATGTGTTGGAGATTGACTTGGATTTAGTAAAGGTAAGTATCCACTCATTGAAGAATGTGTGAGGACCATTATAATATTAAACCCCTTTTTCAAGTACCTCTGTCAAATGGACATTTACAAAACCTGTTGGAGTTTCAAACCATTTTCCTAAAATGCAATTATGAGGATTTTCTCAATGCTAATGAAACAGCGCGCTCATTGAAATGTGGAAATTGCTTCACGTTACAGAGGACACAAACAAAGGACATGTAGGCAGCTGGTGTGTTTAGATGGATTGGAGTGTCAGAGAGAAACGTGATTATCCATATCCCTGTATAAAGGTGAGACCACTGTGTCTTATTTCCCACTATGCTGGTACAGATAATTAACCTTTTATATCATTATCTGCTGATTCTGATATCATGATGAAAATGCTGAGCATCCTGAGTTATTCAAAGTTGGGTCTTTGTAAATATTTGAACATGAAGTACCATATTGACCTTTGGAAAAACATACATCATAAATTGGCACCATTCAGAGAGATTGATTAATCAGTTAATTGAATTTAAAGCAGATGTTGTTGCCTGATGGAATTTGACTTGAACTTGATGAATTGCCGACTTTGTGCTCTTACTATTATCTACAATACGAGAGTTACTGAAAAAATTGCAATAAATAGTAATTTCCAGATACTCTCTAAGAGGTAATGTATAGCTTTACTCATTACTTTGTGTTAAAAGTAGTTAATTGCAGGGTTCCCACTCGTCCTGGAAAACCTGGAAAATGATTGCCTAATATTCCAGTCATGGAAAACAAATGGAAAATGAGGAAAAAAGTGAAATGTCCTGGAAAAGCTTAAATTGTCCTGGAAAATTATTTGTCTTCCTTCTAGCTTGAAACATAGGAAATGAAGAAAAAATGTACTTGGTAACTATTGTACACATAGCCAGAAACTTTGAGTAGGTAAAATAATGCAAGTTAAGGCATAAAATATAAAGACTCAAAACAATGGGGACAAGAAGAAATCATAAAAAAATGACAAAATAAAATTTAGGCTAAATTAACAAAATCTATTCATAAAAAAGCAGAGTAATTAAATATTTAAAAATGTGTATACGTATCATGCTGGAGAGTTAAAAACAAAGAAAATCTAAGATCAATATGATCAATAGCTAGAGATATTGTTCATCAACCTCTAATCTTGTTTTTTAGAAGGCTAACTAGAATTGAAAACTGCCCACAGCAACAATGTGACTTCAGTTGGTTATATGACACTGGAGAAAGTCCTGGAAAATGTCCTGGAAACGTCCTGGAAAATGATTTCTAGAAAAGAGTCGGAACCCTGAATTGTATTTCTTCAAAGATACTTATTACTTTTCCCTCTTCAAAAAGCTGATCTTTAGCAGATATAAAATTAACAAGCATATTATTTTCATCTTTCATTGGAACAGATTTAAGATAAAGACGAGAAGTGCTCCTAGAGCACATCTATTTAAGCATTAATTTGCTGAGCTATTAGTGAAAATGTGGCAAACTGCCCTATCTATCAATGTTAACAATTCTTGAGCAAACCTTGGATTGGGACGCTGATTTAGATCACCACCAATAATAAATCACTCTGTTCTTGTCATTCCCAACACTCCCTGAAAATATAATCATAATCCATTGAAAACCTTTTGAGTTATCGTGCACCCAAACAGACAGACAAACGCCAGCAAAACCTCCTTGTAGGTAAAAATGTTTGAGAGGATAAAGATACAGCTCTCTTTATCCCTCCCTCCTGCTGTGCTGAACTTTGTAGCCTGTTGCTGCATAAGCATGATCATGATACGAGGGCTGATTGATAAGTTGTGAGCCTCATATTTAAGGGTTTGACTTTTGGCAGACATATTGCATTATTTTTCAACATAATCCCCTTCAGTATCTATACACTTTTGCCAGCGATGTTTAAGGGCCTAAGTGCCTCTTTTAAAGAAGTCCTTTTCTTGACCGTTCAGAAAGTCCTCCACTGCATGTATGACGTCATCATCTGACCAAAAGTAGGTACCGGACATGGCCTTTTTCAATTTTGGAAATAGATTAAAGTCTGATGGAGAGAGATCAAGTGAATAAGGCGGATGCTCAGTCAATTCAAAGCCACAATCTTTAATGGCAGCCATGGCATTGACAGACTTGTGAACAGGGACATTTTGTCCATTTTGCAAAAGTCACTTGCCTTGTTTACTTCAGAGTGCTACCTCTTCGACATAAACTGACCAAATGACACCAGTCTTCGGGTACACAGCCTTAAATAGTCAGGGAATAGTAGAGCTGAAAAAGGACATCCCTGCTTATCTTCTTCAATACAGGGCTCACAACTTATCAATCAGCCCTCGTAGCAGCCCACCCAGGACTAAAAGTAACTTTGATTAGCAAATGTAATAAAATTACTCAGAAATTAATTCCATAACTTTACTATTTGCTATAAATAGACAACATTGCAGTATTTTACAAGCTGCTAGGTACTGCCCAACACCAACATCATGTAGCAGATATGGTGTATCCGCCTCACTCTCAGCATCAGGAGAAGATAACAACAGCGAATATTGAACAAGTCCTAAACTCTGACTAGAGCCAGACTTTTGCTGCCACTGTGTAGGACCAGGGAGACTTTGATGTGTTAGCATTTTGATCTTCTGTTACACACTGGGCAACTGATGCTTTGCTTGACTGAGTTTTCCAGGTTGTAAAATCAGGTTTCAAATAGAATAATTCTTATACTGGTTCCTAAAATTGGGTTATGGTAGTCCCACGCCAAAACACAGAATAGGACACTGAAAAACCCCATGTTAAAGCAGACTATTCAAGTCCATGTAAACTGTGTCTCATGAGACGCAAGGGCATTATACTACATAAAGTGCTATTATTGTTTAAACGTTTATTCTGAATGGAGGAGTTGTCAGGCCTGTAAAATTAAACACATTTTTCATCAGATTAACTCATTAAATTAACAACATTAAATTAGCTGTCTAAAAGGTTTGAGATCATTTAATTTGGACGGTGCCATATTGTTGTGAATCTATTGTAGCTATGATCTTGTTAATATGGCTAACTTTTTTTTATAGCTATTGTCAGGATACAAACTCCCACAAGTGAATACATGGGACCTAGACCTCAGCTTGCAGGCACAGATACACATACGCAGATGTTGTGTTGAATCATCATTTCCTGTGACTCTACTTGATCAGTGCATTTCAGTTGAGTTTGTGCTCCAGCATAACCCCGTCTTCCCCCAGTCTCCTATTCACTCCATCAGACACAGATCTTAAACTCTCCATGACTGTTTCTGACCTTCAGCGTGAAGAGCTGAACCCTGTCGCCACTCAGTCACATCTCATCTGTGCTGCAGAACAACAGCACTCAGAGAAGTGGCTGAAAGCACTGGCTTCAGAAGGAGCTGTGTAACTCCTGAGATGATTGAGAAGTCTGAGAGGTCTCCTTTATGCGCAGCTTTGTGCTGAACTTTCTCCTGAGTGATGACTACGCTGGCAGCCAGAGACACTTGAAACTTGTTTTTCTTTTTGTTTGATAAGGGGGTTCCAAAGAGCTGACCCCAGCCTACACCTGCAGGGCAGTGAGGTGCAGAAAATAATCAAGCCTGCCGTACTTGACTGTGGTGGCACATTCGGTCTGAATAGAAGATTAAGACCTAGATGACTTTATAAATTAATGGAATAATAAAAGAGCCAGCCAGCAGTTTTAAGCAAAAGTAGACAGGATCAACTGATGTTTGGCCTTTTTCTTTGAAGGTAATAGATTTAATTGTGCTTCCTCTTGAAAAATCGACCTTCTACTTCACTTTAATACTCCCCTCACATTTTTAACTATTGAACTAGTCACCTTTTTTTTAAATTTATGGATTATTTTGAAGTAAGTATTGTTCAGAGAGAGTTCTACGTCCAAGAGGTTTCTAAAATAAATTTACTTTTTTCTGGATTGTCAGTCATTGAAAATGTACTAAAATCATCCAGCAAAACAAAAAAAAACATTCAGAAATCTTAAGAAAAACATCCACTCTCTCTTGGTCATACCTGTCTGTACATTATTGATGAGTTTTGAGCATGTGCTTTAGGATGTTATTCTCTGGAGGAGGAATACAATCTGTGCTCAGATTATTCTGAGGATTAAAGTTCTGGTCAGAGGCTTAGGGTACAAGAAAGCAAGTTTGTATGATATTGTACAATTGTTTTCAATACACTGAGTATTATTTTGAATTGTGTGTTAAACCTGTTTTGCACTTTTGTCAAATGATGTTGTTTCGAGTGTTATATATACAGCATAAACTTTGACTGGCCATGTCTTGGTGTAAAATGATACAAACAATATGTTAAAACTCATGCTATTGTTCACTTGTATAACAATAGGTCTGGGAGTCTTTTATGTCTTTTCAGTTTTTCAGCCATTTTCTTGTGTTTCCACAGAATGCAGTTTCCATGTATTGTCGCCTCGGCTTCGCTGTAAAGAAAGGTCAGGTGTTTGGCTCAGATCAGCTCCATCCCACCTGGAAGAATGCCCCGTCTGTCAACAGGCTCAAGTATGTGCTGGTTGTGCAGCTGGAAGACAGTCAAATCCACTGTTTCTTTATAAACATCTATTGAGCCCATTGTTCTCATTATTAAATAAAAAACAAAAAAAGTTCTCAATGTTAGTTAGACAATGATTGATTGAACTGAGTTTAATTGATACTGATGCCATTATCGATTCTGATCCAGTTTTGATCAACTCCTGTGGATTCTCTGATGAAGTCAGACACGTCACTCCAGATATTTAATGCTTCGCTGCATAAACACAGGCCCAATTCACAGTGCTTTTACACAAAAGCACTGCAGTGAGGCTCTGTTACACTTACTCCTCAAGACATTCAAGAGATATTTGCATTAATACATGAGGCTGTAACATCTGTGCCGTTTGACGCTGCTTTGTGGCTTGGATGCACACAACATGGCGCATGCCCACACATACACACAAAGGCAGCCTCCTGCAGAGTCTGTGTGTCTCCCTCTCTCCAACATCACATCTCTGTTACTACCTCTGGAGATGGAAAAAAGTGGGGGTCAATTCTGTCCCCACCACATTCACAGTGTAGGCGAAATGTCGCTGGGGCATAAATATTACATCCTGAAACGACAGTGTGAATTGCGCTTTTGGGCTTTTGTGTGAATAGAGCTAAATGCTCTATTTTCTGGTGTTTCATACTTGCAGCCTGTTGAACAGAAAATGTCAAATTGTTTCAAATTGAGCTGCAAGTTGCACCACTTCAGCCTCTTGTCCACCATGATTACTCCTGACTTCTTTATCATAATTTCTGCTGACTGCCTCCGATGAGAGCTTGGTGGTCGTTATTTTCAATGCATGCAAAACAAAGTAGAAGGAACTGATAAGCGAATTGTTCAGAACAAGGACAAATGATATTGATTCCTTGAGCTAGATGTCAACAATTTTCAATTAGAAGTGGCTTTTGATTCACATCCCTATTAAGTAATGACACTCTCATGTGACCAGACTAATATAGTGTAGGTCTTCAGTATTCGTGCATCCACATTGTATACAATGTACACACTTAACTAAATGTGTGTCGCTCAATGTTGAATTTTTTTTATATAAACATACACTAAGACAGGGATCTGCAACCATTTCAATCAAAAAAGCCTTGTTTACCTGCATTTTTGTCCAAAAAATCAGTCTTGGGCCACAAAATACGTTTGAACAATAAAATGACAGTAGCAGTACTAAGCGACTCAACATAGTTATAAAATCATTAGCTCTATGAGCAAATTGCTTTACTACATAACATGACTGCTCTCTAATAGGTCATGTTTTTTGTTGCTTTAACTTGTCATTATTCTTGTACCATATTATATTGGGTTTATGGATTTAGAACTAAAATAAAAACAACGGTGTGTTTATTTTGTAGCTTTCATTGAGGAGCCCCATTATCAGGCAATTATTGTCAGCCTGTGTTGTTATTATTATTATTATTATTATATTAGTTGTTGTTGTTCAGTATTTTTCCACAGGATAATGTTATACTTGGAGTGTGGTAATCATGCATATTTAGTTGACCTGGAAGAAGGTCATTTAGTTAAAAAAAAAAAAATATTGCAACTAGATAATGCTAGAACAGAAATTACATCAAGAAATAAGAGTGTTAATGCAAGGGGAATTTTTTTTTTTTTTCTCCAAGTCCAGAGAGCTACTCGTGAGGGGCAAAAGAGCTGCTTATGGCTCTGGACCTGCCAGTTGCCTGCCCCTCCTTCCCCAACTAAACAATTATTAATATGCCTCTGTTTCTGTCTCAGGAGCACCATGGACCCTCAGAAGATGCTGCTGTCCTGGGAGCAGGGCAGTCCTGTAATGGAGGGAGGCTCCTCAGCCACAGACACTGACACCACCAGTCTGGAGGACCAAGGTTTGTCTGGCTACACAAACACACACAAGTGCTAATCATAATGAAAAAAAAACAAAAAACAAAAACAATGTAAACACAGAAACATCCTGATGTTGTATCAATGTTAATTAGTTAGATTTGTGTTCATAAATTTGTGCAAATAGTCGCCCTCTACAATGACTAGTTTGTTCAATGATTAGAGTTAAAGCAACTGAAAAGTATCAGAGAGACTTGTTCATGATCCATGTAACCGCATTAGATCCTCAAGCTGTCAAAAATACCTCGTAGCATCACTGAAGACTTCTGGTTTCAAAAGGAGTGAGCGCTCTGTAGCTCGTGTTATTCAAACACAGTAGATGGTTTTAGACTTTGTCAGGGGCAGACTCAGTTAAATAAAGTAGAGTAAGTATGAGTATGTGAAGTCTAATTAGCTCTCCTTGTTTTGTTTTTGAACTAAAGTGTTTATTTAATAGACAGTGAAAATAAGCAGCTGACAAGTTAGTGACAAGAAATGATTAGAAAGTAAATATTTCTGTTTTCATGAGCTAGAATATTCCCTCTTACATAGAAGATATTTTTTTTTATAAATATGAGCTAGATGTACCCTCATCTGTGGAGCACAACTTTAATAATAAACATTTTTTACTATTGTTGTTACTTTAGGGCAGCTGTGGCAGAAACCTTGCTTTGGGCGATGGTCTAATAAATTTGTTAAGCACTGCACATGTGAATAGGAGTGCATTGGACTATTAGTAACCCAGAGTGCAGGTTAAGTTGTGCAGTCATAAGGGCTGCTGTGTGAAATTCTCTGCACATAGAAGTAAATACATTTATTAACTGTGTATATTTTAGATTTTGGACAGATTTGACCTGTTAAATAAAAGCTGAAAGCACATGCAGCTACTATAAAGTGTGAAGCATGTAAGCAGGTGATTTAAGAAAAATTCTGGGCATGTACTGATTCTGGCATTTTCATACTGGCACCTGACAATAAAGAAAGTCAGACATGATCTCAATCTAAATCATAATCGAGCTGTTTTAAGCAGAAGTGCTGATAAATTCCTTGGTTGTCTCAGCTGTGCCTTTGAATATTGTTCTCATATTAGCAGTGTTTTTGTCTAAAGTAAACTAATTAAACCTTTTTGCTTCATAATATTTAGTTATTCGGACTGCCTTAATGTTCCTAATGACACTTAATTGTAGACAATTAAAATATTTGTGACTGAGACATGGTTTGTGTTTGTCTTTGTAAGTAAACATGTTGAAAAATCAGCCTTATTTTCAGATTGTAACAGATGTGGTGTTGTTACATGTATGGTGACTTTTCCTCTCTTTTGTCCTTATTCTCTGCAGCAGACACTGCCAGTGTGAGCAGCCTGAGTATCCCAGCAGCACCCACAAAGAGGATTGCCTTCCTCTTTGACTCCACCCTCACAGCCTTCCTCATGATGGGAAACCTCTCTCCAGTCAGTGAGATTTCATGTGATAAAAGGTTTAAAGATTGAACTCTTTCAATTAATACACATTTGACATCATGAAACCTGAGTGTCTTTGTCCAATCAGAACCTGAAGAGTCATGCTGTGACCATGTTCGAGGTGGGGAAGCTGTCTGATGAGACGCTGGACAGCTTCCTGGCTGAGCTAGAGAAGGTGAGAAAGGCACCAACCAAGAATGAATAAAGAATGTGTGTGTTTATATTCCTTTGCCATGAACGACAGTACCTCATACTGTTTTATCACTCATACACTTTCATTCTTGGTTTTGCGCGTCAAGGTGGAGAGCACAGCTGAAGGCGAGGCCCAGCGTTACTTTGATCACGCTCTGACTCTGAAAAACACCATCCTCTTCCTGCGCTACAACAAAGAACTCACTCAGGACCAGGGACCTGATATCCCAAATATAGGTATAGACAGCAATAAACCCTCTTTTTTCCAGGTTTCATACATATATGTGCCTTTATATGTATATGGGGATATTATGTGTGTGGGTCATGGATGGGACTCATATTTTGAAAACTGATCCATTTTATGAAGCTCTATTGCCTTTTGAGACTCTTCCAATACTTATCTTTATTTTCCAAAGTAACTTTACCACTACATTTGACTTGTCAAAGGCAAGTGGCACTGACTGCTTAAAATGGCCTCAAAATCAATTTTAAACCCATTGTTGGAGAGAATAATAATGAAAGTGTGAGCCAGGAGCTGGAGATGAAGACTTAATTGGGTTTTGGGACTTTGAATAAAAATGTGTTTTTGCTTCAAACAACAGACGGCTCTGTATTTCAAATGAAATGCTGAAATAATTATTTTATGCACGCACTATGTCTTGTGACTCAGGAAAAGCAATCATGCAGAAGTTGGCATTAAAAATCAGTAAATGTGAGGGATAATAACTGTGGAAGATTTTCAGTGTATCAGCTCTTTTACACTCTTCTCATCTTGATGCACTTATTTAAAAGAGACCCTGAGCTGTCATTACCCGAGGTGCAAACTCTTAAATCATCCCACCTTAATTTATTCCATGTCCTTAAAAAAAATCAATAAATGCTGAATTATTTAAATGTTTTTTATGCAACAGTTGTGAATAATGCTGTGAGTCTATTGAAGAAACAGGATGTTTATTTCTTCATGCTGCTTCTAACTGACTTTCTGTCTGACTCTCTGGCCTCTGTCTCCCCTCTTACCCGTGTCTGAATAGTTTCTCTAAACACAACGGCATATTTCTGATCTACTGGCAGTAGCAGAGACAAGCTGTATTGTTGTACTGGTGTCTCTAGAGGGAGCAGTAGAGAGTGTCTCAGTTTCTATGCAGCCTCCATGGTGCCACCAGATGCTGTCTGTTTGCTTTGGCTGCCTGCCTCGCTCCTGATTGTCTTATCTCTCAGCCCTCCTCAGCCGCTGCTTCAGGCGAGAGAACACGCGTTGAGAGGCTGCTGCCGGAGGCCAAACTAAACCCAGTGAAACAAAAAAGTCTACTGATGATCCTGGTGTTTGTTCATTTAGGAAGTGAGGGAAGTTTATGCTGCCAACAAACCCTCCTGCAGACTAAGACGCTTCTTGCTCCTTCGCTCTACACTGCTGCACTGCATTGTGAAAGAAATTTGGATTCTGATTGACAGCTCAGAGGCTGCTAGATCCTTTTTTCAATGGAGCCCTAAACACTGTGAGAGTCAATGTCAAACTGTAGAGTTATTAAAACACATGACACTCACAGTAATACACATCAGTCTCAATACATGAATGAATTTGATATTCGTTTGGTAAAATAGTAAATGAACCTCAGCCTGACCATATTCTCACACTGATGGCAGAGGCTACTATTAAAACTGCCCATCACCTCATCTCCACACATTTACGTGCTGCTGATACAACAGCAAGATCACTGGGGGGTTCAGAGTCCTGCCAAAGGACACTATGACATGTGGCTGCAGGTGCACTGTGTACCACCAACTTTGATTGATGATAAATGAATTCTAGGCAAGACATCCTTCTCCAGACTGCCTACCTAATGAGCTACTTGAGAATCAAATGTTCAGATTGAAAGTGGGGAAAAAAATCAAACCCTCTGAAATAGGGATGGAGGTTTCAAGCTAAGCTTAAGGATGCTAAATGATTGTAGACTGTGAAGCAGCAAAGAGAAGAAATATGCTGTCATCTTCTTGAAGTGATGGAAGAAATCTAACCAAGTCATCCAGTGAGTTTTACACAGATACATCAAAATCCTTGATGAGCTGCAGCAATTGTCACCACAGGTAGACCAGAATGAACATTTTAGTTTGTCAGCTTAGTGCTAACAGTGGTTAAAATTGCTAAGAAGGGGCTAACACAGTAGACATTGCAGCCTCAATAATTCTGAATTAAATACTATCTAGTTTGCTCAGCTGTTTCTCAAGGAACAAAGATTTTTAAAAGTTTGTTTATTCACTAATTTAGCATAATACATTATTTCTTGAGTAAAAAATATGCTAAGTTAGTTGTTGAGAATTTCCACAATCCTTGATGCTACTGCTGTGTAATGTGATATTTATACTTTCTGTCTTCTCTATTATTTAATGAAGGACAGTAAACATTGTTTAGATGCACAACAGCCTCTTTCTTGGGATAGAACTGCATCACAAGCAGATGCTTAATAAAAACACTGGAGAGAAAAAGCATGATGAATATATACATATATTTTCTTAGTACTTTTCAGTTTATATTTTTAGACCATTAATAGCAAGTTACTAAGAGGATTTACTCTCACTATGTCTTGTAATGCGAGCCTGAAAAACTTTCATATAGTTAAATTTCAAGTGTTGAGTTTGCTGAAACAACAGCGTCATGATCCAGATTTTAAAAGTTTGTCCTCTCTCTCTTTTAGCACACTGAATCTTGTTCTGAAGAATTTCTTCTTCTGTACACTCCAGTTCATAAAGTTACCCCTTTAATCTACAGTAAAGGTTCATGTCATCATCATTTGAGTCAAAATCACACATATTTGGTTCAGTATTAGTTTCCTCTGCAGTAGTTGTGTCGTCCTGGGCTTGTAGAGAAAACAGCAGATTGGCAAATCAATGTGCACAGGTAGAAGAACACACAGCATTTGCTGCCCCTTAAGATGCCAAACACAGAAACTTCCTGGATGAAAAAAAGCACTCTGGACTTTCACCCAATTGTCCATTTGACCCGACATAGTTTCGTGGCTCATTTTTACACAGAACTCCCCCAATTACGCTAAATGACTATACCCGCTAATAGCAATGTACCTTACTGGCAGACTCAGCTTGTTCTACTGTTAAAGGTGAAGCGCTGCTGGGAGCCCTTTCAGCCACTTTACTGACTGTTGTCGAGTACCTCATACAACTCAACTTCAAAAATACTGAACTATCCCTTTAAGGAAATAACATTTTCACCAATCACACTACTACAGACAATACCACTCCAGCTATTCTTTTGACCCAGCACAGCTCCCAGCAGTTGTATCCAGAGGCATATAGTCCTGAAGCAGGATTTTGGGTTGATTTTACTGCCCCTCCTTTCCTCTCATCCAGGTTTCCCCTTGGACATGTTGCGCTGTGAGAGCCTGCTGGGTTTGGACCAGGCCACCTGCAGCCGTGTCCTTAACAAAAACTACAAGCTGCTTGTCTCTATGGCGCCTCTCAGCAATGAGATCAGACCCATCAGCAGCTGCACGCCTCAGGTATGACGCCTGCAGGGGGGAGAGCAGAGGAGATGCTGTGTGATGTGACGTGCTTGGCTGTGGTATCAGATATCACCTGCATCAGAGTGTGTGTTTGTATTTTACTCAACAGTTCATGCTGTTGTATGTGTGTGAGTGCACTGCCGTGTTTGTCCTCTTGTGTGAGCCTGGACTTCTACTGACTGTACTTGTGTGTACTTACTTTGTTGGCCTTGAGTGCTCAGCCTTCAGTTGCCCACGACAACAAAACTACACAAAGAGAATGAGAGAGAGGGGAGGGGAGGAGAGGAGAGGCTCATGGGTAATTCCTCCGCCTGGCCACAATCCAGCTTTCTCACTGAGCTCAGAGAAACAGGGGGAGAGAAGTTAAACTCACGCTGATGTTTATTCTCACACCGCTGAGACCCAGTGAAGCAGAATTTAATCAGATCTTTTCTTTAAAAGCAGCTTCAGCCTCTGCTCCTCCAGCAAAGACATATTTGTTTATCCCTGATCATTGTTTTTTATATACATAGTGAGTTTTAATGTTGTAAAATAATCTGAGTATGAAAACATGCCCATGCATTTGTTTTACTCCTGTCTCTAAACTTATTGTGTTTATATTTGTTTCTCCTTGTAGCACATCGGCCCAGCCATCCCTGAAGTTAGCTCCATCTGGTTCAAGCTGTACCTGTACCATGTGACTGGCCAAGGTCCGCCGTCTCTGCTGCTCTCTAAAGGCTCAAGGCTCCGCAAACTACCGGACATTTTCCAGGTGAGTCCAGACTTATGATTAATCAGCCATATTGGTTTTGTTTGTATGGGTACATGATTGAGTGCATACATTTAGGTCAATGCAGTTATGGTGTTTAGAATTTAAAGAGATCATATTTTGCCTTAAATCAGGTTCATATATTCATTTTTATGACTGCTAGGGTATGTTAAAAATCATGTACAGACTACCCCTAATGGTGCTCTGTTAGAGCTCTGCCTCTTGAAGTCCCCCTTCCCCATGTGGGACCAGTCCTCTCTGATTGGTTGACAGTTCAGCTTTGTGGTAATTGGTCAGTTCAGCACTGTTTGACACCATGTTGTCAACAGCTCTGCAATGGGCTTGCAACTGCAAGCCACTGGGCTTAAACTGCTGATGTCACTCTGGTAGGATGTCACTCTGGTAGGTCTATTCAGGGGGACCAGTGGAACTAGACATCTTAGGCAGCTGCTTGGGCCGCATGGACAGAGTGAGGGAGAGATCTCAATGCTGAGGATTATTTGTCTTGTTCATAGAGATGCTCTATCACATGGAGGAGACATGTGAAACACACTGAAGGGCAGATCAAACTCAAAGAAGCATATAAAAGGCTCTTTAAGAAAACAGCCGTGTGATATTGAACACTTCATTCCTTCTTGACACCTCCCCTTTTTAATTTCATCTAGAGACTGAAAATGACCTTAATGTTTCAGTCCTGAAATCAGGTGTCACTGCACCCTCATCTCCTTAGAAAACATCATACCTGTGTCCCACTGTGCACCTTCGCTGACCATCTCCAGGGCACCCTTGCAGTGTTTGATTCTTTTGCTTCTGAAAGTGTGTTAATGGGAACAAAAGGCAATTTGACTGGTACATTCTCTTGGGAGGACAGGTAGTATCATGTAAATGGGTCATTTTCAGAGAGAACAGCAGCATGTGCTTTCATGCTGTCTTTTGTCCTTTTTATATTTTATCAGTTTTTCTTCTTTGTAAACTCAGCTGTGGTTTTAAGTGTTTACTAACCTTCACATTCTCAGAGATAAAAGAAATGAACAAAACATAAGAAAATTATTGTAGTAATTATAAAAAAGTCATTGCATTTATGATCAGATGAAGCGCGGAGGATTAATTGTTCCCCTTTAGAAGTGTGGAACCATAAATTCAGAGGCTTTTGCTCCATTTTCTTCAGTTATTATGAGTGAATTTTCCTCTTAAAGATGAGTCTAATACTGCATGTTTATATATCTCTCTTATAGTTCATTGTAATTATCTGTTTTTTGAAGACTGAGCAGAAAATGTTCCAAAGGTTTCTGTGAACATGTTTTTTTCCTTCTTTTTTCCAGGTCTATGACAGGCTGCTGATCACATCCTGGGGTCATGACCCTGGAGTTGTCCCTACATCCAATGTGCTGACAATGCTCAATGACGCCCTCACACACTCTGCTGTATTAATCCAGGTAAACACACCGAGGCGCTCGGATTTTTCAATAAGGTTATGTCTTTATGCGATTTTGAACTTGTGGACCCTACATCATCTAAAGTCACAGGTCCTCTGGTGCTGTAAATCATGATAGCAAGATCCCCGTGATTCATCACAAATGTAAAAGTACTCTTATTCATCATTAAAGATATCCAAAATGGGGGTGCTGGTTTGGAGTCATAATTGTGACACTGCAAATGGCCCAGGTTTGATTTGTGCTGAAGTCTGTTTATTACATATCTTTCCTGCTCCCCCCCTTTCCAAGTCTATCCGCTGTCTGTCTGTCAGTAAGGTTTCATATTGGTTTTATCTACCCAACCAAATTAAAGTAAGCCTGTCCACTTCATAGACTCTTCACTTTTTCAAACAGTGTGAAGCTTTTTTAATTTGTGGGGGGCCTAGCAGAATGCAAAACAATCCAACAGACACAGTTGCCAGTGAACACAGCAGTTATTTTATTGTTTTAAGTTGTTTTTGACAATTTCAGAACCTTATTTAAGTCTCTCTGGATATGTTAGTTGACTTACTTTCCTGGTAACCTGGCACACCATATGGACTTTTCAATGTAATTCACTAGTTCATTTGGGAGGGCAGAACCTTTCAGGTAGGCACTACGGTGCTGCAGAACCTGAGCCGCTTCATAAAATACACTCTCCTCAAACCATGTTGAAGTGGAGCAAAAATATCCTTACTATAAAGAAGTTTGTAGTGCTGAAAATTGTTTTTCATTTGATAAAGAAATGTGGTCCAGATCTGATAAAACAGCTTAAGTAGCAGTTTAAGCTACTTAAGCTGTTTTATCAGCAGTTTGAAGGCTCTGATGAAAGGTCCAGGAGAAGCCTTGTTATTAAGTCCCACTCGTGACAGCAATGGACCTCCAGGTTTGCGAGCGTGGGCTCACAGTTCATTCATCTTCACCACCAGATAACTTCTGATCCGTCCTGCTCCTCAGTTTACAGAACTGTTCTCCATCTCTTTTTCTACCTGCGACTCCTTCTGCAAGTGTCATGTGCCTCGAGCAACCTCACTTCAAAAAACTCGAACTAACCCTTTAAGATCTTTAAGATGGGATGTGGCACGACAGGAAATGTATGGCATAGGTGCAGTGTAGCTTTAAGGAGCATGAAGGGTTTCATGTCACTTCATTTTATAGTTCATACTGACCTTTGAATGAAGGTCTCCCCTTCTCTATTGTAATGTCTTTTTTTATTATTATAAATGCTTTCAGAGCAGATTAAGGAAAATTAGGTGCATGCAACTTTGCACAGAAAGTTGGGAGACATATAATTAATTTTTGCTCAAAGTATATTGTCTTAATATCTCTAGATCAACAGAAAATGTTTAAAAGGTCAAAACACTGACGGCCCTTGTATCTTGCCTTTTGTAAGTTGTCAGTAATAACATATTTGTGTGCACTGTGTGATCTATGATGTCTGTGTGTAACCCACAGGGTCATGGCATGCACGGTCATGGAGAAACAATTCATATCCCATTCCCCTTCGATGAGGACGATCTGAAAGGAGGTGAGTTATGACACTAGCAGAAAACTTCATTAACATTTTTGCAGACTGCAGTTTGTGATTATAAATGTGCTCATTCAAAGCCAGTGTGAGATGGAATAATGAACTTTATTAAAATAATTCAGTTCAATTCCTGAAAAGTCTTATGAGGAACATAATTTTTCTGAGTCATGCAAAAAGAAACAGAAAAAAAATGTGTCAGCTTTTAATGGATTTGAATTTCATTGTCAGAGAAGAAGATATGATGCTATAAATTAGGAATTTTTTAATTTTATTATTTACCTTCCAGTCTGCACATCTGTATATGTATCAGAATTAACTTATAGTGCTACTACTCATGTAATTTGATGATCTAGAATTGCTGTGGACAAAACTTTGGCTAGCTAGTAGTCTTGTGGCTTACGCACGTTTCCCTGTGTCTCCAAGTTAATCATCCAGTCCAAGGCCGTTTTGAGTTATGACACACAAAACTTTATCCTAAAGTTAATCATAAGGATAAGTTCTTGAGGAATATTTGCCTAATACACAAGTGCAACCGCAGCAAGAAAACCATGTGGCTCCCCAGCTAGTCGAGCCTCCACCATGCTCACTGTTGACCGTCTCTCAGTGTCCCTACACAAAGAAATGTGCTCCCTTAAAGTGACAGTAACCAAAAACATCTTCATCAAAAAATAAATAAAACTCACCAAAAAATACCAAGAGCACAATAAAACAAAGATGTTCATTTTCTTAAGCCAAAAATCATACTTAATAACTGTAAATGTGAATTCCCTGAAAATATTAAACTCAAAAAACAACAGCATGGCCTTGGCTCATACAAGAATACTAAGATTAGTAATGCTATATTTTCACAGCTCATGAACCTTTGTCAAGCTACCCACTTCTTTTAAAGGTTTTAAGATGTCAAACTTCATAACAGGACTTAAATCCTTTAATCCTTTCATTTGTGTGTTTATCAAGAAGCTCAACCTTTTAAACTGGTGTCTCCCTCCGCTGACACTTTTACTCCCATCATAAGACATGCACAGGAGAGGCTGATTCAACACGACCTCTGTGCTCGGCAGATCTTAATTAGACGATCTTGAAGCATCACTCTCATCATCTGTGTTGTTTCTTCTCCTTCTGTAGAGTTCTCATATTCCAACATGTGCACCCACAAGTCCCTGCAGAAGCTGAAGGAGCACGTGGACCTGGAGCATCAGTGCGGCTACATCACCATGCTCAACTCCAACAACAGGCACCGTCGCCGGGCCAGCGACACGGTGGAGTGTAGAGGTAAATGTGAGACCAGACACAGTTCAATTAGTTCACTGTCCTCACCTCTAATGGACATTGGCACTGATGGTGCAAATTAGATCGAGATTGCTCACAGTCCACTTAAATTCAGCGGTTTGTCTGCATAATTACGGCTCTGATTGTGATAGCCTTTGCAAATGGACGTGGATCGAACAGTGTTAGCCTTTAAATTTAGGTTATCTGATTAAATCCCACTGATAGAAGTGATCAAGGTTTGGTTAAAACATTCTTATACTTACACAAAGTTTATGATGACAATGATAATTATTTAAAAAAAAACTACTTATAGGGTCTTCCTTTATGGGAGGTGGGGCTGGGTATTTCCAGCAACCTTTTAATAACAATACGATGTGTATTCCAAAAAGGCATAAATTGTGGGCATTGACTACACCTTCAACAGAATTTCTGACAGCTTTTGTTCTTTTTCGTAAGTACAAAAACAGCAAGGACAAGGTTCAAAGGATTCAACAACTCAAGACACTTAAATATCAGATCGTCTAAAATCTTAGGAGTAACTTATCATTTGGAACATTTGCTGCATCATGTATGTAGTTTGGCTTCTACTGCCATCTTTTGAACTGCACCATTAATAACATTACCCAAGGTGTATTTACCAACTGCTGTCATCAGTCCTGTAGAATTTATATTAATAACACTTATTAGCATGAACTATGTGACCATATTTACCGGATCAATGTTTTGAGCACAGGCCTAAAGGGAAGTAGTCCATGACTCAATTAACCTTTATTTGTGTAGGACCAAATTATTGCTAATGCAGCCCCTCATTTTTAATTTGATGCCTCCAACATGTTTCAAAAAGGAAAGGGGAATGATCAGCTCTGTTTTACATTACCTTTCCTGTAAACAACACAAGCATTTACAACTTCAGTCACTCAACAGTCTGGAGTCACAGTGGTCTTATTTTGCGCTGCGTAATGCTCCACATATTTTCAATGGGAGACAAGTCTGGACTGAAGACAGGCCAGTCCAGTATACGAAGCCACGCCGTTCTAACACGAGCAGAATGTGGCTTGGCACTGTCTTGCTTAATAAGCAAGGATGTCCCTGAAAAAGAAGTTGCTTGGATGGCAGAATGTGTTGCTCCTACCTGTATGCACCTTTCAGCATTAATAATGCCTTTACAGAAGTGTAAGTTACCCATGCCATGGGCACTAACACACCCCCGTCCCAGCAGGACTGCTGGCTTTTGAGCTTTGCACTGATAATAATCTGGACGGTCCTTTTCCTCTTTAGCCCAGACGGCATGACATCCGTGTTTTCAAAAAACAATTTAAGATGTGATCAGACCACCGCACACTTTTCCACTTCACGTCAGTTCAGTTTTAACATTACATTTGAATGACGTCATGGACCAACTACAGTTATTTATTTAAATGTCAGGATAAAAGAGAAATCCACAATTACAGTCCATTGTAGTGTCTTCATTTACTCAAAGTAGTGAGGCCGACAGCAGGGTAAGATGCTCCCTCTGTGGGGTCTAGACACTGGTGCTGGTAATGAAGGGATTCAGGATGAGATCAGGAGTAGACTTCTGGGCTGGACCTGGTCACTGATGAGATCAATTGGAGGTGAAACAACCGATTGATGCCGCCAGAGAAGAACAGATCCAAAATTATGACGGCAGCAGAACAGTTGATCCAACAAGGCCATGGCACAATCTGGTTGGACCACTGCCAAAGTGAGTGAATGCCTCCAGTCAGCTGATCAATAGAGCGAGAGGATATGAATGACTGGTGAGTTAATGAATGAATTAATGAATGAATAACAACAGTCTTCCTATCTGAATTTGTGCTAAACTCCTCTAGTCGAATGGACTTGTAATTCTGCCAACGAACAAGGATGATGACATTTCACTGTTTATTCAACCAAACGTGCACTCCCCTTGTGACAACAAAAGAGGATGAAAGTTAAAAAAGTTAAAGATAAGAAGGAAATAACCAAAGGTTGAGCCTAAAGGTAGTGAAAAAAATTAAGGGTTTTTTTCAGGAAGATGATAACAAGCTTTCATGGTCTATAGCTTTTTTTAATCAAAGTAATTCATCAACAGAGAATCAGAAACTGGAGCTGGCACTAAACTATTCAGAACTTTGAAGAAACAAATGGCTTGAATCCTTAAAGTTTGAGTGGGGTCACTGCAGGTCAGTTAAAATATAATGTCATGTCAGGGCTGTAGGAATTAAGCTAGACAAACAATAGGCTTACTTATTAAAATAGTGTTTTATTGGTGTGTATTCAAGCTGAAATCTTTTATTTTTTCATCAATGCACCCTGTTGCTTTTTTCGCAAGGAGACACACACTTGGGTGGAGGCCTGGACACAAATGGCAGCACTGAGTCCTTTGAGCTTGTTGCAGAGGAAAACAACGGGGACGGCAAAGGAAAGACAGACTGTATGTCTTATTTGTATTTCCATGAGAATTTCTTAAATATACTTCAGGAAATCAGGTGTTTCAGAGTTGAAATAATTTTATGGATGGATAAGAAACATATCAGGTGCAATACTAGCCTGTTGGTGTTCATGGTATCTCATGTCTTCTCTCTCCCTCCCTCTCTCTAATCTGTCCTTCAGCACTTTCATGTGAAGACGAGTGGGTCCCTCTCGAGCTGTGCTTCGGCATGCCCCTCTTCAGTTCTGAGCTCAACCGCAAAGTGTGTCGAAAAATTGCCTCACATAAATTGTGTAGCAGTGAAAGGTAAAAAAGAACCCGCCCAGCCTTTCCTTAATATATCGTTTGTTAGAAAGCAGAAACACTTCATTTTTGTTTTCTTTTAGCCTTCAAGAGCTCCTTCATTCAAGCCGAAAGCTCTCACTGAAGGTGTTGAGCTTCGTCCAGTCATTCCAGGTAAAATCACTCGATGTGTCTCATGAGGATGTTAGGAATAAGGTGATGGGCTCTGTTCAGCTTGGATATCAGTTTTTCCATCCTATAAGCCGAACTTGTCCCTCATAAATCTGCGTCTCTTCTCTGCTGGTTGAACTCTGACTCTTGCTCCCCTGTCTGCAGAGCGGTAACCAGACCAGTGACATGGACAGCGGCGTGTCAAACCCTCTCAGTCAGCCCCCAGCTGAGTCTGGCGTCCCCCTGCCTGCCCTCAACCTCCTATTCGAGGATGGGCAGCTGAAGGAGTGGAGCGGGCGGGCCCCGCCCCCTCTGGACATCTCAGCTCTGCAGAAGGACCAGCCCACATAAACCAAACCATCCTCCCTGAAAAACAAACAGAATTGTTCATGAGGAAAATTCCTAATCGAGGTCCAACACTGCATCTTCATATTCGCTCATGAGGAAACACTCTCATTCATGTCCGTTAGTATCGAGTTGTGGGAAAGTCCTCGCTGGCACTTTGTCACCACCATATGAAGAATCATCCTCCAGACACTAGTTTGAGCCCCCGCTTTTCCCCTCTCTGTGATCCCTTGTATTCGTAGCACGGCAGTGTTATATCTGTTGGAGTGGTGCTATTATCTCAGTCTAAAAACATTGATGCAGGTCAACAGCTCACCACCTGGAGAGGAGTAAAGGTGGTGAGCTTTTCTTTCCACTGACAAGCCCCACCAGCCCCTCCACCAGCCCCTCCAATCAGTGGATGTGTTGTAATCATTGAAAGCTGAGTGTAAAGTGGTTAATATTGTTTAAATGTTATAAAAATGTTCAAAAAAACTTCTCCAGGAATAATTAAGGATATGCATTTTTGAGGACCAAGTCATTGACCTGGAGAACACAAACAGCCCCCCGCCCCTCCCCCATGTCGTCTCATGTTTAGTGATCTGATGCATGATACTGTTGCACAACACGCACATTAAAAGAATACTTTCCTCTTCACTTGTAATCAGTATCGGGGGCATTTATAATTTGCACTGCGCAGGATTTCTTCAAACCTGTGGATGAAGAAATTTCATGTTTTTTTTTTTTAATGTTAAGGGTTTGGTCCTGTGTTATGCACATGTTATATCAGAGCTGGTGTTCACCACAAAAAAAATGTTTCCTTTTGGAAACTTGGTCATGTAGGAGAACAAATCAAAGTGTTTAAGAAACTGCTGTTTTTATTTTTATGTTTTTTTTTCTCAGTAAAGAGAACACCAAAGAACATTTTCTTTTCATGTATGATGATTTTAAGAAAATCTTTGAATGTTTTACTTTCATTTTGTTGCCTTATGACTCTCAGCCAATCATTAACTGTCAGATTATGGATCAAACTCTAGATCTGGTTTTGTATGTTAAGTTCTTTTGGCCTTTTTTTTAATGATTAATGTGCATTTCGGTGGGTGAATATAACCAGTAAAAGCAACAGCATTGGGTCACGGACTTCCAACAAATGCTCTTTTTTTAGAACTCAGTGAGATTACGTGTGTGGAGCTAATAGCGTGGACTGGGAACAGTCATGTCTGTGTCTGTGTGGCCGACCGGGACCTGCTGCCATTGTTGTCTGCTGCCAGTATCTCCCTCTGGACCCACTCCAGTTTGTGTGGTGAACTCTCAGCTAGCTCTCCACTCTCTCACAGGAATTCTGTTTACAGGGTGTTGTTAAAAATGAAGTTTGTCGCCTAAAGAGGAGGCAGGAGCTTGGATGTGAGTGCTGTCACAGACCTGCAGGACTGCAATGCTAATGCTTCACCAGGTGTCTCTGGGATGTGGTGGCCCCATAAAGAGCGTGAAGCCTGTTGCAAATGATCAAGGCGGCTCTAAAATAAATGACTTTTATTCCATGTAGACTGACATTCATTAAATTTTGCTTTTATTTTGAAGAACTCTCCCTCCTGCAGTTCTTGACCCACATTTGATTGTTTCCAATTACTTAAAAATTCGAAAAAGGAGATTACTAAGAGGTCCTGTTGAAGCATGACGACTGTGTAGAAACTGTTGTGCGTATGTTGTGTATGCGTGTGTATTGTACACCACATTAGGTGTGTTTTCATACACGCCCACCTTTCACGTTTGTTATCTAGTTGCAGTACTCGGTCATCCCAGACCCCCTCCCTCCCCCTCCTGGTATAAATCCACCACAGTGTTTAAAAAAATGATAGTTTTCTATGTCTGCATATATTTTAGACTCTCTTTGTTGTAGCTTGTTTAATGGGACTGTGGATATCATGACAGCGTTAATAATGATGTAATTAAACAGGTTTAAAAAACAAAAGAAGAAGAAGAAGAAGAAAGTGACATTCCTTCAACACACCCCCCTTCCATCTTTGCTTCCCCAGGCTCTGCTCTGGATTCATATTATTATTATTATGACAAATAAATATGTAAAAAGTATATGAAAGTATAAATAAAAATGTAATAAATTTTTCCTCCCTGAAATGTTTATTCTGCTCTTGTTTTTCTATCCCAGTCCTTACTGGCTCTGGAAGGTAGCCAATCACATTACATGATAATAAGCCTTACATGCCATGTTTTCCCAAGCCAGATGGAACAGATGGAGCACAAGATGCAGCAGCGTGGATCGTCCATCCATCTGCTCCGAGTGCACACTTGCTCACCTGCTCTCGGATATTGTGGCCTTCAAGTGCATGAGGAAAAAAGGCAATTCAGTAAGGATCCATAAGCAAAAACAACTGCATCTGTGGAAACATTCTTCACACGATAATAAACATGCTGTGGAAAGATCAAAACAACTTATCAATCAACCTGCTACAATTAAGGGGATGCTGAGGAAAAACAGGTTCAAAATGCTGCTTATGATTTTTTTTTTGGTACAGGTTTATTTTTTTTAATTGCAAAAAAACTGCAAAGGCTAAAATGCCGCAAAATCAAAACATGGTCCAAGTAAAACTCTTCAGATACAGCATTTAACCTTAGAAGAGGTCCTCTTGACCTGTAGAGCATCCTCACAATCTGCTATTATTTTATTTACTTTGATCGACGTACAGGTGTTAAGAGTGGTGCAGAAATCATAGACATAAAAGACTTGGACGAAGCCATGTCACAGGAGCCTATGGAACGCTGTTGATGCCCTATAATGGATGCTGCCATACTGCATGTACTATCCCAACAGAGCCTCAGCTCCATCTGCTTTTACACAGAAAGGCGTTGTTAGCCTAAGGCTGTCTGGCCAATAGCAATGCGAAGCTTACCTCCAGGTGGGCCTACAAAAGTGCATCAACCCTGCACCAATCTGTAGAAGCAAGTATGAAGCTAATATAGTGTTGAGTCAATGGTCCTTTAAAGAGCCCATTTTGCCTTAACTCTGGTTCATGTTTTCAGTTTTGATGACTGTTCACAATAGATAATGCTAAAAAAAAAAACTAGTTGTCATAGTGCACATCCCTGATCCACCTCTGTTCTTACTCTGCCTGAGACAATTTGTTGATGCTCCTGTCCCCTATCTGAACTGTGGTGATTTAAGTGCTGACCAGTGCCATGTTTTCTGTCCATGTTTGCTTTCCTGCAGGCAAAGCAATATTAGAATGTTTCGGAGGATGGTCTATTTGACGGGGCTGGGGGAAAAAGCTGGTTAAGGCCAGGCGAGGAACGGAGGATGCTGTGGTATGTCTCCTCTACTCCCTCCTTCAACATCTGGAGACTCCTGGAAACTCTGCAGCAGTCCTTTTCATCGATCTGAGTTCAGCATTCAACACAATCCAGCGACATCAGATGATCAAAAAACTACAACAGCTCAACACAGCCCCTCATGACATCCATCTTATTCACAGCTTCCTGAGCAACAGACCTGGGGCTGTGAGGATAGGGTCGGCCAAATCTGTCACCACCATCACCAACACCGGGGCCCCTCAGGGCTGTGTCCTCAGCCCCTTCCTCTACACACTCTACACAAATGACTGCATTAGCCCCTCATCCGTCACCTCATACTACAAATATTCTGATGACACTGCAATCCTGGCCTTTCTCAATGACAGCAACTCCATCACGGCATATCATAACACAGTTCTACATTTCACACAATTGTGCACGGACAATTACCTCCATATCAACGTAGAGAAAACAAAGGAACTGGTCTTCAACACACCTACCTCCAGTCTCAATCCCATCTCCATCAGTGGTAACACTATAGAACAGGTCAACAAATTCAAATATCTCGGACTCACCCTGGACAATAACTTTTCCTTTGACCATCACATAACCGATATCCACAAGCGTTCACAGCAGAGGCTACATGCTATCCGTTCACTCAGTGCACTCTCCATTGCCCCCCATCTTCTGTTACTACTGTACAAGAGCATAATCCAACCCATCTTGTTGTATTGCTCCCCTGCCTTTTACAACATGCTGTCTGTCTCCAACAAAAACAAGCTCAACAGAATCACACACATAGCCTCAAAAATAATTCGCACCCCCACACCCAACATCACAGAACTCAATGAAAGAGCACTAGCCCGCCTCGGAAGAACAATAGCCATAGAGCACCCCCTCAATACCTACTTTAGACTTTTGCCATCAGGTCGCAGGTACAGAACACTGAGATGGAGAAGAGCACGCTTTAACAAAAGCTTTGTACCACCTGCCATCTCCATCCTCAACAAAGCAACCCACTGATTAATGTGTCTACTGTGATGTAAATATGAGTGCTCTATGTTCCTGTGTGTGCTATATGTTTCCTAAATGTAAGTCTTCTTGCTTGACAGCCTGTGAAAACAAATTTCTCATTGGGGACAATAAAGTTATCTATCCATCTATCTAAGGCAGCTACTGGGGCCTTAAACAGAGGGAGGGGAAGAAGTCCTGATGCCACTGGCTTACATGCTCTAACACACTGAGGAGACATGTAAAACAGGAAAAGTTATAGAAAACTTAAAAAAGAGAATATGGGCTCTTCAAATATAAGACCACATCATATGAGTTGCATGTTTTATTTACAAGATGTTTTCATTGATGCATTTCTTTGGATCTCCCGTGTTGTTGAATTTGAATTGTTATTTCATTTTGTGCAACTTTTTCTCTATAAAACTCATCTGTGATGTTGCAGGTCATTTACCCCGGCTGGTCACCGCTCTTGTAGATTTACAACTTAATGACTTTGTCTATTCATTGCTGTTTTTAATCAATCCACAAATCCCATGACAGGGGGAGGGGGCTAAGGACTGAGATGTCAGCCTGTGCCCCCACCTGACAAGAGGACCCTTGCCTGCTTGCTGATGTCTCCCAGGTCTCCCTGTTCCACTAATTTCCCAGCACTACATTTTACAAGTGTGCCACCAGCAGGACAGCAGGGATGCAAACTGGGTCATGCCGCCTGAGGATAAGCAGCTCTCAAATGTGCAGAGGTTTTGTCAGTCTAACACTTAATTTCTCTGCCGACACCATCAGACCAACTCAGACACTCAGGAAAGGTGTGTCACCTGCTCATCCTGTAAGTTTGACATTTTTGGCTCAGGTCGTGTGTTTCACTGCTGCAAAACTCAAAGATAAAATGGCAGGAAAGACAAACAGGAAAGGAAGACAACAGGTGACTCACAGTAGATCTAACAGGTCAGGGATGGTGATATGATGGTGGTTTAGTTTTGTATCAGTGTAAGTTCAGCAGGGCCTTTGAAAATATCCTTTGTAACGTGTCTCATCACTGTCAGGTCATAATGCCACAGTTTGACAGATTATCACATTCACATAGGAACTAAATTTATGTCTATTTTTTTTTTTTTTCAAAAGAAATCTTAAGATAGCCAGCACCATTATGAGCTTAATGCTAACATAATTACGCTAACTTATAATGACAATGCTAACACCTCATTCTGTGTACAAATAACAGAGGTGGAAGAAGTGGAAGTCATTAATCTGCTTCAGGCTAACTATATGGTCCTGCAAATCCCCTAATATTGGTAGAGCATGCCTTCAAGTATGTTAATAAATGCCTTTTGTAGTTTCAGAAAACTCACCGTGTGCTGATTATCAACAGGCTGCTAACTAGCTAACATTACTGCTTTGATTATGTTTAATTAAGGAGGTTTGTACAGTTAAAAAACATTGTCAATCTACCAATAAAATATCTATGTGAATCTAAAACTAATTATTCTTCTAAAACATGGCACAGCAGACTGTTCTCATTTTGATACAAAAAACAGCCAGATGTATTTGTTTTAAAGTTATGTGGGCCTCCTGTATCATCATTTAGACAATGACAAAAGGATTTTCTCTCAAGTTAAAAGCTAGATAATTCCCTCCATCACATTTTATCCAGAATAACCTCAATTCAAATAAAAATTAAACCACTTGGGATGCTTTGAGAATTCAGTCTTTGGGCCCATCCTCTGGGAAGGATGAACATTATTTCAACTTTACAACGGGGAAAAAAAATCAGCATAATTATTTAGATTTTGATGCATTGTTGGAGCTGAATGGAATTACGTGCACACAGAAGATATTTGGGTTCACCCTCTGGAAACACTGACTGTCTACACAAATTTAACTGCCGACTTGTTGACTGAGGTAAGACAGAATTTTAGCAGGATTTTTTTTAAATTGTGGTGCATTTACGGATGAGAAACAATGCCAAAGGTGTCCAACTATTGGAGACCATGAATCTTGTACAAGATAACTGGGCATCCCACCCAGGAGCTAAAGATCAACAAACTTCTGTACCACCCTTATGCTGCCAGACTGGCCTAAAGGTCACATATTTTACTAATGCTCTACAAGTTCTCATTGGTCCCAGAACATGTTTTTGGCTAAAAATCCACATAGATATTAAATGTTGGAATGTCCATAAACCTCATGATTCAGCCCTGCTCAGAACAGGCTGTTTCAGTGTAAATCCTCATGACCTCTGAAAGGCCATGCCCCTCTCAAGAAGGTTAGGTGCTCTAATGTTTTCTGTTGGCTGAACACATTCCTGGCTCATGAGTGTATTGTATTTTGAGAACGTGGTATATCACCTAATGACATGATTAGGGTGTATTATTAATCACACATTGTTCAAGCACACGTTTTCTGAAAGGTGGAGCATTATTTAAAGGACAGAAAGGTTTTCTCTCACTGGAGGGTTTTATTGACACACCATAGATACTATAGATACCTTTTTTTTAAATAAGAACTGTTATACAGTTATATTGCATATCATGCCCTTTAAAACTTTTATCATTGGTTCTGTCTTGACCTTTAAGTCCCATGAGGAATTTTAACTTGAACCTTGTCACCATATCTCTAATCATGGAAAACATTCAGTCTGGGTTACATAAGGTTTGAAATCACAGCGTGATACTTAACAGCTCTGGGAAAGCTCTGTCTCTTAATTAACCTGACAGACTTTTAGAAATGCTGTATAAAGGCCTTTATGCTAATCTGCTGAGGACAATGAGTTCTTTCAATCTGTTTCAACAATTCTTGAGGGAAAAAGACCACTTTCTCTGCTGAGGCATGTCCTCTGTCATATCTACTGTACTGTGACTTTGCAGTCATCTTTGTAATCAGCCCGTCCTGTCGGTTCTCAGCTTAGCGCTGGGGTCAAACTCAGGTCAATCTGTCCTGTTACAGGATATGTCTCTTCTCTCTTTTTTGCTTCCCTTTCCTTTACAGCCTGTAAAACATCCTCTAACTGCTGGCATCTCTCACAGCAACACTGATGCCACAACAGGTATCTTCACACCCAAACTGCTTCAGCAAGTGACATTTTTTGGCACCTGGGACACAGTGTTGAGAAAAACGCTCATAATAAAGGAAGAGTAAAGGCAGCTACAAAACACTACAAGCCTTATGGAAAGATTGTAGGCCCACCAGGATTTGCTGAGAGAGTTAACGACTGCAGAGCTTCAGATCATTTGAGGACGGACAGGTGGTCCAAACAGTAAAATATCCACAGATGTTGGTTTGTAAACAGTTATAGGACCACAGTCACCATATAAAACAGGAGAGATGTTTGCTTTCTCTGCTTTATTTCTGTGCTGCAAAATTTTGATCCATGTTTTTGGTGTAAGACAATAAAAACTAACCTTGCACTGCAGCTGAACCAGCCTGATTAAGTGTCTGTAATCATGCAGATCCATCTTGCCAAGCTCCAATCTATGATTGTGCTTGGCCCACAGCAGCACAGCCCAATCAACGTCCTTTAGAGCAGGAAGAGGTGGGATATACAAGCAAGACGACAGCAGGAAGTGACTGTTCTTATACAGATTAGCATAGATGCTAACAGCTACAGTGGCAGTTTTATCAGATTTTGACCACATTTTTTTAAATGCAAAAAAACTAACAACACAAACTTCTCTATAGTAAGAATATTTTCGCTCCACTTCCGACATGTTTTGGCAAGAGTTTGTTTTACGAAATGACTCACGTTCTGCAGTACAGTAGCTCATGCCTACTACATCATCTGATTGGCCCATAATAAATGTTGATTGATGGAACGATTGTCTGATCACTTGCCAGATGCTTCTGAAAGGTTTTGAATGCATTTGAATGCACACACACGCACACACACACCACACACATATATATGTATATATATATATGTATATTCGTGCTCACAGACACATCAGGCCTGAAAGGCCAAACTTTAAAGAAGCCTTATCTCTCACCAACCAGTCAGACATGACTGTATGCTTTAGTAATGTTGAGATTACCAGGATGTGAAACAACAGTGGTGGGTCTCACCTTTGACCTTATACCTCCCAAATTTAATCAGTTCATTCAGATGTCAGAGTGGACATGTTTTGCATAGTTGTGAAGAGCATGATGCTGGTTAACCTTTTGAGCTTCATAATCGAATCAGATCATCTTTTGATGTGAGAAGACAAAAGTGCAAAGTCTGACAGAAATCCCTGAAAGCTGTCTTGAGATATTCTGCTCACAGTTAAGGAATGACCAGAACAGTAACCTGCTAAATGTTATCAGTTCATATGCATCATGGTGAAAGTTTATTAAAGTTTGACAGAAAATCCCTTTAAGCATTTTGAGACACTGGGTTCTGTATGTTCACATTCACAAGCAAAAGATGTGCATGTAAGTCCATGACCTTGACCTTTGACCCTTGGTCTTTAAATTGTAATAAGGCCATTATTATTGAAGAGCATGAACATGCAAAGTTGATGAAAATCTTTGGCCAATTTTTTTCTCAAGGTTTTGATCTGTCTGTCAGTGCATGGTCATATGTAAAGTACAGATGCACATGTAAACATAATGCCTCTGGCCTCGGCTGTCACCTGAGCTGTGGTTTAAAAACGGACTCATTGTGCGAAGACTCTCAGAATATGATGAAGGGCATTGCTGATCTGACTAATGAATAGACTCGTTGTAGCTGTCAGTAACCTCACGGGCAGAGTGCCATTTTTATCATTCTGATCAAAAGTTGTTTTGATCCATCTGTTAAGTTTCCTTTTTCCTGGTTCACACTGGTCCCACATGATGATGTCATCAGCCCTTTCCACTGGCCTCAGGGAATTACGCTGATAATCCACTGCTACATTCAGATATTAGCCCACTCAGACTTTACCTGGATAAAATACTAGGGGAGCACAAGGAAATTACCTGGGCAAAGTCCAAGTGAAAAACTTACCTGTCTGTGTTTGCACATACCGGGTAATGTCTGGATAATTTCAGTTTGTTTATTTTTTGCAAGTGTGTATGGGGTTATATTTACCTCCTCCAAGGAGGTTATGTTTTTGCCGGCGTTGGTTAGTTTGTTTGTCTGTTTTTCTGTGTTCAAGATAACTTGAAATGTTAAGGACAGATTTGGATGAAATTTTCAGGAAATGTGTGGAATGGGATAAGTAAGAGATAATTAGATTTTGGGACTGATCTGGATCACCATCCGGATACAGGAATTTTTTAAAGGATTCTGTAACATTGCCAGATAGGACCATTTTCGCCAAAGTGGACTGAAGCTGCTTGGCTGAGGTGTGCGCTCTCTGAGTGCTTTTCTAGTTTGTAAAAATGCTCTTTCCCCAAGTTAACAAAACAAATATGTCATGATCAGGGAAAAGAAATCATGCCTTTTAGGTTTTACAGAAAATGGAGTAAAATAAGTCTTAGAGAAAAAAAGTGAAATCAGGTGATGCAACAGTTTTTGTAAATCAGAATTTGGTCACCTGGTGATCAAATTCTGACCATGCATTAAAAACAAATGCCAATGAAACAACATTCTACCTTCTCAATCATGTGTGTATGATTTTGTTAAAAATGTCTCAACCTGTTGTATCAGCTGGCAGGAAGTAAATTTTCATGTAAGTTTTTTGTATATTGGGATGCAGTTTTATCACTGCACATCTCTCCTTAGTTCCTATTCTCACGTTTCCAAAAACACATTACAATAGATTGCTCTTGTCTCTTAAATATTACAGGTTGCTGACCACATTTAAGCTCACTATCACTTGTTTAGTCTCAATAACTTAAGTTCTGAGGAGGGTTAATTTGACCAAAATGTTGGCTCTGCTGCTACATGGACTTTGTAAGATAACTTAAATTTAAAGTTTATTCATTCATCTATAAATCTAAATTGAATGTATTTAATGCTTTAAGAAAGTCTGATTAATGTCCTCATCATTTCCTGTCATTTTCTCTTCTTGTGTCGTCACTATAAAATCTCATACTCATGCTTTTGACAAGCATGAGTATGAGCTGTGTTGATGAATCACTTTGTTTTAGTTCTAATGTGTATGCAGTGTCAGTGAGGTAAAATAAATATAACAAAAAATGAATTCTTAGCTGTAGTGATCTTAAAAGTTGTTGCATCAGCATTACAAAACCTAAAACTACAGTTAGAATGATCAGTAATGAACAGAGGAGCCTTTTTTCCAGGAAGTCAAAACAACAAAAGAAAGCACAAAAGCTTGAAACAAGATCACGTCACTACTATTCTACCGACATTCAGCTTGTTTTTGAGATGAGAACTTCCTCTTGGAGCCGTTGCTCTATGTGTGAGTATGTGTGTATATAGGTGTATATAGGTGTGTGTGCATGGGTGTGTGTTTGTGTGTGAGCGTGCAAGGCTGCCTTTTTGGAGGATAAAGGGGAACGCGTTATTGGGCCCAGACTCATATAGGGCTCCTGAAAGTTAGTACAGACCCGTCCTATCATAAATTTAGACCTTGATTTCTTATCATTTTAAACCTAAATATTTAACCATATCTTGTTACAGCGTTGCCCGTTTAAAAGTACAGAGCCACAACAGAGCTTAATCTAGTGCCCCCTACCCTTGTTTCCAAAGGGGAGTGAAAAAGAGCTGCTTCTATTCATCTACAGAGTATTTTTTTTTTTCATTTTTTAATTCGACTTGGATAGACACCAAAAACATGATGTAAGCTGTCAAACACACCATGGCATGGGACCTTTAACTTTCGTTCTAAATATCTCAGGAGTTCCTTTGGATAAAAATGTCCAAAACCTCATTTTTAAAAAAAAAAAAATGTATTTCTTTTCTTTTTTTTTCTCCAAAGCTGCGCAAAAGCTGCCCAGGAGTGAATATTCTGAGCACTTATGCCGCACATATAACATACACATGTTATTATTACTGTCTTTTCTTCACATATTTTATATTTGACCTCTTCTGCCCTTATTTCTGTGGCAGGACAGTATGTAGTTGAAAGTTGGGGAGAAAGAGTGTGACATGGTGTAAAGGAGCAATAGGCCAGGTGTAAACAGGGCCAGCCATTTCGAGGACAACAGTCTGGAGTGTGCAAATCAGCCGTGAGATCACCGGCATTTCCTAAACAGTGATGTGAAAAGATATCTGAGGAGGACCCATTTTCGGTCCTGCCAGGGGCCTTGCCTTTTCTGTGGGCGGGCCTGTGAGTGTGTGTGTGTGTCAGAGGAGAGTCAGTGTGGCGATGCCGAGACACACATCAGCTCTCAGTTCAGAGTCGGACGGATCTACTGTTACACAGCGCGGAGGACTAGTTAACAACGCGTAAACATACATCTGCGGATTTTACCTCCCTGTGTTTCCTGTTTAACCGCTGACGGGTGAAACTTTACTCAAAGGGGACAGCAGGTGAGCCCACGAGGCTACACCTAAGGGATTATCCTCCTCGATGCCACTTTGTTTCCTCCTCCCAAATCCACTTGTTGATGGGGATTACTAAACTACCCGGGCGGTCGTTTAAGGGAGTTATTTTTGTGCGTAATTTGGATCAAACTCGTGTCTGGCGGCGGGGCTGATCAAGTTTTCCCCCTCGAGTTTTAGCAACAGATGGTGGTGATGTTTGTGGAGCGGTAGCAGCTCATCGGATCGTGTTACGCACACGCAGTCTGCCGCCAGGTGAGCAGCGGCATGGGGAACCAGATGGACAGACTATCACATTTGAGTTACGCAGAAGTTCCCACGGTGGACCCGAACGGCGTGGACGCGGAGGACGGTCCACGGATCGGCGTGTCTTACATCTTTTCTAACGACGACGACGAGCTGGAGGACGGCTGCGCGGCGGACGGCACACCGAGAAACCCCAATCAGGAAGAGAAACAGTACGACCAGCGCGACGAGGTGGAGTGCGCCGTCTACAACCGAGAGGAGTGCGTTTACGAGAAGAGCGCAACGAGTGCCAGCCTGGAGGTCTACTCCCCGGAGAACCTGCTGAACAAATGTAAAGCCGGGGATCTGGTGGAGTTTGTAGCCACGGGGCAGTACCCTCACTGGGCTGTGTATGTGGGGGATTTCCAGGTGGTGCACCTGCACAGAGCCGAGGTGAAAAACAGCTTCCTGACGGATGCCAGCCAAGGCAGGAGGTGCAGGATCGTGAACGACTTTTATAAATTCAAGGCTCTGGGCGCGGACATGGTGGTGCAGAACGCCATGGAGCAGGTGGGCTTAAAGGACCGGGAGCTGAGCTGGAGGAACTCGGAGTGCTTTGCAGCCTGGTGCATGTACGGCAGGAGGGAGTTCAAAATGGGAGGGGAGATCCGGATAGGCAAACAGCCCTACAGGTTGAAAATCTTCATGTCAGACAAACACTCGCATGTGCTGGAGTTTCAGAGTTTGGAGGACATGATTATGGAGAAGAGGAGGAACGACTATCTGGGCAGGAGAGCTGTGCTGCAGGAGCTGGCTGCACATTTCAGTAGCAGCGTGGGGGAGATAAAAAGTGAGACAGGAGGAGATTAATGCTTTTTATTATTAGAGTAGCTTTTATTGAACTTTTACACCCTGCGTAAAGATATAGCAGCCTTCATTTCACTCCTGTTTGGTTTTAAAGCTCCTGTGGGGAATTTTTTTTTGGCTGATTATGAAACAGATTGACAATATTGTTGACTATTATCTATCTCATCTCTATCTCATACAAAAGAAACGAGATAATCAGGAGTAAGGTTTAAGATTTATTAGTTGTAACTTTTATGGTTGTAACACCTGCTGGGGTAGGAGCTAAATAGGGCTGGACAGTATGGACGAAACATTGCATCTCATTAGTCATTAGCTGAACGGCAATACATACAGTACAGGCTTTATCTGGACATGGTTTTATTTGATCAGAAATAGTAATAATAAACAAAAAATCAATTCAGAGTCAATTTCACATGTGCTTAATGCCATACAAATTCTCATACAGGAATACACAACAGTTTAAGTGATAACTCCCCATTATAAACATTTCAAATGGATTATCTTGTAATGAACATGCATTTTATTATCCATGGGTCATTGGGCTGAGCCATATTGGAAGAAATTAACATTACAATTTTTTTTTAGCTTTTGCCATATATATTTTGCAGTTTATGATACAAAAAAGAACTAGATTAGATAAGTGCTCTCAATTATTTTCAGTCAATCATGGTTCCTCATGTTGGCCTCTAAGTCTTTATTCATATTTAAAATCTAAACCCCCTCATACATCTTAATTTCACAGGGCGCAGCAACACACAGCGTAGGAAGAGGAAAAACTAAGAGAGACTTTTCTTCATTAGCTGAACTTAAAGCTTGTTTGTCATTGTTATATGCTAATATAATCAACCTTTTCTGACAATGATAAAATTTATGTGAAGTAGACATGATCATCCTATGATCTGAACCTGACATGAACTGAGGCTCAACATGCTGAGCAGTTTGCACCTATGACTGTAGAGTAAAGAATCAGTGAACAGTCACAGCGGCATTTGTGCCATTCACTGACTACATTTATGGCTGACAGTTTAGATGTACAAATTGGCCATATTTATCCCGTATATTATACATATTTACTGTTGTTGCTTACATCATCACTGAATGTCGACTTTGATAAATCAAAAGTATCGTTTAATAAACAATAAAATATTGTTTTTCTTACCTCACACCTGTTTTAATATTTATAGACATCACTATAAGGTACAGGACAGGTTTAGTTAAATTGAGGCTTTGTGCTCTTGACAAAAAAATCAGTACATATCAGCAATAATAACTCTGGAAATATAGGCATATTGGATATTAATAAAAATTCATTATCGTGCATCCCAAATGAATACAGGTAATAACTTGCATTTAAAGAAATACAGCCCATCAATACAGGAAGAAGACAGCTTTACAAATGCTAAAAAACATCAAATGATCCCAAATACTTATCACAGCACTTACCAATGTGTGTTTTGGTTGATTAAACTGAAACTACAACAGTTTTTCTGGTGACGGGTCGAGTGACCATATTATGACTCACACCGGGGTGGTACTTGAGGTGGCTGATCAGATTTTGGGGGTTCCCCTTGCCACCCTGGGCCACCCATCTGGCCCTGCCAATACAAGCATAGACTGTGGTGTTGCTGAGAACGAGGTTACACTTGCAAAGGATCTGCCTCACTTAACTGAGCATTTTCCTCGCACATCATGCTGATGTGTCAGAATCAGAAACAGAAGAATCAAAATAGGCATTGAAGGAATCTGACTTCGTTTATTGGTGCAAATAACAATAATATATAGAAAGAATATAAACAATGTCAAAGGAAATAAAAATAAAATTAGCAAGAGGATAAAAAGCAGCAGGAAGTCTGATGACAAATAGTGCAAATAGAGTTATGTAAAGAACTATAAAGGTAATATATAGGAATAAGAAATGTAAATATATACATTGAGCAGACAACACAAAGGTATGTATTTGAAGAAGATGCCGTGGGGGAGCTGAAAAATGGAGGATCTGAATGGCGCAGCCTAAATGCTCATGCAGGAGATGCACTGACACATTATGCACAGTGTTCAGGACTCTGATAACTGATAGTGATATCAGACAGATTTTCATTGATTATAAAAAGAGCACAAACTTAGGCCAAGGCATCTCTGACATTCTTAGCTTAGTCTTCAAAAATGTGGAAACTTGCCCTTCATACAATGTTAGCAAATCCTTTTTAGAAAATCCTGGACTTCTTTGCAAGAATCCAGATAATTTATTAAAAATATGACTAACATGATAGTGAATTTGTACTGGCTGAAACTGCCAAGTGCTGGGGGGCATGAGAAGTCATCTGCTAAACTAAAATCCACTTTGCACCCTGTGTCTCGCTTTATATAAACAAACTGCTCAGCCACTGAGCTTAATCTAATCCTAGTTAGCTTTCAGCATAGCTGTAGCAGTGAGATAAAACACTACTTTGGAGCTGAAATGGTGATTTTGTGAGTCATGGTGTTTGATAAGGGCTTCTGCTTGTGTTGTGGCATGTTCAGTTTTGTTTGATTGAATGAGTTTATCTATGTCTTCAAGAGATGCAACAATTCTCAATAAAAAAGTGAACTGTACGGTATGACGTCTACAGTTCAATATGCATTTAGAACAGCAAGTATAAACGGTACAAACAGCTTTTAGTCATTGATGCCTTTTTCTCTTGCATTTGCTTCGCCTTATTTGAGCCTGAGAGTCGGCACTCAGGGATCAGGGAACTGTGGCCACAAGTAGCAGTGTGCTGAAGTTTGGTCAATTTACCATACTCTGCTTTGTGAGAAGAGGTAGCAATTTGAGGGGCACCACTCTATACATTGTGGCGGGAGCAGGGGTGAAGATAGTTCAGCATCTGCAAAACCTGAAAGTAGATAACATCAAAACGGCTGTCAAGTCCTGTGGGTCGTAATACATACAGTAGCACATTTTATAAAACCACTGGTTGCACAAACACTGATCAGATATTGCAGGAGGGAACGTGAACTTCAAGCACATCAGCATTGTACATGTTTTACCCTTTTCACTGTAGCCTTGAATTCTATTATGTTTATTATTTTATCTTATTTAAATATTTATATATCTCAATATCCCTACTGCTAGACTGTGTGTGAGAGAAACTGAAGCAACAGAATTTGCACTTGGGATTAATAAAGTGTTTCTGTTTCTGATTCTGAATCCACAACAGGCTCATCAGTCATGACTTTTACTGCAAGAAAAACCTCCCCTCCATTGCCCAAGAGGGTTGTGAAATAAACACAAAGACTTTGTCTAGAGTCTCATTGTTAAAAAATGCAATCCAGTTGAACTCCTTTGTTGAAATCAGTTGGATGACTAAAACAAACTTTCAAAGCCTGAATGAGCCTTAAAAAGCAGATGGCAATGGTTACGTTATGATGTGTTCAGTGACAGACATATAAAAGAAATCATAGTGTGTTCAAATGTATTTTCAAGAAAAAAGAAAAACATTCTTAGTTTGTCACCAAACTTCAACGATTACTTTTGTTTGGTGGTCAGATTTGTTAGCTTTTCTGGCATTATCAAATATACTCCTTAAAAAAATGTGAAAAAAAAAAATATTTCGGTTGACTATTTCTCCCCCTTATTTTAAATACCAACTGGCATTGAATTTTACATCATTGGAAAGTCTGATTAGTCACCTTTACATTGAGGTACAACTTTTAAGGATTTTGCTTTCCTGGAATGAGCAACACAGCTAAACCTGCAGGTTTCATCTCCCTAATAAAGTGCCCGAAACATCTCTTCATCTGCGAGAAAGCCTACCGTTCCTCAGTGAAGCAAGGATGAGGAAGCAAAACGCACTTCAAAGTCTTGACTGTTTTTGTCTAATTTTACATCATATATTGAAGATGTTTATGGAAAGTTGTTTAAGTTAAAAGTTAACAGAAATTGATAAAGAATATAAAAAAGGCTTTTCCACCTCAATAATCCCATACTGTTCTTGCTAAATTTGCCTAAAACACCTCAGACTGGAATAGAAGAAACACTCCAATGGCCAACCAAACAACTGAAAACCATGACCCAAAAAATATCACGGGCAAGTTTATTGTTGCTTTCCTATTGTGTACTTACATTGCATATTTGACACAGGAGTATAAAGCAGGATTTGCACATGTCCAGGAAAAGACCATCAAAGAGGTTGAATGTGCTGCTTTGTCAATAGGTAGCACCAAAATCAACACAGAGAGAAAGATCCTCACAGGACCTTTAATTAGAGATTCACAAGTAAAGACCACACCATCAACAGGATGAATTTGACAATAATTTATTACGTATAGTGGATAATAAGCTATATAGCAGATACGTAAGGCCAATAACAGTTTGGGAAGCTTCTTGGGGAATCCGCCGTAGCTTCCGGGCACGACGAACCCCCTTTATAAGGCCCTAAGGAAAGTAGGAAGGAAGAAAGTTTAAAGAAAGGGGTGGGAGGGAGGGGTGCGTCGAATGAGCGAAACAAAGGGAGGAAATGGCCAGGTTAGAATTTATAGGAACACGGGAAGAGGCGTGGTTGAGGTGTGGTCCTGCTCCTGAAATTCTGCTTTGAGCTCCACAATAAGGGATGAGTCTGGTCTCCACATATGATACAACTGTTCTTGCCTTAACACCCTAATGCTTAATGGCCTTAGCTCTTTAAAAATCATTCATCTGACACTGAATTTGTTTGTAGGCTTGTTTTTTGCCCCTCATAAATTGTATAGTTTTTATCAAAGCTTTACCTGTGTGTCATTAATGCCCTGATTCTGAATGTAGAGTTTTGTTTTCTCTGTTCATGCTGTGTTGTTATGTGATCCTCCCTGAGCTCACGCTACAGCCAAGTGTTAACACTGCAAACATGAAGGAATCGGTCTGCCTTAAAGGGTCAAACTCCCACACCAGCACATTTGAAAGAAATGTCGAGTTGATTTATGTTACTGATCAGAGTCTGTTTCAACTGTACCAAAAGGTCGAGTAAAAAGTCTTTGTCTCTTCTTGATATAAGGCTCCTGTCATGTTTCAAAAGGTGATTCAGCTGCTGAAAGATAAAAAGTTGAATGTAGGTACATCTGTGGTGTTTGTTTAAATTATTTTATCTCATTATTGTGTATTTCCTTTGTCTTTTTAACTTCTTTTGAAGCCTTTGGCCTGTTCCTCACACATGGTTAAACTGAAGCAAAGTCTCAGCGTAAGTATTTTCTTCATGATGAAGCTTGTTATTTCACCAATTTCTCAATCAGGAAAAGACCCTTTAAGTCCATGGCAATGCTTTTGTTTTATTTCCAACTAAAAGGTCAAACCAGTTTTTTTTCAAACTCAATTACAAAGCTGGAGACCATCATGTGCTTTTCTGTGTAGAGAAGTTTATATGAAGTTTTCTCAGCCTGAGGTGAAATGAACAATTCACTTACCTCACTAGCTGTGTTTCCTTTTAAGAATATTTTCTTTTCCTTTTTGACATCAAATCAAGACAAGCAAAAAGAAAGAGCAAGAAATAAGATGGAGAGTGGAAAATGACAAGCAGATAGGATTTGCATCTGGTCCACTAGTCTGGAAGACTCTGGCCCAGTTTTATCTCCATCCTAAAGTGAAAGCACTGAATCCTTTTTTGGTATCAGGTGAGTACATGAGTCCATGGCTCAATCACTAAGGGTGCACTTATGGACTCTCAGACTTAAGGCACATTCATGGTAAGTGTGTGAGTATATAGTGCTTTTCAATGATGAAATCATGAAGTCCATGAGGGCTCGGATGCAGACTTTCAGGCTGCAAATTACACACTGTAAGTCCACATATCAATAGACTTTCCTGTGGATTTACCCAGAGTTCATTGCAAAATCTGATGACATGAAGGTTGTGATCTTCCAGTCTCTCTCAAAATAAACAAGCAGCCATGTTTTGAGGTTCTTGTTAAAATGATGTGGAGGATTAACATAAGTATGGACATGATGGAAAAACATTCAGTGACAATGAGATGTGCTAGAATGTTTATTTTTTGGTAGTTTTTTTAACAAATATTAAGAGGTATCTGTATTTTTCTGTCAAATATTTACAAAGTATTAACATTCATAATTTTTACTTTTTATATCATCAATCCAATACCTATACTGCTTATCTGTTTAAGAGTCGCAGGGGGCTGGAGCCTATCCCAGCTAACACTGGTCGCTAGCTGATCACAGGGCCACATAGAGAGACAACCATTCACTCTCACTCATAAGTAAGAGCAATTTAGAATCAGCAATTGACCTAATGAGCATGTTTTGGTCTGGGAAGAAATCTGAGTGCCCGAAGAGAACCCATGCATGCACAGGGAGAACATGCAAACTCTCTGACCAAGCCCATCTTAAGAACTCTTTATAGATTCAACTTTCAATTTGAGGAAATTAACTCTGGGTAGAATATTCATTTAAATGTTTGATATACAACTGCGAAGCGAGTTTGGAAATGTGGACCATCTTTCTAAGTCAGAAGTGTTTCTAGTGAGTGTATTGTTAAAATTGTGCTTGACTATTGTTGCAAGTGATGAATAAATATTGATCCCTAAATATGTAAAACTCCTTACAACTGGAACAATTGGAGGGACAGACACAGCAGCCATTGCCTGATTCTAAGGGTAATAGTACTGATTTAAGCCTGTTAATTTTGAAACCAGAAAGTTTGCCATATTGAATAAAAAATTGAAAATATGTGTGGAAGACTTTGCATAGGATCATTAAGATACAATATTATTTTGTCTGTATATGATGACACGCAGTGAAAAGTATTACTGATAGAAATCTGTGACAGTTCAGCTGACTGGTGGATAGTCTGTGCAAAAGGCTCAAGAGAAAGTACAAACAGCAGTGGGCTTAGGGACGGCCCTGTCTTGAACCCCTTGAGATAGGAAAATGGCAGGAGTAATTTTTGCCTATAAGCACTGTTGAAGTTGGGTTATTATACAGCACTTTGATCATGTTAATAAATGTAGGGCCAAACCTCATCGCCTCAAGCACAGAAAAAAAAATCCTCTCTAGGTGGTCCAAAGCCTTCCTTGCATCAAGGGAAAGGACTGCTGCTGGTGTGCTTTGATTTTGCGCTGCGTCCATGACATTCAACAGCCTACTGACATTGTCTGAGGCCAGTCTAGATTTTATGAATCCTGTCTGATCGCTGTGTACAAGATTAGTCATGTGAACCTATAGTCATTGAGCCTAAATGTAAGCATATATTATTGAATCTACATTCAAAAGTGACTGAGGCCTATAACTAGAACACTCTACTGGGTCCTTGTCCTTTTAAAGTAGCAAGAAAATTAGAGCTGTGTTAACATCGCGTGAAAACTTGCTCAAGTGAAAACTGAATCATATCTACAAGTAAAAGGCCAAGTAAGGGCCAGAAAGTGACAAAAAAATTCAGGTGGAATATCATCTGGGCCTGGAGATTTGCCCTTGCGCATGGCCCTTGTAACCCTTTTAATTTCATTTGCAGAAAAGGGGAACATTAAGTTGGTGAGGTTCAGCATCAGAAGGACTGGATACTTTAATATTGTTTAAAAAGAGTTCACACGCTGATTTAGTCATGACCTATATAACTCCTAAAAAATCAACCAAAAGACTTGTTTACTTTTTTGGGTCACAGTGAACTGTTACCTTTTTTGATTTAAAACTGTTAATTTCCACACAATGTTCATTAGTCTGGAGCCTCATAGCCAGATGACAAGGTCTGGCTAAGTTAAAGTAATATATACATCTAATTCTGTGTATGAAGAATTCTGAAGTATGCTTAAGGAAAGAGTTAATTTCTTTTTTAATTAGCTCTTTTTGGAGAAAACATGCTCACCTAAATAACGCTGTAGAGGACTGACAAAGGCATTATAGTTCTCAGCAATTCTATTAACACACTTTCCTTTGTCATAACCTACATTTGTTTTGTGAAAAATTACACACCACATGTTTTTCTTTCAAATACAACTTAATTGCAGTTAAGTTTGGTTTCTATATGGGTGCACACATTGAGTTTACACAGTTAAATGCCTTCATTTAAATGCATTGTAGTCAAACTCATACTGTTTTTGTCCTCTGCTGAGATCCCCATGAGATGTAATTTTCTTGAATGTATGTTCATTGTTTAGTTATATGTTGCTTTAGTTAACCACCTAGAGTTTATTTGGGACTAATTATTTTCTTATATAACCCCTCTTGTGTTTGCTTATGTCAGGCCTGTTTTTTTGGTCTGTTTAGTTTAGATGAAGCCTTCCTTCTTCATTGCTTAGTCGATGTCATTTTGTTTTTCTGTCCATTCTTTTGTTAGTCAACATCTTTTTTTTTTAATGTTTTGTCAGCTACGCTTGAAGTTTAATTAAAAGCAGTTGTTTCTTTTTTTTTTACACCTTAGTCCTTTGCCTTATTGCTTGGTCTCCAACAAGAAGATTCGAAAAATGTCTGGTCTGAGGTGTCTCGATTTCTGCTGAAACGTTCAGATGGTGGGGTCAAAATTTGTCATAAACTGCATGAAAGCATGGACACAGCTACCAGGATAAACAGGTTTTTATCTTAAAATAACATAATGGACTGGTAAAATTCTTAGCGTTCAGTTCGATTGTGTCCTTCAGATATCATGCAATATCTACATGTGGCTTCACGAAGTCAACACTGCCATCTTCAGACCGGGCAGAGGGTCTTAAATCAGGTGTTATCTATCCAGAACCACCTATGACGGCCTCCAAATGGTATAAACATTAGGCTGTGCGTTCGCGCATGCGCCGTGTATCTCCACGCTACTTTACAGGTACGTCATACGCACATCGCTACGCTAAATAATCTGGACGTTGATGTTTTGGTGAATAAACAACTACGTTAATCAACTTGAGCCATCTAACCAACGAGATGGGACTGTTAAAGGAGCTTCCACATTTTCACGGCTCTCTTAGGAGGAAAATTACAACTTTTAAGAAGCGGGAGGGCAAGGCTGGAATTAAAGGACCTTCAACAAAGATAAGGACAGTAAATTGTTACTTTTAAGAGTGTTTGGTAGCTAACTAAAGGGATAACAGGCCTTGTGGACATGCTGCGCTGAACAGACTGTCCTGTTTACGTGTTTTCTCTTGGCGGCGGCGGCACCACCGACACCGTTTGAACTAAAGCTTGATATTGTGACTTGGACAACTTACCTTGTGCCAAACAGGAAAAATCGGCTGCATACATCCAAATCTCTGTAGAATCGACCAGGCTCTTAACGAGAGTGCAAGTTCCTTCAACAAGAGCAGTTACATTGAACTTCTGCACATTATCAAGAAGGATGCTATGCTAGCCACCCTCCAACATCAGCTGCTGTGTTTCCTGGCACTTCTGACATAATCCAAAATGATTTCAAAGCGACTGCAGATGTTCTTACAGAAGACTGAAGAGATCTGGACTCAGCACAGTTTGTTGAAAGTGGATGAAACTGCAGGCATCTCCAATCCACTGAACTCTATGTCATCTAAAGATATGTTAGAAGTTATGAGGTAAAAGAGACTTTTCAGGCTTTGACTGTGTGAGCAAAGACAGGAGTGCATCAGCAATAAATGATGACAACATGTTCAGCATCTCAGAGATGTTCACCTGTGCTGACAGGCAGGTGGAGCTACCACATGATGCCACCTCCCACTTAAATGGTGCGCAAGCAAAAATACACCTGTCCTCTCTCAGTCTGTAAAGATGAAACCTGAGTTCAAGACTGTTGAAGGCCAAGCAGGTTATTTTAGCAAGTCCTCAAAACTCCCTGACCTACTTGAGGAGGTGATGAAATAGCACATCCCATGGGTGGGCGCTACATAATGGAGCTCAAACTCCAGGTTGGGACAGACCAAGTTCTGCTATGCAGAGCTCGGTGAAGGGTTTAAGCCTATTGTTCAAAACCTTGACGACTGTGATGGACAGGCCATAACTGTGGCTGCTGGATTTAATATTTGGCTACCCAAAGCTTCCACCTGCTTTCTGATTCAGTGGAATTTTCGCAGAGACAGACACTTTTTTGTGTGTTTTCCAGTATGACATTCTGACTGTTGTTACAGATGAAAAAAATCATGTAGTCTGACCTCAGCATAAGGTGCTCTAATTGAGCCCCTGCTACTTTAAGCCCCCCTTCTCCATGTTGACCCAGTCTGCTCTGACAGACAGACAGACAGGTCTACTTTGTGGTAACTGGTCTGTTCAGCGCTGCACAGCACCATGGTGACAATGTCTCTGTATTCGTTCTGCAGTTTTTGTGCTGCACTGGACTTGCTATCCCAAGCCACTGGGCTTAAACTGCAGACTGAACAATGGTTGGATGTCACACTGGTAGGTGTATTCAAGGGACTGGGGGAAACAAGCTGTTCCAGGCAACTACTGGTGCTGTATTTAGGGGCGCAAGAGGCCGCCTGTAGGAGATGAGAGATGAAGGCGGTTTTGCAGCATCTTGGACAACATCAACTTGCAACTGGGGCACGATTTCACCACTGGAAAGAGCAGAAAAACTGTGCAGCCTCGCTAAGGGCTAAGTGGTAGAAAATGACCCTGCACAAACTGCCACAGAAGCCAGAAAACTGCTGAAATTGGTGTAGCACAACTCTAGCTAACACAGCATCAGCGGGATGGTCTTTTTCTGATTTAAAATGCTTAAAGATGTACAACTGCAACAGAATGGAGAAAGGAAGACTTTCATGTTTGGCTCTCATGTCATTTGAGAAAGAGAAATTTAGCTGAAGGCCAAGGCTGAGGAGTTTCACAATGCCATCTTCAACATCTTTGTGAAAAAGAGTCGATTTCACCTTCCGGTGAGTAAGTGTGCTTTAACTGCATCTCTCTCCTTCCTCTCTGTAACACTCACACACATACCGTAAGCACTATCATGCTGTCATAGTGGTGTCATGTTTGCTGTTAACTGTAATAATTATGGTCAGGCTTCCATGTTGATTGCTTTGTTTGGATGGTTGGCTATTTTGTTCTAGTTTTTTTCTGGGAATGAATGCCATGTTTTTTTGTTTGTGGTGGATTTATAGATTGTGTTGATGCGAGGATGATCAGAGATAAGTAATGTATTATTGGAGTTCAGCTTAGGGTTTTTACTTTTACTTAGATCTATGCTGGTCTAAGCCAGTGTTGATTTTGCATTCTCTCTTTCTTTCCATCTTTGTCTCTCTTGCATTAGCGCTCATGTTGTTTTCTTTATTTCAGTCAGTGGACAGTGTTATGCTTTACAAGATATTACAGTTTTTGGGTGATTTTGTTTAAAGCATGTACTATACTATCAGCATGATTTCAGTATCGGCAGATAATAGTCCAAAAATTGTTTATTTGTGTTATTTTATATTACTATATATATTATTTTTATACAAAACATTTTAATATCTAATGATATTTACAGTAGATATATCAGTCATTAATATTTTCCTTGTGTATATATCATAAATCTGAAGTAATATCAGCAGAATGTTCAAATCTAACATAATCCTTCACCTTATCATCACTTAAATATCTATAGTTAAGAATCAACAGTATCATTTATTAGAGAATGAAATGTTTTTTCTTGTTTCAGAACTGTTTATGACACAAACAAACCATCACAATGAAAGGAACAGATCAGTTTCAGTAGAGTTGAATCACCAACCTCAGTATTGGTATTGACAATAGTGAGTTTGGAGCTACTGGCATAACAGCCAAAATCCAATATTGTGCTCCCTAATTTTGTTTAATCTTGCTTGTATTTTATGGTGTGCACTCTGCTGTTGACTTTGATTATTACATACTGATTGCTGATTAGGTCTGCCACTGCTACCTGGACCACAGTGTACCCATCTTCTGATGGATTCTTCCTGCATGATAATGCATCTTGTCACAAAGCTTAAATCATCTCAAACTGGTTACTTGAACATAACAATTGGCTCACTGTACTCCAGTTGCCTCCACAGTCACTGGCTCTTAATCCAGTCGAGAGCCTTTGGGATGTTGTGGAACGGGAGACTGGCTTCATAGATGTGCAGAAAATTAATCTGCAACTGCGTGATGCCATCATCATGTGAATTTGAACCAAAACCTCTGAGAAATGTGTCTCACACCTTGTTGAATATATGAGGTCTAGAACTAAGGCAGTTCTGACTGCAAAATTGTGTCCAACCTGGCACAAATGTACCATTTTAGTCACAAAGGTGCTAGTTTGTGTGGCTTGGGAATCACAATCAGTTTGATGCCAACATTTTAGGGAGTGATCTGTTCAGAGCCATGGATGTCTGTTTAGCCTCCAGCCGCTAGTTGGCCGCAGGCATTCAGTCATTTGATTCAGTCTCATTTACTCTCATTATTTCTAGCTCTGGGACACACAGATAAGTTTATTTATGTGGCAGGGACCATACTTTACATATTTAACCCTGATTAGATTCATTAATGATGTTGTGGGCTCCTAAAACTGTTGAAAGGTTTAAAAAGTAGACTACTTTGTTAGAAAGGAAACCTGAGGTACAGTATCAACCTGCTTATAGTTTTGTGATATATCATGATGATGGTCATGGTCACCCCTTTGTTAGTCAATGCAGAAACATCACTGACTCAGGCTTCTCCCACAAGCTTTCTGCTTCTCTCTGTTTTATATGAAAGTCCCAAGAGGTTTTGACCTCACTTTTAAACAAGAAGGAGATATTGGATGAGTGAGTTTTACAGAAAAACAGACAGAAAACAGCCCTGTCTTTATTTGAGTCGGAGCCACAATAAATGACAAAAGCGTTTGTTTGTAGTCCATCTGTCCAGTATTGTATGAAACTTTGACTTGGTACAGAAAGCAGATGGAGAGCTGACCATAATACCAATAACCTTGAGTTATTGTTGCATTTTAATTCCTTTGTATAATCTTTGTAGGATTTAAGAGAGGGCATTGTTTTCATTGCAACCCTGAATAACAAGAGTGAACATTGTTATAGAGAGTATTATACTGCCTGTGTGTGTGGAAACAGAATATTCATGAAAAAACACTCATTGTTCCCTTATCGTTGCAGAGATAGACTCATATATTTACAATTGTGTCTCAGATGTTTCACCTGTTATTCTCATAAGGCCCTATCACCAAAGACAGTCTCTGTTTATTGTTTTATTTGGTCGCTTTCTTTTCTTTTTTTGACATTTTATTCTTTTTTAGAGAGCTGTGATGTTACTGTCAAGGCTAACCTGAAGTGTAATAATGAGAAAACCTGACATAGTAAGGGAGTATTAAGAATTAGTGTAATCACAAATGTTTTGGTTCTACATACCAGCCATCCATATCCAATATACAAATGCACCGTAATTGTTTACCCCATCGCTTTCATCAATCAAGATAATCATTTATTAAAAAGTAAAATATTGTTTTCTTGCTTCACACCTCACTCTGTCACAAATAGCTTGTCACCATGAAAGGAACAGGTCAATTTTAGTGAAGTGGTGGCTTTGTGCTTTTGACATAAAATATCCTGATAGGCATTAGTGATAATGAATGTGGAAATATCGGCATATTGGATATTGGAAAATAATCTATAATCATCCCCCTGCTCAAATACCGCAAGAAATGATTCACTAAATTGCAAATGTTTTTTCTCCACATATTTTGAATGTCTCTTTCTGCTTCTGCTGCAAGAGTTACCTGACCAGGACAGTAGGGGTGGGCAGAAATATCGATTCAGGAATGCATTGCAATTATTCTCCTCCCAATTCAATATCAATTCAACAAATCCTCTGAATCAATTGACTTCCTGGCCGGTGGGGGGCGCTGTGCACTTTTTCAGTGTTTACCCAGCTGCTGCCGGTCGCAGAAGAAGACATGCTTGCAGAGTGATAGGATTGAGAGCCGAAAATGAGAGTGATTTAAAGGCGGTTTATCAGTATTTTCTGTGTAAAATATTTAACACAATAGCATTAATATCATTCTGGAGTGTTTTATTTTCGTTCTTTTGCCGTATTTTCTGTGTTTTGCTGTATTTCCGACGTATTTCCCTGTGTTTTATCGTCTTTTTGATCATAGTTTGTTTTTTATGGATTCCATAAATAGTGGTTTTAGAAATATTAGAGGAAGAAATGTCGAGATCTCTGTCTTCACTGCTTCAGGGACTACCATCAGTAAAATAATGCCTGGACATGGTCTAATATAGCAGGCTGTAACATGGACACTAAATGCTGTAGGGAAACAAAAAAGTTTGAGTTTATATAAAATAGATGAAGTTTATTTTTGGTCATCTCAGAAAATTTCTACATGTTCATTTGTTCTGTTTATGAAGAGAATCCTGTTAAAAATTCAAAGCCATTTTTATTCTTTTCTTGTAATTGCGCATTGTTTTAAGCATTTATAACATAATAATGAGAAATACTTGCAAGAATTGTTTACTTTTATTTCCTGTGAAAAAAGGTTGAAAAAATGTATTCAAAGGACAATCCCTAACACATTTGTTGACAAAAAAGACCAGGTGGACAGTTATAATTATAGTGTTGACTGTCATGTTTTTAGTTTTGTACTGCATATGCACAAATAAGTTATTACTGTGCAAACTTTTATTTTCAGATGTTTGCTCAAAAACGTGAGGTGACATACCACGTATGTTCAAATTGACATTAAAATAAAAAAGTCAAAAATTGTCAACAGGTACTCTAACTATTTGTGTATTTCTACTTCTTACTGAATCAATACTGAATCGAATCGCCACCCAAAGAATCGAAATCGAAATTGAATGGAATCATGAGGTTCTTAACAATGCCCAGCCCTACAGGACAGACTTGTTACATTTCAGCAAGCTTAGAAAAAGTGGTGATAGACTGAATCGCCATCAGCTCTGTTTATGCCACTCGTTAATGTCAGTAATGTTAAAGAGGGGTTGTTTGGGTTCATTTCAATCGTAAATACATTAGCCACAGTGGTTTTAATCACCTCTGCCCCTGTGAGGAGAGAACTGGCTCTTCAGATGAGCTGTATGTTGCTGCAGATGGGGCCAAGAACAAATAGAGTATTTTTCTTGACATAGTTTGACCACTGAGTATTGATATGCTTACAGAGAGGGGGCCACTCCACAGCTACTGCACTGACGCAGAAGACAAATGATTGGTTGAGACCACGGCTGTCAGGATATTGTATTTTCACCTCATGGTTATCATGGACAAAAAATATCATGATTACGATATGCAAAGTACCCCTAAACTGATGCATAGGGAGATGGAGAGACTTTCTGCAACCATAACTTTATGAAAAAAGTTCTTCTAGCAAAAATATAACTAACTAATAATGGAAAAAAGCCAACCAAATGATAGTGTTGAGTGATATGACCAAAATGTCATAACACAGAGCATTTTTCATTTATTCAGTTAGTAACTCATTTTGCTTTTTCTCAGTTCAGTGATGATATAATTGCAAAGCTAAAATAGACTGTGTGTTTAAAATGAATTTTCAAGATCCACAGCCCCTTATTACCCCCCAAATCAAGCTCATTAGTTCACAAACAACTTGTGCCTGTGTAAAAAATATAGCAGGGAGATGTTTCCATCAGTCTCTGGTCTTAATTATAGACTGTTGTATCTGTATCTGATCCAGTGGTTCATTCATCTCCGAGTTTTGATAAGCTGCTGTTTGAAAACACATAAGTCCTTGTTTTGGTTGTTCTTGTGCTCTCAAAATGGAAGCATTTGCTCATAGTTACAGATAAGGATTTTTATTTTAAAAATATTTCTGGATGTCTTTGTCATCATAGACGGAACTTTACTTCGACAAAGTTTAGGTTGTGGACATGTAGTGTTTTTAGCAGCTTCTTTGGTTTATTTCAGATTTAATTAACAGGACTATTGATTTGAACACATCTGTACTGTTGATAGAGAATAATGGCTCCAGCCCCGGATAAAGCTGATCTGCATGGATATATTTCAGCACATAGTCTGTGCCAAGGCTTGAAGATGCTTGACTTTCTGCAGAGTAAACACACTACATCATGTTGTTGTTTACAGACATCAAACTAACAGAGGAGCGAACACGCTGTAAACACTTCTTTTTCAATGGAAGTTATTCTGATGTAAGGAAGACGTGCTGTGAAGTGCCCCAAGAGTTCTGTCTTGGACCACTGATGTACACCATTTTAACAAATGATTTACCTCTCAATGAAAAAAGGGATATGATGGCTTTCTTTGTTGGTGAGTTAACAATATTCATGTCTGCAACTCTTTTAAGTGAGATCAATGTAAAATTAAATTCTGACCTGAAATCAGTGGTCAATGGACCCATAACGATAAATTTGTTCTTAATGTTGCAAATACAAACTGTATGGTATTTGGCTCCGTTCACTCTCTTGTAAACAGCCTGTATTAAATGTATGAATAATATGTCAATGAACCAAGTAGTCCTGGGGGTGTAGTCTTTGAGGATAATCTATCATGGAAAAGATTGATTGTGTGCTAAAGTATCTGAGTGTGTATTTGCAGATGAATGTGTGCATATTTACATTTAGTTCTTTTTTTTTTTTTTTTTTTTACATCTGATAAGCTGGATATATGACTTACAAATACAAATGTTTTATATAAAATTGTGTACATATGAGAGCCTTCAGATGCACAGAATTGACTGTGGTAACCTCTGGATTGGGAGTCTCAACATATGACTGTGGGGTGGTTATGGACTAGGGAAGGTAGAATCAGCATCACTACCTGGAGCTTGCATAAATGGAGCCTGGGTCAGTTGAAGTTGGTAATGCTGGCAACAGGTCATGCAATACATTATGTAACTCCTCAGAGGTGTATGTGGATACTGGTGAGGTTAGAGGTGTCTTCAGTGAGAGCTTATTCTTTTATTATGGCACAATTACCTTGAATTTCTTTCAATTACCTGTCCAACAAAGGCTGGCTTCACTTTAAAAAGTGCATTCAGAATGTTCAAACGTCTTTGTCTACGCTCCACAAAAATATTTCAAACAGTTTTTAACCACTTTCAATTGCAGGAGAACTTTATTGTTGCACTGAGTTGTTCCACGAGAGAGAAGTGCTGCAGCTGAAAACCTTCAGCTGTCAGACTCACAGGCTTTTCATCCTGAAACCATTCGTGACAGTTAATTGAATGAATGAGTCATCTCTGATAAAAATTACAGGAAACAACCAGACACTGACTATGTATGGTGCACGCTGTATGCTGCTGGTAGCTCTAAGGCTGCGCTGGCTTTAATGTTCCTCACAGCGCTGTAATCAAATTAGATCATGCTAAATCCTCCTGAGGGTCTCATCAAGTTCAGCCCTCTCTAAGTCTATTAGACACTTTTATATTGAACCAAGAGGCTTTTAACAAGACATGAGAGTAGTGCAGATGTTTCTGCTGCATCTGCAGAAGTGCTTCTATCCTATTGGCTGTTAATGCAGAAACATTTTGTGTGATAGATACAGTGTGAATAGTGTAGAGATGTGATGCCATTCTGGGTTTGGCATGATTGGTATAAATTTACTGTTTTAAATGAGTGCAATCAGAGTGATTTAGTTTTTTTTTTTCTCAGCCTGATGAAAGCTTCTGGATACATGAATGCTGTGTGGTTTCAGTGAGATTAATTAATAGACTGCAAAAGAATTGGACGAAGTCATGTGATGTCAGCCGTCTGGATATCATTGGAGCCTCTGAAAATGCTGTTGATGCCCTCTGATGGATGATACCTTACTGCACACGTCTTCTCAACTGAACCTTCTCACAGACAGAGAGGCCATGTTGAGGCTGGACTTAAAGCTGTCTGATGTAGAGTAATGCTGTGTTTCCAAAACCAGAAACCCTCAATAAACCCTTAATAAAAAAGACACAATATGAAATAATTCAATCCACCAACAGCAAGAGCACAACGTATGTGTATTAAAGTTCTAGTCTGAAGCTGTTTTTTGAACCAGGAAGTAAAGATTTTTATTTTGGCCATAAAAAACGTCTTTTCCCATTTTTCATTCAATCATTAATGTGTCAGGTTACTGCAGCAAGCCTCGAGTGGACACTCAGGTACCTACAGGTTTTGACACTTCTGCATTGGCTCAATTTTCAGCCTCAGAGTTTGCGGCCTGGATTAGTTGAAACTGTTTTATGTCTGTAGAAAAAAAAATATGGGGAGTTTTCTTTATTAGAGATTTGAATTTTAGGGCTATAAAATCACTTTCTTTGGAATGTAACAACACACTTAACCCTTAATGTAATACAGTACTATGCAATACAAAACAACATGATCATGCAACATATCATTATCTGAGCTCTGATACGTCTTCATTACAGTTCTTTTCACTTCTTCTTAACGTATTTCTACTGGTTAGGATTGTTAAGGGATATTGGTGGCTTAGTCTAGAGATGCACTCCACCATCAGTGAGGGTTCATGCCCTGCTTTGGCTGTCATATGATGATGTGTCCTTATGCCAGTGTGTTAGAAAGAGCATGGATGTTTCAGCTGAAACTGACTAATAACATGAAGTAAACTTCAGCTATCAGTGAGTGAATTGGTATGAATGCTTGGGTGTGACCTGCCATGTAAAAACACTTTGAACAGCTGGAGAGACTTGAAAAGTGCTGTACAAGTTTAAGTCCACTTACAATGACATCCTTTCACTTGTGAAGAAAAGTACTGATTTGAATAAAATCATCAAACGCATAAATCTGCACACTTGTGGTTGTAGCCATGGGAGCTGTTGTAAAAATGTTGGTAGGCTGTAGTAGTAGTCTCTAATGACTTTAGATTTGGAAATTTTACATTATTTTAAGTCTGACAGAGTGAGTGCTGGAGGTCTTTGTTTGCAAAATAAATAAAGAAGCTTTTTATCTTAATGACTGAAGAAATAGTAAGGCAGATTAGTTAACCAAAGTAAATTAATTCTTATGCTTGATTTTGAACGTAAGTTACGAGAAAACTTTGGACACCTGTACAAGCATTGAATAATCAGACTGCGTGTATGTATTTACCACCCAGGCACATTATCTGACTTTTGTTAATGTTGTGTTAGCTCTTATTTTGTTCATTGGCCGAGCACTGAGATAAAAACTCTCTTAACATCCTGTATAGTATGGGTCAGTTATATATTGTGTATGAGACATCTATGTCCCTATTATAGACACATCCTGGATGTTTCTTGCTGTTTTAATATCATCCTTCCCTCCTGAAGTTTATAAGCAGGGTGTAGTTATCTCTTACAGTGATCCAGTATTCACTGTCTCACAGCCCAGACCTCTTTAAGGGATGTGAAAGCATGGGCAAAGAGAGGTAACCCAATTAAAATCAACAGACTAAGCTGAGCACAGTGCACTGTTTATTGTCCAGGGGACTGATGAAATAATGAGATTGGCTGCAGTGCACAAGAAAGAGAAAGAGGAGGATATGCTTTCCTTGGGATACAGTGTAAAAGTTATTTGCTGCACATCTTTGCATTGATGTAAACAGTGGCCTGCATTGAATGGTGATTATTCTGAAAGACGTTGAGAAGTTAAGATTCTTTAAGTTTCCACTTACTGTTTTCTTGAAAGAGTTGTTAAAAATCTCAGTTAGCTGATGTATATTCTCATTAGTGTTCAGTCTGAGGTTTGCTAACATTAGTTTAAAGCCATTGCAAGCTACTGATCAAACTGTGCAAGCAAAGACTGCACAGTGACTTTCTCTGAGATTGTCTATTATAACACACCAGTGTATTTGTTTTTTTAACATTTCCTGCCCCTAACAGTTAAATTTAGGATCTGTCAAGCTGCCCGAAGTGTTTTTTGAACAAGCAACATTTGTCCTCTGACACATTTACAACACTTTTTAAGGTTCAATTTGTCTTCCTCTAAACTTTTCCATTATTTGAGAGGCTGCCTGGTAATTCTGTCCTTAATGTTGCCTGAAGCTGTGGTCTTTTATTTGAGGTCCAGAGTCAAGTGGCACAGCTGAGTGTTGTGAAATGCCAAACAGGCAGGTGGCTTCATTGTGTGCCCGAGCGTTGTTTATCTCTGCTGTTCCCCATGGCGCTTCAGGCTGGCAGCGCTCCTTTGAGCTGGTCATTTCGAGATGATAGGTCTCTGAGTTTGCTGTGGGGGAAACCCAAGTCACTTTCATTGTGTTGTTTTAAAAGATCCCAGAGGGCTCTAAGATAATTGACTCAAGCTAATGAACATGTAGTTTAACAGGTTTGTCAAAATTGTGCCTCACTAATGATCTTAAGATGTTTTTGCCTCCGCTGTGGATCCTTCGCTGTCTTTGATGAACTTTTTGAGTCTCCAACAGGGGAGAAAATGGTTTGAAATGACTTCTCTATCATGATTTCTGTTGTGCTTTTGTGAAGTCGAGAATAGTTTCTGTGCACCCGTGTCGCTTTGTGAATACTGCTGCTGATCACGTCTTCAACTGAGGAGTCCTTTCAGTCAAATACCCCTACACAAGGATCATTTGCTGTTCACAATTGTTTTCTCTAAATGCATTATAATAATAACTTTATTTAAATAGCACCTTTGGAAAAGTTCACAAAGTGCAAACACAGAGAGTCAAGGAAATTAAAGCAGATTAAAGGGTTGTACGCAGTAGGCTGGCAACGTTTGAAGTACTATATGACTATATTAATTAGAGTGATTAAAATGTCAGCAGAAGAGTCACACAAATAATAATAAAATGATGACATTGTTAATTAGAAGAAGACTATAACTCAATAAATAGATCAGTAAATAAGGACATTAAATCAGAGAGACTAGAAGATTAGAGTAAATGATGGAATAAGGCCTTAATGGAATAAAAAAGGTTAAAAAGGAGTCTGAGTATCACAACAAGTTTTGTGCAGCAAATCAGCTGCTTGCAATACTCAGTGAAAACCCCCCAAAAATGACATAAAGCCATAAAATAAGTGTGATGGACTCCAATTGTGATTATGGTGAAATGTCTTGGCATTTTGTATTAGCACACTGACCAGACCCTGAAGACTCCTTTATAACCCATGTCAAAGGTCATATTAGAATTTGAGGCAAAAAAACAAACGGAGGAAAAAAATCGCCACCACAGGCTAGCAGGCCGCACAGGAGTCAAAAAAAATGTTGACATGATGTTGGCTGTCAGAAAACAGGAGTGATATGAATGGCTTAAAGCTGAAGTTTGGCCAGTGTTTACTTTCTGAAGTAACACACTTGGCCCTTGAGAGTTAGTGACCTAACATATACACCCTTGCAAGGTCTATATGTTAGGTCACTGTTTTCAATGACAAAAGAGTCCCTTGAATGCAGCACACTTTCCCAAAGTATTGAATGTATATGTAGTCATATCAAATATGCATGCTCATATACGCGTCTGTATAGCCTTATACTTTCTGTTCCCTCTTTAACTTCATATCTAGTCTGTCAGTTGACAAGGAAACGACAGAATCTGGCTGTCCAACTCAAACAGCATTGTTGAAAAATAAAGCTTTTAAATAACTGCATAAAACCCTGCAGTTCCTCAAGTGTCCACTTGGAGCTGCAATAAAAGCTAAGAAATCCATATATGGTCTTTTATCAAAATGTGCAATTTCTGGTCATTTTCTTCTCAAAAATTGTCTGTGTTTCTGGGTGTTGTTGAAAAATGGCTTTTGCTTTGCATAGTAGAGTTTTAAATTGCACTTGTAGAAGTAGTGACAAACTTTGTGAACTGACAATGATTTCGAAGTGTTCCTGAGCCCATGTGGTTATTTCCTTTAAAGAATGATGTTGGATTTTAATGCCGCCTGAGGGACCAAAAGGTCACAAGCATTCAATGTTGATTTTTGGCCTTGCTGCTAATGTGCAGAGATTTCTTTGGACTTTCTAAATCTTTCGATGAGTCGTAGATAATGAAATTCCCCAATTCCTTACAATTGCTCATTGAAAACTCGTTCTTAAACTGTTTTGCTGTCACCGTTGTTCACAAAGTTGTGAATCTCATCCCTTCTTTGCTTGTGAGTGACTGAGGCTTTCAGAGATGCTCCATTTATACCCAATCATGACATCCGCCTGTTTCTAATCAGTCTGTTCACCTGTTGAATGTTTCAAACAGGTTTTTTTTAGCACTCCTCAACTTTCCCAGACCTTTGTTGCCCCTTGTGAGCTTTTTTGGAACGTGTTGCAGGCACCAAATTCTAAATGAGAGAAAATGTTCAACAAGACAATGATGTTTATCAGCTTGAAGATTTAAATATCTTTTCTTTGTAGCGTAATTAATCAAATATAGGTTGAAAAGTATTTGAAAATCATTGTATTCTGTTTTTATTTATGTTTAACACAGTGTCCCATCTTCATTTGAGTTTGGGTTTGTATATTTTTAAGACTTTCTTGCTGGCAGCAGTTTAAGGGAAGTATTATCCACTATTAGAGTATGTCATCATCACTGTTTGTAGCACAGGCTAATGTCTTTAATGCTCTTATTGTCATAATGTCTTTGTTTTAAACTCTTTAAAGTACGTTGAATCTCTATGAATGGTGCTTCATAAATAAAGTTAGGTTGCCTTACCATGAGCAGTTTTAAAAGTATCCCCGGTACTGTGGGGTCCAAAGTTGAGTAAAATTACACTTAAAACTAATATAGCAGTTTTCCTTTTTTTTCCCTTTTATTCTGATGAAAAAATTAAAAACTGGTTCTGCAGCTTCATGTAGTGTTTAACAGTGACAGCCTCAATCTTATTCTGTTTTAGCCCTGCAGGCCTCTCTGCTAATCACATAAGAAACGGCCATCAATATCCCTGTATGATTATCTTCAAACAGTCCCTGTGGTATGACTTGATTCGAGACCTGTCGTGTGTCCCTGCAGTGTTCACTCGTGTTATGGAACACTTGAGTTGAAAGTGACTTTGCTGTATGTTGTGAGGCAGGCAACCAAAAGCAAATTTACATACTGTAACCCAGCAGTAAAGGCTTCTCTCCTCTGTGTTAACGCATCATTAAGCTGCTAAATTGGAGGACATAAGAGCAGAGTCAAAGGACGCAGGAGCCGAACTATTCTTCCCATCATTCACTAATTTTCTTCACACTGCTGAACATACGCACGAGACAAAGAAGGAAACATCTGAAAAAGTCAGAGACCAACTTTGTTCTGTAGAAACATGATGTATTTGTTTTCCTATTAGTGTGTTACACAAGGACAGCACCCTTCATTTAGTCTATTATCTGCTTGAATCTGAACATCTGGATGGTAATATTATTTAATGTGGTGATATTTTCAATTCAATGGTTTAATGACTTTCCAGTTGTTTGAGATAATTATGTCCCGATGTCTTCTATTCACCCTGTCCCTGTCTTTTCTTTCTTTATTTGTTCAAAGTTCTTATATCTCGTTGTCAAGTCAAAATCATGTGATACAGAGATTATTTCTTTTAGTAACATGTAAGTATGATCCCATACCCATATGCAATTTCATATCATAAGCGTTTACATTGTGTAAGCACTGAGAGGCACCTAAGATGAGCCAAAGCTCTGAGTCATTAAATAATATTTATTATAAAGACCAGACTGTGCAAAGTGGATTCACATTGATCGAGCCTTCTTCCCTGTTCAATTGGACAATCTGGGTGTCATCATTATGTGACATATCATGTTACATGTTATTGTGTGAGTGTGTCGTATAGAGGGAACATATTACAGCTGAACTTTGGCTGCACCCCTTCACTTATACCCTCATTATGTAGCGTTATCTTCATACTGTGATGGCCTGTATCCCTCCTGGTCACATTTGCTCTGCTATCTGAAATAGTCAGTCTTGAGAGGCTGTTAGAGCAAAGAAAAGCTTAAATAAGGGTAAAATAGGACAGAGGTGCAAAGATTCCCAATCAGTTTGTCCCCTGCTTTGTTTTACCTGTAAGGCTACGACAGTCTGGTAAAATATAAATTTCTTATTGATTTATTTATTTTACACAGTTAAATAAAAGGCAATGCACATAAATCAGATTTAAAAAGTGTGTGTGGGAGAGGTAGAAGCCTGCAAATGTCTTATATAAACCACTCCCAAGAGACGATGGAAGGTAAATACTGAACCACCAAAAATAAAATAAATAAATAAAAATAACTTTCAAGAGGCTGCCACGATCATTATGTTCAAAGTGTAATGCTCTTTAACGTGGAACTTCTGCTCTGATTATTTGTGGTTTTATTCAAATGGTTTATAATGATTGCATCTGCTTGGAAGCAGTATTTTGTGTCTCAAAGTTCATTTTATCTTTTTAGTGACGTCCTCGGGCTTTTATACCAAAAGCAATGCTTGTTCTCTTTATGTTCATCCAAATTATGAAATGCTCGCTGTGCTAAATTATTAAAAACTAGAACTATTGTCTGGCAGCTGTTTGCCTATGCTATTTAGACAGTAGAATCCCAGTAATGAGTCTAGGGAAGAGTTGGCATGATTCTGTAATTCACACTATGAAAACACAAAGCAAGAGATGCACATGAGGCCTTTTAAGTAAAGTCTCCATCAGTTTATCCTTTTGTCATGTACATTTGTGCTGTCTGAAGGAAACCACTCAATGAAAATGAAGCTCCATGCCCTTTGACTTAAAATGGTTTAACTTAATTTTTAAGTCAGAGTGGAGAGTAATAGAAGGTTTACTAGAAATTCCTCAAGTCTGTTTGTTGTCTTTTGTTCCCAAGATAGGGATAAACAAGTCCCAACGACCTTTGACCTTACACATCAAAGCCTGATCAGATCATGCATGAGTCAGAGTGGACATTTGTGCAACCTTTGACCCCCAAAATCTCATCAGTTCATTCTCAAGTCGGAGTGTGAACATTTGCATAAAGTTTGACATCACTCATCACCTTCGAAGTGTCCTTAAGACACACATTTAAAAGTCAGGCGGGGAAATGGGGCCCAGTGACCTTGACCTTACACATCAAAACCATTCAGTTTATCCTTAGGTCTGAGTCAGAAAATCTGCAAAATTAGAAAACAAAACAAAAAGAAACTCAAAGTGCTCTTGAGATTTCCCTCCCCTAGCAGGGGATGAACATTGTGCCCAATGACCTTGATCTTTGACCTCCAAAATACTTCCAGTTTTTACCTGTGTGAGAGAGGTTATTTGTATGAAGTGTGAAGAATACCTCTTTAAATGTGTCTGAAAACTCATGGTAACAAACAAGGGATGAACATGAGACTCCATGACCTTAATATTGATCTATGACCTTTAAGATCTGTTCAGGAAGTACTTACGTCAGGATGGGCATTTGTGTAAAGTTTGAAGAAAAGCAATCAAAGGGATGCTACTTTCACAAGCAAAGGATGATGATGAAAATGAGACTGTGAACTTGACCTTTGACTTTCAAATTCTAGTCAGTTTGTCCTTTACTCAGAGTGAACATTTGTTTAAAGTTTGACCCTCTTTCTGGATTTTTAAGATATCACATATGTCACACAGTACGGGCTTATGAAAACATGGATATGCCAATATTTTGTGGCGCAACATTGAATTAATTTTTCAGTGCGAAATCGTGACATTTTGTCATTCAGTTATTCACAGAAACTTTAGGCACTTCTCAAGTTTTGCTTTTTAATGCAGCCCACAGCCACTGCTTGGCAGCAGACATTCAACCATTTGACTCTGCCTCCCTCTGTTACATTTATTGTTTCTATCAGTGGGACACAAAATAGACTTAAAATGCAGGGGTCATGGTGCCGTCAGCTGTACTGAACTGTGTGTACATTTTTTCCAACTGTATATATATTTTTACTGAGAATACAACTGCAACAATGATGGAGACTGTGATTTAGCGTGTTTGCCTTTACTCTTTCTTTTCTTGAGCTGCTGATGTTGACTGTGTCCTTTCACTAACTCATGATATCACTATGATTTGTCCAATGTAGCCACTCACAGTAACAGTCAGGATTTAGATATCATTTCTGATGCCTAACTGTTAAGTAGTTTTTCATTTTGTGCAGAATTTAATTAGCAAAAGTGATCGAATATAAACAAGAAAACATTTACTAAATATGATAATATCAACTGCAAGTTCTGAGCTGTGTTTCAGCAGCTTTCTGCAGATGAAACATCTAAAGAGGACTATGACAGACACGCGTTTGAGTAGACTGGCATTGATGAACATTCATCCGGATACAAAGATAGAAATCGAGGCTGTTTTACAAGAATTTGATGCTATGAGGGGACCGATCTAAGTCCTTATAGGTAAGAATGCAGTCTGACTTTATTCTCTCATTTTGCCTTTTAGTTGTTCATGGTGATGGAAAAGTTTGTCTTTCTTTTATTATGCTGTACTTAACATTATTTTGCCAAATAATAAAATCATTAATGACTTTAATTTCCTATGTTGCTGCCAATACCTAGCTGACTGTTGTTTGAAGTTAGTTATCTGTTTATACAGTGTTTAGTGCACACTGTCTCTCTCTCTCCCTGTGATTGAGCTGGAATGGCTCTTGAGCATACATTAAAAATGTATCCTGCTGGTGCCACTAGCAGGGACCATGCTTTATGTAAATAACACTGCTTAGAAACTGTTTTTTTATGCCTACAATATTGTGGGTTCATAAGCCTATTAAAAAGACTTTATGAAAAAACCTGTCAAGTATTGCCCTGTCTATAGTTTTGCAGTATATTGTGATATGCTGTAAGTCACCCATGTATCTTGATATGTATAATATCTCTACATTCTTGCCAATATACACCCCTTTTACCAAAGCAGGGAATGAACATGTAGCCCAATGGCCTTTGACCTTGTACCAATCTAATCAGTGTTTCATTCAGTCAGGGATGTTTCTTGCAAATCTGAGGGAAATCCTCTAAAGTCCTTTCAAAGAATCAAGTTAAACAAGCCTCCAATGACCTCTGAAATTAATTCCATCCACACTCAAGTCGGATTGGCATTTGTTTGTAGTTTCACAAGAAGCCTATGAAGCATTTTTCTATTTCATGTTCACAAGCAAAAGATGGCCTTGACCTTCGACCTAGAGCTTTCAAAGCACACTTGGTTCATGTCTCAGTCAGTGTGGACATCTGAAAAAAGTTTTAAAATGTTCCTCGAGGCTCTTTAGAGATAGCATTTACAGCAATGGCCCAAATGGATGGATAGACAGTCCTATCACAAAATGCCTCCAGGCTTGACAATACAGTCGTTTCTGCTCTTCAAGCTGAAGTGTCACCATCCTCTTTAGAAATGGTTGAGTCTGACCGTTAGAGCGCATGATGAAGATAGGCCATGAGAGCGAATTCTATTGGGCCTCTCTGAAAGGCAGCATATTGGTCGTATAATCTTGATGGTGTGTGGAGGGAGAGTGCGGGCAGTTTCATTGTTGAGCGACAGCCTCTTGCAGCTAAGGGCCGGCTCTAACTGGCACATGCCATCTGTCTGGAGATCAGGGGGCTGAGGTGTCGCTCCAAATGTCTGCTGCATTGTGAAATCAGAGAGGGCTGGCCATCGATCACGCTTGGAAGTCAGTCTTGAGATTGTTTTCCATTCATCACTTCAGTAGTTTGGGTCAGAGTTCAGGGATGCTGCGATGATCCGAGACAAAAGACGGATGGAGCAAAGAAAAAGGAGAATTTTAAATTCATCGGCTCCATAACCAGCAGGGACTCTGGTGCCCCTCGTGACTTGATCAGCCTCAGGAACTTCTGTCTGGAAGACACAGAGTGAAGGGCTTTTCCTCACCCGTCTCATCAGAGAGGCCATTTGTTCAGAGAGATTGTCAATTTGCTGAGCTTCTCCTGCTAATGGTTCGAAGTGCTGCCACTAACAGCTAAGCCGAAAGAGAGAGCGACTCCTCAGGTGTGCTGCACACTTCTTCAGAAAGGTCAATCTGTGTGTTACAATATGACGGATCAGTATTAATGATGTTCAATCTCTCCTGGTTAATCTCCCTGGCTCTTTTTGAATCTGCTGGTGTCTGGAGAGAACATTAGGCAAAATGAGTGGCCTCACACTAATTGCAGCTCATTTGCATGAATATTTGGATCCAGATGTCAGGAGAGTAGAAAGTATCATGACAACAGCTGGCTGGGTCACCTCTCTGGCATATGTGAGCAGACTCTGACCTCCACTGTGGGATCTGATCTGTGCCTGAGATTTCATTTATTTCATATCCCCTGAAATTAAGCTTGTATTTTTATTCTGTTTATAATAACATATGTGTTATCTAAAAGCTGTTTTCAATGAAAAACAAGTGAGCAAAAAATCAAAATCTATTATAATTTTTTTTATCCTTGGTTTTCTGATTCAACTGCTCTGTTTTAACACTGTAAAACATTCGTGTTTTTGTCTCCCAAATAGAAAAATTAAAAAAAGTATAAAAGAAAATCATAAGAGACTAAGCCACTATCCGTACTTTTGCATACATTTTAGAGGCATGAAAATTGAGAAAAGTATTTAATATCTTCACAAGCAAACCTTTTTGCTTTATGGCTGACTAATGCTTGTATGTCCCTGTTAGTGTGTAATTCAATTTAATTTGGGGGTGGGGTGGGGGTTGGGTGATGTGATTTTCCTCAGTTATTCAGTGTGTTCAGGACTGCCATAAGCAGATGGAAAGTTAGGCTCACTTTGGGCGCTTATGCACTGCAGTTTGTTATTTGCCAGGTCAAAGGTGGGATTTATGTCAAAATCAGTGCAGGCTTTGTAACAACTGCCTTCTGTTGGGTTTATGTGGTTAAAGTGGTTCCCTTTTTTTATTATATTGCTTTACTTAATTCTTACAGTTTGTTTTTTAACAATACAGGACATTACAATTACCAGAAGGCAATTAAACCATGGGAGTTAGGGTTGCTTTAACACTATAACATTAGTTTTTTGGCATTTAAAGTGTGGTCTTTCTCTTGTCATTGCAATGTAAATAGTGTCAGTTTTTACCACTTCTTTGGAATGTCCCTCTTGGATAATTTTTCTTAATGTTGAGACTTTTTTTTTTGGCTAGAACTCAAAAATGTGTCTCTAGACTAAGTATTTGGGTTACCATCTCATTGTTTTTATCTGTTTTTAAGATACTATGGGGTTAGAATATAAATCATAATTCATGTGTAGAAATTAATATGGTGAATAAAAGCTATTGATTTCTGTGTTTAGAAACTAACACCTAATGGAGAAATTGGTATCATGATTTGATGTGTCTAGAAAAATCTTGAACCCATGCTTTAAGGGGGGTGGTGGGTGGAAGAAGGGGGGGGGCACAGAAAATATTAATCTGGAAAGGAAGGGGGGCATAACAAAAAGAAATTGAGAACCATTGCTTTATACACACCATGCCACAAAAAAACCCCTCTCATTTCCCTTCGTTTTTGTAGCAAAAGGGGGAAAAAGCATAATTCAGGTGAGCTCTGTATGGCTAAATATTCTGAAACAGTAGGTTCTTGTACTGCCCAAAGTCCAGAAATGTGCTGATATAACCTAAGTTATTTTGATATTTCTTATTTTGTATTTCATTAAGGTTAAACTAGTTTCACTTTTTAAGCTGTTTAGTTGTCTTTTTACAGAAAAAATAGGAGTGGTAATTTACTCTCACGTCATACCTAAAGAATGTAATAAGAAATTGGTTCTACAATAACAAAATTATTGTAATTTGAGTGTGTAATGTTTATGAAATTTTATCCTATTAGTTTATTCTTTGCATAATGATCAAGCAGCTGTTCCACTGGTTTTTAGCTGAGTTGGTGCCCACACCTCCTGGTGGCACCCTTAACTGTGTGTGCCTCCAGCCAGTGCTGAGTCACCAACTGTGATTCAGATCCAGAAAGTGTTGAGGTGTGTTTCATCATGTGGAAATAACCTTTGCGTTATTTCTGCAAACCATCCCATAATAACTCACCAAGCAGTTTGAGCCTTTGTCAAGCCCCGCCCTCTGCAGGAATTGATCTTTAACAAAAGCCGCCCTCATTTTTAACTGTTACTCGGTTAAAAGCAAAATCTGTTGTTGCTGTCTTGTCTCCCATGTAAAACAAATGAACATAACTTTCTTCTGACTCACTGTTGTTCTTCTAATTCTTAAAAAAAACTTTGGCTAAGTTAAAGTTTAAAGAGAAGGTTGTATGAAGAAAACTCAAAATCTTTATGAATCTGTTAAAATAATCAAAAATATTACTGGTGAATTACCTTAGTCGCCATCTTACAACGACTGTTCCCATTAAGAAAATGCTTTCTTCACTTCTGCTAAATATTCCTTGAAATCCAAGAATTGTCAAAATTAAAATGTTTTTGCTTACCCTTAAAGTGTAGGCTATTTTTCTTTGTAATTTTCATTGTAAAAGTAGCGAAATTTAACAATTTCACCACATTACATTTAAATAGATTCAGCTAACAGGATAGTAAGTTGTCTAACTGGAGTCCCCCAGCAACGGCTGCTTTGAAGAGGGTCTCTCTGATTCTGATTGGTTGATCAGTGGACCAATCAGAGAGCCAAAGAAAGGTCAGTTCCATGGTGTTGAGTATGATGTATGTAGGTGTTGCTGAAATACTCTGACTTTAAACCAATGGTACTATAACACCTGCCAACAGCTGCTCCAGGTGACTTGGAAGTCATCACTGAATTAAATGAAATGTGTGACCATCATTATTTCGTTTTCTGTGCAACCTTAACAGAGAGGGGTAACAACAGTACGACAATGGTGCAGCTTCACTCTTGCCTCTGGTGCTCACTCTGCAGTCCATTGCTCTGTAGCAGCTGCCCGGCAGGCGCAAAGCTCTTTTCAAATCCTAACCTTGAAACAGAAAATACTTCCCTGAGGCTAGTACGAGGAAGAATATGAAGCAGACAATCAAGCTTACTATGGAGAAAACGTCACAGTCTCCAGGCCAAGATGCTGAAATAATCAAAGGTTTGATTAAAGGACAGTATGAGCAAAAGCTTTCATTTGGAGTTATTCAGAGAAAATCAAGAAATGAAAAATTTAAAAGTGAAGCGTCGTCTGCATCACAATGTCTCTCTGGGGTTTAAAATTCTTCATTATTAGTTCTTTACCAGTTGTAAAAAAAAAACAGAAACTTTGAATTTATGCTGATTACTTCTACTGAAGTCAGCCTTGTGTTTCTGGGTTTTGAGGATTTAAAGAAAATAGTGGAAACAAACTATCACCTGGTGGTTTTATAGATGGTATACACTGATGTCACATACTGTGCATCAGACTGGAAGTTCCACCCGATGAGTGGAAGATGTGGTCAAATGGGCTGAACACTGGACGAGGGGTCTTCTCCTCAGCTGCTGCTCTTGTGTGGAAGGCTGACAATGGGGTCTAAAGCTTTGTCCTGGATGAGGAGCGAGCCAGCTGTTTTGCTCATATATTTCACACAGCCTGGTCTTGTTTTTTGTTTAAGCGTTGTGGAGCCCAAGTGCCTCCACAGAGTGGCTTTGTCTGCCACCCATTTTTTCAAGGTGTACTTTTTTTTGTTGAGGTCAAGAGAGCAATGGGTGCATTGAGCACCCTCTGAAAAATGTGCTGCTGATCTGTATATCCTCAATTCAAATGTATATTTACAGTCTGAATATGGATTTTCAACCCCATGCTATAAGGTGATAGCCGTACTTTATAAGTGTCAATAATTGACATTGTCCAAGTAAAGCTGCTTTAAGTTGAACTTTGTTACCTTCCCTGCTGATTTGGAGATGGACTGAATGGTTTTTTTTTCCACAAGGACTGGATATGTTCTTACTTTGATATGTTCTTCCTGTTGTTGTTACAGTAAGTGCATAGGGGTGCACGCAATAAACAGAGGGAGAGACTGAGAGAAAGAGAGAGAAAAGTGAGGAAGAGAAGCTGGAGTTGTGAAGAGGGAGGAGATAAAGTGCAGAAATTTACAACATTTTGGATTTATTTGATGTTTGGGTCTCAGTAGGGATCATGCAGCCTGTTAAGGTATGTGTTACTGTACAGGAGCCAACACAACCTTACTACCAGCCCACAAGGAATTCTTCCAGCTCTCCGGACTAGCCACTCTGTGCCAAAATGCATTCAAAGATATAGGATCGACAGCTTAGCATCTGACCTATGACCCTTCAAGATCTTATCAATTCATCCCTTAGTTGAAGTGGATATGTGCGCTTTGGAAGGAATCAATTTGATGATTCCCACAGAATCATTTAAGTTAATGGGATTTACATTTCTTGTCATGTTATCTTGAGATCAAGTGGACAATTGTGCGGAATTGGAAAAAAAACCCTCAGAGCATTCATGAGGAATCAGGGTTGCAATCATGGTCTGGTCATGTGGCTCTATAACCTTGACATCTGACCTTACAAATGTAATCAGTTTATCCTCGACTCACAGTTGATATGTGTGCAAAGTTTAAAGAGATGCCCTTGAAGTCCTTTTTTTTGGAAGAGCTTCCACATACAAGAGATGAACTTGAGACTCATTGACCTTGACCTTTACCTCCAAATTCAAGTCCGTTTGTCCTTGAGTCAGGGAAGACAGTAGTGCAAAGTTTGGCGAAACTCTGTGAGGCATTTAAAGACATGATATTATTAAGGACTGGATAGATGTACCTACAAAGGAACAGAGGTCTCTCAGCATGGACATAATGCCTCAAGCCCTGGCTACCGCTGGCTCAAAGGCATAAAAACAGTTACAAGAGTTAAGGAAACTATACTGTGGTCTTTGTTCTCTGTTTATGGAGATTGAACAAAACCAAAGAACCGTATAAGGAGCACTACCCAGGTTTATCCGTTCTGTATTTGTATTCACAGAGCGTGCAAAGCCAAGAATAATGAGCTCACACTCATGAGGTGCATTTTCATCACTCTCTGCCTGGTAGGCCGGCCTGCGCAGAGGAAATTCCACGGCTTCAAGAGGCTTGATTACGATAATAACACAGCACAGAAAACAAAGAATGGAGCCGGCCTGCATGGGGAGTTAATACTAGAGAGCCAAACTCTGATTAACACAAGAGTGTTTTAGCAGCATGTAATATCAGGGGATAATGGTAAATAACGGCACAGAAAGTCACACAGTGCTACAACTTGAAGGCGATAAAAGTGTTCTGTAATTACACTGCAGTGTGCAGAGTTCAAGGGACTTTGTCTTGATGCTGTACACTGCTCATTAATGGTAACATCTAAGAACAATTTATGTTAAGAAGAGGTTAAAGTTGAACAGTAATGCAACTATTACATTCATATCACAACACATTAGCAGTCATACCTGCTTCATCAAAACAAAAGAGAGCCTGTGAGGTTACAAAGTTATGTGCTCAGTCATTTGAATTGTGTGAAAGGAAAAGGAAATGACCTGTTATTGTTCACTTTGTTGACATTGAGTCTTTTTGGTTTTATTCCAGTAATTTTGATTTACGGAAAGCAAGTTTGTAATGTTTGTTTAAAAAAGAACTTCCTTATAAATAAGCCGAATGCTTGTATTATCATTGTCTTATTATTATTACCGTAAATCAGAAAATACAGTCATGACCTCTTATCAAAGGAAGCTGTATTCAAGACTTCCAGTATTGCAGGGCCAGTTGTTAGTCCAGTTCCTCTAAAGTCTCTGCAGTGTCCCAAAACAGACCTTTAATGATATCTGTAAGGTGTGCAGTATGTGAATTTGTGAGGGTGAAGTGGTATGAAAATATAAAACTTAGACACTTTCGTGTGATATCATGATAACAGAGCATCAGGGCTCAGTAATGCATTAGTAGAGATTATTTGTGGACATATCGAGAGAGACAGAGATATAAAAAACTGTTTAACCAAAAAAGCTAAGAAAACTCAAAAGTTCAAAATGTCTGTACTGGATTTTTTTGTTGTGGGTCCAACTCAGGATTCTAGGTTGTGACATAAACCAGGGCTTGCTGAAGGACATGTGGGACAGATGTATAACTATGTTTTCATTAAAAGATGAGCTTATTTGCAGTTTTTCTATCTGTTCATGCTTGTTTTCATGTAAATGAAATTTTTTTTTTCTTTTTCAAAACCATTAAACACTAATTTAACGCAGAAATACTAACAGGATCCTGAGGTTCAGCTTAGGGGTTGGAGGGTTTCCAGCTGGGAGACCACAGAGTTTCATGGCTGCTTTATGCAGAAGGTGTGGTTCTTTGGCTTCCTCCTGCTGGTATCTTCAGCAGACCAATGCAGATCACTGGAGATGAGCACTTTAAAGTCCAAGGCAAAGGTTCTGTATTGTAGGTCGGCGTTGGTTTGGGTGTGGCTTTTTACACTCATGCTCGAATGGATATTCAAATGTTGAGTGTTTGGTGACAACCATATAGGACATGTAAGAGACTGAGCTCTTAGACCAGCAGGAGTTAGATTATTAACTAATGGTGCACTGATGTGACCAGTTAGGGACTGGAATTAACATATTTGTGGCTTGCTTGTCCCTGACTAGTGACAGTTCCTCACAAGCATGGCAGGTCAGTTTACTGCTGACAGTCTTGGTTGGGCCCGGGACAAAATAATCCAAGATCCCCCCCCCAAGCAGAATTTCATTTTGAGGCCCCCCTCCAGATCAAGTCGATGGAAAGCCTGCAATAAACCTGACCCAACATACTATCACCAACTGGTCAATTATGAACCACTCCTTTTTCAACAGAGATGAATGTAAATGCAGTTAACTAGACATTTAAAAAAAGATAATCGGGGCCACAGGGAAATTTAATCTCCAGTCCACATCTGTACAGAATTATCCTCTCCTCTATCTCATGACTGCAGGCTAGCAGCTGGGGTGTTGATGCCACAAAGTTTTTCTTTTTTCTTTCAACAACATACATACCCACCTTACAGTGTAGTCTGGTTTATTCTAGTGGGTTTTATTCTAGAGGGTATACTCTGACATACTCTGTTGGATGTTTGTCCTTTTAGGGCCTCCGTACACTGAAGACATTTTTACCACATTTTTAACTGATTTATACACCGTCCACTGAAAACAGCTCTGTGACCGACTTATGGGCCTCCACCCGCAGGTTGAGAACCGCTGCACTAGTAGATTGTATTTGGAGCTTGATCCTTCAAAGATTGATTTAATAGCTGTCATGGACAATACGTGATGGAGGATACCTCAGGATGAATTTATCATTTAGAAAACAGTGAGTGAGTGAAACAGAGGCTCAGAGCTGGACTGATGAAGAATGTTGAGTTTTGATTCATATAAAGGCTGACTCGTCGTTTTTTTAAGTCTTTGTGTTCACTTAAACAGTGCACATGAGCTATCAAGACATCATTTGAATTATAAAATCACACAAAGTGACTGATGTCCCTGCGATGCACGTCTGTCTGCGTCTTTATGCTCACCGGCACATGGGCATTTAGATCAAATGTTCACATGTGCGTTGGCTGCTCTGCAAAGTGACAAAACTGACCGACAACAACGGTAACAGCCACGCTTTATAAGGAAAATATCAGGCTTGTAGTCCACAGAGCAGATCGTGGCTGCAGCGGACAGTGGAGAATGCATCCTCTTGCACAAAATGCTGCCCTCCATGGATCAGGCACAGCGCGTGTTTTGCCTATAGGGAGGGTCGGCACTGCCATAATGCAGGATCGCTAAAATTAGGGCCCCCTCCCGCATTACCGTAACTCTCTCTCCCTCTCCCCCTTCTTCTCTCTCATCGGTATCAAGTCTGTCCCTCCGCTCCAGGGCAGCGGGCCCCTCCTGCATCACTGTCCAGTTCTGCCCCCCCCCACCCTGGGCCCGGGACAGCATACCCGTTTGTCCCCCCCTATCGGCTGATTATAGACACACATACAAACCCTTTGGGGTCATGCACGCAGTGAAACAAACACCTGAGAGGCTGCTGTACGCTGCTGTCTGTGGTTGACTTGCAGTGCTGTAGTGTCACTCCTCCAAAACTCTCCCTTGCACCTCTTTCTACAACACACCTCTCAGCTTATAGCTCCTCACATCCACACTGCTCATACCTCTGCTGCCACTGTTGCTCCACCTCTTTCTCTGTATTGCCCTGCACGCACACGGGGTTAGTGTAACTTAACTGATACTCAGGTATTATATCTTTGTTAAAGTGGGACATATGTGAAAAATCCTCAGTGCAAGTGTGTGGTTACAGAGAGTTACAGAAAATAGAGCAATGGGCCTGTTGATACTGAGTGAATATAAAGCATGATAGAGACTCTTTACATCCACAGGTACTACTCGCTGGGGATGTGAGATGGAGAGGAGGACAGGTAGAAGAATTAAAACAATATTGTAATGGAGCAGAGGGTGTAGTTATTTATTTGATGAAAATTAATTTTATGTACTTGATTAAATTATTTGTCCTTATTTGTATTTTTGGGTGTTTTAGACTGATGCCATGGAGGTAGGCTTCCTGTTCCTGCCTGTTTAAGTCTTTCACTGTACAGAATGCAGCCTGAGCTTAAGCCACACATCCTCCATACCTGCTCCTGCTCCCATCAACCTCTTCTGACAGCAGCAGGCGTACGTGTCAAACGAAAAAAGGGTCCTCATGTTTGCTGAGGTCAAAGTCATCTGTCAAACCGCTGCGATGGCTGGCTGGCTGCACTGAGGTAATTGGAAGCATTGCTGCTTTCCAGGAGAAGCTTGACAAAAATCTTGCACTGTGTTAAGGAGGTTGGTTCCAGGAGCGAGGGTGCTTGCTCCTCTGATGGCCGACTACACTAGAAAGCAAACACACTAATGACTGCACATACAAAGCTGGAAACACTCATGCTGTTGACAATGTTTTCTCCAGACTACATAACACATACAAACAGGGAGTTTCAAGCTGGCATTTAAGTGACCACAGAGCTCAGCAATTGCAGTGTTTTTAGAAGGAACAATAACATTTAACTGAAGGCATGATAATTTGATAGTGTGATTTATTGCTGTTTGGCTGAATAGTAGTTGAAAATGTGACATACTGTATCTGTGTCTTAGAAATCTCCCTTTGAGAATTTTGAGCCTCAGGCTCAGGGAATATCTTCCAATCATGTTTCAAGGCCAATTGTATGGTTGCCAGGATACAGACCTTCATATATAAGGAGGCTTTCCAGTCACGCTTTATGAAAGACGACTGAGGGCAGTAGTGGAAATCCAGTAGAGCTAGTTAGCCATCCTCTCTTTGAGTGTCTTTAACTCTGGAAGAGTGGTCATGTTTTTCTTTCATTGTGTTTGTTCCACAGGCAATACAATACAGGCACATCAGGAGATTTTTAATGGAATATGGAGGAGAGTTGATCAGAGCTGAAAGATTGAACTTGAATTATTCAACATGAAAAATTATCGATTACTTTAGCTTTTTGCTCAAGGTCACTGGTTTGTTTCATTGAGGAGAGACACCATGTTCATAGTGAATATCTGTTTGAACGTAATGTGAACAGTATTTTGTCAGAATAAAAAAGGTTTTGTTAAAGCTTTCTAATACTAGCAGAACTTTTTCCAAAGCTACAGCAAACAAATAGCCCCCTAATATCACCAAAAGAGTTAGTGGTTCAATCTAGAGACCAGCTTTGAAAATGACACATAAAGTACAATCAAATGAAAATGCACCAGTCTTTGTGTACCATAGAACAGTTTTATGTAAAACAGTATATTTATGGACCAGATTTTGAAGAGGGTATAGGTTGTGAAAACCCCAAAAACCAAACCAAACCAAAACAAACCAAAACAAAACAAAACAAAACAAAACAAAACAAAACAAAACAAAACAAAACAAAACAAAACAAAACAAAAAAATGCCAAGATTGCATCCAAAGCCTCAAGGGACCGTAGCATAAGATTACATTTTAGTTTTTTATAAACAGAGTTGAATGAGAATGCTGAGTTTGCCGCTATATTTCAACTCATCAAACTAGAGGTGCTCCGAAGTCCTCAGCCAGGACATTCCTGACATTGTCAGTTGAGTTATTGTCAAAAATGTGGACAACTGCCCTGTCCCACACATTAACAAATCCTTAAAAGAAGTGCTGGATCCACATCCGCATTCCTATCGCCACCAAAATCTAATCACCTGTCCCTTGTGCCATGACTAATATCTCTTGACAGGGCCACCAACAGAAATGGCTTGGCCCCTGAAAGGACTGGTAAATAGGGCCCTGATTGGCATCATTAATTAATATCAGTGTCTAGGAAATGGCGAGGGCCTTATTTAAATACCCCATAATTAGGCTGTAATCCTTGACCCTGTTCAGATGTGGCCTGTGGCTCCTTTATCTCATGTCGTGCCACACTCTCTCCTCTCACCTTTCAATCCTGTCTGCTGTCCTATCACTTAGATAAAGCACAACAATGCCCATAAATAAAATGTATCCCAAAAACAGTTAATAGTATTAAAATGTAAATGTTGGTTAAGTACTAGTGCTGTGAACATTCACCCTCTTGGTGAATGTTCACAGCACAAATAAACAAAAAAAAGAAAAGTTCCAGATCTTAGCATGACTAAACACACCAATGTAATTCTGCTATTACTATTTACTACAGTTAAATTCAATGGTTCTATTAATATCACAAAAATAAGGATTATAACGAATTCTGGAAGAGATGAAGAAATCATTTTTTTCATCTGCAGTGATAAATGGTGACTAATTTGGCTCAAGATAAAAGGAAATCATCATCTGTTTAGCCTTTTCCCTTGGAAATATTCTTAAAATCCTTTGAAAACTTATTAAGTTATGAGTGAAAATGTGATAAACTGCCTTATCTCACAATGTTAACAAATCCAGAAACTAACAAATAAATCAATCTAAAATAGAATACCAATAGCAAGTTTTCCTGTCAGATTAATCATTTTCCCAGTAATTGATTTTGCATTTCCTATAAAGGATGTTGTTTCCCAGAAAATCAAACCAAATTTTTCAGACATATAAGTCAAGTTTTCCTTACAACTAATGAGATGCATGTCGACAAATACATCAAGAAAATTAAAACAAGTTTTACAAACAAATGAATATATATTTCCCAAAGAACTAATGCTAAGTTTACGCACACGTAATGCCAAGTCTTACTAACAAATGATATGTAGTTGCCCTAACAGAAACAATAAAACAAATCAAATCAGGGTTTTTTTCTATCTAAATGTTAGTTTTCTTTAAATAGTATTGGTTTTCTAGCAAATCACACAAGTTTCCCCTCCAACTACTGCTGACAAATATAAAGTCTTCACACCAGGTTTATGAAAACATATTGTATCCAGTTAATTAATTAAAAACTATTATTTCTTGACCAATAACGTAAAATTAACCTGAAGCATAATGACAAACATCCAGTTGTCTTCACATTTATGTCAACTCATGTAAGCTTTACAGTATGTTTACTGTTATGGCTCAGTTTTTCAGCCTTTCTTCTGCCTATAGTCTTAAACCTTTAAATGCTCCTGGTGCATTAGCTTGATGGTCAAAAGGCCTCGATGTGCAGATGGAGTCTTACATTCCTTCGCCTGGAGGCTTAAAAGAATGCAAATTGACTTTGAAAAGGTGGAACTGAATGACCTTCAAAGACTTTGGATCCCAAATTGTTGAAGACCTTGTATTCATAAGTCTATTAATCACAGGTTGACCTCATCTCTGAGTCGCAGCGGGAGGTTTCTCTCTGGCAAGATGAAATTAAGGTCCTGTCTATGTCCAGCACAAAGAGAGTGACTCATACTTTTAGAAGTCATAGAAAACCAAGTAATGAGTGAGCCAAGAGCACACTATCCAGAGCCTACTCTGTGGAACTTATCCACAGGCCTGTATCAGTGTGTGTTATTTACACCCCTTTGAATGTCTATGTGGTGTGATGGGGCATGTAACATCTCTGGAGGTTATGACAGACATGTTACATAGGTGAGAGTGGGATCAGTGGAGCCAGAAGGGGGACGCTGGGGCTGTGTGTGAAAGCACATATTGCAAGCCCCCAACCTGCTGTACTCTTTTACTCTTCTGTTCTTCTAAATTGACAGGTTTTTGCAATAATACACACCACAGGAGTAGAAATGATTGTCTGCAGTCTTGCATTTTGATAATGCTTGAGGAGAGCTATTCGAGTAAGCGTCTTTTAGCAGTAGACATGACTGATAGGCATAGAGACGCAGGGCGAGCACTGACATTACACATTTGGGGGGTGTAGTGTGATCTCATTAGGTTTCATCAGCAACACCTGTGTGAAGCCAAGTGGAATGAATAGATGCCATACAACCAGGAAAACAAAGGGACACAAGACACTGGAGACAATGAAAGACTTACATTAATATGCTATGGGATGAATGGTTAACCTTCCTGACCCACCAGTAATCAAGAGTAAGTAGGCTAATGAAGACCACCACTATGGGTCAGTCAGAGATCCAGTTAGTCATGGCATGAGCAAAGACGTAGCATGGTGAGTCATTCACATCCACACAAATCCCCTCAGATGGAACAGCTTCACATTCTTTTAGGAAAGCTTAGGTAACAATTTTAGATTGTATGCATCATGCAGGGAAAAGGTTTTAGGCCATGCCAGTGCCCCAGGCTTCTGGGACACGGGCAGAAGCGCTGTTGAGGACAAGCACTTTGAAAAAGACTTCCTGATGGCATTTTGCCTAAGGCTAATGCTAATTCTCCCTGAAGAGAAGGTGCTATATTTTGTGAATTTACAGTTTACTCTTTTCTAACTGATGCATCACTGTAATGCCACTGAAGGCATAACTCAGTGCAACTAGGAGCAAGCATGACATGCCACCATAGGGTAGCATGGAGTTTATATCATGCTTATTACCTATGCCAAGGAGGTTATGTTTTTGCCTGTTTGTTAGCTTGATAACAGGATAACTCAAAAAGTTATTGAAGGACTTGAATGAAATTTCCTGCATAGGTCAGAAATGGGTCAAGGACCAATCAAAGTGATTTTGTGGATGATCCAAATATCAGATGTGAATCCAAGATTTTTTTTTAAGGATTTGTTAAAATTGCAAGATAGAGCAGTGCTCTGCATTTTTGACCAGAACTCGCTTGGATCCAGGAATTTTTTCAAGGATTTCTTAACAGTGCAAATAGGGCAGTTTTCAACAATTTTGGCAATAACTAGCCTGACAGTGCCTGAAATGCCTTAGTGGAGGTTTGTGTTTAGAGCACTTCAGTTGTTACACATTTGTATAGACTGTCATGCATTATTACACTTTCCTGACATTTCATATGATCTGCAGTAGTCTGCTGTGAAAGAAAAAGTCATCAAAAGGTATTTTTTTATATATTTTTTTTTCAGGCCACACTTGTGAGGATGGGAATTTCAGCTGTACTGCTAGATCCAGACTATTTAGATCAGCTTACAACAAAACCTCATTTGGTGACTGTTTTGATTTACTTGTCATTTTTTTGTGCTTTAAAAATGTATTCTTTTATTTGTTTGTTTATTAAACTCTGCCTTGTAAGGTGACCTTACAGTAGCATGCAGATTCAAGTGGAGGCTAGACAGTTAATATTAAAAGTTTATATTCAATAGATTGTTACTGGAGATATATTGGTAATGCATAGTGAGATTGCATATACTGAAGTGCATTGAATTCTCTACTTAAATGCACAAAGCAGATGTGAATTCGAGTTAATACATGTATACAGGGTCTAAAACAACGGTGACAGTAATGGTTTAAGGCTGAAATTCACCCAGTCTGCCCCTGTTTGTCTGGGTTAACTTCTTTTTTTAGCAACACCCTCTGTCTTGGAAAGTAAGGGCCTCACATATCCGCAGACCATGTGTTATCCTCAGCAGTTGTCAGAAACAAGCCAAAACAACTCTCCAGCTCTGGCTAACATGTCTGGGGGGTTGTTTTGCCTCCAGCTAGGCCCCAGCCATCATAAAACATCATACAGTTAACAGACAGAAAGATCTATAATTATTGCTTTGATAAAAACTTCCAGGATATTCTACTTTTCCTTGCTCCTCACCACCCTCTTGTTAACCTATCTGCCTCAGTACTTTATGTGAAATTTAATATTCAATGAAAGAGGACAAACTTCCCAGAGAGGAGGTTGATTTAAGACTATTCCTTGACAGATGCATCACAACCCAAGAATCTTTTGATTTCGACGTCATTGAAGGTCTGTCCCAGCTCTTTTGATTTCACTCAGTAGGATTGTTCTAGACTGTAAGATGAAAGTGAAACTCAGAGACCCCTAACATCTGCATTAGAAGACTCAGAGAGGTGCGACCTTCATACAAACACATGCAATGAAAGGCTAGTGGGATGTGGACGCTGGCAGGTGGGCCACCTGGCTGGACAACACTTCAATAGACACCTGCTGCTCTCCCTTCATGCCATACCCGTCCATTTTTTCTTTTTTGGGGGGGTGAGAGTGGGGATTCAGTGGAGAGTGATTGCAGGGGAGAGAGGGAGCAGCAGGGAAGTAGAAAATGGGGGAAGGTAAGTCACAAATCTGGGAGAGAAAGGATAAAGGGAGCAGCCACTGAAATTAACCAAAGAAAATTGAAATAGTGGAAGCCCAAAGACCTCTACCAACTTCCCCAGATGGGAGACCCTTCCATCAAAATTATTGGCACTGACACTATAACAGAGGGATAAACCCATCTGCCCCACCAGAGGGTGTCAACCCATCAGCATGGCTGTGAATACAGTATTCTCTGAAAAAGAAACAAAATACACTAAATAAAAAAACAATAAGTAACTAAATAAATAAATAGATCTAATCTTTTTTTTTTTTTTTAATTTCAATAACATTATGGCTTTGTTGCCCTTCTTGTTTCAGTCAAGTTGGGGTCATTTATTCAAAATGGCATTATATTAGAAATGTTTTTTTTAGTCTGGCTTCAATAATTAAGAATAATCTTAGCTTGAATGTTGGTGTGCTTACATAAGAGAGAAAGTTTCTCAAAGATGAGATGAGATGGTTAAGAGGTCACACTGAAGTCACAGCAGACCACCATGTGATAATGGTGACCAATGTACTTGGTATGTTTAACAGGAACAGGAGTTTTACCCTTGATATCAGGTTTGTTAATCATTGTCCACAATGCATTGCTTACACAGTGAAGGCAACTGGGTGTGTAAGACACTGATTCCCTTTGTTAGAGGAAGCATAAAGCTTGATAAGCATTAGGCGGTCACTGTTCAGTATTAAACGTAACCAATTTGAGCCATCACAGTTGCTTTAGCAGTCATCTGCCCTATATGTTTATTCTTCTCCTTTAAAGTCAGCCTGGCAAGCGCATACGACATTATCTTTTTTTTTTTACTCAAACTACCTATTTTACACAAAAGATAAAGAAAATATGAATCAGCCAATTTATTCATATAAACAATGTTACCTTAGACCCATAAATCATATAAAGGGTATTACAAAGCAACCAAAACTACTGATATACCAGAAATCACTTTGAATTGCAGAAAGTAGACGGAGACAAAAAGGGAGAGAGACAAAAGATGTGGCCAGGAATAACACCCAGGAATGAACAGACGTTTTTGGTGTCGGTAGCTGCTACAGTCTTAATGTTTTGTCATGTTCAGACATTTTGATGTGATTGAACATGAATCAAGTTTAAAGAAATGAAATAAAGTAAAAATCAGCTTGTAATATTGGCTAACTATAAAACTGTCAATTATCAATAAAATTATGTTTAAAAATGTTAATCTGGATTATGATAAAGTACAAAGTCATCCAAACACCGTTTTTTAAAAAAATGTTTTTATTTAGCTCGGAGCAAATCCCAAAAAGTCAATGTAGTCAGAGGATTACAGCAGCAAATTCCATGATCACTCTCATTTTCTTTGCCTCCTGCTCAACGTTGGGCCATAATGCAGCAATCGTCCTGACAACTTTATGCAGTTTGCTCTTGTTTATGTCCCAAAGGGAACATGAGCCATCACATGTCCTGTTTCTGTTGCATGGAGGGTAGAGCAGGGCTGACCAGGGTTCCCTGAAATCTGATCAGTCACCCCAAAATCCTTTATCATGATTGGCTATTCACCTTGTCAAGCAATTAATTAGAAGCCTCAACGGCTGTTTTTTTGGTACAGCATATATGATTGCACACATCCGATTTTGCACAACCTAAAAGGACTTAAGTTATGCAGTACACTTTATAATGGTTTTTATTCAGGTATATGTGCTTGTCTACTAAACCCCAACATCAGGAAAGTCTCTTTTTCTTTTGCTTAATCCGCCTCTCAACAATGTTTGCTTAAACATTCCTGTAAAACAAGGCCCTCTAATGATGCCATATATGCACCCCCACAGATAGGAGACACTCCATGAGCCAGTTGTTTGTTCAGCCCACAGGGGTCTCTAGTTCAGGGAACATATCCAGATATCTATGCACTGTAAACATTAGAGCACAAAATTAAAGCCACATCCGCTTCTTAAGAAGGGTCTAGTCAGACACAGCTCATGAGGATTTACTCTTAAATAACCTGTTCTAAGCAGGGCTGAAACAGAAAGGTTTACAGGCATGCCAAAATCCAAGAAAGAGTCCAATATGTGACCTTTAATGGGGCTCTGAGAATTTTGTCATTGTCACATTTAAATTTCATTTGTTCGTAGCTTCATGCAAATAGAGTTGAATAAGAAATGTTGATATTTTGGGCAGCATGGTGGAGCAGCAGGTAGTGAGTGTGCCACACAGCAAGAAGGTTGCTGGTTTGATCCCCATGTCAATCAGGGCCTTTCTATGCAGAGTTTGCATGTTCTTCTGGTGCATGCGTGGTTACTCTCACTTCCTCGCACAGGCTGAAAAAAAAAATGCTTGTTGGGTTCCTTTGTGACTCCAAATGGCCCTGTAGTGTGAGCAGGAATGATGTCTGTATCTCTATGTGGCCCTGTGATTGGCTGGTGACTGGCCTAGGGTAAAGCCTTACTCCCCCACAGTGTTTCCTAGGAAAGGGGCTCCAACCACCCACGACCCAAAAGGGATAACTAGCATAGATAATGGATGGATGCTGATATCTAAGGACAACTTAAAGGCGAAAAAAAAGTTTTGTAATTGGAAATTTTTTATTTAATTATAAAACAAGAGTTGCAAACTCCCTTGCCATTGACATTGCCATGCAACCCAAACAATTACACACTGAAATCCTTTATCAATGGTATTTAACAAAAAAAATGGTCACAAATGCTGTAAAACTTTGAGTTCCAGCGCTGTGTGGCTCGAATTCATATGGAAGCAGAGTCCCTGTATAATAGCTTTGTAAGCTCTCTGCTGTTGTGTGATTCTTTCTAGCGCCAACGTAATTATGGCCTGACAGTGGGGAGAAGCCCTCACAAAGGCCCGGTAATCGGAGGCTGGTGATCGGAGCATGCAGCTCATGACCAGGAGAAGCAGTGACGCTGAAAAGTAATTAAAGTTACCCGCGGATAGGAGCCATGCAAACTGCACTCCCAACTTGCTACAACACCCTTTCTTGACTTTTGGCTGTTCTATTATTCTGCGACCACTTCCTTCACTGGTTCTTGTTTTATTTTGTCCTGCGGCTGCTTTTTATTGGGTTACTTTTCTCAAAAAACCTCTTTGGTTTTTGTCAGTCTTACCTTCTGTCTGTCGTTCCTCCAGCTCAGCAGTTTTTCTCCTCTTCATGCATCACTTGCTGACTTATGAGCAGTAGCTACCCCTTTTGAGCCAAAACAGTGAGTAAATGGACCACAGTACCACACACAGGGGCAGATCTAAGACCAGAAGTTTAGGGTTGTTCAGCTCTTAAAGAAATCTGCTTCCAAATGTCTGATTTCACTTTACAAAAATCAAACCAAAAAACACAGTAACTGCAGATAATTAAATTTGGTCCAAATCTTGACCAGTGAATAATCTTATATCAGAAAATCATATTAATTTATTTTGTGTAACTGAAATTGGGCTGTGCCAGGAGGAATATGTCAATTTGTATGCGTGAACAAGAAGTCCTCTGTGTACACGTCAGTCAGTGACAGAGTTCCTGAAGGTTCTGTGCCAGGTCTAAATTTTTTCTCCTTGTACTGTGCTCAGCATAAATGAGTACACCCCTTCAGATTTGTCAGAAAACCTTTGGTTTCCTTTCAAAATCAGCATTTTCTGTGGCATGCTATACCACAAAATACTCCCCTACATGTGGACCATTGATTACAACCAAGATTTTAAGTTGCACACAAAAAAGTATTTTTCTCAATTTAAGATCAGGATGCAAAAATGAGTACACCCTAATCAAAGGGATGGGAGCAAAGCTACATTTTAGTTATCGTATTACCCTTATTTTCATCTTATGGTAAAAAAAATGTTATGTTAAACTCAGCTTTGTCAAAACTTTGGAAATTGTTCTTTTATTCATTTAGACATTGATTAATAAATTACTTTTAACACAGAGTGTAGTTATTTTATGCTGGGCACTGTATATGGTTCCCCTTGGTGATGTCATGAGGAAACACTCCATAAACTTTCATTGTTATGCTGATGATACTCCATTGTAGGGATCGACCGATATGGATTTTTTAGGGCCGATGCCGATACCGATTTTTTTCCATCACCCTTGGCCGATGACCGATTATGGACTGCCGATTTTCTTGAGCCGATTTTTGTGGCCGATACTGCTTTTTGCTCCCTCAATTTACATGAAAAAAATGACATTATCAATTATTCAACCATGTACACAACATTTCTCTCATAGTTTAAGTTTTATCTCCCATCGATGTGATGGCTGCTCCTCCGCAGTGAGATGCCCCCCCCCCCCCCCCCCCCACACACACACACACACCCCCACACACACACACACACACACACACACACACACATCAGCTGAGCAGACGCTGACTGAAAAACTCCGCTAACGCTGGATTGATAACGGCAGCAAATAGCTCTAAACACGTTTTCACGAAACACTGACACAATTTAGTACTACATATAAACATTTCTCTCATCATTAAAGTTCGTCTAGTGCACGCTAAAGACCTCTCTGATAGCAGACACGGCTGCTCCACTCGGCTCTGAGGGAAAGAGCACTCACACATACACACACACACATAAGACACGCATTAACCTCAGCCCGGTGTTCGCTGAATTAAACTCCTACAAACACCATGGAACTGAATTGACAACGTTGACATTACTTAATCCTAAAACCGGTTTTCGTAACAGCTGTACTTATTAGCCCACAACTACATCAACAGCTTCCTTTAATACTATGGTAAGCAGTTTTAAAGATGAAGCATTCAACAGCATTCCCTGTTTTTCTGACCCACAAACTTAACTATATTTTCAAGCACGTATATTACATGCACTTGGCATTCATGTTTCCTATTTCAAAGTGGGTGGCAATATTTCAACTAAGTTTAACTGTTAGAGGCTAATTGAAAGTTTAGAACTTGCCGTTGTTGTGAAGGAGCCTCCAAGGCAATGCTGCTTTCACCACTCTTGCAGTGGGGGAGGGGTAACTCGTCTGCATGTGCTGCAGGGTCTTCCGGCAACACAGAGCTGCCCATGGATGCCTGTCTGTAAATCATGCCATGGAAAAATACATCGGCAAATCCACGCGCGAACCGCCGATGCCATTTCAAGTAAAGAACGCAAATATCGGCCCGATATATCGGCCGGCCGATGTATCGGTTGATCCTTACTCCATTGTACGTATTAATGAAGCCAGGTGAAACAAATCAGTTATCTAAACTAGAGGCGTGTCTAAAGGACAGAAGGACCTGGATGGCCAGAAATGTTTTTCTTCTCAACTCAGCAAGACAGAGGTTATTGTGCTGGGCCCCCGACACCTTCAAGAAACCTTTTCTAGTGATACAACTGCCCTTGATGGTATTAGCCTGACACAGAGGACAACTGTTAGAAATCTTGTGGTTCTAATTGATCAGGATTTGTCCTTCAACTCTCACATAAAGCAAATTTCAAGAACAGCCTTTATTCATTTTCATAACATTGCAAAAATTAGGCCTCTCTTGTGTCAGAGAGATGCTGAAAAGCTAGTTCATGCTTTTGTTACCTCTAGACTGGATAACTGTAATTCTCTTTTATCAGGCTGTCCCAGCAAGTCGCTTAAAACTTAACAGGCCTGTAAAGGTATTCAAGTGGGAAAAACACAAATTTTCCCATTTTTGAAAAAAAAAATATGTATTTGCTCTGTGAACAATATGATTATTTTTAAAGCCACAATAAAGATATGCTGGACTGTGGGTAAAGTTGGGGTGGAGAATGGGGAATAAGGGTAAAGTTGTTAAGAATTTCTACACCCTGGTATGATGGAAGTATTGGGAAAAAACATGTAAAAATTGTTTTTTGTTGTGGCGTGATTCTTAAATTATTGTAAGTGAGGAATGAGCATGAGAGCTAATGACCTGAGCCTTTACATCTGTACCCCTTAATGTGATCTGTTCATTTTTGAGTCACAGAGGACATTTATGCAACGTCTGATAAAAATCCTTCAATAATTCTTGAGATCCAGCAAGAGATGATCATGATCCCCAAAGACATTTGACCATGTCCCTCTAAAATGTGTAACTTCAGTCCGGAGTATAAGTTGACGTGCACAAAATGTAAAGAAAACAAAATTCTGATAAAATTTTTGGAGTTCGCAGTGGGTGAAGATGATATCCAAAGACCTTTGACCTGAGACCTACAAAATCTTTTCAGTTCATCATAGAGGCTGTTTACACGACTCCGTTTCCACCAGAAACACAAAGGTTTTTCCTTTGCGTCTTCAAAAACGATCTGCGTTCAGACGGAGACTCTAGAACGACTGAAAACACTGTAGCATGCATGCCAGTCCAGTAGATGGCGATGTAGCCAGAGAAACAGCGCTGTTACAACACACTTACGAAGAAGAAAAATTTTCCACAAACAACAATGGCGAGTGGACGCACGAAGACGCAGGAGTTTCTTGTCTGGAAGACAAATCTGTCAGGAAAACAAATCTGTCTGCATAGTTTTGTCTGGATAACAAACAGAGCACGGGAAGCAGCACACATGTTACTCGGGAGACGGCCAAAGCTGTTGTTGTTACTGGTATGCGCACGTAGCCTTCATGTGAAAGAGTACTGCGCATGCAGTGATGTCAGCGTTTCCCCCTGAAACGTTTAATCGTGTTTACATGAGACCGGGTGGCGGAGCGTTTTGAAAACTCTCCACCTTGGACCCTGGTTTCAAAAGTTTGCGGATTCAGGCACCGTTCTCATGTAAACGGGAGGCTAAAACGCAATGAAAACTCTTTGGATTCGGCCGAAAACGGAGTCGTGTAAACACCACCTTAGAGGAAGTGATCATTTGTGTTTGAAGATAATCTATTTTAGCAGTCTTTTGACATCACATTCACAAGCACAGGGTAGTATTACTTTTTAATATTAATCTGTATTGTTGCTTTGTTACAAACTAAGAGAGGTAATTTGTTTGGTTATGGCACACAGTCAACAGAGCATCTACCTTTTATTGTGTGGACTCAGTCATCATTCTACAGCCGAGTTTACAGCCCTGTAATGTATGAGTCTGCAGCCTAATGACTGAGAAACAGATGTGATGACCTTTACTGCTCCTATTATACTCTCAGTCTGATGATGAACTGGGCAGTGACTCACTGTTTAAAGTACAGTCCAAGGGTAAAACTGAAATGACAGTGCACCACAGCTGTTTCGATGAAACAGTACAACAAGATTTTGAACTTGCATTTAATATTGATGTTGCTATTGTCTCATCATCCTAAATTTCAAACAGAGCAAGGGTATTTCCATAGTGTAAAGCTGTCCACTCTATCTTCTCTTTAGCTGAATCTGAAAGCTTTTTGCTCACACTCCTTTTATGTTTACTTCCACCTTCATGCAAGCCTGTGGCTATATGACGAAACGTAGGAGAGAAACAGAAGCAGTGCTGTTTAATTAAGTGGCAACAAAAGGTAAAGTGAATAAGGGGAGCTTTTTGCTCGATAACAAGTTATTTTAAAAGAAGTGTTGACTCATTGCACCCAAAAAGTAGTCTGAGCACTGTTACAGATGACTTTGGAAGGCATTACCCTGCTAAAGCTGACGGTAAGACTCAGTGACCTTCAACAGTTCATCCTTTAGAGCAAAGGTGCCCAATTGGGTAGCCTTGAGCACCTGTAGCATTTGAGGTCCCCGCAGTGACCTGCAGAAGTTACCACCAAGGACTTTAAATAAAAATTCAGTTTTTTATTTAAATTTAGATTTTTTGCTAATAATCCTTCTTTCATCAATACAAAAACAACAATGTGTGTTACAATACATGTGTTACATTTGAAAAATTGTCTATTTTCTTTAAACTTTGCACCCACTTAGGGTCAAAGTTTACATTGTTGGGCTGATGCCACACTTCCATCACAACTGGTACTAGTTAAAACTCATACAGTGTCACTTTTACAAAAAAATCACAAAAGACTGACTGTTGTGTGTATTAATTAAGTTTAACAAATAGGTTTATTATTAAAGATACATGTCAATATAACATTCTCATATTATTTATCAATCATGAGTAATATTTAATATAAGGAATAATTAAATGCAAAATGTAACTTGCAGTGGCATGTGTGGCTCACTAAATGCATAATCTCAATCATTTTAGGGTCAACCATAAAATAAATTTTACCCCAACATAAGGATGGGAATCAAAAAAACAATTCCAGTTGAGATTCGATAACAAGTCCCTGAAGGAATCGATATCATTAGTCTTTTGCTTAACAATTCTCTTACCAGTTCCTTCCATTTTGTTCTGCTTATCTTGCAAATCGAGGACGTCACGCACAGAGGTTTAAATATTGTATAATCATAGCAGACAAGGGCCAGAAGTGGTCAAAATGGTGTCTTATTCTTGGATAAAAAGAGCTTATTGCAGTTAGTGTGTGGCAACACCTGCAGCCTTCAGGGCATTTATCTATGGAACATGGCATGAAAAACCTGGAGAGACATGAGTTTAACATTGTTGAGATATGAAAACCTGTGAAGGCCAACTTTTGCCCTCACAGAAAATCCACAGGAATTGATAAGGTAATTGTTAAAGAACTGGATTGATGGGCAGAATCGATAATGAAATATAAAATGAGGCCATTAAAAGCTCCAGGCTTTATCTAATGATAAAACTGCATACGACCATCACATCGCCCCATATCACACATACACCAGTTAAAAAACACAGCCAGATAAATCAGTATACAAAAGCCTGTTGTTTGTTGTTTGTTTTGCCAGTAAGGGCTTATCTAAAGGTCTTTAAAAGCTTATATTTGAACACTTGTATCTTTGCATATGGAATCTATTAGATTATGTACAGTACATCCTCTCAGATGTGAGACTATCTTTCCTTTTAAACTGATGGTGTCTGTCTAATGTTTCCTCTTGCCATACGCGTCTCACAATTTGAGCTTATCTGCAGCTGAACTTCATGCTATGCAAAGCAGTGAAAGATTACCCCTTTCACCGCTCCCCTTCTCATAACCCTCCGGCTCACCCTGTGGGAGCTCCGAGTAAATGGAAAGAAAGGAAGGCTGCCTTTGTGCAGCTATGTGGATTGGTGATTTAATCTCCTTTTCAACTTCTTATGTTTGGCAGGATGTAGGAGCTGAACACGTACGTACTTGTATGCTTGTGCAGTAAATAAGGAAAGGATAATTAAAAAGCTATTTCTACCTCTCCAGGAAAGACTGGTCAATTAGCAGACTCGCAAATTAGTCTTGGATTTGACTGGAGTGTTGATGGAAAGGTATCAGATTCTTGGAGAAGATTGGAGTGAGTCTCTTTGTTAATGCCATACAAAGAAAAGTACTTAATCAAGACACAGTTATCAGAGTACATCTCAAACAGTTTATAAAGATGGACGGAGAAACAACTGCTTGGAAATGAAGTAAAAGCTTTAGAGCTCCACCTGCTGGCTTGTTGCAGAATGTATGTCCAAGAGTTCATTTTTCGGTGGAAAATAACATAATGATTGGTACCTTTTTTCAGACTTATGCAGCGAGATTAGCGAGGAAAGAAAAGGGACAACATAGTTGAAGAAAGACTAGGGCTAATGACCTTTCAATCAATTGTTTCATGTACAAACCCGAATACTAATGAAGTTAGGTTATTGTGTAAAACGTAAATAAAAACAGAAAACAATGATTTTTAAATCCTTTCAAATCCTCTGACCTTTATTCAATTGAATTCACTACAAAGACAAGATCTTTAATGTTCAATCTTATAAACTTTATTGTTTTTTTTGGCAAATATTCTCTCATTACCTCCGCCAAGGAGGTTATGTTTTCACCAGGGTCTGTCTGTGTGTGTGTGTGTTTGTTTGCCTTTTTGTTTGTCTGTTAGTGAGATAACACAAAAAACTACTGGATAGATTTACATGAAAATCAGAAGCCATTACATTTTGGTGATGATCCGCATACTTGTATGGATGCAAGAAATTCCAAAAATTTGCAAAAAATCCCATAACTTAACATTGGGCCATATTTAAAAAAAATCATATCTCTGACATCACTTCATGGATTCGCTTCAAAATGTACACAATAATTTAGTATCTCTCTATCATCACGTTCAATTTCATCTGGATCCAATCCAGATTGACGTCACAAAGAAACATTGAAGTTTATAATGGCAAATCCCATTAATTTCTCCCGGGCTGCTTTGAGGGTTCTGCCCCTTTATGTCATTATGAGAACTGTATTTTATTTGCAGTCATGTCAACGTTTTTCAAGTCTGTGTCACTACACTTCCCAGCTTCCCCTGCAATGCCAGCGGAGGACTTATCCACATGGAGAGACATGAGCGGAGACTCGGCCATTCATATCGTAGGGTGTGGTGATCCACAATTGTATCTTGGCGGAGGTCTATGCTCTCCAAGTGCTTTTCTAGTTTTTAATTTCATGCCTGCAACACATTCCAGTAAAGCTGGAACAGGGGCAACAAAAAGCTGGAAAAGTTAAGAAATGCTCAATAAACACCTGTTTGGAACATTTTACAGCTGACCAGGATAATTGGAAACAGGTGAATGTCATTATTGGACATAAAACAAGCGTCCCTGAAAGGCTCAGTCCTTCACAAGCAAAGATTGGGCAAGGTTCACCACTTTGTCAACAACTGCATGAGCAAATAGTTGAACAGTTTATGAACAATTTTTCTCAATGTGCAATTGTAAAGGGTTTAGGGATTTCATCATTTACAGTCCTAGACTGGCCTGCCTGCAGTGTCCTCAGTTCCCAAACGCTTATTGAGTGTTGATGAAAGGAAAGATGATTTAACACATTGGTAAACATTCCCCTGTCCCAGGTTTTTCGGAACATTTGCAGGCATCAATTTCAAAATGAGGAAGCATTTGCAATAATTGATTTTAACTTATCAAAAAAACAAGTTACTGCTCATATATCTGTAGATTTTAATCCCGGCTGTGTCATAAGGGGAGGATTCTCCAATGTGATAGTATGTGACAAACCTAAAGTATACCTAAGCTTTATATTACTGAAACAGTGAAGATTGTATTGTTTCAAATCATATGCTAACACAAAGTAGCAAAAAACTTGGCAACCCTTACAAGTACAGCGCTGAAGTGCAAAATTTCTGCTTGTTTCACCTCTGATTTTATTGTTCATATCCTCAGTGACCATGAGGCTGTGCACAGTCACAAATGATTTGTTTTTCCCTTCAGCGTACAGTGAGGCAATGTCCTCAAAATCTGAACTAGAAGCCTGAAGTAAGCAGCAAATTGGGCAATGTGCATTTTTGGAGTGAATAAGAGTCATTATAAAGCTCAGTGGCTTTTAAGACCACAGAGGCTGCAGCCACATCTACTTTGTACTCAAACACAGCCCTGTGTGAGAGAGCAAATCCCCTTACACTGTGCTCTTTGTTTAATATTCAGCTAATCTCTTTGGCCAATGCACTTTTTTCCCTTTGCTACTAGTAAAAGAAAGTGCTAACTTATCATTGAAATTAAGCAGCTTATACCACACATGCAAATAACACACATCACAACACAAATGTCAGCTTTTTCAATCTGGTTTATAAAGTTCAGGATTTCATTTTCCTTCCCATGACTCCTTGCTGGGCCAAGTTCCAGCTCATTCAGTAAATGATGAAAAAGAAAAAGTTTCCTCATTTTTATTCCTCTCACAAATGCAGGTTGATTGTAGAAAGACTAGAAGTGACTGTGTTCGAGCACTCAGGTCTGTAGGGGGAAAGTAAAATGATAGAAATTAGTGACACTGTGTGTTTTGAAGAAGACAGCCCAAAGAGGGAGCTATTAAGTGTTCCCTGAATTGTGAGTGACATTAGAAAGGGGACATTTTATGACCGGTTACACTTCTGAAGATTAAAGCAGAGTTTAGTTTCATGTCTGTATTTCTAAGTTAAGAGGAACATGATTGTTTGTGATTATTGGCAATTACAGTTCTCCGCTGTAGAAAACTCAATGTGGTTTCACTCCACTTTGTCTTCATGTGAGCATTAAACATGTGACATGTGAGTATCACACTTCTGAAAACAGCTTTTCAGAAACTTAAGCACTGTGGCCTTTTTTGAAAACTGAAAATGATCTGGGACTGACCAAAACCATCATACAACCACAACTTGAGAGACTAAAGGTATTTACCTCCTTTTCGTGCTATATTTTCTCCTCATACTCACTTTCTGAAAATATTTTCTGACTTTGCAAACTCTTTCCTGGTACACTGCATGCCTTTGGAAGCATAGATAAACAATTAAAATCAGCAACCAAGCAGAGTAGTGAGATAGCTAATGACTTGTCCACAGTTAATTCAACACAGTTAAACTTTGACACAGATTCTGTTTATCATACAAAACAAATTAAAAAGATAACTTGTTAGTTTAACCCCTTGCTCTTTTTTAGTTTTGAGACTTGAACATGTTTGTCATTAATTAATGAGGACTTAAAGTCAGATTTCATTCAAGCTTATCATTTTCTTTTGATTGTAACTGACCTATCATGGCCCAACAGTTTGTGAAGCACTGTTCTCAAAAACATTAGACTGTACTGTATTGACTAGGATAATATACACTGATTTAATCCTGTGCAGTTTTTGCATCCATTGAATCTTAACTTTGAGCACTGTTTGGGAAGGGCAGAACCATTCAAAAGCATATCAGGCAGGTGATTGGACAATCATTCTGTCAATAACATACTTTACAGGCCAGTTGGTTAATGTAGTAGGCACGAGCTACTGCCACTGTGTAAATTACAAAACCCGAGCAACTATTGGCAAAACATGTCAGAAGTAGAGTAAAAATATCCTTTCTATCAAGAAATAATATCAGTGTTATTTGTTTTTCATTTGAAAGAGAAATGCAGTGCAGATCTGACAAAACTGCTCGTGAAGCTGTTAGCATCCATGCTAATCTCTGTACAAGTGGTCACTTCCTGCTGATGTCAAACTCGTAGCTCCCACCTCTTCCTGCTTTATTGGACGCTGATTGGACCGTGGAGATAATTGGAGTCCTTCAGACATGACTTTTAAAAATATGTTTGCACATTGCAGCACCTGCCTTGTTCTGCCTACAACTTATATAGGTGTAAGTGCAAACAAAAAAATACATGGACCCTATAAGTAATTATGTGTTTGTGGAAATTTGTATAAACACAAAAAGGATTGATGCTGGAAGCTGTTTATTTGTTTCTTGGCAGTGATTTTTATGTCAGTCAGGTTGTGGGATTGATTATGTTGTTGGGGCAAAATGTATTATAGGATTATTATTTAGCTGTTGTATCAACTTGAACTTGTGTGTTGTGGTGTCATGCCTCAGCTGTGTATATGACTGTCAAACAGCGAAAGTACAGTGTTCAGTCATGAGGATGAGCTTGAGTGTTTTTTTTGTGGCTGAGTAATTTATATTAATGACACCTGATAACTGATGACCTCCAAAATCTAATCTGTATAATTTTCAGTCAGAGAAGATCAATGTGCAAATGTGCAAAGTTTGACAGAAAACCCTTCACCAAGATATACCTTGACCTCTGACCTTAAATATCAAATAAGATCATCCCTGCATAAGGATGGACAACTGACCGTTTGTTGGCTCTCTGATTGGTTCACTGAGCATCCAATCAGAGTCAGAGAACTCCTTATAAAGCAGCCTGTGCCGGTTTCTCCAGTCAGAAAACTGGTGGAGACAATTTTAACTGTGGTGAAATTTTTACCTGCTATCATTTTTGTTCATTCTTTCACTGAGACCAGATCTTTAAGATAATCAGATTATTAGATTTGACTTAAGCGAGTGATTTTAAATTGTTCCAAATCGGAGAAATAAAGAGGTTTAATCTAATCAGTAGCAGGTACTAAGGAGGGCAGGGCTTTATCATGGATCACTTCCTTTAAAGAGTGGCCTTGACTAAAGGGTCAGTGTGGCAAAGATTTATGAACACCCCTTTAAATGAACAAGAGATACTGCATTACACAAGCAAAAGATGGCCATGAGGCTCCATGACCATGACCTTTTTGGTGCAGCCTGTAACAGTCTGGTCAGGGTTTGACCAGAAAGAACCAGGATCATTACAGCAAAAACAGCAGGTCTTCATCGGAGATCCAGATTACGCTGCTCTGTATGTCAGAGGTTTTCTGAATGACACAGACACCTCAGAAAACACTCTAAAGCCCCCATTAGAAGCCGCTGTGAGTCACTGATGTCAGTGTTAACATGCCGGTGGCAGAATAACTCATTTCGAGGAAACTGCAGCGATATGTACGGTGAAACTCGTACATGAAATGACACGCAGCCTTCCCCTTACTCTACTGCTGCTATTAGAGACAAATGGGTCTTATAATGAGCTAATGTGGGATGTGGAGCACATACTGTGAGTTTGACTCTCAGAATAAATCACTTTTATCGTTTGGTCTCTCTTACCAGCAGGGTAGAGTTTTATTTTAATTGGAAAATCGAGATAAACTATGTCCACTTGCATCTGTGAGGTAAAATACAGACAGTAAAAGAAGAACAGTTGTAAAATTTCTTACTTACATTGTTTATGCCAGTGACAGTTGTTCTCTGTTTTTATGTCCTTCCCTTTATACGTCTATCTGGGCTAATTTTGTGAACAGGATTTCTCCATAAGGGGGATGTTTTTTTTTAACTTTACATAAACATCTATGCTAATTCAAGAACAGACAGGATTTCTGACGTAAAAGGTTAAGTTAATGTTGCCTTTAAGATTTGCTTGTAAAAAACATTTCAAGAACACTGCGTGATTTTATCAGCCAGGCTTTACACATATGCCTGACCTGTCACAAGGAAGAGTTGATCTCATATCAGAGGGCCTCATGTTCATCTTTGCTTGTAAATGCCGAATGTTCCCCTGTCCAGTGAGTACTAACAAAGTGACCATAGCTTGTTAATGTAATTAAATGAGGATCAATATCAACTGTTGCATTTATTCAATGTTTTGGGGCCAGATTTTCATGACTGACATGAATGTGATATTTTGATCAATTTACCACAATATTCTATGGTGGGACTTGGAAAAGTCTGTTAGGCCCTGCTGTCTATTGTCAATTAAAGGGACAGCGGATAATTTAATGGTGTTAATCCTGTGTTTTTTCCTGTCTGGGTTTTCTTACATAGATGAAAGTCTTTAGAAGTATAATTCAGGCTTGTCTCCTCTTAGGTCAGTGCAAACAGGTGCTGAACAACCGTCTTAATTATTAAACATTCAATAAAACTTGTTCAAAACATTGATGGTTGACTGTCAAGACTGACAACTTCTCCATAGTGTAGAGCAGAGAAAAGTTTCATTGGTGCAGTGTTTCTCAAATAGTGGGCGCAACCCCCAGGGCAGCATGGCCACCTATCAAGGGTGGCCATTAAACGTCTGGGCCTGGAATATTAATTGGCCACCTCAGGTGCCAATCCGTACTTCTGCACTGTGATTGGCTACATGCCATGTTAGGGGGTAAAATTTATGTAAATATCAATGTTGGCTGTCTGAAAACAGGCTGTTGGTGAACTTGGTTAAAGTTCATGTCGTAAAAATTATGTTAGAAATTTAAAACGTCACTTTGGGATCCAGGATTTTCTGGTTCAAAGAAGAAAAGTATATAGTTGTCACTTTATATCTTCTTAAGAGATGCTGGAGGTTAGAATTTACAATACTATGCAATGTTATTCATATGTCAAAAGGGTGAACGAACAAAAAAAAATTTCCACATTTAAACAATGGAAAAACTTAATGAAGAAGGTAGTTATACTCCTAACTATGCCTGTTCCCTAATGCACAACAATCCACTGTGTTTGTGCCTTTAGTTTCCTTTAGCATTATGCCAATGTAATGCGATTGCGGCCACAAAAGAGCCATAAACCACATGCCCTTTCATAAAATGAACATTACCTGTACAACAACAGCTAAAGCTGATTTAGATATAACAAGCTCACATACCCAAATAGAGGATCCAATAAGAGCGCTGTCCCTGAACTGAGCTCTGATTGGTCAAAAAGTAGGTGGTCCTTGCTTGATTTTCCAAAGGATTAATACAGAGTAAGGAGGGGGTACAGATTTCTAATGATCTCTCAGGTGGCTTCAGTAATAACATGTTGACAGGTGATTAAATTTTGGGCCAGTTACGCAAAAGATACATTTCATTCTGCAGCTATAAGGGACTTTGTGGGTGGTGGCTGGAGAGGTCAGTGGAGGAGGCATTAAAATATATCCATCTCGAAAGGCGGTATGATAGAAAGTACAAGAGAACTACTGTCATGGTGTGTGACGTCACGTGAAAGCAGAGAGAACTGAGAGAGAAACTGGAGGTGTTCATACAAGAAACACAATTCAGAAACAATCCCAGAAAAGTTTCACTTTATATTAACTATGTAGAGAAAAAACCCCAAAGCCACTTATACTTGGCAGACTCTGCAACAATATTTGATGCACAGTCTCTGTCTCTGCCGCTTTGTCTCAGTCTTTTTCTTTGTTTGTCTCTTTTGGGTCATTAAATAGGACAAGCTCAAATAGACAAATCAAGAATAAAGCTCATAATAATGACGTCTGCACAAACTGTTCTGTTCTGATAAATAGCATTATGCATCATCTGAGATAGTGTTTTCATCAAGTTTGAATAGGAAAATCTGAAAATCTTACAAATACATCAAACTGTGATATCGAATTGCCCAATTAGATTTGTGCACATTGTTATAATAACCATCCTTGTCTAACACAACATATTTCCACACCATAAAGCTCTGTCTGCTGAGAAAAACTGCAATGTTTCCATGTGCCCTACTTTCAAAATCTGCTGGTGTTTTCTTACTCACTGGACAATTTGGCAATAACATCAGCAGTCCAAGCTCAGGCCAGGAAAAACTGTTTCCACAGACAGATGGGCAGTTTAACAAGCAGAGAACTAAAATAAAACCACTCTGATGCTGTTTAAGACCCAATGAAACCCACATCGTTTCATGTTGTACGTCCAAATTAAATACGGGTGGGAATGAATGAGAGTAGAACCGTCTGCTGTTTGGACAACAATAAGAGCCAAATGTTGTTTTGTAATGAAAACCTCAGTGATCAGATGTGCTTTAGTTATGTTAATCTAAAGTATTGTTCCCACTCTGACAATGATGACAAAAGACAAATCATATATTATTTGATGCTATTGTTTGTTGTCCATCCCTTCTCATCTCAACAGAGACTGAAAATAAATAAACCACCTGAATATCGAGCAACAGAGGATGTTTTAACCTCCAGTGTCAGGAGCAACCTGCACAGGTGTGTTGTTGCACCGCCCTCTAGTGGACATGTTCTGTCATGACTTGATCATACAGGTCAACATCTTGTTTATAAAATGCAACAAAGCTTTTTGTGTTCAACCCTCAAAACTCTCAGGTTTGCAGGCGCGTCAAAGCGGTAACACTTCCGTCGTTCATTATATCTTTGGGTCTCTTCAGCTGATCTTTTTGGGGACAACTGTGATTGGAGGTTCACTCTTACGTCCATCTTTAGAGGGCTCCAGAACTAAGGCAGTTTTTAATCCAGACATGAAGAGCCAGTGTATTATATTTGTGGATCCACAGACATAAATGTGTAATAACTGATTTTTCATTTTCTTTTTCTTTTTTTTAATTTAGTTTTTTTTCTTGTCCAGTTAGACAGTCCTTACATTTACAAGTAAGAAAATGAAATGGTAAATTATCACAACATCATGTATAATCAAGCATTCCAACAGTTCTTCTTGTACCTGAATCCAAATTCTAGGTCTTTGTTTACATGCATTCGTTTGGACTTTTTTTTCCCTCAGAGGAGTCAGGAAGTGGAAACTATGTACATCAAGAGAGACAGTGATACAGAAAAAAAGGTAAAAAAGAAAATAATAATAATAGTGAAAAGGGGAATAAATAATGATATAAACCATCCAAACAAAAATGGCTGTTTCCATCTTACAATTTGCAAAAGACAATAATCATGTATTAAAAAGAAGAGGAGAAAAGAGACATTAAAATTGCTAAATCCAATGCTCCCTCACTATGCAATGTTCACAATATCAGATCTCAGAGGCGTGACATATTGCACCCACTTTGCCCAATGCAATTTAAATTTTTCCAGTTTTAAATTAACAGAAAATATGATCCTTTCCATCTTGTAAACTTCTGTTGTCACATCTATCCAGTTATTAAATGAAGGTTCAACAGGTGTCATCCATCTTTTAGTAAGAGCCTTCTTCCCTTCTGTCAGCAAAACAGCCGCTAAATAATTATCAATACCTTTTTTTGTCAGGGGAGATATAATTAAGGTATTTAGTTTTGAAATCAAATGGTATTTTGGCTTTAAAAATATCTCATTTGCTTTTTCTTGATGAAAAACGCAGTAATCATATTATTAGACTTCTATTTTGACCCTCAGACAAAGTGCAAACTTCCTGTCAGTCTGTTGAACATTCAGATGCTCCAAACATCTTCTTCTCTTGTTTTTCTTTAAAAAGTGGCATCCAAACAGAAGCAGCCAAAGCTCATCAGTCAGTTTCTAAAATAACTTAACAGTAGATATGAGTAATATCATGCGTCCGTCCGGTTTGTAACATTTGGGACAGAAATTTCTAACAAGAGTGGCACAGGACAACATGAAGGAAAAAAAAGTCTAGGGATAAAGTGCAAATATGTAGATACTTTTTGTTTTGAGTTTATTGAGTTTATAGCCAAGCCTGACAGAATAATATTCAGACGTTGAAGACTTCTTCATTAATGGTTTGTTGTCACTTTATGTTGATTAAATTTTGATTTGATTTCTTTGTCTTGTCTTTGTTCATACATTGTTTCATCAGTCTGACAACATCATAGCATTAATATCCTGATACCCCTGGTTATTCTGAATAAAAGTGATGCATTTAACTTGGTTAGACTTGAAAGAGTTGATGTTTTATGTGTATTATTGCAAGAAAGCAAGATAGCAGAGAAAATAGATAGCAGATAATGGTGTTAAGTTGCAAGGGCTAAGTTACCTTCCTTTTTTTTTTTTTTTTTACTTTGCACCAGCTGATCCAAAACCCTGGCAGATGTAAATATGCAGTAGTGGACAGAAACAAAGGGAATTTCCTGGAGTATGTTTACTGAATTTCTGTACATAGTTTTAGTAATTTTTTTGGAAATGGGGCACTGTACATTTGGAGAAATGTTGTACTTTTGACTCCTAAATTTGTCTTTTAGAAAGGCGCAATAATCTAATGATGATGGTTTGATCGTTAGCCACAGTGGCAGAACCATTTCAGGCAGAATTTCCACAAACAACATGAATATGAAACCATGGTATGTGCTGCTTTAGAAGATAAAATCCATATGATAAAAGCCTTCATTTAAGCAAATTATGATTAATTTACTATCTGAGGAAGCTGAGGGAAATTTATTTGCTCTACATTCTGACTCAAGTTAAAAGATAGTGTACTTTTCCCACCACTAAACAAGGTGAAAGGATGCAAATTGAGTAAGAAATAATTTTTATTAAATTAAGTAACCATAATCGCATGTAAGCATTAAACAGATTGAATCAGCAATAGCAGTCATGACGAACCCAGTTATCCAGGTCACTCAGCCATCTTCCTCACCATACTCTAATCTCCACATAATGTTTTTCTTTTCACTTTATTCCTGAATAGAGGACCTTGTGATGATAACACAGAGCCCTGAGGAGCCACTTTGCTTGAAATAGCCTCACCAGAGAAACTCCCCCCCCCTTCTGTCTGTAAGAGCCTTTTGACCCAGAGGACACTCAAAAATCAAATTTACCTCTAGACTACCAGAAAAACACAATTTAACTATTTCATAAAGCAGGTCATTTTCCCCTTTAATACTATGTCTGATTATTTTTAAATGTCAAGGCAAAGTATAGATTTGTGACATTGATTACACAGTGTACTCCTGTTTAACATGTGGTGATGGGCAAAGACGTGCAGTCTGAAAAAAGGCAATGAATAAAAAGCATCAATGACTTAACACTGACCAAATGACAGATTATTTAGGAAAATTAGAGCCTGGTTTTGTTTAACAAGATGAAATATTTCTTTCCCAAAGTTGAAGGAGTAAAAAAATCTAAATGAAATAAAATAGATATACAAAAATGCGTGTTTCTTTGACTATAAAATACCTTAAAAATAAATAAATAAAATGGTATTATTACTTAATCAGAGGTTATGCAACATTTTTTGTTGGCTCAAAGCTAAAAGGGAAAATTTCTCGTTTTTAAGTGACAGATGAATCTATTATTCTCTACGTCATTCCCCACTCTCTCTCCCCCTCTCCTTTTTACTTTTATCAAATAAAGACAAAAATTTTAAACAAACAAGCAAACAAACAAAATAAAAATAAATGAATACATCTTCTGAAATAAATCTTGATTAGCTTTCAGTTGTGAGCAGTATAAGAGAAACGAAAGTCTAAAATGTATTCCCTTGGTCTGATGGGCTATCCCATGCCACCCTAAAGTCCTGAACCTGTAACCTGCCTCACAACAGGCTGATTGTAGCTTTCTTGCAGCTGTAAGCTTTTAACATGTTCATTCTGTTTGAGTCCTTTAATAATTAAAGATCACATATTTTGCAAAATACCCATTTTCAGAAAATGTTTTCTCAAACAGTCCATTTGAGTTTTTCCCCTAATCATGTCATTAACCTCTTGATTGGAGACACTCCCTCAGTCAGGAGTTTGTTCAGCCTTTTGACTCCAAATCCCAGCAGCCAAGTTTCTTTCTCTTGCTAGAGCCAGCTAGCCTGAGTGACAGGAACATGTCTTGTCATGCTAATAATTTACACACTACCTGTGACTTAGGGCTGGGTATTTCCAGCAACCTCATGATATGATATGTATCCCGACACTGAGGCCATGATACGAAACGTATCCCAGTACACCTAAATTGTGACCATTGACTACGCTAATTCCTGATCAATTTTGTTTTTCATTACAAGAGGAGACAGAACAAGGATGAGTTTTAAATGATTCTACAACTTAAGAAACTTAAATTCAGGTCCTCAAAGATGGTAGACCTAAGACCAAATTTGGAAAATGTTCTTCATCATGTAGCTTGGCTTCTTCTTTGAACTGTGCCATTGTTAAGATTACCCAAAGTGTATTGATAACAACTGTCAAACATTGAGGCCGTATCCACTCTGTAGAGTCTGTATCGATACATGGATCCCCAAGGAGTGCGTGATGATATATTGCCAAATCGATATTTTGAGCACAGGCCTACTGTGACTGTAGAAAGAATTGGGCGAAGCTCTGTGATGTTGGTCATTTGATTATTAAAGGAACTTTTGGATCGTGGTTGATGAATCATAATGGATGAGGCCATACTTAAGATTCATCCCACTCACACACAAAGAGTCAAAAAACTCTGTTCAAAGTAGGACTTTAACAATCGTTGCACTTTTCAGTCAAATTCTATTAATAAGTGACTCTCTGAAAATAAGCTACTTATTAATAAAATAAGGTACAGCTGGTTTGGGGGGAGTTGATAGCTTTGTTATTGGCCAGCACACCATGTAAAAAATGTCAGTGAATTATAGCCTGATGTCTTCAATCACATTTTGGCATCACAGGACTGATCATTTGGCACCATTTGCTCCATCCCTGAATCCACAGGAAATACTCTTAAAGCCCTGAAAGAAAGAGAAAGATTAGAGAAACCTCAGTAAAGGTACAAGGAGCAAGTGTGATTCAAAGGTTCTATAGTCCATTAGATTTCTCCCACATAGACACAGTTTGCTGAATCCTCACAAGATGGCAGCAAAGATCATTACATGCCTGCCTTTCAAATGAATTCCTGGTATGTCCTCGAGATCAAAGATGAAAGCTAAGTTATTACAGTCATTCAAAGTCATCGCTGAACTATGATCAACACAATACCTCACATTCCCCCAGAGGTCTGCATTATGAAATTAATCAGGTCAAAGATCTGCTTGAGCCGAAGAGGCTGTTTCCATTGCATCAGTGGAGCCGTGTCCCGAGCCAGAGCGTTTCAGGAAGAAGCACAAAAACCAAAATCATCTCAGACTGAAGCAGGTGATTTACCATCAGCTCTCACATCTGCTTTTTCATTTCCTTATAAGGGAAAAGCAGAGCAGGTGAGATCTATTACACCCTGTTCCTTTAAGGCTCAAACTGATAGCCAGAAACCACACATATTTAATGGAGAGATTTGAACTATTGTGTGATTTAGTGCAGTGTTTGTGTGGCTGCAGCTTCACTGTATTTTAATCTGCCACAGAACAGCCTGAAACATCAGAAACAACCCCTAAACAGCTTCACCAGTCATGCCATCTGATCTGATTCAGATTGTAAACTTGGCTCTTTTATTAGGCATTTTCCCTCAGGCATTGAAAACAGCAGTCATGAAACCACTGCTGGAAAAGAACAATCTGCACAACACTTTCTTGCACAGTTATAGGCCTATATCAAATTTAGCCAGTTTTAAGTTAAGTTTTTGAAACAGCTGTTTTGAAAAGTGAAATAACTTTTAAACACTGAACACCTGCTATAATGTTTTCCTGTCAGGGCACACCACAGCACTAAGACCGTCTTTGTCAAAGTGTTAAATGACGTCTGCTTAAACACAGACTGTGGCAGAACCTCTGTCCTAATAATACTGGATCTCAGTGCTGCGTTCAACACTGTTGACAGCAGTATTTTACATGACCAACTGGAAAACTGTGGGGGACTCTGGCACAGTACTAGACTACTTTGCTTCTTACCTAGAGGACATGGTCTTTTTTGTGTCAATGGTTAACTTTACATCTGTGCAGAAGAAAATTACATGTGGAGTTCCCCAGGGTTCCATCCTGGGACCTTTTTTCGTTTAACATTTACATGCTTCCACTTGCTCAGATTATAAGGAACAACAACATAAGTTACCATAACTATGCAGACGACATATAGTGTTAGATTTCACAGTCACCAGGTGAGCATGGTGGGTAAATCTATAGAACAAATAAATGAATGGATGTGCCAGAATTTACCATTAACTGTGGGCAAAACTGAGGTTGTTGTTTTTTTGGACCAAAGGAAGAGTGATCAAAAGTCAGCACAGTTAATACATTTGAAAACCACAGATTAGGCAACCGGTACTGGAGAAAGTGGACCCTGATGGACTGACTTTGTTTTACCTGGTTAACATCATGGAAACAACAGTAAACACTGGCAACCTGGACATCATTACGTCAGCCTGGTGGTGTATGTGTTTTGTCTTGCTTAGGCTTTGTCTTTTTTTGCCTTTGTCTTTCCTCTATTATTTTTATATTTGTAATATGTCCATTTGTAATGTGTCCTGCTGCGCCTTGTTCCTTTGTTAAATTTGTTCAACATTAATAAAGAAAAAAAGTGGTTCTATATTTGTACTGACCTGAACTGTAATATTGACTGTCAGAACCTCAATAAAGAGAAAGTTAAAAACAAGAAACAAAACATGGATGAGGCCAGAAATCTGTTTGTAGTTGTAGACTCAGACCTGAACTCTCAAAAACACATGAAGACAATTACAAAGAGGGCTTATTATCACCTGAAGAATATCTCTAGGGTTAGAGACCTATGTCTCAGCAGGACCATGAAAAACTGGTCCATGCTTTTATCTTTAGTTGGTCAGACTACTGTAGCAGTCTTTACAGGTCTGACTGAAAAGTCCATCAAACAGCTGCAGTTAGTTCAGAACACTGCTGCTCGAGTCCTCACTAGGACCAAAAAAGTTGATTTCTTCACTCCAGTTCTGAGGTCTTTACACTGGCGTCCCGTCTCTCTGAGGATAGATTTTAAGATACTCCTGTTTATAAGTGCTGAATGGTTCAGGGCCCAAATACATTGGTGACCTCCTTTATCATATGAACCATCCAGACTGCTCAGGTCCTCTGGTACAGGTCTGCGCTCTCTGTTTTATGTTTGTTTTAATTTCTTTGTTTTTGACTGTTTTACTCTGATGTGTTTTTCTTTTGTCTTTGTCTTTGTGTTCTGATGTACTTTGTGAAGCACTGTAAATTCCCTTGTTGCTGACAGGTGCTGTACAAATAAACTTGCATCACTTTGGCTTGCCTAAAATAACCCTCATCTTTGTTTTTCATGCATCAAATGAGGTCATGGAGGCTTAAGTTGAAACTGACGACCCTCCGCTGTGTGTGACATCCATTCAAATGGGTGAACACATCATGTAGAAGCGTGTGAGGTCTGTTTTTCAAAGCTGTGTGGTTGGGAAACTTCACAATCTCATATCACAGTCAAGGTTAAAGTTTACATATGAGGCTTTGAGAAGTGATGACATCACTGAGATAAAGAATTTACCTGAGTACTTTTCTCAACACCTGACCTCATTTTACTCCTTGCCACAACACAACTCACCTCTGTTAGGATCTTTACTGTGGCATTTAGCTTAACTTCCGCTTTCAGGAATAGTTTTAGTTGGGAAATGGTATTCACCCTTCCTTCTGAGAGCTATATGTCTGTCTGTGGGGTAATTAGGATTAAAAATAAGATTGGAGGTGAGATTAGCTTGGAAAGACAAATAAGATTGAAAATAGGAGATATTCTTGTCAGGTTCCTCCAAAGAAGCATAATCACTTGGATGCAGCTCTAAGAACTGAAAAAAGATTCAAAGTAAAACCACAATTGGTAGGTAGGTCATTGTATGATAATAGGTATTTAAAGAGGCTCTAACAACAAATCCAGCCTATAAGAGATATATTTATCTGTAGCACGTCTCTTGTTTACTCAATTTGTTGGGATGATAGCAGTGATGGTCATGAAAATAAATATAGTCATTTGTAAAAGTCTACGTTTAAGATGCCATTTCAACCTCTTATGTTTACACTATTGGTCTTATTGTGCTGATAATAAGTAACATAAAGGTAATAAAAAACAACAATAAATACATCAGTGGGCACATGAAAAAAATCTGAACCATTGTTAGCCATTGATAATCAAGTTATAACAACTAAACACGCCATCCTTTAACCATTAATTACAAGCATCAAAGAACAACTTATCAGCTGGCCTGCTGATGCACCTTTGCATTTTGGTAGCCTCCACTGTTGAATAATGAAGTTTATGTGGAAATGCAAATAAATGCAGTTCTTTAAGTGACCACTTGAGACTGGTTGCAGAAGTATCAGAAGTCACATACACATCCATGTTAAAAAGCCAATTTTAACAGCTGAAATAAAAACATTTGCAGCCTGTTTAAAGATTATTTTGACTCTAATGATTTGTGTTTTCATTTGCACAATCAGAAACAGTACATTTTATGACTCATCTTTTTCATTTCAGGAAGCATTAGAGTAATGTATAACTGGGGGCATGGCTGATGTGACAAGTCAGCAAGATCCATTTATGTGTGAGGAAGCGGGAAGGTTCTTTGCAAAATAGTTTTTAAAAGAAATAAATGTCCATGGCTTTTCCCTGAGCTCTCTCAGACTGTGCCAAATGCTATCAACTGTACAGTCTATATATTTCAGCTCTATCTATCGCTATCCAGAAAGCTATTTACAGTGTTAGTTTAGAAAGCCCTTCTCCTCTCCCTTTAACTAAATTCCTTTAGATGTTTTTTTTTCCTACTTTTATTTGGACTTTTATATTGCTGATAGGGGAGAGAAAAGAAAGAAAAAGAAGAGGGAGTTAAAGAATGTTAAAAAAAATTGAAAACCCAGGTAGCCTGTATTGATCACAACACCCTCTATAAATGAGGTCAAACTACTACATGTTAAATGATTGCTAGGCCCATCTTTCTGCTTCTGGACTTAAAACATGTTTGAACTTAAAAAGCTTTTTAGCATCACTGGTTTCACTATTAAGGGAGTGGAGCAGCATTACAGAAAAAGGCTGTGCGTAGCCAACTATGACTGCGATGACTCAAAGTTTCAATGTTATCAGCATGAGCTTTCTCTTATTTAATTCCTACATAAACAGAGGTGTAAACGCTGCTGGAATGTCAAGTTTAGTCATAACTTGGCAAGGTGTTCACCTCCACTGCCTGTATTTATGCTAGCCAAGCCATGCTGGCCAAGCTGACAGACTTCTCAGGTAAACAAAACTTCAGGACATTTTGAACAAAACACTTGACTTTCTTATCGTTTAATCTTCTTTAGTCTGAATGACTGACCTCCTGATGTACGCTAAACCAAAACTGTCCCATGTATTCGCCTCCCTTCTGAAACCAACAAACACATACTCTCATTCGCCCGCATTTCTCAGGATAGTAATTGCTTGACCTACTCCCAGCCTACTTTCTGGGGGCCCTGTTGTCATCCCTGGAGGATCCCAGCTCTGATGTGTAAAGCAATACTTGGTTTGGCAGCTTCCCAGCAGCTGAGACACTCCAGCTACCCTGTTGATACCTAATCTGACTCTTGGAACCCAACCCCCCCCCCCCCCACACACACACACACACACACAGAGGTAGACACACGCAGGCAGGTATGCACATGAACACGCACGCAACGCTTACGCAAGCCCCAGTCAGCTCTGCCTGAGGTAGTCATAACAGAGAGACAGTGGAGACATGCCAAGCTCTTATAGGTCAAACGATGATTCATCGGTTAAAGTGGAATAAATTAAGACGCATATTTGAGTTTAAACAGTGCAGGTGTTCAGTGTTTGAAATGCTGACCTCCGGTTCCTTCACTTGTCGTGCTGAATCTGAGGAGGGGGAACAAGAACAAGAGTGGCTTTTTGGGCTCCCCCTCGTGTGTTCCAGGAAACGACACTGACCCACTATTGACATTTGAGTGTTTGAAGAGTTAAATGTTACATTACCAAAAGGTCAGAGCAGAGTGAAAGGTTTGAGGCAGAGATGGAGAGTGAGCTCTTTTCTGTTTCCCAAGGATGAAATTGAAAGTGCTGAGGAAAATGAGAAAGTGTATTGTTGCTCTCACAGCGATGGAGAAGTGTGTGGAAGAAAATAAAACTAGCAGGAAAACCTCTGAGGCATGCAGATGAGCTGTGACGTACAGGTGATGTGCTGGATATTGTAAAAATGCTCTTATGTTGCTAATAACTGCTACTGCACCATAATTATAAAATAAATGTTAGTTTTATTATTAATGAGAGGATCATTACTTCACATTTTTTAAGCACACACAAATGTTAGCAGTCATGGTTTAATCATAAAGCAGTCCCTCCAAGAATTCACAATGTTGCGATTGCAACTATTAACGCAAATTCAACCAATCACCGTGAATTCTGCGAGGTGCTGCAATTTCGTCCAATCACCGCAAATTACCCACAAATTTGACCAGTCACCTTAGCCCTCTTTTGCCCACCCCCTCTACGTGACATGTTTATCATCATACACACTTCCTTGTTGACGGTTGGTTTTTAAGGCTAAAAACTCAAAAAAGACTGTTCTAGCTAATTTATAAATGCACGTGTTCCTGTGACTTTAATAAAAGAAGCCTTAAATTGTTGCAACTTTCACCGCATTTCTTTGGAAAAGTTGCCGCAAAATCCGGCATTTTAGGCTTCAACTCTAAAAAAAATCCTGCGAAATCCTGGAGGGACTGATAAAGATAAAGCTGTGTGTGTTTATGTAGCTCTGCATGCTAATATAACCCCACCTTTTAATAAACACTTCATGGTTTCTCAAATTAAGTCTCTTCATAAGAAGCAACTGGAGCACACAAGTCAATTGTAGGTCCCATGTCTGCAAATCAATTTTCTTTGCATTTAATGTTTTTCTGCTTTACCAATCCCAACTCCAAAAAAATTCAGAATAAAAACAGGTTTAAACAATGGCTGATTAAAACAGCCCAAAGACTAGTTATTATATGTGCTAACATATATTTTATCGAGGTAAAAGAAATATTTGAGAAACTTGTTCTGTGTGCTTGTAACAGCTGAGTTGTCCATTCATCTACTTGAATAGGTAAACGTCTTATGAATACAATTTTCAATCGCATTTCAGTTTGCTGGATTTTCTTCAAACTTTGCATAAATATTGTCCATCCATCCATCCATCCATCCATGCATCTATCTATCCAGCATCCATAGCACGCAGTTTGCATATCAGCAACACATTGGCGTGGAGGGTTTCATCATCTTCCTCTCCCACAGGGCCCTGTCACACCTGGAGAGGCAGGGAAGCACTGCGAAAGTCATGTTCTTTGACTTCTCCAGTGCCTTCAGCACCATCCAGCCCTGCCTACTGGGGGAAAAGCTGCTGGAGATAAAACTGCACCCCAACACCGCAGCCTGGATCTTGGACTACCTCACAGGCTGGCCGCAGTACAGGGTGGACGGCTGCACCTCTGAGGTGGTAACAAGCAATACCCCGAGTTCCCCAAGGAACTGTTCTGGCACCGTTCCTCTTCACCCTCTTAACCTCAGACTTCCGGTTCAACTCTGGTCCCTGCCACCTGAAGAAGTTTTCCGATGACTCCCCCATTGTTGGATGTATCATCAGCGATGACAAGGGGGAGTACAGAGGACTGATCGAGTGCTTCGTCACATGGTGTGACTGCAACAACCCGAAGCTCAACGTCAACAAGACCAAGGAGGTGGTGGTGGACTACCGGAGGAACAGGAGGTCCCCTGCCCCAATCATTTTCCAGGGGGAGGAGGTGGAGAGGGTGGACTCGTACCAGTACTTCGGGGTCCACATCAACAATAAACTGGACTGGTTTCACAACACAGATGCCCTCTTCAGGAAGGAACAGAATAGGCTGTTCTTCCTGAGGAGACTCAGATCATTTGGCGTCTGCAGCAGGCTCCTGAGGACTTTCTACCAGTCTGTGGTGGCCAGCACACTCTTCTTTGCTGTGGTGTGCTGGTGGGGCGGCATCAAGGCTGGTGAGGTCAACAGACTCAACAAACTGGTGAAGAAAGCCCACTCTGTGGTTGGCTTTCAATTGGACAAAATGGAGACTGTTGCTGAGAGGAGGATCAATGACAAAATCAGGGCGATCCTGGACAACCCCTCTCACCCTCTCCACGATGAGCTGTGGGGCATGGGCAGCTCGCTCAGTCAACGCATCATCCCACCCAGGAGCAGAACTGAGCGCTTCAGGCGCTCCTTTGTACCCACCGCCATCAGACTTTAAAAATAATACCTTTCCGAACTGTACTTAATTAATATTACACTGTATTGCAATTTAATATTTATTATATCCTCCATATCCTCTAAACCAGTGTCCCACCTGTCACACTGTGTCACTTCAACATCACTGTCACTGTCACCTTCACTGTTCTGCACAGAATGCCTCAATTGCTGACAATTACTCTGTTAATTTTTAGTTTTGATAACTGTAAATACCTCCACCTATTTTATTTCATTTGTTTGCTTTTGTACAGTTGATTGATCTTTATCTTTATATAATATGTTATTCTATTAACATTAATGCATGCCACTTACCCTTGTACTACCCCTGTACTGCTGCAACATCTGAATTTCCACTCTGGGGATCAATAAAGATTTATCTTATCTTATCTTATGTAATCTTATCTTATCCCTTTCGGGGTCATGGGGGGCTTGAGCCTATCCCAGCTGACATTGGGCTAGAGGCAGGGTTCGCCCTGAACCGGTCGCCAGTCAATCACAGGACACAAATATTGTCTTTGACTTAAAAAAGGTATTTGGTTTCAGAGGTCAAAGGTCAAAGTCATGGTTTTCATTCTCATCTCTTGCTTGTAAACTTTATAATACATATGAGCTATAGGAAATTTTCTTCGACTTCCCACATACTTTCTCTGTGTCCCAAGGATGAACTTAATTTGATTTCATGATTTACGGACCAAAGATCAAAGTCATGGAGTCGAATGTTCATCCATAGCTTGAGGATGGAATAGGGGAAGAAATTTTCCTCAGATTTTATACAAAATTTCTCTGTGACTGAAGGATGAAGGAATCCAAATTTTAGAGTTAATACTACAAAGATTTAAATCATGGACCCTCATGTTCTTTTCTTGCCTGTAAACCCAACTCAGAATACTAGACGGGCTTATAATTGATTTAATTTAGGAGATCAGTGGTCAAAGGTCAAAATCATGTACCTTGTTTCAGCTCTTTGCTTATGAACTTAATCACTAAGTAATGCAATGAGGGATTTTATTTAAACTTTGCAGGAATTCCCACTTTGACTAAGGATTAATTCATTTTATTATGGGGTCAAAAGTCAAGATCATGGCACCTCATGTTTATTCTATGCTTTTGAACATGATCACTCAATAAAGCTATGTGGCCTTTTCTTTGAATTTTTCATGAATGTCCACTTTGACCATTAATCCATTCATTTGATTTTGATCAAAGATTAAGGTCATGACATTTCATGTTCACATTAATGAACAAAACAACTCAATCAAAACAGTGACGGATTTACGCTCGTCTTTCAGATCTTTGAAGGATAAAGTACTTTCAATTTTGAGGTCATAGGTAGGGATGGAAATCAAAAACCAGTTCCAGTTGAGAATCGTTGACAACTCCGTCAAGGAATTGATATCATTTGCCTTTTTGCTTACCAATTCCCTTATCAATTCCTTTATCAGTTCCTTACACTTTGTTCGGCAAACCATGCAAATCAAAGATCAGGCTCACATCAGAGGCAATCAGCATGAATTATAACTGAGACGTCAGTGATAATGGCAGAAAGGGGTCAGAAGTGGTTAACATGTTAATTTTTGACAAAAAGATTCTTAATGCACAACTTTCAGTAAGTCGAAACTTGCAGTGGCTTCCATCCATGCAGCATGGAGCTAAATACCAGGAGTGTCATGTGTTTGATAATGTTGCCCCCTGAAAACCTATGTTGGCCAACTTTTGTCCACACAGAAAATCAACAGGAATCAGTAAGGGAATTATTAAAGAGTTGGACCAATAAAGAAAATTGTTCATGGCATTGGTATAAATAAAATCTTATCAATTCCCATCCGTAGTCATAGGTCAAAGGCTATTCAGCACCAAGATCATCCTATGCTGGTGAATCTGTTTTCTTAAGAACACTCTGAGGGATTTCTTTTAAAACTTGGTTCCTCTTGTTTGGCTCTTTTTCCCAGCACTTTTAACCTGTTTTGTGCAAAGCTTGCCTATTGTGTGTGTGTGTTTTTAAATCATTTTAAAGAAATGTAATGTACAGGTGTGAGAATGTGTGTTAGAGGGGTGGGATTTACTTATGGAAAACGTACCCATGTGAATATGAAAAAAGGTGATCTTTATTAACTTCTTCACACATAATTCAAATATACATATTTACATCTTTTGTACAATGAATATATCTCTTGTGTGTAACCTGTTTGGACTACCAACAGCCTCTAGGTTGTGTCACAAATACATAATTCACAGTGCATTATGAAGTTTGTGCACCCGTGTCAGTTTACTCTACATGTCACATGAATGTGTGACTCACTTTACACGTAGAAACAAAAACATTAAATTACTTTTCAGCTCAGATTGTCACACATCTGTTTACATCTTAAGCAGACTAGAGAAATAATAGAAGAACTGCAACAGACGCTGTATCAACCTTCTGCACAACCTAAAGTTGAATTAAAAAGAGCTTCTCAGATATGCCAGATGTAGTACCCTTGTCAAAATAATTGTGGCAGAATGAAATAACAGGCTGCAGACTGTAATAAGGCTAAATGCCGCTTCATGCACCTGTCACTATAAGATAAATCATCTTTTAAATGTGATGCATCATGTCACAACTATGATGACTAGTCTCCCTTGATGCACAGCTTTCAGCGGTGATAGAATAAAAAAAGAGAGGAAACAAAAAGTACCATTAAAAATAGGAAACAGTCAGAACAGATTCTTCCAGCCAAGGTCAGGACCATTCTCCACAGACACGCTCAAGTGTTGAGTCACCATCAGACAACCAACATCAAATATCGCCTGACTGCGACTGATTCAGAGCCGCTCCATTTATGAAAACACAGTGATACGGGCACAACACTCAGCGCAGCTTGGTTTTGTAAGAGAAGCAGCACAGCTCCATAAAATGTTCCAACAGAGGTGAATGAAAACGTCAGCCACTCAACTGGGAAAATCTTCGTTTGTATATTATGTGGCTGTCCCTTATCTGGGCATTGATGCTTGTTCAAATAAAAAAACACCTTTCAGTTCAGAGTATATTCTTATTGCATCCACAGGAGGTAACATTTTATTTTTCTCCCTTTTTCCTTTTTTAATCAGAGGGACTGAGACTGCCTCTATTAATTTGAAGTAATAATGCATGCTGTTGACAACACTTAACATTCTTCTCTTTTAATCATTCTTCTATTTTTACAGGGACAGGAAAAAAAACTCTGTTTTCAAAATTAACTTTTTCGTGTGGACAAGGCTCGAGTCCACCAAAACTTGTGAATGAAGGAGTTCACTTGCACAATTTACATTAACTGAAATGACTAATTAGCACGTATTTGGGACTTTACACCTCTGTTTTTTTTTTTTTTTCGTTTTTTTGCTTTTGTGGAGTCAAAACATCATATCACGTCTATCATATCAAAGCTAGTTCTTTTGGAATCATCCCCTTTAGCTTCAGCTGTTAGCTGCTAATTGCACAAGTCCCAAACAGATCAAGCACTGACTTGAAACATCAAAAACCTAGTCCTGCTTGGATGCATCTTCTACATCAGTTGCTCTCAAATGGTGGGTCAGGACCCAAAAGTGAGACGCAGAGCTGTTTTTAGTGTAGTCATGGTTAAAACTGTAGTAGATGATGTAGAGAAGCCCTAAGGGGACATACATCCATATAATTTACACAACTTCATTTTGCCATGTGAACATGTGGATCTTGGCACTTTTCTTGAAATCTTAATGTATTTGTCACCTTGTCCTGAGAAAAAGATCCATGTTATACTTAGGGATATTTATATCAGTATCTGATGATATCAGCCTGTGCTCAAGACCAAAAATTCTGGTGTCCTTGAAAATTACTTAAGAAATATCGGGATTTTGCATCTCTGAATATCCAGTATCCTGCGTCCCTAGTTATTCTGTTTCAACAGCTTAATTTCTTAAAGTCTTGAGAAAACAAGAACAATTTGCATACACAGTAATAACAACAATGCACTGGGATCAAATGTTTGCATGCACATCCTGTTTGGGCTTCTTCAAAGAAACACATTTTAAACATTTTTTTATCCTGTATTGGTCCGGACTGTAAAATCTTTTAATAAATAAATCTGAGTGGTTGAAAACTTAAAAAAAAATAAGGGTCACAGTGTCATTTGAAGAAGGCGGATGTATGTCCTGAGGCTCAACCAGTTGAGAAGCATTGTTCTACGAGCTTGTTTTCAAACCATTTTCTGATTAAACTGTAAAAAAAAAGCTAGAGAAAATCTTGCAAATGTACTTTTATCTCTTTAAAGCGAACTTGTGTGAGCTCATTGTCACAGCTTATTGTTGAGAGTATATTATGTGACAAACTCTTGTCTCTTCAGTGTGAGTCTTACACCAAAACACCCTGTCTCTCGCAAACCTTCTGTGCATGCTGCGTGATTTGTAAATGCTGAGTAGTTGCCAGATTGGCAGTGAAACATCTTGGTAGCGTCCCTGCTGAGTGTGACACATCAGTCCTCTGCTAACCATCTTTCTCACTCAGATGACACCGCCTGCTGCCAGACTCGGAGCTTGTGCTCTGCCTTCCTTGAGCCCCGTGTGCCGCTGAGTCAGTCGGTTAAGCTTGCACTCCGGTCAGAGGGTGAGAGGAACAACATCCCTGTGTTGTCCCCGCCTGTTCGGGAGTCACTAACTAGAAATGTTATTATTGTATACCATGGGTTGATATCTGAAGCCTGCAGACTTTATATTACAGTCCGTTAACATAATCTGGCAAGATCTGAGTCGTTTTGTTTTTTTAGCACCAAAAAATGTCCTAAACACACAAACAGAGACACAATGAATGATCATTGTGGAGAATGCCCTTAGTGAGTTACACATATATGACAACAAAATACAGTACAGTAGGATTTGTAGAAAGCTTGAGGGTGTATATACACTCGACAGTACACAAATGGGTTTCTAAAAAGTGCCAATGTTAAAAAAAGGATGAATCCCTCATAACATTTCATTTTGGTCCCTCAGCCAGACTCAGCTGCTTAAAGTCCGTCAGCAGAACAGATCATCATCCTCTTCCACGTCAAAGGATGGCACCATCTGTTCTGCCGAGCTCACTTCCTGTTCACCCAGCGCCACTTCCTGCGACGATGGCGGCTGGTGGAACCATGGGTGAGCGAGCAGCTCGGTGGCCATGAGTCTCTCCCAGGGTTCTTTCCTCAGCAGGCTCTGGAGCAGACACTTGGCCTTGGGCGACAGGCCCTCTGGCAGGCAGCACTGGCCTCTGCGGATTTTGGAGAACAGTGTGGCCGGGTCTGGGTCGTGGAATGGGTATCGGCCGACTAGCATGGTGTACAGCATAACACCCAGACTCCACATGTCTGCCATCTTGCCAGAGTAAGGTGCTGAGCTGCTGAGGATCTCTGGGCTGACGTAGGCGGGGCAGCCATGGGTGTCTGACATGGAGTCGTCATTTGGGTCTTCAAGGACGCGGCAGTCCTCGAGGCTCTCTAGTCTCACTCGTGTCCTGTGAAGGGAAAAAAAAAGCACAAGGTCAGAACATCTGGTCACCACCAAGACAACCCTGAGACATTACGTTTTGTTTAAGCCTCCTGGACATTTGCAGAAAAGCTGATACAAGTGCTTAGTCCATCCTTTTAAAATGGTGTGGGTACCTAAATGGTTGACCCTGATGATAACCCTAGACTTTAGAAAATACTGGAAGAAGTGAGAGTGACGTCAGCTGTTTGGTGCTTTTCCATTTGGGGTATCAAGTCAACTCTGGTTGACTGCATGGTTTGGATTCTACAGCAGCACAGACTTTATCAGTACACCTTTAAGGTGGGCCGGACTGTCATAGTGTGGCTGCAGGAAACTATGGTGGCATCCTCAAAAAACAGAGGAAACACAGGGGACAGAGCTGCGTGCCCATTTGTGGCTTTTTGTCACAGTTTGGAGCTGAATTAGGTTCCAAAGACGGTTGTAAGCAGTAAAGCATGCTATTTAAGCAGGGAGGAGTTTGGGAAGTCATTCAGCTTTATGGATCTGAAATCAGGGGGCATTTCATTTCCACATCAGTGCCCCTGACTCTCTGCGATACTCTGACCGTTGAAAGGTCTCTGTGCCAGGCAGTGGGTACAATCTTGATGCAAAACTAAAACAACCAAGTGAAGACATGTCGAGTTGGGTAGATGCCACTTAGTGGAAAAGCCCAATATAAGTCCAATCTGAAGCAACCATCTTAAAAATACTCCTTCAAACTACCTTTAGACCAACTAAGTAACAAAGTCACCAGTCATCAATTGTAACCATGCCCTTTGCTATGCACAGTCTTCAATCTTTAAAAACACGAAAACAAACAAGTTGTAAAAAAATTGCCCCGTACAGTGTCTGAACATGAAAACATGAACTAAATTTCTAGGGTTTTTGTGCATTTTGAATTGAGTATAAGTATATAAAAAAAAAACATTGAAGCTGCATGTCTGTTCACAGCACACAGTTCAGAGTTCTCTTTCCAAAAACAACAGGCAGCAGTGAAAGCTTGGATGTAATTTTGTCAAGAGGTGAAAATTGATGTGCAGTGACATCATCTGTAATCTTCCATAGAAAGCATCTTTATTCAACCTAAAGTGAAACCTGAGAACTCAGAGTACCTCTCGCCATTCAGATCAGCATTAACAAGTCCATCATTATCTGCAGGATATCATGTCCTTGTTTGAAATGATCTCAGAGTTCCCATGTACATCAGTATTTAAAGCACAAGCTCACCACTGTGTCTTTGTGTGATAGTGTGTGTGTGTGTGTGTGTGTGTGTGTGAGAGTCTATTTCTGTTAGTGGCTCTGTTTAGCACTGTCAAACATTTCAGAGCTCTGTTGGATGTAAGACACTGATTGCATCATGGAAAAACAAGCATCTTTCCCATAGCTTTAAACTGACAGATGGACAGAAACGCACACAGACACACAACTCAGACATCAGTGAACTCACTATGACCTGCGTGTACTAAATTGAATCTCATTTGAGAAGCTGCCTAAGCAAATTTCCTAAGACTTGCTGGCACACACATGGCTTCATAAACACTCGTATAAATATACAACTACAGCACCCTTCTCACCCTGTCACATACACAAGTCTACATTTAGCCTTGTTTATGACAGGTAGTGCATTTGGTCCAGCACCTGGGTAGCTAAGATTGGGAGTGATTATTTGTAGAAAGAATACTAGATTTACAATCAAAATGGTGGAAATTAGAAAGGTAAAAAAGAGCATTGTGACAGTCAAGTATGGGATATAAGCCTGAATTATCCTCATGACGGGGGGGTATCTTTAATACAATACTCATTCGATAAATCAAACAACGTGTGCATTTTAGACAGCGCTGGAAGAGCTTTATGCAAAGTTTGGTCATTTTTTCTCTGTAATAAGGTAGATAAATGATATGTTTCTCATCATTTCACTTTTTTCTTAAGTATTTTTGTATATGTTCAGACTTGTTTTGCCTTGGTTGCCTAAAATTTGAAGCCACTTCTGCATAATTTGCATGAATCGCAAGATTTTATGTTTTTGGGCAGAAATAAAAGTTTTAATTCATGTGGGCCAACCTCATTTACTCTTGCCCTTTCACCATATACCTGCACTTACACATCTTAACAAATCTTACATGCATCCCCCTCATTGTGATACCTTCATTCAAATGGACCATGCAGTTGCTGAGGTGTTTCTTATTAATAAAAGGCGTGTCATTTTCAACACACTACAAAAACTCACATCTAAGGAAGTTTTTCATCCTATTTCGATTCTAAAAATTTCATAAGACTTATAGTAAGCCAAAATTACCTGACATGTCCAGCTATAGATCTTATTTCAGTATTTAAAAACAAAAAATGAACCCCCAATTGATTGAAATGAGTTAAAATATCTGCCAATGTGGCAAGACAAATGTTGTTTGTACAATGTTGTGGAAGTAAGGTGTTAAGTAGTTTCTATACCTGATTTTAAGACTCACAAGGAGTAAAATTTTGCGTGTTTCATTGGCACATATTTTTCAATAATTACAAGATATTCAGTGCTTTATTCTTTTTTTTATTCCTTGTATTAAGATATCCATACTGAACTTGTCAAATGAAAATGAAATTTTAGTAAGTATTGTGGATATTTTTGACTTGAAATTTGACAAGTAGACTAAAATCTGAGTTTTTGCAGTGCAGGGATCCAAAAAAGGAGTCAAAATGTTGAAAGGTTTTTGTTCTGCTCTGAAGAGCAAATACTCAACCTGTTATTATACCAACACTAAACATGATAGTTTGTCAGTATTTGAATTGGTAGCAGAAAACCTGATCAGGGTGTCCCTATTTTTCATTTATTTTCATGAAATCTTGGGTCCATTGTCTCCAGTCTTGTTGTGCTGCTGTTTCTCTTTCTCTCTCTGCAAAAAAATACCATTAAATTCCTATTCACTGTAAAAAAAATAAATAAAAATCACTAAATTGTTTCATGGGTTATTAATTTTCTATGGTAGCAGACGTGCCTTGTATTTAATTAAAATTTCATTCCTGACTCTTGAGACTTACTCCCGTGTCCAGCGCTGTGATTGGGCTTTCTTTTAAGTCAAACACATAAAGAGCGTGCTGTTTCAAGTCACATTTAGAGGGTTGACTCTCTGCATGAGACACTTCACTCGTCAGACAGAACAACGTAAAAGAGATGGAAAGAGAGAGGAGAGGAGGATGAAAGGGGCGACAGGCAGGAGATTAAAAGCAACAGATATTCAAACATAAAGACGGTGAAGGAGATAAGTCAGGAGAGGAGACCGCGAGCTCTGGAGACAGAAAAGGAAACAGAACAGAGAGAGAGAGTTAGTGGGGTGGAGAGAGTGACTCATCCCTCTGTTGAGAGTACATATCTTCTCTCTCTCTCTCTCTCTCTCTTCCCTGAGCTGAGGCTATCTGCACCTGGGTCCTACACTCGCGGCGCCAGCCATCCCATAATTACCCTCAAATGGCTGTTGCCACATCAGTGACGCACGGGAAGGCCGGCCCTGCAGTGAAGCTCTGCATGCCTCATAGTGCTAGTCACCTTCCCTAAACTGGCTTTTCCAACTGCACTGCCTGAGTGAGTGTGTGTTTGTGTGAGTGTGAAGGAGACAGCGATTGTCAAATTGTTGTGACTCTCTCACTTTATGGTTCGAGCGCTGCTTTGTCAGGGTTGCGGACGTTGTATCGCAGCGATTGTCCTGGTTTGAAAAGACGTCTGGTTGTGAATTTGGGAGAGTGTGTGACAGGATAAATGAGGTCATGCCGAGCTGAGAAACATTTCAAGGAGACTTGTGTTGATTGGTGTCAAACGTTTGAAAGATTCTGCTGACATAAAAAGCCAGAATCCATTCTGCTACATAAAAGCTATCAGGAGAATCTACAGCTTTGCTTTTACCATCATAACACAGCAAGATTGTGTTTGGAAACACTTCTTTATGTCACAGGCAGCTGGGGTGGTCTGCATAGTTTAAAGCCTATTTAGCTGGCAACCTTCTGAGCATGTGAGCAGAACATTTTAAGACTTTTGAAGAGCACAAACTTCGTCATTTAAGGTCATATTTTAAAACAAAAGAGAAAGTACTGTCTCAAATTGCCCAAATAAGCTGGCCACGGTAGAAAAGTGGGTTAAACAAGTTCTATCCACCTCTAAAAACACTGCCAAAAAAGGTGTGAGAACTGGAAAGAAAATTTGACAGAAATTATTTTTTAACAAAAAAATACCCTGGAAGGCACAACCAAATTTAAAAATATGTGGCAATGGTTGGTCAAGTGGGTGTAGCTGGCCAAGTCCTTTCAATTGTTACTCTTAAAAATATTGCGAACCAAATTGAGCAATTTTGACTATATGCAGGAAAATTGTCTCCAGTATGTTTATGAAAAGAGGAGAACGCTGTCTTAAATGCACCAATACTTGGCAATGTTTGGATGAGTAGGGGAAACCGGCCAGTTTAATCCAATTTTCCAGATATTTTGAACCAAAGTGTGCAATTTGCACTGCGTGCAGGAAAGTTGACTAAATTGCACAAATTTTGGCAGTGTTTGAACAAATGGGTAAACTTGCTACCTCTAACCTCTTTTACTTATACTGTGAAACAAAGTGTGCAATTTAGAAAGGGTGCAGAAAATGAAGGAGCACTGTCTAAATTGCAAAAACGTGTTGTCAATATTAAGCAAAGTGGATGAAATGGGCCACCTTTTCCAAATAAGGCACGTTTCTGCACCTATTACTGCAATTTAGACGATGTGCAGAAATTTCCGTAAATATTTTCAACCAAAAGAGCCAGAGCAGTCCCTTCAACTTTCCCAAATGTTGCTAACCATTGTATGCAAATATTTGTAATCAAAATTGATAGATCATTTATCAGTTGTGCAATACTATAATAGCAATGTAAGCAAGAGTGCAAAACTGCCCAATTTCCTCCTCCTTTCCAAATATTGCCAACCTGTTTGTACACTTAAAAAAAGAGTGCAGATATTTGCCAACTATATTTGCAATTAAAAGGGATAGAGCCATGTCTAAATTGCACTAATATTTTGGCAATGTTTGAGAAAGTGTTTTAAAAGTTTGCAATTTAGACATCATGCCAAAATATGCCATCTTTTTTAAGCCAGGGGAGAGAAAATGTATGGTCTAAAAAGATGACAAGAGTATGGCATACATGAATATAAGCTAAACAATCAAGGGCATTAGCATCAGTATTTCAAAAAGTATCATTTAATATCAACTTAAAAATAATTTCCTGACACTTTCTGAACTCAAGTAAATTGGCAATGGGGGTGGCATAGTGGTGCAGCAGGTTAGTGAGCATGCCTAGATTGTTGGTTTGATTCCCAGTGTCAACCAAGATCCCTCTGTGTTGAGTTTGCATGGTCTCCTGTGCCTGTGTGGGTTTTCTCTGAGAGTTTCTGTTTCCTTCCACAGACCAGTGCATGCTTACAAGGTGAACTGATGACTCTAAACAACCTGAATGGTTGTCTGTCTCTCTGTGGCCCTGTGATCAGCTGGCATGGTTCAGGGTATAACCCGCCTCTCAACCAATGTCAGCTGAGATAAGCTCCAGCCCCCCTGTGACCCTGAAAATTTATAGCGGTATAGATGTTGGATGGAAGTTGGAAATGTTTGGTAAAGTTTTGGTCATGTTGGTGAAACTCGCCAGTTCTACCCACTTAACCAAATATTGCAGTCCTGATTGTGCAAGTTAGGCAGCGGACATTTTCTGCCTGCAGTGTTCTCAACCAAAAGAGAAACACAGCACTGCCCAAAATATTCCAAAGGGTTAATAAAAAAGGTAAAGCAAAGCTGCAAAATATAAACATTGCAAAGCAGCTGGATTCTTTGGGTGTCATCAGGCAGATCCATCCTGTTGTCCTGGATACACATCGTAATTATTAAAAGTAGTATCTCTTATCAGATCCTCACCTTTACTGACTACAACACAAAAGCCCCTTGGAGCACAAAGCCCAAGGCGAATGCTAACCCTGGCCTAATGGCAAAACTGCCTACAGCTGGCATTAACAGAAAGAAAAGTTAGTGTGGAAACCAAATTGTCAGCCTGCAGCTCCAGGGTCAAATGGGCGTCCGACATCTGGCTAACTAAACCCTGAATGCAACACAAACATGTGTTTGAGCTTTGAGGGTAGCAAAGCTTTACCTCCCTAAGAGTGTAATCAGTAAACATGGACAGATGCACACAAACACAAAGGAAGAAAATGAGCTATGCCCCCCCTCTTCTTCTTCCCCTCCGCACATATACACTGTGACTCATCGCTCTGCAGCCGTATAGCTATCAGAGGGACACAGCCAACTTCAACTTCTCTCACTGCCTGTCTGCTCTCATTCATCCAGTGTGACCCTGCAAAGCCAGAGGTCATGACTGGGGAATGTTACTGTTCAAAGTCTCTATAAAATAACAAAAAAGGGTTTCACTGGATGGACGGGGAGAGAGAAAGGGGGGTGAGTGTGGCATCAGCGGTCTCTTACAGGAAAAGGGAGTGACGCAAGGGCAAAGAGGCGACAAATAGTTTTGTAAGCAGGGGGTTTGTGTGTCTTCCTCAACAGAATGCAGAGATGCAGACATTAAGACATGTGTGTGTCTATGCTTGTGTGGGTTGGTGTGTGTGGGAGCAGGTTCAAAGCATTCAAAAAAAGGTTTGAACTCCTTCATGGATAGAAGAGTATCTGAATGAATCCTTGTTGGAAGCATCTGCAGCATAGTTATGATGTAATTTATCAATAAATAATGAGTAATAAATGTATTCTAAGCTATAGACCACAGAAGGGGGCCGACTGTCTCATTCACCAGCCTCGTCTAGCAGCTCTGCCAAACTACCACCCACTACATTCGCACACACACATGCATGCAGAACAAACACACTGCACGCGTACAAAAAGACACATCGAAAGCGAGGAAGGGAGACAGACAGAGAGGGCGAAAAATCTGGGAAGCGATGCCGTCTGCCTCCACAAGTACAGAACCTCCTACTCTATCTGTGCCCACATGGATATCTGCACACATGGCCTGTGTGTATCAGCTGCTGCCATGTTTGCTTCACTGGCACATCCTACTACACTGCATCGGAGTCCAAGAGCGTCCAAAGAAAGTTAACTGAAGAAAGTGAGAATTTGTGTAAACTATGGCACTGAAATTATGGACCATGTCAATATGATGGCAGTTTTTCCTCTTTACACTCAGCGTGGGATCCTGAATGTGGCCGCAATAATATGCTGTCATCTGATAGTTTGTCCTTAGATCACTGACCATCAATTTGCATTTTCAAGGCTGAAAGCCAGTGGTAAGGATGGCTACAGTTTGGAAGAAAATATGCTCAAATGTTGAGATAAGCAGCCTTATCTAACTCTTTAGCAATGTACAACTAACAAATAGATTAAATTTTGCCAGCAAGCATTTTGTTTGCTACTAGCACTGTTTGCCTCATGTTAGCAAACATTCCCTTAGCTAGAAAGAACAGTAACTGGTTATTTTGGCCAAACTTTGTTCAGTAGGAAAGTATTTTTTTCATTTGCCTGCATGTTTTATTAGTTAACATTATGTTTGCTAGTAAGCATGTTTATGATTTCCAAATAACATTTTTGTTGTCAAACATCTTGCTAGCTAGCAAACAACTGGCTTGTGTTTGTTCCAAATAACATATCCTTTGGTCACTTTGTTGTCTAGCATGACTCACTTTATGTTAGCTAAAAGGGCAGTAATTAGTTTCAAATAGACTATTTTCTTACTTGTATACAGTGGTGACATATTTTGTGATCACAGCATAACCAGTGGCAGAGAGTTAGCTTGCAGCAGCTTTTTGTCAGTTCACAGCAAACGATACGTATAGCTGACAGATGGCCATAATGGTTTAAAAGTAGTCACTTGAGCTGCATTGAACAGAATATGTCGGTTGTTTTTTTCATCATAAATGTGAAAGATTCTTAAAGTTAAAGGACAGAAATATACCTCAGCTGTGGCTTTAATGACAACTTAAAAAAAAGACATTGGTCAAGAAACTTTGCACCACTTACCAATGTAAGTCACTTTAAACAGAGCTTTTGCTGCTATATATACAGCCATTAAAGCCTGCATTTTGCTTTAAGGAGTGTCTCAGGTGACTGTAAGTTTTTTTTTTTATTTTTCAAGTTCCTACTCAATATTTCCTTCTCTCACCAGACATCTACACAGCATCTCTGTTTGAATGTTCATCTATTTACACTGTTCCTGGACCACCAACAGCTGTCATTGCACAGCTGTGCAATGACTCGATACTGATCCATTTAATTTTTAGCACACATTTTGTTAGATAGTTTAAGCAGTCATTGGTTGTAAGTTACATTTTTTTAGTTGACATTTTTTGATAGGCTCTTAAACATATTAGCTATTTGTTCAAAATAACATTTTTTGAGCAAACATTTTATTATGTAGTTTGCGAGACAACAGATTTTGTTTTCAAACGTACATTGTGCTAATTGCTTTATCTCATTTTGTAGCATTTGTTCTTTGTACCAGCTGATACAGTACTGTTTGTTCTTTAAACCTATTGCTAGCAGGTATTGGTTAAAATCTAAACTTTTTTGTTTTTTTTAATTTTACTTCTTTATTTATTGTCAGATTGTTGAACTCTGTTGGTCAGTTTGGTGCTTGCTGTTTTCCACCATATTGTCAGCAACTCTGCATTCATTAAATTGTATACACTCTGCAATGGGCTTGTTACTGAGAGAAAATGGGCTAAAAAATACTGACGAACAATGGTATGATGTCACACTGGTAGGTCTATTTGTTGGGGCTGGGAGAATAAGACATTTTAGGCAGCTGCTGATGCCACGGGGGGGGTCTCAATGCAGTAGACTTTTGTCTTGTTCATAGAAGTGCTCTATCATGCTGCGGAGACATTTATACACAGTACAGGGCAAAAGGGCATATAAAACAAGAAAAGCACGATATGACCTCTTCAAAGTCTATTACTCTCCAAGCGCCTCTCACCTTTTTTCATCTGCGAAGACAAACTTTCTCAGTTTGAGGTCACCCAGCACGATGCCATTCTGGTGGCAGTGTGCCACAGCCAGAGCTACCTGCCTGAAGAGCCTGCAGGCGTGCTCTTCATCCAGCCTGCGACAGCTCTTCACCAGGGTATGCATGTCCCCAAAGTCCTTGTCAAAGAACACGTAGGCCTTGCGTTCACCCAGGATGATGTCCCTGATGTCAGCCACGTTCCTGTGGGCCGGTAGTATCCCGTAGGGTCTGATCTTTTCCTGGTATACCCCCATATCAAAGATCTGGAAGAGAGGGATTCGGAAGAGGAGGAGGAGGAGGAGGAGGAGGAGGAGGAGGGGGGGGATAGAAATTTGGAGAAGAGTTTGAGGAGGAGGACGAGGCAATGGGTCAGTGTGTTCTTAATGATCATCAGAAGGAACAAGCATGAAAAATTTGGCAGCGAGTTAAAAAAAGGCGTAGGATTAGCTTTGATTCCAGCTCTGCTTTTTTATGCATGAGCATGACAAATGAATCACCAAAGCATGAAGCGATTAACTTTATTAATCAACAAAGCCAAACGCCTGCAGGTCTTTCATGCAAAATAAAAACATGGATGTGGAGCAGAGAGGGGCCCTTGTCCTTATCAGAGCATATCCTTATCATGATAGTGTCTCTTTGTCTGACATGTTTGCATTTGTGTGTGTGTGTGTGTGAGTGTGTGTCACGGCGTGGCGTATTGCAGTGACGTGTATGCAAATGAGCTGAGTTGACAGACTGTGAAGTCAAGGAGAGGAAGGCTATTTATCACAACAGAGCTCAGGATAGAAGTAAGAGAGGACTGTCGTGCATGTAAACTGATTTATAACACTGAAAAACTGTCCTGATTAAAAACCATGAAGCAACACTCCTGGTATTACGCAAATTGTGACACACTGCGCGTGAGATTGGGTGACACTGGGTGAAAAAGTTGGCTAAATGAATCCTGATGACATGTCAGACAGCCTGTTGAGCAACGAGCAGTCTTGAAACACCATTCATTCAGAGAAATTGCACAATGGGGGAGGGGGGGGCACGCATACCTTGCACAGCAGCTCATCGCCCGTGTCGGTGTTCATCGCGCTGTGCCCGCTCTCCCGCTCCGCCAGAGGTAGCAGCAGGAACGGTCCTATCCTGGATGGACCCTGGTGGGTTCCAGTGACGGGGTTTGAGAGCTGAGGGCTCACTGGGGACCCGGGTGAGGTGCCGAGAAGGAGTCCCTGCGCGTCCCCAGCTTCGGCGCTCAGCCTTGCGCATTTGGCCGGCGGCTGGTCGTCCGAGTCCAGCCGCTTGTGCGCGACTCTCGCGGTGCGGATGCAAGGTGCCGGGCTGCTCCACTGCAAGTTCATCCTCACAGGGTGATTCAAGGCAAAAATCAGACCCCGGCTTCTTTTAGGATGAGTCCTGTGACGGTTAGAATAAACACACTCTGCGCTCCATTTCTCCGTGTGAGACTTGAGGTTCAGATTTATGCGTAATGGTGAAATATCCAACAACAACGTCCCCCCTCTCCGCTCTGCTGCTCTGAGGTCTTTGTACTTTGAGTGAGAGAACCCCCTCGAGTCCGGGGAAAGAGATAGAATGAGACAGACAGAGAGACAGAGAGAGAGAGAGACAGAGAGAGACAGCCTCACAGTCAGAGAGGCAGAGAGTGAGTGAGCTCCGGTGATGTTAGACTCAAACACTCCTCCCGACCAGTCCAGCCTCCTCCTCCTCCTGCATGCTGACACAACCATTGAGCAATCCTGTAACGGCACCGACTCTGTCAGCTCAGCTCGGCTCTGATGAAACTGCCTGCTGGATTACGTTTCACAGAAGACAACGTGAGCATGTGGTGCAAACATTATTTTTGTGAATGTTTGCCATGAATCTGTGGAAGCCTGCCATCGCCACTGCAGAGATGTGCGACTGTTCACTGCGGTGATGATCAGCCATGTACGGAAAAGTTAGAACTCATGTTCATATCAGGACAGATTTGACAGTATGAGTAAACAAATACAAAATATTGAGAAAGTCAATCTATATTATAAAACAATGAAATAAAGACTGAATGTCCAAATTATGAGATTAAATCCCAGAATCAACTAATTAAATATCAAATTATGAAAACTGACATTTTTAGATTGAAACCTGTCAAAAGTCATATTTAGATAGTCAGAATCAAAGTTTGAACCAGATGTTAAGAAAGTTATTAAATAAAAGTTATTAAACATAAGTCTCAATTTTGAGGAATTTCACAACTGTAAGAGACAGAGATGAAACCATTGAAGAAAAAAAGAAAAAAATCAAAATTTTGAAGCAAATGAAAAACTATGGAGAAAGTTGTCATTCTGAAATAAAACTCAAAATTCTGGATAAAAATTTCATTGCTAAGTCAAAAAAATTAAACTTTTTAGAAAAAGAAGTTTAAATTATGAATTTAAAACAAGAATAAAACAAGAATTTAGGCAAAACTGCGAGATAAGAATTTCAAATTATGTCCAAAAAATCTAAATTTCTGAAAAAATCTGAAAAATGTCCCTAGCTATGAAATAAACAGTAACTTGTATAGTGTCATTTAAAAAAATAAATTATTTGGGACAAATTTCCATTTGTGCGATACCGGATAGAAGAGGAAAATTATATGAGTACTATTTTTGAATACCATATAGCATTTTCCATTAAAATTCAACGTTTCAGGATTGAAAGCAACAATAACAAATTTTCAGAGACAAATAGTAAAAAATCTGATATTTAAAGTTTAATTCACGGTATTTAAAGTCAAAAGTGTAAGACTTAAAGTCAAATAGAGAAAAGAAGTTAACTTTTGACTTTAAAACGCCAAATTCTTCAAGGGAAACCAAATTTTTGAGAACAAAAGACATTGTTTTAACATTTTAAGCCAAATTTTCAAGATGAAAAGTCAAAACCCAAAGCAGCAACCAACGCTCTAAAGAAAACTTCACATTCTGGACATAACAATTTTAAAATAATGAGAGAAAAAAAGATGACATGATATATTTAGCAGTTAAAATTGTGACTGTGTAAAAGAATTACAAGAGAAAAGTAAGAGTTTTACACAAAAACAAAAAAATTAAGGGTCAGAAGGTGAAGTCGTTAACAGTCAAATTACACACACAAAAAAGGAAATTAAAAATACAGCATGATGAGTTAAAAGCTACAATTATGAGATGTTAAAGTCAAAACTAAAACATGAATGTATCAAAAAATCAGTAAAATACTAAAGTAAAAAATGGTTTGAATTATGAGGTAAAAGTTTAAAATTAAGAAAAAAACATCCTGTTATTTCAGGAAAAGCTACAGTTGTGATATTAAAACACAATAAAATGGGGTAAAATTTGATGGATGAGATGAACAAGTTATTAGAGAAAATATGATTCCAATGAACCTGACTTCATACCTTTTATTTAAAAGAATCAACACAAAGCTTTTATTATTTTTTGTGTTTTTTAATTGGCCACAGTAGGTCTCCATATAAAGCTTTGAATTCCAGTTTTACTGAGAAAAAGCCCAAACCATGTGAGGGAATAAGGAAACACTCTCTCCTGTTTATCATGGCTGTTTCATCAAACATGCACATGTTTTAGATAATAATTAACAATCTTAAAAACTCCCCCTCTGACTCACTTTTTCCCTCATTCTGGAGCTTTATTACTGACAGTTTCTCCACAGACAGACAGACAGACAGACAGACAGACAGACAGATGGACCTCCTGAACGGCACCTTGAACTGTTTGCCCTCCAAATGTTTGGGCCTGGAGTGTGAACGGCAGCCTGCACAGAGCTGCAGTGTGTGAGCCTTTACTCTTAGCTTTAACATCACTGTGATATTTTCCCACAGCGAGCCTGTTTGTTATGTGGAGATGACTCACCCCCATAAAGCCTTCGTGGTGCTGGGCTATAAGCATTCACATAAAATATGCCAGTGCGGCGCCGTAAACAACTCTAGAGCAGCTGGGCTCCCAGAAGGTTAAGACTGGTTGTATAAGCGCTCCAATAGTGTGCAATTTGTGTCAAATGATGCAACATTCTTGAAAACAGTATCTAACTACAGACAGTAAATTGAAGGGTTAGTATAGCGTCAGTTTGAGGAACATTCCTGTGATGATGCTTGCCGAGATGATTTGCTGTGCCATACTTTGAGGTGTCTTTGTTGCAGTATGTGCACATGTGCAAGTTGCGCAAGAGTCGTCTTTTTCCACTGCTTTTTGTCAAACAGGCATAGTGGCGGGCTAACTGAGCGTTCACTGAAACACAGAGCACCAGCTGGCCCATGTGTGTCTGCACACACTATAACCCCTCTTTGCACCACCCCTCCGGCCAAATACAAGCACGTCGTTCCAAACCATTTCTTCCTCACATTTCCAACATCGCTCCTTTTCTTCCACAAGAGGTCACGCACCCCGCCGTGCAGGTTGCAGCATTTTGACTCTGAAAGGTCATGCGAGCCTGCCTCCGCATGCCGTCCAAACATGGAGGAGCTGCAGATTCCTCAGGAATGACGGCCTGTTATTTTTAGGCACTGCATTCTTTCTTTGTGCAGTGGTCGTCCTATGAATAAGGTGACTCACCAGCTGATTGATGTGTGTGCGACGCTGTGAGCAAGTGTGTTTGTCATGCTGCCGAGCAGGCACAGGAACAGGTTTCCTATCTTATTCTCGTAAGGATGTTCAAACAACAGGACGAAGAGTCTTTGTGAGAATTAACAGCTACAGGAGGCCGAAAAGCTTTATTGTTACCTGATAATAGGTCCTACCTGGTATCATGGTGATGATGCATATTTGCTGTTTGTTTAGGCATGACGCATGTTTGCACAGGAGAACCAGCCTCATTTGTATTGTCAGGGATTAACACAAATGGTTGCTAAACATGTGGTTGTCTAATATAACAATGTGTTATCAAGAGTTTATACCAGACATTTTACAAGGTCACCCCATACTACCATGGGGGACCTCCATGAGAAAGAAAAGGGGAGTCAAAAGCCCAATTCGCAGTGCTCTTTCTAGACGCAATATCCATTCCCCTGTGGCGTTTTGCCTCCACTGTGAATGTTGTGGAGACTGAATGAGAAATTCCCCCTTTGTTCCATCTCCAGAGGTAGTAACAGAGATGTGATTTTGGAGAGAGGGAGGCACTAAGTACTCAGTAAGTGTCTCTGCTTTTGCGTATGTGGGGTCACACGTTTGTTACATTCATCCAAGCTACATGTAGCGTAAAAAGGCACAAATGTTATGGCCTCACAGAAATGATTTGAATGTCTCTTGAATTTCTCCAAGTGTAAACATAATGGAGCCCTGTGCAGTGCTTTTGCATAACAGCACTGTGAATTGGGCTTATGAGTATGTGCCAATACCTGTAATTCATAAAATGGACACTAGAGGTTAGCTGGATGACTGAATCCATCTTCATTAAGAACCACATCAAATTCTCAACTCTGTAGTAGAAAAAACAAACAAAAAAGCAAGCAAAAAAAAAAACAACAGCAACAAAAACAACAGAAATAAGGCCATTGCTGATACATAAAAGTGTGTCTGTGACAGCTTACTGGCAATACTTGTTCACTTAAATAACCTGGTCCAAATTCTAATCAATTTTCAGTGCTTTTGATGTTAATAGAAAGGACTTGGGGAGCAGAAGAGCATGACACCTTTTACTAAACTCAATTTATGAAGAATTGAGCTATGCCTCTTCAGAGAAAATGCTGTTAAGAATGCCTTGGGTTTATTATGTCATAGCTATACAGCCTCCACCTGCAAGTGTGTTTTCTGTTATTTACAGGCAGAAACCATGACTGTAGGCAGCCAATCAGCGCAGAGCTCATTATCATAGCCCCATTGGAGCCTACCCGCCCCTTCAGATCCAAGAGTTTTCAGAGGGAAGGGTAAAAAACTGCATCTGATCCTCTACATAGATTTAATTTTTCCTTTATTTACTCAGCTTAAATCTTAAGATATGAGGTATACTGGCAAACACACCATGACACGGGACCTTTAAGATATTTGCCTCTTCTCCAAAAGGCCACGTAGGTTCAGTCCAGTTGCCAGTTGGATCAGAGTTGAATAACCATGATCTGAATGACTGAGGACCTACGCAGACATAACTGACCTGTTTAGGCTTTAAGTAAAGCATTAACAGGACTTGAAGAGATGTTGGAACTAGCTGTCCTCTTCATGTAACAAAGGCTAATTCAGTCACCAAATAACTTCACGACTGTGAGCTTCTTTGGTTTCCCAGTAGGCACGGGCATATAGTAAATTAAACATAACTTTGGGATGTTTTTTGTTAAGATGCTGATTAAGGCAAACACCACAAAAAATGTGAAACACAATTACAATTTAAAACACAACTCAGAAAGCCTATCAACATATAAAAATAATCACCAAGTCAAAACAACAAACAAGACAAATTAAAAACACAACCAAAACTAGAAAAAAAAGTCAAATCAAATAAAACATAGAACAACCAATTCAAAATATGCAATAACAATACGATGCACAAGAGCATTTGTTTTCATTCTGAACAGATTTTGATGGAATTTTCAGGGATGGTTGACACAAGGACGGAATGATTAGATTTTGGTGGTTATCGGAGTATGGATGTGGATTTTATTTACAGGTTTTGTCAATGTTGCACCATAAGGCAGCTTTCCACACTTTCCAGAGTAACTAGGCCAAAATTTTTAGGAAAGCCTTGGCAGAGGTTTGTGCTCTCCAAGCACTTCTGTTTTTATTTTGTTGCTGTGTTTTTGATTTGTTGTTGTTATTCTGAAGGTTTTTTTTTAATTTGCTGCTGTGTCTTCTGAACTGTTGTTTTCATTGATAGATTTTTTTCTATTTTTTTTTGTTCTTGTTTGTGTTTTTATTGTTTTTTTTCCCTTTTGTCATGTTTTAAAATTTGTTGCGTTTTCTTTTGTCTCTGTGCTTTATTGACTTTAGTGGCACCTCAGATAAACATACAGCAACATGATGCTTCATTCAGTGGGAAAATGTGATAATGAGCTCATTTGTTGATTAGATACTTCATTTACCACAGTTACAGACTAAAGCTTTGATAATACATGCCAAATTGTTGCTCTCATATTTTTCTAATCAGCATGACAATTGCCAAAGGTGCAAGACCAGGGCATGCACAGGTATGGTCATGAAATTTGCGACCCTTTTCCCTGTACATAAGCAAAGGGGGAGACTTGATTCATTGAACTTGACCATTGGCAGGTGGCTAGTAAAGGACCTACATCCAATTCATCTGTTACAACATATTACAAACAACTGAGACACAAGTTTGCGAGTGGCAAACAGGTTGTATGTCCAAAGGAGAAAACAGACAGGTTCATTGCTCTGTCTCCACATCTGGCCAATGCTCTCACTCTCTCGTGCTGGCTGTATTAATCTTTTCTATGTGACCTCAAGGTCAAAGCCCTACAGGGAAAAAACAAGTGCATGCAGGAATAAATCATCCTCCAACCACTCTTATTTACTTGTGTTGGTCCTGCTTTCAAATTTTTGACAGTGTGATTTCATTCAAACAATCGAGTCAACTATGATTTTTAAAGACAAGTTTAAATGGAATTAGCACAATAAATGACTTCATGGCTGTCTTTTATGACCACTGTCTCTGCTCACTAAATGTGACGATCCTTATCCACCTAGTGCTGCATGCTGGTGCATTATAGAGCCCACAGTCAGTGCATACCACACAGCTTATGTAGGTGTGTCTGTGGAGGATAGCTGTAGCCCCTCATCAGACAGCAGGGAGAGAAAACAGTATTCAGGGCATGCTCTCCCTTGTTATAATTAGCTGAGTCACTCACCACCAGCAGCGAGGAGGAGAGGTCGGGGAATTGATCTGCTCTGAGAATAGTTCAATCTGATGTGGCAGACAGCCAGCCATCACTGTTAATTATTCTTCATTGGAGCTGCTCTGGATGGAGCTGCAGATGTGATACAAGGACTCCAGTCAGACTGAGGAGGACCAGTAACCTGACTGCTAGCTTCAAGAACGAACAGGACAGTAAAATCTTATGTGGTGTTGAAAATACCAAAATTCTCAAGAAACAATTGAACTATTTTTACCACTGGCTTAAATTCAAACTCACACTTTGCTCAGAAATCTGTCCCTGGTGTGTGTTGTGCAATAATAAAAATAATCTCTGCTGTGGATTTTTCCACTAAAGCTCTTCCTATTTCCACTATGAGGTTTCAGCAAGTCATTGTCCTTATACTTCGAATACTGAAAATGATGTTTGAGATGAAAATGATATGGATATCTTTTAAAGAAAAGTAAAAATCATATTTGACTAAAGAAATGACAAAGTGACTCAGATGAACTTTTGACTCCTGGCATTAAATTCCAGGTTGGATGAGAGCAGTGCAGCTGTGAAATACACTTTGTCTGGTAAACAGCAAGTCCTGTGAGTAGACATTCACACTTGTCATATTAGAACAAGCACAGATGTTTGTAATATCTCAGTAGTCATTTGATTTGAGCCTAGCTGAGGCCCTGTCCACACTGAGACAAAAATGTTTTTGTTTTTAAAACGTTCCCCGTAAACACAGCAGTGTTTTAAGAAATGTGCCAGTCCACATAAAACACTGAAAACACTACAGTATATACAGTATGCCCGGCCTGTAAGTGGCGCTGTAACTCTGCTCCAGACATACATCAAAACCAGAGAAGAAGACATGGAGCACATGCATACATTATGAGAAATGTAAACAAACACTGATGTATACTGTTCTCTGTGTCATCTTGTTACTCACAGTGGTTGTAAAGGAGCAGTAGATTTTACTTTCAAAGCCATAACAGGCTCAGTAGCCTATGCAGCAAGAACGTGACACCGTAGTCTGTGATTGTTTCTGTTGTTGTCGGTGTCCACGCATGCAGTTTAAGGGAGAGGTGGGGCTTTGATGTCATCCTTTCTGAAAAAATCTGTATGCATTGTACACACAGAAATGCAAGGCCAGCGTTTTCAGATTCATCCACTCTGGGACCCGATTTCAAAAATGTGTCTTTTCGGGCTCCCAAAACGTTGTATCCATATAGACAAAACGCCTATTTGATTAAGAATTTGTGTGGATACACCTGAATTCGTCTCTGTGTGGACGGCCCCTGAGTTTCCCCTTTGAAAGACTCAGCCGACAGAGTTTCCAGCCTTCTGCAGCCTTCAAATTGAACTTTTACAATGGTGACGTTTTATTCAGGGACGGCTAGGTGCCAAAATAGTAACTATACAGGAACACCGCTGCTAGGCGATGGAAGAGTGGATGATCACTTGTTTTTCCTACTTTTTATGTGGCAGTACTATCAAAACACCCATATGAAAGACTGTGAAGACTGTGAAACAGAAACATTAAATAATATAGACTAAAATATATATTTTTCTTTAGTAACTGTAAAGCAAGAAACAGGACAAATCATTTGTTTCATGTACAGTAAAACAAAAATACAAAATTTTACTGTGAAAACTTAAAATATAGATAGTTTCAAGGGAAAATTACAAATTTGTGTTTTGTGTACATTTTATTTACAGTACAAATCTGTAATATTTTTGGGGTAAACAGTACTTTTAAGGAAAACAAACATTTTTGAACATAAAAAGCTGATGCAGCATTCGTGGATTGTGTGTTTTAATCTCACAGATCTGTGCCCATCTCTCTAATAAGTCCTCTAAATGTTAGGATTATGCTGCACCACCTAAGATGAGGTATTTGGTGGTTTAAGGTACAGTTGTTTTGGCCATCCTCAAGAGGGGAACTTAGAGGAGCTTTGTGTCTCACCACTCCCCAATTTCAGACGACCATGTCCCAGATTGCTGACAGGAGTGCATGTTCATTTGCCATTTAAAAGTTGTGAGTGCAAAGTGTAAATACTTAACATGTAAGATTTTGCTCAAAAATAAAACAAAAATGTAATTTTGGGTTGAAAACATTGCCCTTTCTCCTCAATGGGCCCTTGATGTTTTTATAAAGGCCCCACAGAGGTGCAGAAGGTCCTGCTGGTGCCTCAAAGCAATAAGGGTGCTGGATCAACTCCCCTTGGGCAAAGCCTTTCTGTGTGGTATTCTCTGGGCATGAGTAGGTTTTAGTCTTTATTTATCACCAAAGATGTCTTTTCACATCATCTCAAATGTTTTCATCTCTTTGATGCATGGATACGACTGTCTGGGCTGGTGTTCAGATCTATAATAAATCACACCGTGGGACCGTTTTGAACATTGACCTTATTTCTGAGTATCTGTAGAGAGGGCAGTTTTAGAAAAAGGAAGAGCAGAATCTAAATGCAACAGCTGTAATTTGACACATCTATCATCTTCCTCTGTTTGTATCAAACAGACTGCTGCCACTTTGCCTTTAATGACTTTTTGGAAAGAAGAACTTGCTTTCTGTAAATGTCTGGTCGTCTGCCATCACCATTGTGTCTCGGGACAGCTGACAGTATGCTGTGAATATAGAATTAGTGTGTGGGAGATAGGAATAGGCTGCTGGATATATTCATCTGCATGCTACCAATAATAATGATTAAATTTTTTCTTTGGACTATCAATTCAGCCGGTGGAACAAAAATCAGATGTTAATACCCCTTTATCCCACTGTATATCTTTCAAAAGCTCCCGTGAACTTTATGAACTCAAGGTTTGAGGTTTCATGCAAAATTAGTCATCAGCCCACCGTAACCACCTCGACTGAATATGCTATATTTTCACAACCCTGGCTGACCTCAAGGACCATCAGTCAAACCAGGAGCAGAGATGGGGGATTGTTTCATGTGGATGGACTCCAGACCCAAGTCTAGCCAAAACTGTCCGCCTTTCTCTGCGAGTTATCCCAATCTGTCCATCACTGTTTCTTTGATCTGCTGGATTGAGTCAGAGTTGGTTTGACTGGAGAGAACGGATTCTTGGCAACACAAATGATGAGTGAAACTCAAAGCCCAGTTTAATGCAGTTCATGCTTTCCGTTGTCACAATGTGCCTTTCTCTGATTTTACTTCACATGACCGCTGACTGTTTTAACACACACCTATACACGGTTCCCCATTGATTGAAAACATTTGTTCTCACACTGTGGAGTTGTCATATTTGCACACACTCAGCACTTAGACTTCCCTAAAAGTTTTCTGAGAATTTGTAAAGCTTGAGTTGAAAATAAAATTCTTTATCAGCAGTCCACACTTTTGTCCACGTGAAGCAGCAAAAGCAGTTTCATGGAAAAAGGAGTGAACTCTGCTTTACCTGGGAAAGGTAATACTGGTTGAAGTGAATTGTTGTGTAATGGATGATGATGGGATTTGGTAACACTGGTATCACTGGATTGATTTCAGGTGAAGTTGTTACTTGTGTAATTCTAAGAACATCTTATCTATCATCAGAGGAAGAATTCCTGTTTTCAGCTTAAGGGACTTGTGGAGTGCGTTTTATGCTCTTACCTTTCTTCAATTTTTCAATATATTTTTTAACATATCTTAGGTTGTAATGGTTCAACACAAATGAAATGTACTCTCCATGTAGTACATTGAAAGTAATTTATGTTTTTCTCAGTATTTCATCTAGTATTTCTTTTAGAAACTACAAATAGAATGTGACCTTTCCTGGTTGGTCTGTAAACTTATACCTAAGGTGCACTTTGCCTGGGGGTATGGGGGAAATTTCCTCCTCTGATTTCGTTGGGGGGGACACATTTTGTCCCCAACTTCTGCTCTTAATGAGTGCATTTCCTGTGACCATCAGTAAGTAGCTAGTCCTTTTGCAAAGAATGACAATAGAGGGTGATGACATATTTATTTAGGTCAAACTGGGAGTTCGTATTCAACTGGTTGCCTTGACAAAAAGCCTTTGGGATCTTTCAACAGTTTTTTTTGGTTATTGCTGATAGTAAGGTCTGTTGTCCGAAAAGTCCATGGAATGTGTTCATTATGATTACCTTTACCAACAACACTGACTCTCTCAATATTATAAGCCTAAACGTAATCAGGTATCTATCTATCTATCTGGCTATGGAAGGACATATTCAGATGCTTTAAATCTAGATTCATAAGAAAGCTTTGTGCTTTAGGTAAAAAGGGATATGCAGTTTTATCCACTGAGCTTTGTGAAAGTATGGAGTTATCTTTATGAGACTCCATTTCAGCAGAAAGGTCATGCCTATAACAGGTATTTTCACACATCCAGCTGCAGAATTTCACTTGAAAAACTCATCTCACTTCCCTCTATGTCCTAAGAGTGTCTTTCATAACCATGTCTTTATCTGTCACTCTGCAACACATGATTTCACTGAAACTGTCTCCCTTACTTTCAGAGCTTCACTCCAAAATGACTCAGGGGGTTTCCTGTGGCTAATGGGAAGTGGATGGCATTGTGTTTGCATGTGTGTGTGTATGCACTGTGGTCACAACACACACACACACACACGTCACCACCATTCTGTCACAGGGCCATTACTGAGGTTACACAAGCTGTCTCTGCTGAGCCCGGCTGAGCCATGATGTCACTGTCAGTGGAATGAGAAAACACTGATTGAAAACAGGAAACAAGAAGTGATTGTCATTTGTGATCAGCTTTTGTACAATGGGACAGAAAGGAGGGTGGTGGGGGAAGAATTAAGACCAAAGCGTGACAGATAGACAAAGCTGTGAAGCATCAGGAATAATGCCCCAGAGAAAAAGTTTACAATACAAGCAAATGTGCTACGTGATACAGGTGTTGGTTAAATCCCCCAAAACATGGAAATTACCTCAATGCGAACACCAGTGTAAGCCCACTGTTTATACTAGGGTACCAAACTACAGAATTGGGCCCAAATGTGGCCCATGGGCTACTTTTTGCTGGCCCTCAGCTAATTAAATAAAATGTTTTAAAATATCCAGAGGTCCAAGATTAGGATATGAGGTTTGTGCTTGACTGTTTTTGACTTCTTGGTTTTATCACTTGGCTAAAATTGAAGCACAACATGAATGATAAGTATTTTTACAAGCAATATGATTAAAAATCAAAATGCCCTGATGAAGGAAGAAAACTGGATATTGGCAGCACAGCAGCATGAATTCTGCTCATTTGCTTAGCCATCTGCTCCATCTCATAATCCATTTAACAAAAGATATTGCCCAATTAGTCTTAAAGCATTGACATCACTACAAAGTTTTCTAGTTTTGTGAAGTTTGTTCTTGTTTTGTGTATAATGTGGAAATGAGTACTGTTGCTCCTCTCTACTGGAGAGAGTGTATTACTCCCCTTAGTCATCAATGGTGGCAAGGACCCAACAGGCCCTCCTGAAATCTGACTTACTGCCCCAAATTCTTTAGTGATTGACTTTTCAAGACACAAATAAAAAGCTGTGATGTTGGCTGTCTTGACATTAGATTGGTTTTACCAAACCTTAGAGTTGGGGTGTATCAAAAGTGGCCCAGCCAAGCTCTTTTTTTTCTTAGATTGGCCCTTTGTTGGGTAATGGGTGTGCATCTGTAAACATGATGTTTATAAAAACAGGGGTGACTGTTAGACAAATTCTTACAGATGGTGTTTTTGGACCCTTTTTTCCCAGTATTGCTTTTACTATTCAAACAGATTTTTGCATTGTTGTCACAGAATTGTGTCCCACTCAAGGACTTTCACCAGTGATGGTACCTCTACATTACTAGCTAATAATAGTAATTATAACATATCAATAATGACAAAATACTAACCATGGTGCTGTTTGGCATAAATGTGTATGATCCAATATTTGACCAAAAGTGCATAAACAAAAGCAAACCAACAGAGTGACACCTTTACTTCATAATGTTAGCTTACTCACTATCTTCAGTGTTCACAGCATTTTCTTGTCCTTATAGCATGCTCACATTAACCAATATGTTCACAATTATATTTGATCATGTTTGAAGGTTGCGTTAGCTAGCTTCTTTGTCCACACCTTGTTGATAGGCCCACCATGCTCAGATCAGCCATCTACCAGGCAATAGCAATACTTAAAAAAAAACAACAAGCTAAGGTACTCCACAGTAGATGAAAAAAAAGAAAGAATGAATGATTGAATAAATAAGCGATACTGCACCAAAACTTCCTCTGGGAGAAATGTAGCAAGCCAACATATAAAGTAAGTTCTTTGGCTCAGAAAACATTTTAATAACTGAAAATTTAGTTAAACTTGGCCTCTAAGCTCCTATAGTTGAACTGCTGCCCAACACCACAAACCTTGAACACAATAAGAGCTAATTATCACTATATATTTAGCAATATGCTAAACAACTTTTTTGAACAAAGCAATATCATTTTTAACAATGTAGACCAGCTAGATATGTTGAACACACTACGTAGCCTAAAGTTGCCAGCTGTTGTTACTTTTTTGCTATAGCTAGCTACCCTGAACAAAACTATTTTTGTAACTATGTAGCCTTTACGCAAACACAAGCTAACTACCTGCAACACAGTGACTTTTTTACAAAATGTATTCATGTACACAAGCCCACTACCTTATTTATATCTATTTTATATATATATATAAAAATCTTAACACTAGCCAGCAATGGCCAATACCGATAACCGATAACTTCATATTTTCATATTTAATATAATCTTTTTGCATGTTAAAATCTTGATCCAACCACTGAGCCGTTAAGCTTAGCATGCTGACTGGACTATCATCAGATGTTCATATGTCTGTGGTAAAAGTTACATTCTTGTTTTGTGTTATGTTATCAAGTTATGGATGTGTGTGGCAACGATACCTAAGAAGGCAGGGATGGACACATCCAAGAAGAAGTGACGGCTAGGGAGGGTGTAACGTGGCTCAAAATGTGCTATTAACTTGCGAAAACGCAGGCTCTCAACGACAGAAAAGGGCTGATCGTAGAGTGCTATGAACTCCATCACTTTGTCGTCAATGGCTTTAGCCTTTTCACTGTCTCTTAAAAAGTTTTTACAGTTTTCAAACGCATGCTGAATGGGGACATCCACGCTCCGTGTTGTTGTTTTAGCCTTAGCACTGCTAGCTGCTACTGTGGCTGCTTCGTATTCTTTCAATACCGCTTCGCAGCGATGGCGACTTTTCAGGTGAGCTATAAGATCTGTTGTGTTAAAACTTGACGCCCTCCTTCCTCCTCTCGAAATTCTCACCAAACAGGTTTTGCAAACAGAAATGCTGTTATTATCTTCTGCCACTGAGAAAAACAATCACACTGGTGAAGCCATGTTCACTTTTGCTCTGGCAGAGATGGGGACAGGCTTGGGTCCTTCTAGTAAGGCGCGATAGATGACGTAACCAGCGCGACATGGCTTGTTTTTGGGGCTACGCGGCCTGCAAACAATTTCCCCAACAATCACCCTGGTTGTAATAGATAGCCTAATAAGTGAAGGAATTTATCCAATATCAGTCAATAAATTTTTTCCTCTTTGAATATTTTAAAGCTATGGAGGTGAGTCACCAAAGTCATCATGTAACATTGACTGTAAATCACATGGTTCTGTGAAGAGTGGTAGAAGCAGATGTTACGTTACAATGTTTAATATCAATAACAAAAATGCTTCGCTACAAATGTCTCTGTTACTTGAGATTTTCCCAGTTGCCTCAGCTTCTTCTCTTTATGCACTTTTCCTTCCTGTGTCACATGCTTTGATTTATTTAAACTGCACAATTTAAAGTATTCTTTTACTCACATGCCTCAGAGGTTGGCACATGAAAGCGTCATCCAACATTAATCTCCTCTGTGCTGTTTGATGAGAGATAAAACTAAAGCTGATGTTCAAAAGGAACGTCCGCTTTTGACGCACCTCCACTAAATTATTTTCTGAAGGGAGCGTATCCTCAGACCTTCTCCATTTCAATGAGCGAGAACACAAAGTACATCCTCCAGCCAAAACATGAGAGGCTGGATCATCATTAATGACACTTCTGGTAAGAGAGAGAGCGAGAGATCTACAGACAAAACTCTTATTTGTTACCAATACCCTTTACAAATCCCATAACCCTCAACCCTCTTTTGCGGAGTGAGTCAACCAGTAGTAAATTTATCAAAGTGTGCGAACACGAGAGCCAGAGAGGGGCTTAGCGTTTGGAAAAAGCAATTAATTGCTGGATAATACCCCATGTAACAGGATTTCAATGACTGTTAGCACTGCTGCGTTCCAAAAGTAGATTTATTCCCATAATCCCATGATGAAAGGGATGACCAATTATTTCCCATGCACTGGAACACACTGCCTGATCCAGGGCGAGGCCGGTGGGAGAAAGAGGAAGAGAGGAGTAGGAGGAAATGCCAAGAACGTGTTTGTGTACACACACACATTTACTATTCAGCCAGCAACGACAACCTGTCACTCTTCACAAATTACCTAACGCAGAGCTTTTAATGATACGATTGCAGTGCAACTCACGGGAGAAAGATGAAAGCCACGCGTTGCTCCATTAACTGCAGACTCCGTGGCTGCTGAAAATTAGGCCCCGTGTTTCTTGGCGTTTCATCAGTTTTGAAGGATGTTGAAAATATGGGTTAACATTCATGAAGTTTGTGTTTGAGTTTCAGTGGCAGAGTGTCATCATAAAGGAGTACACATGATGTTATTGAAACAGGCACTAAAATCTTTCAAAGGAATTCATTCATAGACATTCGTCCCTGGTGAGTCATGATGTTACAGATCCTAATTAAGAGGAGATAAAAGCAGCATGGGGCAAACTATTTCTCAGAATGTTCCAACGAGCATGAAACTTTTACCCAGAACTTGTCGGATAATTTAAAGCGTTTTGTTTGACAGCTTTTTTTCTATGGTCTGAATTGTTTCTAAACTCCCCACCGTGTATAATTTGTCTGTTTAGAGTTAAAGGTGGACTACCAGAGGGAAAAAAAAACACATATACAATAAAAACGAGAAAAGTTTTGATTCAATTTAACTTAAGCTCAGACTTCCTTTGCTCCCTTTACACAGTCCTAAAAGAGTTCAGCTTGGGCCAGACATTTGGAAAATTCATAAACTGTATGCTAAAGCAGCCATTCCCAAAAGAAAAGGTAGGGATGTGAAATACCATCCAAAAAAGAAGATTTTCTTCATAATATTTATTGATATGTTTACCCATTATTGTAAAAATATATGCAGAAAATGAGATTGATTTCTCATAAAACCACAGTCAATAGGTAATCTACAAGGCAAAATAAAACTAATGTGTGAAAAAGTTACCGTAATTTCTCGATGATATCACGCACCCCATATTTCCATGATTTTTTGCCTGGAAAAACACTGTACTCAAATATAACACCCACCCAAATTTCAAAAATTATTATTTTATAAATTTTAATCAATGAAATTTAAGTATTTTCACATCAGATACACAATTTAAACGGATACGAAAACACCTTTTGCTTCACACATGCGCAGTTACTTGATATCTGCCCGAGCATGCTCAGTTATACTGTACTGACCAAACAGAGAGCATCTATCAACGTGCCAATGTCTTCGACCAATCACAGCGCAGCTATTTTGTGTCCCCCTTGCTCACAAGATGGCAGTGCCCTGTGTTTGCCTACAGTTCTTTTCCATTTAAAAGTCTTCAAGTGCTCAGCTCTTCTTAGCGTTTCCTCCCACAAAACAAAATTGCAGTTTATGAAATGGTAAATGGACTTGAGTACAGAAAGACTCAGAAACCTGCAAGCTAGCCAGTTTTCTACTGAGTGTTCCTCATGATTCAAATCACTGAATCTGTAATAGTGTGCAAACCATATTACCCTGGCAGAACTGGGCTTCCCCACTAATCCATTATGCATATACTCTGTCCTCAGGTTTAAAGCACAGAAAGTCATTACTTGCTTAGGAGAAGGTTCAGATACCTTAATGTGACCTGAATGGAGGGGTCTAAAATAGCTAAGGGGGTGTCAGGTGACAGATGATGCTACAGGACATCTCAGTTGATGTCCAGTGCCTGTTTGGCCCCTTTCATTGACTTTTTATCTTCCTGCAGCCAAAATGGGATCCTGGATGATGATACCACATGGTTTCAAATGGAAACCATAACACTACCTACCAACTCCAGAAATTTTTTGACTTGCCAACAGCTTTAATATGAAGAGTCTGTTTAAAGATTATCCAAGACCGCCTATTGTTTTCCCCACGTTAAAACAATTGAAACACCTTTTATGATACTTTCCAGATTGTCTTTGAATTTGGCTTCTTAGAGCAGCTATAAACAATGTTACTCTTGCATGTGAAAAACACTCGGATCCTGTTAAACTAAGAATTTATTGTGATTTATTTTTGCAGATCTTCTTCTAATACTATTAGCTTTTTTTCAAGGTCAAGGTCACAAACCATACAGTAATAATGATATTTAAGCTAAGTGCCCAAAAACAGTTCCTGCTCCACACAGTTTAGGCGAGTTTGTGTTTGAATATTTAAAAAAATCAACCTGCCCCTTTACTCTGCATGATTTGGCAATTTCATGCCAATGGGCTCAATATAGACTTATATATATATAATGATATATTACAGTTGATGTGTTTTTGCTGCAGGTAATGGCTGCTTTGCTGATCTTCAGTGTTGAATCAGAACTTGACAGTTATGGCCCAGCGAAACTAATAACACAGCATGCATTTATTTTATAGTGTTTGACATAATATATATAATATATTTACTAATGCAGTGTCTTTTGTGAGATGCAGTTAGACTCCATAGTGATATCTTTGTGTATTTCAGGGGCACCAAAGCCAATAAGAGTGGTGCGGCAATGACATATTCTTGTAGGCTAACGTGGAAGAGCTAATGCGGAAGTTAGCATCGCGCTGATTCCCTCGACTGCAAGCCTCCCAAAAGCCTAGGGCTGGGTAATATATCCATTAAGTCGGTTAATTTTAATCATTTTCTGCAGAAGATTTAAAAAGTAAAAATCGAGATTGTTTTCTTGACTAACTTTAATTGTAAGTTGCTGCAATGTTTTAAAATATAAATACTGAAAATTTACAGTTTTCATAATGGTAGGACCTGTCAGGTTTTGCACAAGCACATGTTTAGGTTTTTATTTGTTTTTTATTTGAGATTAAATATTGTTCAGAGAGTTCCATGTTAATATACTATGAAAATAGCTCAGCTTTCAGTTTTTGTGTAGACAAACCTGCCTAAGTTTGACCTACATAATCAATGTTTCATAACACACTTTAATTTTATGAGGGAAATTCTGTTTGGTTTTGGAAGATATTTTGACAACATAAGGGCAAAATTTGATTCATGTAATTTTTGTGTAAATTGAGTTTTTTTTTTTTCTTTTGAGAGGTAAAAAATCGATTAAAATCGTAAATTTAATTTTGTGGAAAAAAAACGGGGATTTTATTTTTAGGCCTTATTTCCCATCCCTACAAAAGCCTTTGGATTTTTTTCACTGTGTTTTGAATCATTGCTGATAATAAACTCTGTAGAGAACAAATATATGAAAATGACATGTTCTGCCCTTTGTGATTATCTGAACATATGAACCTCCTTTTCGTAATGTTTTGAGTTTAAACATAATCAGCAAAGCGTGGAAAGCTCTTATTAACTTCTAAGCTACTGGAACTACAACATCGCAGCTCGTCTTAGAAGCAACTACAGTATTTCCAGTTTATTGTAACGTCTTGTATAAAAGTTTCCTCATAATCAAGGGACCTGATCAAGTTGGTTCTCATGGCTGGGCGATACTGTTTGAATTATTGATTATCAAAAAGAAATCAGAAATGCTTTTTGGTGGATCATCAGCCATTTTTTGTAGTCCATGTTAACACTTAGCCGTCGTGAGAGCAAAACGTGGCTTTAAAATTTAAAGCAGGCAACATCAGATGCATATTATTATTATCCATTGAACATTTAGAGTCTCATGTGCTTGTGTTCATCACAAACCTGATTTCAGGCAACAAATTTCTGGCACCATTTACTCCGGAGGACTGGGAACCAGGAATTGGTAAATGCTAACTCAGTTCCGCATTTTTGGACTTATTCCTGCACCACTCTCTTGCGAGGCAGGATACCCCAAGCTTGGAGCCTTGACACTGTTGGTGGTGAAGGATAGGGGAGAAGATGAGGAGTAGACTTCTGAGCAGCTTGCTGGTACCTTGATGCAGTGGACTGAGGTGCTTATGAGGCCTGCAGGATGAAGTGAGGGGATAGACTTCTGAAGAGTCAGACCTGGACACTGATGAGATGAGTGGAGGACAGGAATCTGTTTGCAGGAGGCAGGCAGAGTAAAGAGATGAATGAGAGGTGACTTAAAACGAACAAATGATTGACTGAATGAATACAAATAGTCATTCATGTACTATCGCTATTAGCCTGATTAAGTTAGCATGAGTTAGTTTGCATCCACATGCATTACTGTTCTAAATTGTCTTCATGGTAATGTTGATTATTGTTTGTGTACTTGTTCTTTGAAAACTTCCAAATTTTAGGTCATACAGAGGTAAATTTGTTTGCCTGATCACTGAAAGATTCCTTTTTGCTGTCTCCCTAAATACTGGTGCACAGTTGTTTTTTTTGCCACTCTAAATGTACATCACTATGCTGGTGCTTATAGGTTAGACACTAAAGCTGTATAGCATATAAAAAGTTTATTTTTCCTAAAATGGCTGCACAATTGCTATTGTAATATACACAAAAGCTTTAGAACTGTTGTTTGCTCTGCATCAGAACTTGTAGAGCATTTTATCCCTGCTTCCATTATGGGAATTACGCAATGATTATTTTAGTCTTTTGTGTCCTCTCTGTGAAGTACCTTGTAAGCTCTTGACAAATTTAAACTTCGTCTCAATGTCTAAAACTTCATTCAAATTTTTAAACAGGGGAAAATACAGTCAGTGGTGAGCACTAGATGGGATTTCAGCATTAAAACTTGGCTAACGCAAGTTAAGGCCTAAACATGCATACATTGTTTCAGACAGGATGTCTGTGGGCTGTGTGACGACTGAAGGGCATGTTGATGTCATTTTAAGGTGCATATTATCTTTCAAAATGTCTGTGAGGGCTTCATCTTCTGTTGATCCTCAGTGACAAAAACTAGGGAATTTAAGTTTTCCTTTATTTTTCAACCAAGAGCTGTGTTTGTATTGTTTTTACAATATGTGTATGATTTATTGCTGTGTTTTTGTATTGTTGTTGAAAATTTTGAGTCATTGTTGTGTTGTCTTATTTATTGTTTGTGTTGTATTGTGTTTTTCATTTCTTTTTAAATAGTTTTACATTTTTATTGTGTTTTTCAATTTGTAGTGGTGTTTTTTTACTTTGTTGTTGTGTTGCCTTTTAAGTGTCGCAGTTTTTGAGTGGATCATACATTTTTCAATTTGTTGTGGTTTCTCATTCATTAAATGCTGTTCAGTTTGTTGTGTTGTCTTATTTATTGTTGTGTTTTTCAATTTATTGTGCTTTATTGTTTGCTGTCTTCAATTTGTTGTAGTGTTCTTTCAGTTGTGTTTTTGAATGTGCTGTTGTGTTGTTTTATTCATTGGTTTGTTTTGTCTTATCACTGTTGTTTTTTTCCCTTTTGTTGTGGTGTGATGTTATGTTTTTCAATATCTAGCGTTTTTTACATGGTGGTGATCAAAATCTGGATGTGGATCCAGGTTTTTTGTGAAGGATTTCTGAACAGTGCGAGATAGGGCAGTTTGCCACATTCTGGCTAAAAAGTCAGTAAGTTCTCTAAGAGTTTATATGATATATTAAGGGAATTGTGTTGATGACACAAGGAAGTCAGGGTACGGTTTTGTGGTGTTCCAATTCAAATGTGGGTCCAGAATTTTCATAAAGGATTTATTTGCAATGTGAGAGAGCAGCCTTCCACATTTTTGACAATAACTTGCCCGACAATGTTGGAAATGCCTTGGCGGAAGTTTGTGCTGTCGGAGCACTTCTATTTAAAAAATTTTAAGCTTGAATGTCAATGTTTTGGACAGATGTGTCTATGAATATGGAACCAATAAAAAGTCACAGATGACTGCTGCCTGAATTAATGGGTTTTTATTTCAGCATGGGAAATGCTAACAGCATATGTAAATTCTTGTTTCCTAGTTATCGTCACTCTTAATTACAAAGTAAGTTAAGGTTGACAAGGTCAGTGAAATTAATGAATCTTTAAGCACAGTGGAGAGTTCCCTGGTGGCGTCTGCACCTGCACAACTCAAGAGTTCACTCACATTTCCTGAACAGGGTCGACCTGGCAGGCTGCCATCATTACACACCTCCTCCACACACACTGTAGATATCAGCCTGCGGGTCAGAGAGCCTCCATTGAAATTTCAGCCATGCACGATTATGTTGAATTGTGATTCATTGCACCAAATTTAACCCTGTCTGTCTGTCTGTCAGTTTTGCAGGACACATGTTTTGTCTCCATTGCTGCACATTCTCAGCGAGCTCTGAGTCATGCTGACAAGATCTCCATGTGTATTTTTGCTGTGTGTGTGTGTGTGTGTGAGACAGTCAGTGAACAGCATGTCCTGCAGTGTGTATGTGTTCAGGGACAGACAGCTGTGCTTACCTCGAGTACCTCATCTGCTGTTATGGGTGCTGTTGATGTGTAAGAGTTTGTGTTGTGGTGTGTGTGTGTTGATGTGAAAGAGCGGATGCTGACTGAAGGTGTGTAACTGTGTGTGTGCAGGGTGTGGGCGGAGGTAATTAAGGTGTCAGGAAACATGCATTATTAATCCTAACACAACGTAATAATGGAGCAGCAGCGTGATCTGTCATGCCCAGCCGCTTTAACAGCCCTGGGGTGTGTGTGCCACTGTGTGTGTTCTGCATGTTTTTGTACAAATTTGTTACTGTGTTAAAAAAAGAAAAACCTAAATGTGTTGTTTTGATGTCTTTATTTTCTTACATTTGTCAACCTCACTTACAAGACTAAGTCTTCAGCAGTGTGATTATCTGCCTCCCAGAGGTTCACAGTCATCTTGGATCATTGCTGATAACAAGCACTGTGGCAAAATTCATGAAAGTTACTTACTTTACTCTTCATGATAATCTTCACAAAGTAACCTACCTTTTATGATTTTTTTTAAGCTTAAACATAATCTACAAGAAGAAAAGGCTATGAACAAGCTATTATGGCACTACAACATGGTGGTTAAACTTAAAGCAACTATCACACTTCCAACATACAACCCCACTTTGTAACTCCTAGTTTGAGAATTGTCTCTTAACCAAATGACCTGATCAAGTTGGTTCCTATGCCTGTGGCCATGATGTATGTGTTAATGTTTTTATAAAAAACGATCAGAAATGATTGCATTTAGTCGCCAGCAATTTTTGTAATCTTTGTTTTGGAGTCTGGGCCAAAGAGGAAAACGACTATCCGGACTGTTATGTGTGCAAAGTTCAAAAACCAGCATCTGTCATGGTATGGGGGTGTGTTGATGCCCATATCATGGGTAACTCGCACATCTGTTAAGGCACCATTAATGCTCAAAGATACATACAGGTTTTGGAGCAACATATACTTCCATCCAAGTCTTTTTCAGGGATGTCCCTGCTTATTCCAGCAAGACAATGCCAAGCAACATTCTGCACATGGTACAACAGCATGGCCTTGTAGTAAAAGAGTGCAGACTAGACTGGCCTGCCTGCAGTCCAGACCTGCCTTTCAATTGAAAATGTGTGACTCATTATGAAGCACAAAATATGATCACAGAGACTGTTGAGCAACTGAAGTCGTACATCAAGCAAGAATGGGAAATAATTCCACTGAAACTATTAGTGTCCTCAGTTCCCCATCGGAAAGGTGAGGTAACACTTTGGTAAACATGCCCTGTGCCAGCTTTTTTGGAACATGTTCCATTGAATATATACTATATATACATTTGTGTATATATATATATATATATATATATATATATATATATATATATATATATATATATATATATGTATATATATATATGTGTGTGTGTGTGTGTGTGTGTGTGTGTGTGTGTGTATATGTGTATATATATATATATGTGTGTGTGTGTGTGTGTGTGTGTGTGTGTGTGTGTATATATGTGTATATATATATATATATATATATATATACACACACATATATATATATATATATATATGTGTGTGTGTATATAATGTCTGTAGTGAATTTAATTGAATAATCAATGATCTTGACCTATACACATGACCTCCAAAATCAGATGTCTTAATGCTTGAATGGACACATGTTCAAAGTTTGTAGAAAATCCCACAAATCATTATTCAGAGATCACACACAAAGGCCAGTGAGGAGCACGAGACCCGGTGACCTCAACCTTTAATCTACGACATCCAAAATCCAGTGAAATCCCTCTGAAGTGAGAGCTGAGACTTATGTTAAGTTTGAAAGACATTAAAAAACATTTTCAAAAGCTTGTGTTCACAAGCAGGGGAGGAACATGTGACCCTTGACCTCTTGACTTATGAATTCACAAGAATCAACACGAGGCCCAATGAGCTTGATCTTTGACCTAATGGGTTAATGTTTGAGTCAAGAATGAGTGCATGTAAATTTAAGGAAAATCACTCAAAGTGTTCTTTTGATTTGGGGTTTACAAGAGTGACCTGAAACTGCTGAAACTCACGTAGATTCCTCAAAATGAGCCTGAATCAGTATTTAAAGAGGATGTAACCTATTATTAAGGCTGTTTATGTTTAATGAGGTCATTTTCTGATCAGAAGACCCCATAGAGGACACTGGCTGTGGTCGTGGCAGGACTATAAAGGGGAATATTTCCTTCATTCATGTCTCGGGAGACTGAGGACAAGCCCAGCTTGTTTGTGTTGTAAGACAAGGACACGGGGTTTTGGTGTTAGCAAGTTACCGGGCTGGGACTCAGTGCTTAGAGCTGATTTTTACCCTCACAGTTGAGTGTTATGTCATTTTCCCTGCAGGCTGAATTCTGAAGGGGTTATGTTGAGTTGGTGCTTTTAAATCCAGGTTGAGCTGTGGTAAAACAAAAGGAGTGGGAGACTTCTGAGGGCTTAGGGAAAGTTGTTTTCAGGGTTAAGAGACCAGGCCAAAAAAATCACACACAGATGGAGAAAAAAAGGTGCAAGAACTGGCCTCTAATTTGGAATAAGTGCTTTCCAGGAGAACAATTTTCTTACCACAAGTGAATGCAAAGCACATACCAGGCACACCTTCATTATTTACACAAACTAACACACATTTCAACACAAGATCAAACTCTGTATGTTTGGCCAATGAAACACTATAAAATAAATGCATGCTGTGTTATTAGTTTTGCTGGGCCATAACTGTCAAGTTCTGATTCGACACTGAAGATCAGCAAGGCAGCCATTACCTGCAGCAAAAACACATCAACTGTAATTTCTCTTGTCACAACAACTTACCAGACTTGTCTTTCTGCAGCCGCTGTGCGAGAAGGAAAACAGATTCCTTTGAATAAAAAATGTAAATGCAAATCATATTTTACTTGTTTCACGCTGGAGACAAAACTCTGAAAAAGATTAAATAAAGAAAACCTGATTAACCCAACCCCTAATGATTTGATGGGGTCATGATGAGGGTCACATGTCAGTGTTTTCTTTTACTCCCTGTCCTCTGTTGCTGAGCAGCAGGCAGGAGTTCCACCACTTAATACATTCAAGAGCACTGTGAGAAATCTTGAAGTGTTTTTCCACCCTCGGGCCTGTTCCATTTTGCTCCGGTTGGTGCTTTTGTGAGCTTCTTTGACGTGTTATGATTCTTTATACCAAGTCTGGCTGTGCATCTGAAAGACTGGCAAAGAAACCTGCATGGAAGCTCGCCCTGGAAAGATGGCTGAAGTATAGTGCGAGAGGAAGGAGGGATAAACAGCTTTCATTTTGTGATTTTTTCCCAGCTTACTTCCAGCTGCACAGAAGACTATTAGTGGGATTATGTTTTCACTTGTGCTGTCAAAGGAGGTAATTTATAAATTGCAATCAAATGCTAGATTTTATTAGTTAATGGGCTTTATCACACTGTAATCCCAACTGATATTTATCTGTTTTGCTTTGTAAAAATGATGTTAAGACAATATTGGCAGTACAAATCAGTTCTTATTGGTGTCTGGATTTGTAAATCAAATAAATTCAAAGAGAAATATTTTATGCTCTGGACTTTTAGATTGGTTATCTAAATTAATGCTGCTCTGCAACATCAGCACAGTTTCAGGCAATGGCTTTTGCTGCCCTTACACCCAATAATTTCTCTATAACTTTCAAAGTTGTAGACAAAATTCCTAAATAGTAGTAAAATCCTGAGAGTTTAACTTATCTTGAGCATGCGCCCTGATCTCTCGTATGGTGTTAGGCGGTCATAAGATTCAAGTGATGCAGTTTAATTTAGTCTTTCCCCTGTCTTGGTTTTGAGGTGGTTATTCTGTGAAATACATTGTTTTACTGCATGTCACAGAACATGCAGGGCTGCATGGACAATATCACTCAAGTCCAATGATGTCCAGTTAATGTTTGATCATCTCCACTTTTAAGAAGTTCCAGTTGAGTCACTTTCTCTGTCTAAGGTACCCCCATTAAAAGTCAGGCTGAAACATTTTCTCAAGGAAGTGTTCTTTGTTTTATTTGTACTATGACACTCGATCTGTTATGAGTTAAGGGTTCTTTTATTCCAGATCAGATAAAAACATGCTTTATTCTGGATAAAAACAACAACCTTTGGGCAGATCAAAAACAGAAATATGGCTAAACAACAGACAGAAGAAAAAAAAATTTCTTTCGTGTAGACATGGGCTTTCGTGAGAAGTTGTGAGTACTACAGTGCACATAAGATAAAAATTAGGGGCTAAATTTGCACTTTAATCACATTAAGATCAACACATATGCAGTTTCTGAAGATCTCCAAATCTGGAGGATATGCTGTATGTATGAATGTCAATTTCAAAATGTTTACCCTCACTTTTAACAGGACTTCTCCGCGCCAGCGGACTTTCTGCATGAACTGAATCAATGCATAAACACAGGAACAAATATCCAGGGAAATTTACTCTTGATCGCGCAAGTAGGGTCATGACGTACATCGCTGCTTGACCAGTCACATCATTATGTGCATAATAAAGCAGCTTCATCACCAGTGCACCCCTTTTCTCTTGATCCAAGGGACTGTAAGTAAGTCCAATAACACACCGTGCTGACACTGAAAAAAACCTCAGGAACACAGTCACTCTACACACTATCTGTAGAGTATATGACTTAAAGAGAAACAAAGAAATTTATTCTTTGTCTATTTTTAAGTCTTCCTTGCATCCTGAGCTTTGAGGTAAGGGGGAATGCAAAAAGCTAATTTAAGCAGACAAGACCTGCCTGACATTCTTCATTATTCATTCACCTTACAATCATTTCACATATTAAATCTATTAAAGCTTCAATTTCCAGTTTATTTTCTCTGTTTTGGCCTGCCAGCACTGCCTGCATTAGAACTGCACAATTACTTTTAGCCCCCTACCGCCCCAAGTTCTACTTGCAGGCACTGGATTTACTCAATATACTCTCATTATTTCACAGCCTGCCACATCCAAGATGAAGCCTGGATGCCAAACTAGATGCCTTAAGTAAATACAAACATGTATTACCTATACATGTATTACCTATTGAACTGCAAGAGTACGGTACTGAATTGAAAATCATACAGATGATGAGAAACTTGCCTTGTTTTCCTTGCAACCATTTGTGGAGGTAACCTTGTAGTTGTCATACTTTGCTATGCACCATGGGTTCTACCAGATGATATCTCTAGAGGGCTCACCAGAGAACTCAGGCTGCAAGTAAAAGTAAGAAATAGACAAGGCAAAGCTCAAGAAGGTTGCTGTGGTGTTAGTTCTGAGATTAAAACAGAACAAGCAACATCATATCGCACTGATGGTATGTACAGTTGATGAACCACTCTGACTCACAACAATCCCAGACTGGCTCCTCATTAGTTTCGCAACTTTCCATTGATGCTGATATTTTAAAGTTTTGAACTTTGAATTAATTATTGTAAAAAACTGATAACCTGACACACCAGGTGGACTGTTCAATATATTTCTTCTTTCTTTTAGTCCATCTGGCAACAGCCCATAGAAAGTGTTTGGGAATGGGCAGAATGTTTCAAAAGCACACCCCGCAGCTGACAGGACATTTGTTCCCTCAATCACATTCATCATGGGCCAGCCAGATAATGCAGTAGGTGGGCACTACTGCTGTGGAGTAAAATACAAAACGTAAGCCACCTTGTTGGACAAACTCTCACCAAAGCATTTTGGAAGTGGAGCAAAAGTATCCTTTCTATTGAGAAATGCTTTCAGTGTTGGTATTTATTTTTCATTTTATTAAGAAATGCAGTCCAGATCTGATAAAACTGCTATTGAAACTGTTAGCATCTATGCTATTCTTTGTACAAGCAGTCACTTATATGCAACAGTAACAAAAGTCCAAGTCCTGGACACTCACTGATATATTGCTTTTGATCAACAAAAAAAATCCACACTTCACAGCCACAACTGTCTACAAGTCTACACTGTCTAAGTTTTAATCAATGAAATTTCAGTATTTTCACAACAAATACTGTACACGATTTTCCCTCTCAACCAGATGCAGAAACACCTTTTGCTTAAAGCATGCGCAATTACTAGGTTTCGGCCCGAGCATGCTCAGTCGTAGTGTACCGACCAATCAAAGAGCAGCTATCTGCTGATGTCTTTGACCAATCACAGCGCAGCTATTTTGGTCCTCTTGCTTACAAGATAGCAGCACCCTGTGTTTGCATGTGAGTGGTACCGTAACACTTGAGAATTACACAATTATTACACAAGGGTAAACTAATTAAGACCCCAAATATTGGATTAGAATAGTTTAACAGTCAGTTAAATAAGAATTACACAAGTGTGGCGGTAATATTTCGCAGAGAGAGAAAATATTTTTGCTTTTTGTATCAGATGTGTTGTAATTGCAATGTTGGTGAGACAAAATATTTTACATATTTTGCTTGTGCTTGTGTATAATACGCACTTGAAAATTAGACCTTACTTAAGAGCAAAAAAATGTGTGTTATAAATGAGAAATTACAGTATTTTCAGTTTTGTCCTCCATTATTGAAGAGCAACCAATCCTGCTTTTGGCCATCACACACCTTGACCCAGTACAGCACTTACCTCTAAGTGTATTCTGTGTTCCAGTTCTGTTCTTTGTTTATCATTTAATGAAGAAATGCTGTCAAGCTCTGACAAAACTGCTGCTATAGCAGGCAGCCTCTATGCTACAGTAAGCTCTTCATGATGGATGTTGTATTTAGGCTTGCAGTCGCCTCTTGCCGTCATCATACTCTCAGTTCCCACCTCTTTCACCTGCTGGTTGGTCAGTGCCTCTGCAGACCAAGGTCGGTTGCACCTGTCACTTCAGATGTAACACGTTTGGAGACACTGCTGTAGTTTACAACTTGTCAACTTGAATGCCCTTACAGGTTTGGCACCCCGTGCAGTTCCTGCCTCACCAGCTTACAAGCAGCTTTCTTGCACAGTCTAATTGTGTCCTCGTACCCTCTACACATGGCACCTGATTAATTAAATTGGCTCCTGTAATGCTAGACTATTCCTTTAAGAATTTTGAAGAATTTTTGGGACTCTGAAGCTAAGATTGCTTCAAAGAAACAAAGTATTTTCTTGACTGATATATGTGCAAATCACGCCAAACTGACAACCAGAGACCGGCTCTGCTGGCAAGTGGTTGCAAGGCATCATGGTCTATTAAAAATCTTTGAAAAGGCCTCAGAAAATTCATAATCTTGGGAATATTTCTCAGTGGAAAGAAGCCATATCAGATTTGAAATATTTTTCATAATGTTGACAAAAACTTTTTAATTTTCAATTAACCTAGGGATTAATTTCCAGTCATCACCTGAAGGATTTGTACTTGTCCATAAAAGATGATAATAAACACATGCAGGTCTTTTGAAATATCATCAGATCATTAACAGAACTAGACTTTCTGTTTATCTGAAAGCTGTCAGCACTATGACTTATTCAACCAGGTTGGTTGTACACTTCTATGCGCTGAATTATGGTCCGAAGGTTGGCGTAAGCATGCAGGAGGATCAATGAGGAGAAAGAGGAAGGACCCAAACCATTTCCCCTTGTGAGAGGAAGACAGAGGAGGACAGTGAACACATCAGGATGACCCTCAGAGGCTGGTATGAATGGGAACTTTTCCACCCTGCATATGAGAGTGAATGTGTGCTCATAAGAGAGGAGGAAGTAGAACGTGACAGCCTCCTACACATATACAGCTCACAGACAATGGTCAGATGTATTGTGTGTGTGTTTCTCTGCTGTTTGTAGGGATACTTTGTGGCTCCTGTTCTGAGGCATTCACTGCTGCTGCTGACTTCCCCTGTAAGAGAGCACAGACAGTGAGACAATACACTTCTCAGGATGATAACTCCAACACGCTCATGTTCATGCACACACACACACACACACACACACTCACGTAAGCTCCTCTAACACAAGCCAGATGTCTCCTGGAACGGTGTCGGAGATGGAAAGTTATCCTCTTCATTTTTAGGAGTAAATATTTTTCCCCGGTCAAAAGGTAACTGGAAACAGCCGGATAGAAGAAGGGAAAAGAAACACAGATACAGGCATTCCCCCCCTGGTTAATTTTAGGTCCTAAGTGTGTGAAAATATTAAAAAAAACTGTCACATTACTCACCTGCTCAATAGTCATGATGAAATTATTATTTTAGAGGTAAAGTGAGACCACCGTGATAGTTCATCTTACCTCCATTTGCTTTGCTCGTGTTACACTCCTCCTTTTTCAGATGTTTTACAAGCTTCCAGACACGTTCAGTCCTGTGTGAGGAAACTCAAACTGAGACTTAATTTATGTCAGAGCTGTCACCAACATTATGGTTAGAACATTGGCATTCAGTCATTTTGTCTGAATTCAAACAAAGAAACATCAGTGTGTTTGAGAGTGTCTCCATACACAAAGACATTACATGAACTTTAAAAAGACCTTCAGGAGACTATAGTCTGACACTCTCTCTCATGTCTAAGACATTTTTCTGAAAATCTCAGAGTTTTAAGTCAAGGACTGAGATTTTACAAAAGCCAGAGAGCTTGACCAGGCCTCTGTCTGTTATCACTGATATAATCATTAATTTCACTGCAATCATTGTCATTTATTATCCATAGTGTTTTCTGATATTTGACTGGTTTGATAATATTTAATGTCCCCTAGGTAATTTAGTGTTTAACAGAAGTTAAAGCACCCATTCTTACATTATCTCTCATCACAGAAAAAGCATGCAAACAAATACTGCAGACACAATACAAGTAAATATACAGAGTCAGCACAGTTTCATCATTCCCATCAGGCTCGTCTACAGCTGGTTTAAAAAACCAATGGCCATTGGGACAAAGGATTTTAGTGTAAGTAAAAAGTGTCATGTCCACCAATATGGTAAAGTTTAAGCTGAAAAGACGACCAAATCCTGAGGAAACGCCTTCCTGTCCCACACAGTACAGGCAGAAAGATGTTTTACTGTACACCACATTCAGGATTAGTCTGTCCGGATGTACTCCAATGTTTCCTGTACAGCCCAAACAGGATACTTTGCAAATTTTCACAAGACTATTACACCCTGACTCACTGTCTTTCTCTCTTCCTCTGTGCATCTGTCTCTGTCTCTGCTTAATCTCTCTTCTCACTCTCTTGTACATTTATTTCCTTTCTCTCCTACAATCATTTTTCGCCCCTCTGTGAAATCTCAGCGTGTGTTTACACCATTGAATGACTGATGAGGTGAATTAAAACAATCGAAACTTAAACAGAGAACATGATTCAAGCAGACATAGACTGAAGTCGTACACCTATTTTTAGAAAAGCATTTTAGATTCTACGCATTACTGAAGGATCGTTATAAGCTGGACGAAGTATTGGCTTAACTTATCCACGTTACATTACAATGATAAGAGTTTACATAAAGGCACCAAAATATGTAAAAATCCTAGACTTCATTGTTTGAAATGGCTACAGAATAATGGCTCTGCTGTAAGTTGAAGAGATTCACAGCTTCAGATCAACTGAAGATCATGTTAAATGAACTGCTTAACAAACACAGAGAAGGTCTTTTATTTAAAGTGTGTCCAGATAAGAGATGTGGGCATTTAGCTGGCTAAACTGTTAAATATGGATTACAAAGTAGCTGGCACCAGATTTCCAAGTCAGTTGAACTAATTTCCTTTTCATTATTTATCTAAGCCAAAGATCCTGGTCAAATATTTGGCCTAAACTCTAACACAGCTGCCTGCTACTAATAACAAGAGCTCTGCTTATTTGCTGTTTCCTTGGTGCTAAAATGCTCTCATACCCAAATGCAAACAAGAGACGTTAAATAACTGTTATGGTATGGACAGATAGGATTGGGGGCTTCTTGTAGTATTTTGACATAAAATAAAATAACTCTGGAACATGTCGGCTGTGTAAGGTTATATTTTCAAAACCCCTTGAACAGAGCAACAAGTGACACAACAATATGGACATTAAACTAATTAGCAAACTGGAGTTTAATCCTGCTAGCACTGCAGACATTAGCATGAGCTACACTCAACACTGAAAAACAACTTTTAATCTTTTACCTACTGACACTGATTTTGTGATTTGACCTGTTATAACATCAACTTTTCACTAAACTAGTTCCTTAAAGAGCTAGTTCAGTATTTTTGAAGCAGGGTTGTATGATGTTCACCTATCCATCCATTATCTATACTGCTTATTAGGGGTGTCCCGATCCCATATTGGTATCGGATATCGGATATCGGTCCGATATCAGCAAAAAAACTGATATCGGATTATATTGGCCTGCATCTAAAATCTCTGATATAAGCACTCCGTTACAAGCAGTCCATTCTAATTTATTTTTTATTTATTTAATACAGTTGTAGAATATGCTTATGTTTAAGTTAAACACAGTGGTTATTTTGCAATTTAAAAATATATGTTTTTGTTTTTATTGGATTTATTGAGGTTACTTTTCAGGAACTTCTAATTTATTATTATTTATTTTATTTAAGTGTAGTATATTCTTACGTTAAAGGTTAAAATTTATTTAACCCATTGGTTAATAACAAATGGATCAGTTTTTCTCATAACTACTATCGCTGACGACTGTTCTCTGTTTGAGTGAGCTGCAATATCAGTATCGTATCGGAGGTGAAAAAGTTGTATTGGGACACCCCTACTGCTTATCCCTTTAGATTTATTTTGCTTTCATAATTTAAGAAGTAGTGGCACAGTACCTAAAACAGCCTGTCAGAAGAGTGAAGAGTTAAAAGCATTTACGCAGCACAATGCAGGACAGAGCTGGCAGAGCAGAAAAGTAAACTGGAAATATTGCAGCTTGAATAGACTGCTAATTTGTAGGATATTTGTCAGCAATGTTAAACCACTAATTCCACTATTCGAAGAGACACTACTGTCCATCACTGTGATTGAATACAGTCCATGAGGAGAGCATTTGTTGTTGGAAAGAAACTTTTGATAAATACCTCTTCTTCCTCTGTTAATAAACACCATCTCAAGCTCCGCAACAATGGTTTCTTAGTGATTGAATATCAACACAAGAAGAAGCGCTAAACACACTCTATATTTAACTCGACTTGTCCTTGTCCAATCTGCTCCAAATGACACAAAAGAATAGATTATACAAGAGCAAGTTATTTACACAGTGTCTAAAAAATACAGCAGGTATTATGGTAAGGAAAAGGCAGACAGGATTACTGGAAGGGAAATCTTTCTGATGACGCAGTGCACTATAGGCCCTCTGTTTTCAGCCTGTGAGATTGTCTTTTGTCTCTGCCTTTCTCCTCTGCTGTATATGGGGCAACATTCCATACCTTATATAGTCAATTCATTTACGTAGGCTGTGGATGATAAAGATATGTTCAAAATGAGACATTTGGTTGGATAAGATCACTCAGACTGAATAGGTTATGCAAGGAATGAAGTTTATTTTCCGGTGACAATACTTCTTTCTATTCATTACCTGTCAAAGACTCATTTTTGTATGAGAGAAAATTGCATTCTGTGAACATATAACAGGTGCTGTAATAGATGGACAGATACATATCCTTTGAGGGTTGTTCAGGTGTCAGCTTTCCCATTTACACACAATGTAAAGGTAAGGAATATAACGATATGGCAACTAGTAACAACACAGTTACAGTAGAGTAGAGAGCACAATTGGGAAGTATTTTAATATACAAAAAAATCAACATTTAGCATGTAGGCTGTGTAAGGTTAAACTTACATAACCTCACAAACAAAGCAGCACGTGACCACAAACAGCACAAAAATATGGACCTGAAACTACTCAGAGATCTGGAGGTTAATGGTGCCACACTTAATACTGCAAAACAACTTTACATCCTGTACCAGCTGTCTCTGTGAATTTGTGACTGAGAGTTGACCAATTTTATCATTAACTTTTGCATTCAACCAGCTTCCATCTTAAGGAGATAGATCAGTTTTTGTTGAAGCAGGGTTGTACGAGGTACATGCTGATAGTAAATGAGTCAGCCACATACATTCTGGTCAGAACTATCCACTGCAAGGAAACATCCAACAAAGAAGCGAGACTTTACATTACTGCAGATAGGGCTGGGAGCTATGAGTTCTTCTGGTGAACTTTAGTTGGAAACAAACTTTAAAAAAACATTGTGGGTATGATTTTACACCTTATTGGACACACTTACGAAGCTTCACATTTAAGCTAGCAAGCCCAGTTGTTTTGGTATATATACTTTTAGAAGTAGTAAAACCGAAACAAAGGACCTGTTGGAAAAGGAAAGAGTTGTAACTGTGTCCACTTTGGTGCATAATCATCATCATCAACCAATGTTGTTGTTTTATTTTGTTTTCACCTAATATTCACTGTATTGCTCACAGCTCTTGACCCTGTCTGTAGTAATGTATTTCCAAGCTGATTTGTCCATTGTCTTCTTCCAGGGGGCAGAGCTGGCCAGGGTGACTGGCGAGATGCAATGTTTTTATTTAAAATAAAAACATAAAATAATGCATTTTTGATCAGGGCTGCGCATTGGTATGGCGGGCAGTGAGGTCAGCTGGTTGAATTTCCTGGCTCAGTGTGAAGTCTTCATGTTCTCCCGGAGCAAGTTTGAGTTCCCTGCAGGTATTCTGCTTTCCTTCCATGGATCAAAAACATGCTCAGTATGTTAAACTATGAATGTAATTTGTTAATATTTATGTCAGTGGTTATCAATCTCAATGTCAGTCTTGTGATGGCTGTTGACCAGTCCAGGGTGTACCCTGCCTCTTGCCCATTGCCAGCTGATATAAGCTCCAGCTTTCATGCGGCCATGGAAGGGATAAATAAGTTTAGATAATAGATGGATGTCTTGAACAGAGGTACGTGGGTAGGACGTAAGTAGTGAATAAGCAAACAAAAGAACATGAGTAGTTTGCATCAACAAAACTTCTTAAAAGAATAAACATTCTGTAAGCAAAGGTGTCAGGACTTAACTGGTAAGTTAATTCATGAATTAACAGGCGTATGTGTGCATGGGCTCAAGTCATTTTTTGATCAGCAGAAGTATAAGAAACAAGGCATTATAAGTGAATAAACATATAGGAGAAACTGTGCAGAAACTTCAGTAATGAATAAATGAATGAACATGAGTATATATGTGCATGGATTTAGGTAGTGTATAAAGTACAATATGTAAATGTGGCTGGACCTCAGTTTAGTATAGTTAATTATGATCCACATGAGCTGCAGCACAGCAACTTTATATGACAGTGACAAAAATTCTACCAAGTTAAAATCATTATAACACATTATATAAACATTACTTACAGGAAATGACAACACAATAGGTGGCAGGATATGATGTATTAAATGCAGCGACAACAATGTGTAAGTATCAGTGGAGGGGAGTTGTTGACGTTATAATTGTTCATAAGATTGATAGAACTTTTTAGTTGCTATCATTATTATTATTAATATTACTACTGTTATTATTATTATTATTGTTATCATTATTCTACATGTTTTTATACATTTTTTGTACATTTTTTTATGCCTATATTGTTGTTGTTGCTAGCTTTTTAATAAACATAATATCAGCGTTATCTAAATAGTTGATACTTTTGCAATTTGTATTATTTTAACATTTCTGAAATTATTATTTGTATGGTTTGGTACTGTGCAATTATCTGGATTTCTTTAAAGCTTATTAGATGATGCATAATTAAAAGGAGCATGTGTCATAAACAAATTTTCCTCCCTTTGAGTACCGTAAACTGAGACACCCAAGCTGGCACCTACTGTTACTGATAATTGGAGACTCTCATATTCATAAAATACTTGATAAACTTAAAGTCTCATCATTCAATTAAGAAAAATGTATTCGTGCCAACAAGTTGTAAATGAATGACTAACTGAACAGGAGTTTATATGCATGGACTAAATACATGTAAAGATGAAGAGAAGATTATGTCAACAGAACAACATGTTGAAGTAATAAGTAAATAAATGAACAGGAGTGTGTGCAGGTACCAGTGTTGTGAATTTTTTCAAATAGGTGTCTAGGAGTTTGTGTGCATTAATTAAAGTAATGTATACTTAAAAGATGAAAAATTTGCAGTGAATTAAGTAGTGAATAAATACATGAGCAGAAGTGTTCGTGCCTACAGTGAATAATAAACAGGGAAATATCTGAAAGACTTCAATACTTGAGCAAAACTGGATTGAATGAATAAATAAGTGAGCAGGAGTATGTGAGAATGGACTATGGCAGTCTATAAATTAAGAATACGTGCATTAAAAATGATTTAGACTTTAATCATTCATTTTAAATGCTTATTGAGCTATATGATAAATATCTGTTTTTTAAAGTTACTCTGTAAAGTTTTATGCTTTCAACTTAAACCAAAGGCAATGAAATGGTTTCATACAGCGATGAAATGATGCCTGTAAAAGTCCAAATCCTTCCAACAGCGAGATAATGAACATAATTCTCACTGATTTTGAGGTTGGCGAGTAAATGGCATTCACTTTGAAGTCACCGTTCATACACGGTTGCCTTGTGATGTGCTATGATGATTCAGACATGCCTGTTTTCACAGACACTGCAACATGAATATGAATGAAAGGAAAACTGCCTGTTTTGACCTGAAACAGGCTCATTAAGGGGAGAAATTCCACCGCTCCCCCTCACAGTGTGTGGTCCGGGGCATTAATCAAACAAAGAAAAAGGAACATTTTTACATTTCAAATTCGCAGCATTTCAAAAGCTCCTCTGTCTGTGGGTTATGCCGGGTGTAGTGCTGGCAGACAAAGAATCGCTCAGGATGAGATGACTCAAGTGCCGAGCGAATGGTGGGGAATTCTCTCATAACTGGAAACCCATCATTACTGGGAATATGAGAGTATCAGAGCTCAGCTACATGCAATTAAAATGTGACAGTGGGTTTCAGTGCCAGGACGGGTTACAAATGTGACATACTTTGTATCGAATGTTGAATAATTTAAAATGCATACAGCGTGACCCTGAATTTAGATCAGCTGCTTGAAACTATTTGCATATAAGAGATAAAAATGGAACTTTGACTGCACAGTGTGTAAAAGCCACCACTAGGGGCTCTCAACCAAAAGAAACAAAAACTGACAATCAGAGACCTGCTGTGAGTCCTGCTCTGCAGCTGACTTGTTTTTTGTGCCACCATCTACTCTTCTCAGATATCAGTCCGTACATGTGTACCACCATGGGCAGATTCTTGTGAATGAAAGACCTCGAAAACACTCTGAAAAATTTAAATCAAACTTTCAACAACTGGCAGCTTAGATACAAGACTCAACTATAAACTGATAAGATGTTAGGGGTCATAGGTCAATGTTATGGAGCCGCATATTCATATTCTGAAAAAATTTATAATCCAGGGATTTCCACTTATTTTCAACAAAACTAATTTTTGTACATTTTTATTGTTGTATTGTGTCAGCTTTAATTAAGACGAACAATCTGATTGAACTTCAGGTGGTTAATGGAGAACTGCATGTTTCTGCCACTGAGAGGATAAAATAATAACTGTGGTGCTGAAAATTAGTAAAAGGTGATGTATTTGAATTCTGGCCTCAAAGCTAATTTAAAATAATCCTCAAATAATTTAAAACATTACATGTTTTTTGCTGCAGGGGCAATATTGTAAAGCCTTAAGTTACAATGTAGAAATATTAGGGGTGCACAATATTATCGCTATGATATCCGTATCAGAAGATGTTGGCCTAAAAAGTTTAATATTTATATCTGCCTATATTTACATTTTCGCCTACATATCAGCCATATAACATCAGCAAAATACACAAAAGTACCATCAGGCTTCACCCTATCATCACTTCATGGATACATTTAAAATCAAGAGCTTCATTTTTTCAAGAGATAAATGTTGTTTTTCCTGTTTTAGATCTGTTCCTTACACAAATAGACTACCATGCAAAAAGTCTTCATAAAGTACAGACTTTGTGCTTTTGATGAAAAATATTGATATTGCCGCTAATGAGTTATAGATATATATCAGCACAACGTATATATCTTCCACCAATGTCATGCATCCCTTGTAAATTTGGCCATTTTTGACTCATATGGACTCAGTGTGATATTTTGATAATGTGGAGCACTTAAGACCCTCAAGAATGCATATTCCAAAATCTATATTTCCAAAATCTATATAATCTATGTAATAAATAAAAGTAAAGACAAACAAACAAAACAATCTGCCACATACTTTATATCTGATGTTTGATATTTATTTTTGGTGGTTCAGTATTTACCTTCCATTTTCTCTTGGGTGTGGTTTAGATACGCCGGCAGGCTTCTACCACTCCCACACGCATGTTTTTTTAAAATGTTTTTATGTGCGTTGTGCTTCAATAACTGTGTTAAAAATGTATATCAATTTGAAGAATAACCTTAAATATAAAAACTGTGTCCCATAAAGGGACTAATGGTGTCTAAGAGTTTATAGCTTGTGCATTTTTTTTTGAACACTTTATTTGTACATTTTCAATTTAACAGAACAGTATAACAAAGAAAATATCCCCAACTCAAGAGAAGACAAACAAAACAATCAACTGTCAAATGTCATTTCAAGGTTATCCATTAATAGGTGTGTACATTCTTACAGTTCTATAGCAAAACCAACCTGTATCCTTAATGTTGAATCTCTGCATATTAAGTTAACAGGTGCAGGGAGGTATGGCAGGAGGTCGCAATGGAAGGGAGCGTACATATATACATGCACACTCACACTTACATATCTAAAACTGGAGAATCCAACAGACCATAATAAATGATCCCAGATCAAATTTCTACTTGACACATGGAGTACAGAAGTTACTATAATAGTAAGTATGGTAAAAAAAGAAACCATGATGACATGATCAAAATAAATACAAATAAATAAATGAATAAATAAATAATTAAATAAAAAAATATTGAAATGAATAAGTAGAATAGCACTCAAATTTAAGATTGATAGATCCCTGTGTTGGCTGTCAGGCGACCCCCAAAGTCAGACTGTTGGAAGAGAAAGATTCTCCACATATTTAATGAAGGGAGACCAAATAGTGTTGAATTTCCTGAGTGATCTGTTTAAGGGGAGTCTTAGCTTGTCAATTTGAAGACACATCATGACCTCTTTGATCCATTGTACATAGGAAGGAGGTGCATTAGCCTTCCATCTAAAAAGAATCAATCGCCTAGCTAATGATGATGTAAAAGCTATTACTTTCATCTGACTCGACGTTAACCTCTGACTCATGTCAGGGACTCCAAATACTGCCATAAATGGGTTTGGATGTATTGTTTTGTTGCAGATATGGGAGTATGTACGAAATATTGAAGCCCAGAAACTACTTAATGATGGTCATGACCAAAACATATGCCCCATTGTTGCTGGTGATTGTTTGCATCTGGGGCATCCTGATTCAGAGTTAGGAAAGATCTTAGAGAGCTTTGCATTGGTAAGATAAAGTCGATGAGTGAGTTTAAATTGTAATAAGCAATGGCGTACACAGATGGATGATGTATGGATACGGTCAATAACTAAGCCCCAAGTGACATCAGGGATTATTTCATTTAGGTCCTGCTCCCATGTTTCTTTAATTTTAGTCAATACTGGGGGGTTAATAGTATTAAGGATATTGTATAATTTTGAGATACAGCCCTTATAAGATCTTTTAAGATTTAAACAGTTCTCAAAGGGGTCACTTGGAGGGAGATTTGGAAAGGATGGGAAATGTTTCATTAAGAAGCTGCGGATCTGCAAGTATCTAAAAAAGTGAGATTTTGGAATCTTATACTTATAGCTGGTGCATTTGCTGGAAATATGTGTCATATTACCTTTGTAGTGACAGTCATGACTGAAAGAAATGTGTAATGTTTGTTAAATTATTACTTTAAAGCTTGAGATATGTGTAACATTTGGGGTTTACTCCTTTTGTTGGGCATTATTAAGTTGGAGAGTGTTGCTGTGTAGGGTTTTATATAAACAACACACGACTTTATTGTCGTTAACATCTCATGACAAAAGGATGGTAATTGGCGTGTTCTGCTGCTTTTGATCAACTCAGAGGTCCAAAAACGTGTTTAATAAAGAAGGCCCTCACCCTTCAGTTTACAATATTAAAGAGGTGTGGACATAAATCAAGAGAAAGCCAGGTTTTTCCCTCATAACAAACAATATTATCACACCGTGCAAACTGGCAGATCAAACAGCAGGGGAAGTTCAGCTCCAGCTTCAAAGACAAATTCTATAATTACAGCCCAGTAACCACCATGGCTCATCCCTGCACTTCTCCTCTCTTATTTGTTGCCACAGGACAGTGATTTTCTTCATGTGACGATTGAACAGTGTGACTTTCTAGCAGCATTAGAGCAGCCAGAGGAGAAGCACTGAACAGATGACTGACTTACATCCTGATTAGAGGAGGAGCAGACATCCGTATGTCGCTGCATGGGGAAGTGCACTGACTAATAGGCTGACATATGTATGCTTAGAGACTGTGAGCAATCGTGGCACCAGGCGCTGGCTGCTGTTTGTGTGGTCAGCAAACACAGGATTCCCATCAGTTTGGGTGATAACAGATACAATGGCAAAGGGGGACATAGATCCTTGGTCCGTTTGTCCTTCATCGATATTAAGGACAGGATTGAAAATTGAAAATGTCAGGATGTGCTGGTTTAACAACCAACCAAACAAGAAATAAACTGCTTTCAGATGACAACGATTTACCAGGGACTCTGTGTGACTTTCCCACACACATGTATAATTTTGCATAGCTGAGTGTTGACTGCAGTGCTGACAGGGTTATCTTCTCTCTGAAACGTCTGTTTCATTACGCTTCATCTATTCATCTATCAACACAAGTGTTCTGCTATTCTGTTTGCTGTGGTTAAGTCAGATTTTAACTGCAGGTTTAAATAAATCCATTACTAGAAGTGCTGCGAGGGCACAAACCTCCACTAAGGCACATTGTCGGGAGAAAAAAATGTGTAAAACTGCCCAATCTCACACTGTGAACAAATCCTTAAGAACAAATCTGTATCCACGTCCAGATTTGGAGCCCCACCGAAATCTAATCACTGATTTACTTTCACTTTCATCACCGAGGGGAATACTGTATTTGGCTGGCAGAGAGCTGTGTATTTTTGAGCCCTTGAGCTTTCAGCTGTACAGTAAAAGTTTTAATGTACTGTTTTCAAGTGGAAATAAAGGACGTGGAATTATATTATTGACAGATACAGTGTGGACAGCAGGTGAGTGATGCTGTGCTATGCATCACGACACATTTGGTGCTCATGTCCAGTTAGGACGAGGTGTTAGTTTGTTTTACATGTCCCCTTTGCCAGATAGAGCACCTCTATACACAAGACCAAAAGTCTGTGGTACTGGGACCCCCCCCCCAAACCCTAGTTGCAGCTTGAAACTGCTCATTCCTTCAGCTTCCTCCGATAGACCTACCAGTTCGACATCCCACCAGTTTCATTGGCTCTGAGAGGCAAGCCCAGTGCAGAGCAGAGAACATAGAATGAATGCAGAGTCAATGACAACATAGCACCAATCAATGTGAACTAACAGAGTAGACCCATTATTCCGATACCTGAGCGCGTAGCAAGGCACACATTACCGGATAGCTAAACACTTGGAACTTGACTGTAGTATTGCTGGATAACTTCAATGATGTAGAGATGTGGAGTGACTTTGAGAGAGCACTTGCACGCTCGTTTAATGAAGGTAGCAATATGAATCAAGTCGTCACCATCATGTGAAACTGAAATCAAACAAAAATGTTTTCTTACTTAATTGTAAAAATACTAACAAAAAATATTTCCTCAAGATACAAATGAACTAGTTCCTTACAAATAATGCTTCTCCAAGGTTTACACAGGCGGATGTCGCTGGATAGGAAAGGAGGTCTTGACACTAACCTATTCACAAAGGAAAATGGCTTCCTAGGCCTCTAAGGGTAGGAGCATGCTACTGATCACATGACAAGCAATCATGTGACCTTTGAGATCCAATGAATGTAAGATTATGTAAATGAGCCAAAACAAGCTGTAATTCTCTATGACAAATGTACAGGACATTGAACAATAAACATGTTACACCACACTCCCCGCCTGGTATTGAACACAATGCCACTATTAAAGAACAGATTCTTAATCAAGAGTCCATGTAACTTTAAGGGGACATGAGAAGCACCACTTCAGTGATGGGGCGAAGGAAGGTCTTTGAAGTTCCTGCCTTGGTAACCTTGAGCTCCAACTTCCTAACTTTACCATCAGCCGCCGGGAAGGTTTTGCTGACCAGTGCCATGGGCCATTGGTTTCTCTTGGCTTGGGGATCACGAAGAAGTACTAAGTCTCCTTCCTTGATGTTGGGATGGCTCTTCAGCCATTTGGGACGATTCTGGAGAGTAGAGAGGTAGTCACGCCTCCACTTCTCCCAAAAGGTGTTGGCCAAATGTTGGACACATCTCCATTGCTGGCGATGCAGGTCTGCATCAATGAAACACCCATGGGGTGGGGGAGAGGTGCATACTTTTTGGGTGAGAATCATATTTGGTGTAAGAAGGGATGGTGCACTGGGGTCTGTTGTAATGGTTGTCAGGGGTCTAGCATTGATTATAGCGGACACCTCTGCCATAAACGTGGAAAGGACTTCATGAGTTAGACGAGAAGGTGGAAGCTGGGAAAGCATGGAATCTAGAATCCTTCTCGAGACCCCAATCATCCTCTCCCACACGCCACCCATGTGGGATGAGTGAGGCGGATTAAAGATCCACGTGCAGCCTTCTTCACTGAGGAACTTGGAGACGTTAGGTTTGTTGTCCTCCTGGAGGAGAAGCTGTAGTTCCTTGCAGGCTCTCTTGAAGTTTGTTCCACAGTCCGAGCGAATTAGCTTCGCTGGGCCGCGTATGGCAAAGAATCTGCGAAGAGCATTTATGAAGCTCGATGTATCCATGTTTTCAATGAGCTCTATGTGCACTGCGCGCACAGTGAGACAAGTAAAGATTACTGCCCATCTCTTGCTGCATGCAGTGCCTCCACGAGTACGTCGAGTTGATACAGTCCAAGGACCAAATACATCGATGCCAACATTGGTGAATGGCAGCTCCATGCTCAGCCTATTTGAAGGAAGATCAGCCATTTTTTGTACAGATGTCCGTCCTCTGAGCTTGTTGCATGTCACACACTTGTGCAAAAGCCTTGCAATACATCTCTTTGCTCCAACAATCCAGATACCATCTGAACGTATTGCGCCTTCAGTGAAGATCCGTCCTTGATGCTTCACTCTATCATGGTAGTGAAGGATAAGGAGTGTGCCAATGTGGCTGCGTCCAGGGATGACAAGAGGGTGTTTCTCATCCTCTGTAAGGGAAGAGTGGTGAAGTCGGCCTCCAATCCTAAGGAGTCCGTCACTATCAAGGAAGGGGTCCAACTTCCTCAGTGGACTTGTGTTAGGGATGTCCAAACTTTGGGTTAGACAGGACACTTCGGTTTGATACATTTCCTTTTGTACACTTCCAATGATGACTTGTTTTGCCTTCGCTAGAGTGTCGGCTGTGTGGGCCTTCCAACATGGATGCCAGCCTTTACATTCTGTGCTGTCCCTTGAAGCTTTGGTTTGATGGGCCTCTGCAATGTGGAACAGAGTAGCAGTGGCTCTAATGAGAGAATGCCAAGTTGAAAACCTTTCAAAACGTTGAGAGCCCAGGCTCTTTGTGGCACATGCTGTTAGGTTAGATCGAACCTCTACATCCAAATCGGGGTCAACAAGATCATAAGATGTTTCCACAGGAGCATCCTCATTTGTAGGTTGCAGGAGGAACTCAGGCCCAGTAAGCCAGCTGGTGTTCAAGAGCATAGCTGCAGATACTGACCTGGTTGCAGTGTCAGCTGGGTTCTTGCTCATTGGTACGTAGTGCCATTGTTCAGGGTTGGAAAATTTTCTGATGCGTTCCACCCTGTTACTGACATAAACGTAGAACCTACGGGTAACATTATGAATGTAGCCCAGCACAACTTTGCTATCAGTGTGGAACTTGACCTCATCAATCTTGACATCTAGTTCTCTAGTCACCAGCTCTGCAATCTCAACTGCCAGAACAGCTGCCCCTAACTCAAGCCGAGGGACTGTGTGGACTGACATGGGAGCTAATTTGGCCTTTCCCATGACAAATCCTAAATGCTCCATGCCATCATGGTTTAACACCTTGAGGTAGGCAACTGCGGCTATGGCTTTTACGGAGGCATCCGAAAAGACATGCAGCTCCACACGTTGGGCATGTGAAATGGATGTTCTTGTGTAACAGCGAGGTGTTTCAAGATGTTCAAGAGCCTGCAGTGAATCTCTCCAATTGGTCCACTCTGTCTCTCTTTCAGGAGGAAGGGGTTCATCCCAGTCTGTAGTGTTGTGAGTGAGTTCTCTCAGTAGGAACTTCCCTTGAATGGTGATTGGTGCCACTAATCCTAGTGGGTCAAACAAACTGTTCACAGTAGCAAGCAAGCCTCGGTGTGTGAAGGGCTTTTCAGTGCTTGAGATCTGAAGGTGAACATATCATTACTGATGTTCCAATTCAACCCCAGACTGCGCTGCAGTGGGGGAGCATCAGTGTCTAAGTCAAGGTCTTTCAAGTCCTTGGCGTACTCAGAGGATGGAAATGCCTGCATTACTGCTGGACAGTTGGATGCAATCTTGTGGAGGTGCAAGTTAGACATACTCAGCATATCTCTTGCTGCTTGGAGTAGGTCGACAGCTTCTGTTACAGTGGGCAGAGAAGTTAGACCACCGTCTACATAGAACTCTCTGTTCACAAACTGCTTTGCCTTCTGGCCGAACTCAACTTCTCCATACAAGGCGGCTCGCCTGAGACCGTATGTTGCAACCGCAGGAGACGGGCTGTTGCCAAATACATGAACCCGCATGCGATATTCGACAACTTCATCCATTGGGTCATTGTTTCTAAACCATAAGAACCGCAGGAAGTTTCTGTGATCTTCTCTCACTATGGAACTATGAAACATCTGTTCGATGCCTGCAGTAACTGCCACCTGTTCACGTCGAAATCTCATCAGAACACAGACCAAGTTGTTATTGAGATCAGGTCCAGTCAGCAACACATCATTAAGGCAGATTCCAAGGTGCTTTGCACTGGAATCGAACACAACTCGGATCTGGTTTGGCTTGTGGGTGTGGTACACTCCAAACGTTGGTAGGTACCAACACTCTTCTCCCTCTTCCAGTGGTGGAGCCAGCTCTGCATGACCCTTGTCAAAGATTTGCTGCATGAAGGTGAAGTAATGTTGCTTCATCTCAGTCTTCTTTTCAAAAGAGCAACAAAGAGACCTAAAGCGACTCTCAGCTTGCTCCCTGTTGTTTGGCAGATGAGGTCTTGTCATTCGAAAGGGGAGTGGGGCAACCCAGCTGTTCCCTTCATCAATGAACATCTCCTTGTTCATTAGCTTGATGAATTGCCTGTCCTCAACTGATGGAGCAATTTTGTTGTCATCTTTGGTGCGTTGGAAGATCTTACTTCCTAACAAGTCTTCCTCAGTGCATCGAGGTAAAACTTCGGTGAGTTGTGAACCTTCCATGCTGTGGGGATCGTGAGATAGTACACCTTTCACAATGGGCTTCTCTTTTATGGTGAGATGATTTGAGCATGGCGTGAAGAATGAATGGCGTCCATTTTCAAGGATGTGAGTGCGGAAAACACTTAAATTTCTTGGTTTGTGTGCTGCACCTAGACAGGCTTCTCCAATGATGACCCAGCCGAGGTCTAAGCGTTGGGCATATGGTGCATTGTTGGGCCCATTGCATTGATCTCTCACCTTATGCACCTGTAGGATGTCACGTCCAAGAAGTAGTAAGATCTCAGCGTCTGGGTTGAGTGGAGGGATATGTTGAGCGATGGAGTTAAGGTGTGTTTGGTACTCTGCTACTTCAAGGGTAGGTATCTCAGACCTGTCGTTTGGTATATAGTTACACTCTATGAGAGTTGGGAGGCTGATGCTAAGATTTCCATCCAAAGGTTGTGCTATAAAGCCCGTTGCTCGCCTCCCGGACATTTCAGAGAGACCTGAACATGTTCGTAATGTATAGTGAGCTTCTTTGCCTTCAATCCCAAAGAGGTCAAAAAACTCTGATCTGGCCAACGACCGATTACTCTGATTGTCCAGAATAGCATAGAGTCTCACGGACTCATCTGGATGTCCCTTGGGATGCACTGTGATAAGGCAAATCTTAGAGCAGGAGCGTGGACTATTACCTTCACCGCAGATCTCTGTGCATTTGGAGTTAACGGCAGGTGATGGCTCAATCTCCTCCTCCCCGCCGTTCTCCAACTTAGGGATCTGGGTAATCCATGGGGCAGGTCCAGGGTGAAGAGCCGATATATGTTTGTCACTTTTGCACTCTTTGCATTGGACTGCAACTTTACAATCTTTGGCAAAGTGTTTACTTGAAGAGCAACATCTGAAGCATATGCCAGCTTCTTGGAGAAATGCCTTGCGTTCTTCTATAGTTTTTGCTCTAAACCCTCTACAGTGTTTTAGGGGATGAGGTTTTTTGTGGATGGGACAGAATTTGCTAACATCCGGCCTCATAATTTGAGCCTCTGTGGAATCAGAATTAAATGTGGAAGAGACTTCAGTCTTATGTGAAGAAAGGAAGTTTCTAGAGGTGCCAGTCTTCTTTGCCGTGTTGTCTGGTTTCGTCATCATGGCAGCTGAAGAGGACAGAGAGAAACTTGGATCGTTACGAATGTATGCTTCACGGCAGACAAAGTCCGCAAAGTAGGCAAAGGGTGGAAAATGCACATTGTATTGTTGTTTGTAATTGCTGCCATGAGAGATCCACTTCTCTTGGAGAGTGAATGGCGGCTTCTCCACAATAGGATTCAGCCCTCCAGGGGTGTCCAGATAAGCAAGTCCAGGTATGGTGCCCTCACACTGCACTGACATTAGCTCTTGGAGCAGATCTCCAAGCTCTCTTAGCTTTTGAGGTTCTTTGTTGTTGATTTTAGGAAATCTCTCCAATCTGTCAAAAAGAGCCTTTTCAATCATTTCTGGTGATCCATAACTCTCCTTGAGACGAGCCCATGCCATCCTCAAACCTTGTGTCGGGTCGTTGATATGGACAGCCTTGATCCTCTTGACTTGTGCTGAGGACTGGGGACCTAACCATTTAATAAGCAGATCGATCTCTTAACCACATCTGAGATGTGCTCCTTCAATGGAGGAAAGAAAACTTGACCTCCATCCCCAGTAGCCTTCAGGATGATCATCAAATTTAGTGAGACTGGAGCTAAGCAGTTCACGTCTAGCGAGGAATCTAGCGATGTCACCAAATCCTGTAGGATCGGCAGAGTGAGTCTGAGGTGCTTGCTTATGGTGAGCAACCGTGAAAGGCTGATGTGATGTTTTGGAGTAAGGGCTGTCATAAGGAGCATTAAATTTTGGCTTTGGGCACTGTGTGTTGGGGAGTTGTGATCTGTCATGATTTGGTAGACCACCAGATGAATCTTGATTGGGAACCCTGGCAGCTGCAAGACTGTTTTGTAGAGGTCTACAATCTGTAGTTTGATCGGTGAGTGAAGGCACAGAAGCTACCCCAGAATGACACTCAACATAGTCGCTGGTTCTTTCTTGTGGAGACTGGGGTGGTAAAGATCCAATATTTGAAGCTGCTATGGAGCCTCTGTCCATTTCTCCTGCTGTAGACTCAAGAGCTTCAGCCTCTGCTTCTGCTGCCGCAATCTCTTCATCCAGCTTTAATGTAGCAATTGCTGCATCCATCTTTGCTTTTTCTAGCAGTAATTCATTTTCTTTTTTGACAAAAGCAGCGCGGGCACAAGTGGCTAACGCTTTAGCACGTGCTTTAGCTGCAGCTAAGCTAGCAGAAGACTTCTTTGTGCTTGTGCTTGAGCCAGAGCTGCTGACCACGGACCTGGTGGTAAAGGTCTCATCTGCTGGTAAAGCTGTCTGCTGTTCTGAAGGTGATACAGCGGCCTGCTGTTCATCATCGTTTAAAGCAGTTTCCATCTTGTAGCTTTTAGACATAACTAATCCAGTGACAACAATGAAAGATACTCCTTTGTACTTAAGGACATCCACTGAGTAGAACCCGCTGTGAGGCTATTTTTTCACTATTCCGATACCTGAGCGCGTAGCAAGGCACACATTACCGGATAGCTAAACACTTGGAACTTGACTGTAGTATTGCTGGATAACTTCAATGATGTAGAGACGTAGAGTGAGTTTGAGAGAGCACTTGCACGCTCGTTTAATGAAGGTAGCAATATGAATCAAGTCATCACCATCATGTGAAACTGAAATCAAACAAAAATGTTTTCTTACTTAATTGTAAAAATACTAACAAAAAATATTTCCTCAAGATACAAATGAACTAGTTCCTTACAAATAATGCTTCTCCAAGGTTTACACAGGCGGATGTCGCTGGATAGGAAAGGAGGTCTTGACACTAACCTATTCACAAAGGAAAATGGCTTCCTAGGCCTCTAAGGGTAGGAGCATGCTACTGATCACATGACAAGCAATCATGTGACCTTTGAGATCCAATGAATGTAAGATTATGTAAATGAGCCAAAACAAGCTGTAATTCTCTATGACAAATGTACAGGACATTGAACAATAAACATGTTACACCACACCCATAAATCAGTCAGAGCAGATTTTACCCTTGAGGGGAGGGCAGCCTAAAAGTGAAAGGAGCTCTAATATGGCATCTCAGAGTGAGAATACAGCTGGATCAGGGGTAGTCAGTTTATGAAAACTAGAAAATTATTTGACCATAAGTGAGTATGAACATACTCTTAAACCTAAGTCAAGGCAAATAATGTGCTCTTTAAAACATCCCCATCCTCTACAACCTCAGGACTGAAAAATAATGATCACCTCTCTGACTGTATACACAAAAAGTAAAAATGTAAAGGTATTGTAAAATCTCCTACAAGCTCACCTCAGGATTATTTTCACAATTATGCAGATATCTTGAGTCCTTAAAGAAAAAAATAGATGCAAAAGCTGTTGTTCTGGATTCAGTGGGTGGTCACTGTGATGTTCTTGATTGGTGTTTATCTGTAGAAGTTGTGGTTTTTCAGGTTGAACGTGTGTAACAAAAGTCTAAATCCATTTTTAAAACCACTCAAATCTGTGTGTAATATGCTGTATCAAATGAATACGCACTTGATGGTGTTGGACCTCATTTTCATCAACCTTTGGTCATTTTAGCAGTTTACACTTTTACTTTTAGACCTGCTGAGCAGACTAAAGCTTTAGGCTTTCACCTGGAAAGCTGCAGCTTCTGGATGTTATGGTTATGCAGGAATGCAAGCAGACATACACGCTCTTACAAGTTGAGCCAACACCTATTAAGCGAGGCATTTGTGCAAGACGGATGACCTTTTAAAATATCCCCAAACCCCACTGGAAGCCTTTCATTATGGTGTGTGATTTAATTACTATTAAAAAAAGAAAAAGAGAGACTGCACAGGATCCACATCCGTGCCCCTACAGTGTGCTTCAGAGAGCTGTTTTTGAAAGGAGTGCCACAACTGTTTGTGACCTTTATCAAAGAGTTGCTCAACATCAAACGTAACAGAAAAATTGTGCAAGGCTGGGAGATTAAACAGCAATGACACTGGTGGAGAGGTATAAAGGAAAAAAACATGCATGAAAAACCTTTACAAAAGCAACAGCCCTCCCTCTTTCACTTTTCTTAGAATGTTGCTATTTGCTTTGGGCGAATGGGCTGTGATGTTTCACAACTGTGCAGCCACTAGCACTTTAAAACTTCAAGCACACATCTATTAGTTAAGGCTTTGCTGCATAATAAAATCATTTTTATCAGCCCTTTGAATTTAAAACACTTTATTTTCCTTTAGTGGTCCAGCTCACACATATTCTCTTGTTTTTATTGAAGCATAACACGCACATGCTGCAGTTTCACAAGAGCTCACTGACCCCAAAAAGCCTGAGAGCAAGAGTGAGAGTGTATTATTGCTTCAGACATGTTATATATCCTAGCTTTGTTTGTATCTTACATCACAGGACTCCCCTCTTAGGGATAAGCTGCTTTTAACTCTTGTTATTCATCCTGAAATATGCTTTAGAGAATGTCTGGTCCAGATTAGCTGCATTCTGGGGACTTTCTTATATCCAGTAGCTTATGGATGGGTGGTCGTATGTTTCATATGTAATGCCCAGTCTTCACTGAGCTAATCTGAGTGGATATAACCTTTCTGATCTTACCCAGATAACTCAGAATGAAATGGAAAAAGAGAAGTTGCTGTGGGAAAATCCAGACCCACGTCAGATGTGTCTGAGTAGTCCATATCCCTTTTTGTGGCTTCAGTTCTGTTGTATGGTGCATATTTAGCAGAAAGTGTATTGCACCATTCTGTATAGGAATAGAATTCACTGGAATTCCCTTGTAAATTACTCCTTGGTTAGGTTTGCATTGGTTTTAGTGCTCCCACATGTTCCACAGTATTAGATACCTGTATATTAAGTGTAAGGCAAACCCCATCTCATTGTGTGGAGTAATTCCCCTTGAACTTCATCTGTTTTCTTGTAGCACAAAAATTGACCTGGTTGTTAACAAATTTGTGCCTCTTCTGAGATTATCAACTCTCGCTCATATCAGTCCTCTGCTTTTCACCCGCATTCCTGTCCTTGGCCAGTTCCCACCCCAGGGTCTGGCCATGTGCGAGTGCCTGCTCAGTCCCCACCCGTGTGAAGGTCGTGCCTGTCGGGACATGTGAGCCCCAGATTGTCACCCCTGGGGTTGTGAGGCAGGGCTAATTGACTTTAAACCAGACTGCATGACACACATCAGGATGCAGTGACTGAACCACTGAGGGACAAAGGACAGTTTCACAGAGGGATGTGGTCACCTAATGGAACTTCCTCAGGGTGAAAATAAACAGTTACTGACTGTATTTCAGAGGAATTAAAGTCATATTACCACTCTCGGGTAACAGGATTAAAACATCCAAGACAATTACCAGGACTTTCCCTTTGAATGCAACAGAAATCAAATTTATACATTTTGGGGACAGACCTTGTTCCCTTTTACATCTTGAAAGACTGAATCTGCAAAACCCATGTCTACTGATTAAATGTCAAGTTACTTAGGCTGTGCTCAAAACTGCACGATAAAAATTTTCCTTCTTGTTTTTTTGAACATCAACATTCTGGGTGGTTCAAATGAACTTTCCTGTTAAGCCAGTAATGCTGATTTTAACAATGTCAGGACCTGAACATAAATCGAGATGCCAGATAAGAAAAGACAGAAAAAAGAGGAACTGACAAGGGCTCCTGACTGAAACAATAATCTTCTCAAGCAGTTTTTCAATCATTTTCAAAAGCTGATCTAAACGACGCACAGGGGCCAAACTAAGCAAGGAGACTAGCACAAATGCAGCAAAGGAAAACGCTGCGGAGATAGCTAGCACAAGTGGAATCTGCTCCCACAACAATGAATGCCCAAGGAGGACAAAGAGGAACTTATCAGTGAAGGACATGCAGTCATTTCAGTCAGTCTTGCTTTTAAGACAAGAAGCAATCATCCAGGAGAAACCCAAGTACAACTTTTTCAAGAGAGATATAGGCCCTATATATACTTGCTGACTACGCAAGATACGGATACATGATGGTGTCATGAAACAGACTCTAGGCACAGAAGACTCAAATGCAGGTGATCAAATCCACGTGACAAAAGCAGGGTTTATTAACAGTCCAATGTTCAGTACATGTGCAACCAAAAAACAATCCAGGCAGAGGCATCTGACAGACCAAAGGCTAGAGGCAAGGTTGAGGCAAAAATGGGTCTATGAACATGAACAAGGCTATGAGAATAAGTGCTGCAAAGTGACTCTAGGTTCAACAATCTGCCAACGAGACTGTGGAAGACATGAGGTTAAATACACGAGGTAATGAGGGCTGATGAGACACAGCCGGGGAAGGCACAATCGGGGATCAGGTGTGACAGGACCAGACAGGAAGCCAAATGTACAGAAATAAGGAGAGACATGTGACTTTTCAAAATAAAACAGGAAGTACGAGACAAAACATAAAACATGGGAACAAAATGGGTAGCTTAACTAAGACAGTAGCAGAATCATGGCAGATGGTTCAGTGGACCAATAGGTATTATTAAAGGGGAGAAAAAAACAACCAAAATAATGCTTCAAAACATTTTTGAGCTAGTTACTGGTTTTAGCTAATTTTTAAGACATACAGTATGTCATAATGTTTGGTGAAACAGACTAATATTAATCAAGTAATGCATAACAAAAAATGTAACAAAGAGCATGAGCAAGTATGGGAAAGTAACATGGTTGCTGTTTATTGTCATATTTGTGCTATGATAGCACTGCAATTGCCACCAACTGAGACTATGCAAGCTTTTTTTTTACTTAAAGCAAATACTATAAATTTATATTATAGTAAATAGCTGTTGATTACCTACACATTAGAAAACAGGAAACTTCACTTTAAGGCCTTTGCACACTGAATAAGATGCAAATGTATGACACTAAACTGCTAATAATTAGTATCTGGACAAGTTTTTAATAGCTAAACACACTTTTGCACTCAAAGGCAACAACCGTAACAAAATGGAGACTTCTTTGCACCACTCTGCCCACTCACAAATGCTGCCTTATCAAGAGTAATCATACAGCGCTCTGTAATTGTCTTTGGCTCAGAATCAAGATCCATTTGAAAGAGTTAACCTCGGCTCTGTTTAATCCCAAATGATCCTTATTGCTTCTCCTCATACTGCCTGCTACCTCAGTCCCCGCAGGGCCATGTAAGGACAAATTATTGATGGAGGAGTGGGTCACTTAAACACTGGTTTACGTGTTGCTTGATGAGTCGCCCAGTCACGGCTGCCCGCTGATGGAGACCAGCCAGGGGGAAGTATTGTGCAATCAATGGGGTCAGTTAATTACAATGGATCAAACACAAGCGCCATGGCAACCCCTGTCACATTTTCCACAACAAAGGTCTACGAGGTATTCAGCATGCACGGTGGCAGTGACACTGTGTTACACATGGCTGATAGAGGGATGATTAGCAGTGGCTCAGTGTTTACTTCCAGGGAAGGGTGCAGGGTGGTCGCCTGCAGTCACTTTTAGAGAAGACATTAGATCTTTATGGTACAAATTAAAATATTAGTAGATAAAAGAACTTATAATTAACAGGCAACTACATGGAAAAGAGACGATTATTAAGAATAATGTCATTTTGGTGACCCCTTGCCAATGTGCTTAAACTTAGTAAATGTCCACCAATTTTGTTTAACTGGAGTTTGAACAGCTACAGTAATGGTATGGGATTTTATTTCCTCTGTCAGTATGTTAAATCTGTATAACTCTACTAATACTATGAATTTTCTCTACAAATACTGTTTATTTTCATATGTTACCATCTGCAAAAGATACTTATGTATCTAAAAATCTAAGTAACAGTCAAATTGACATGTCGCCTTGTTAGAACCCGATATGCAACAATGACCCAAAATGTTGTAAAAAAAAAAAGAATAAAAAAATTAATTATAATAATGTAACACAAGTGTTGAGCTGACTCACTCTGTGATGTAATAAAATTATTACACTATTAGGAGAAAAATATTTTTCCTGCCCCATAATGTAATAACTGACCCAAAATGTATGAAGTTGTTACATTTGGGCAAAAAGTTATTATGTTTTGGGCTCAGCATCTTGTTACATTATCGACCAGTTATTACATTTTGGGTTTTATTACATTTCTTTTTATTACCTTTAGGCTCAACAGTTTTATTACATTATTGACCAATTATTACATTTTGGATTTTATTAAATTCTTTTTATAACACCTTGGGTCATTGTTACATTTCGGGTCATTGTTACATATTGGGCTCTAACACGCCTTATTACTGAAGCCCTATGAGAAATCATTAGACAGCTGTACTCCCTCCATACTCGTATTTAGCCTTTAGGAAATTTAGCAAGGGACACCACTTTTGGGCCAATCAGAGCTCAGTTCAGGGACAGAGCTCTTATTGGATCCTCATTTATATCTAAATAAGATTAAGTTGTTGTTTCCATTGATAGAGAATTTCATAGATATTTCCACATTTGTAAGCTTGAAAGGTCACAGTTACTATTTTTTG